>OY882866.1:68946764-69689264 GCA_963693515.1 Pipistrellus nathusii | reverse complement strand
GAGGTGCTGGCGCTGCAGCTGGCGGCCACGGGTCAGGACTGGACCCCTCCTGCACGCCCAGAGCTCTCCCGGCGATGCCCACCGCCGACATTCCCCTGGCGACCACTAAGAGGCGCTCTAGCCCGTTTCTTCTCGGCACTAGCACCTTCAGCCTCAGCCACTGTGCTCTCCCCTGGCTGACCTCCGGGCGAGGGGAGGCTGGGGGCCAGCTTCTGGGTCAAGGTTAGTGTCACGCTGGCCCCCCTTCCCCCTCCCAGCCCCACCTTCCCTTCTGCCCATGAAGCACCGCTGCCTCATGCTCCGCGGTCCCCTCCTCAGGGCCCTGCGAGTCCCATGAGCCAGGTTCGCGTCAGCTATGAAGATCAGAGGCTCAGAGAGGGCCAGTAACCGGCGCGAGGTCACACAGCCAGGCCTGATCCCCGATGCCAGAGCCCAGGCCTGGCTCAGCGGACCCCCAGGCGAGTGCACTGGACTCAGCCTGCCATCCTACCCACCACAGCCAGGAAGGCCTGTCAGCTGGGCCTGGGGGCCTCCTGGTGACCAGAGGGCTGGGCCTTCCTCCGTGGCTCCCGGGTCAAGGGCGTGGTCCAGGCCGGGAGGGCCAAGCATGGCAGGTGCTCAGGGGGCGGCGGGGGTGGGGGTGTCGTTGGCACTGGTGTTGACATCTTTACCAGAGGGTGGGTGTGTAAGTGAGGGCGGGCCGCGGGCTGTGGGTGGGCTCAGGACCCTCGATGACTCTGGTTCAGATGGACAACAAGTAGGGGGCAGGGCTGTGTGGATGGACTGCAGGGGGGGAAGGGGGTGGGAGAGGGGGGAGGCCTTGGGGAGGGAGCGGAAGCCGTGATTTGAGGAGGGAAGCAAAGGCCTGGAAGGCCAGAGGGTCCCGTGTGGGTGGGCGTGGAGCCAACCGGAGGGGCCCCCGGGGTGCCCCGAGGGGGCAGGGCGGGCGAGGGAGGCCTCAGCGACTCGGAGTGTGGGCCCCTCTCCCTGCCCAGCTCTCTGCAGGGTGGATGCCCTCTACCACCCAGGGAGGCGGAGGGAAGCCGAGGTTCCCTGAGTGACAGCCAGCCAGCTCCTGCCCTCCCCGAGGCAGGTCCCCCCCAGCAGGCCCCTCTGCCCGCCCGCCCCCAGCAGGCCCCGTCTCCTTGGCCCTGTGCCCAGCACAGGCCGCCTCCCCCCACCCCTTCCTCGGGGCACATGCCTCGGCAGAGGCAGGGGCAGGCCCGGGCCGGGCTCTGGGTTCGGGGAGGAGGTGAGCTCGGCCGGGCGCCGGGACCCATGGCAAAGCCGAGGAGAGACACGGTGGGGCGGCTGCTGCAGGTGCGGGGGCTCCGTGCCCCCAGGAGCCTGAGTGAGGGGGGCATGGCCAGAGGCGTCCTCCTGGAAAATCCCAGCCCTCCCCCAGGCAGGTGCGGAACCTGCTCTCCCAGCCGCTGGCCCTGACGTGGCCGGGCACCTGACTTGAAAGGCTATAAATAGAGGGATGACGGAAGCTCCGGGAGCCGGGGGGGGGGGGGGGGCGCGGCGGGGAGGGCCTCTGACTGTCCCCGGAGGGCCTAGGAGGCCGCTCTGCCGGGCAGCGTCCCCGTGGCGGGTCTCCAGGTGGCACAGGGTCCCCCGGCCCAGGAGGTCTGGGAGGGGCATCGGGCAGAGGGGACAACCTGGGCAAGCAGGAGACGGAGCAGGCAGTGGCTCGGGGCGGCTGGGCAAAGGGGGGGCATGGGGTTATGGCAGGTGAGGGCCCAAGGCCGGGACGCCAGGGTCAGGGCTGTGTTCTGGGGTCCGCCTCTGGCTCTCCCTGGGGGTCACCTAGACGGTCCGGATGCCCCGCTCTCAGGGGGTCCTGGTTTTGTGAAAGGAAGTTCAGAGCAACACACAAGAGCAAGTCAAGGGCAGTCCCGGGCTCCGGGGCCCCGTGCTAGGCCAAGCACGGCCATCCTCCCAGTGGGATGGGTGAGATGCTAGCTGGTCCCCACCTCTGTTCTCCCTGTCTTCTTTGCTGTAAAAGCCCTGATTTATTTTTTATTTTTTGTTAATCCTCACCCAAGGATATTTTCCCATTGATTTTTAGAGAGTGGAAGTGGAGGGGGGTGGGGGGGCGGAGAGGGAAGGAGAGAGAGAAAGTTCGATGTGAAAAGACACATCAATCGGTTGCCTCCCGCACATGTCCAGAACAGGGCCAGGGATTGCCTGCAACGGGGGTACGTGCCCTTGACCAGAATGGTACCCGGGATCCTCTCAGTCCAGAAGCCAATGCTCTACCCACTGAGTCAAACCGCCAGGGCAGAGCCCCTGGTTTTCGCTGGGCACAAACCCATGTGGGATGAGGACGGCACTTCCCGGCCTTCGCTATGGTGGGGATAGCCCTCGGCTGAGCCCGCCTCCGGCGTGCGGGCAGACGTGGTCTCACACCCTGCACAGCTACCCGGCCTCCCTGCACAGCCCCCTCCAGGCCTCCCTGCACAGCTACCCTGCCTCCCTGCACGGCCACCCCCCGGGCCTCCCTGCACAGCCCCCTCCGGGCCTACCCGCACACCCCCCCTCCGGGCCTCCCTGCACAGCCCCCTCCCAGGCCTCCCTGCACAGCTACCCGGCCTCCCCGCACAGCCCCCTCTGGGCCTCCCTGCACAGCCCCCTCCAGCCGGTGACCGTGGCTGGTATTAACCTCTCTCCGCCTCGGTGACCTCACCTGAGCAGAGGCATGAAGGGTCACTGATGGCCTGGCCGGCGCGGCTCGGCAGTTGAGGAATCAGTGTTCAGTCAGGGCACAGGCCCGGGTTGTGGGCTGGATCCCCAGCCGGGGGCGGGCAAGAGGCAGCCCATCCATGATCCTCTCTCATCACGGATGTTTCTCGCTCTTCCTCTCCCTTCCTCTCTGAGATCAATTTAAACTTTTTTTTTTTTTTTTTTTAAGACTCGCTGGTGAAGGGAGTGTGAGTCCTGAGGCCAGGCTCTTCCCACCACACGTCCAGCAACTTGGACACAAACCGAGGCTCAGCCCGGCAGATGCTGGCATGGTGCCGCATGCTCACGCGCAGTTTCACGGAAACGTCATGGACGGCCCCCCGGGAGGAGGCTGAGGGTGCCCAGTGTTCAGAGGAGGAGGTTCGCCCAGAGGTTTGCCGATGCCCAGGAGTCACACCGCCGGCAGGTGCCGAGCGGAAGCTGGAACCCAGGGTTGCGGGTTTCAGAGCGGGGGTCCCTCCCACCCCGCCCGGGGCTCCCCGTCACTGCAGGCAGGTGTAGGCTGGCGGCGTTCTGCTCGCTGTGACCGTAGGCCAGGTGCCCGCCGGCAGGAGGGCCCCCACCGGCCGCCCAGGAAGCCCCGGGCCTGCCCCAGGGCAGCGAGGGGCAGGCACCGTGCAGAGCACCGTCTCGGATCCGTTTTTCTGCCTCTGCCGAGGGTGGGGGGCCCCTGGGTGAGAGGAGCCGGGTCCCCCGTGCCCAGGCTCCACCGGCTAAATTTAGGTGCTGGGATCTGCAAGCAACATGGGTAATTAGGGTGTTATGTCACTTTCCTCCGCCGCTCCCAGCCCTGAGCAGTCACAAGCCACTCAGGCGCGGGGAGGAGGCGTGGGTGGCACCGGGGGAGGAGCGGATGGACAGTGGGGGGCAGGAGGAGGTGGGGGACCCCACAGGCTTCACTCCGATGCGGGGGCTCCCGGAGCAGAGCTGCCTGTGCCCGGCCACGGCCCCTGTGGCCCTGAGACCTCACCAGGGCCCTGGGCGCCACAGGAAGGCGGGGTTCAGGCAAACACCCCGGGGCGCCCTGCAGTTCACACGCCCACCGCCGGGACATCTGGCGGAAAGGCTGGCCCGTCATTAGCAGTGCCCGCCCGGGGGGAGTGCACGGGCACGGACCGTGTGCATGTGCAATGGGGCGGTGCATGTGCAATGGGGCAGTGCGTGTGCTCTCAGCGTGTCCTCCCAGCAGCTACAGGATGGGCTCTGCAGCCCCGTCTCCGAGGAGGAGGCGGAGACGCCAGTGTTCCAGTTCGCAGGCTGAGGCCGGGGAGCCGGGGCGTGAACCTGGCGGGCGGGCCGCAGAGCGTGTTCCTGGCCACGGCGGCAGCGTGTTCCTGGTCCCTCTGCGGCCAGAGGAAAGCCACCAAGCAGCTCTGCCACGAGGAGAGAAGGCACGAGGCGGTCAGACGGCCCCTGCAGAGCCTGTACGGTGAGGCAGGGCGCCCCAAAGGGCGCGCCCCGGAGCCGAAGCCAGCACGGCCCTGTGACCGCCGAGGGTCCCTGCACCTATCTCACCAGACTGGCATCGCCCAGGTAAAGAATGGCCGAGCATTTGCAGAGCCCAGCGGTTGGCAAACTCATTAGTCCACAGAGCCAAACGTCAACAGGACAACGATTGAAATTTCTTTGGAGAGCCACATTTTTTAAACTTAAACTATATAGGTAGGTATTAAATATATTATTAACTTAATTAGGGTCCTCCTAAGCTGGCCTTTGCTAACAACTCAAGGGGCCAGATAGCCACATGTGGCTCATGAGCCACAGTTTGCTGACCACAGACATAGAGTGTTCTCTAAAGAAGATATGCAAATGGCCAAGCAGCCCACGAAAGAGGCTCTGAGTCCACGTCATTGGTCATGGGGGAGGGGAGGGGCCGGAGGGCAAGTCAAAACCCCCAGGAGAAACCCCCTCCCACCCGCCGGGCGAGAGGAATGAGAGGCCGGCATCACAGGGCCGACGCGGATGGAAGGCGCCGGAGCCCTCGGTGTGCGGCTGGTGGGGCCGCGCCGGGCGCAGCTGAGCTGGGAGACAGGCTGGCAGCTCCTCCAAAGGGCAGACGTGGCATCACCCCACGGCCCAGCACGTTCACGCCTGGGTAGACACGGAGGGCGGGGGGGGGGTGGTGGTCAGAGCAGGGTTTCTTTGGGGGTGATGTCTGTGTCCAGAATTAGGTCGAGATCGTGGTGGCAGACAAGCAGATGCATCACTGAATTTTATACTTTAAAAGGGTGTACCTTGCCCTAACCGATTTGGCTCAGTGGATAGAGCGTCGGCCTGCGGACTGAAGGGTCTCAGGTTCGATTCAGGTCAAGGGCATGTACCTTGTTTGCGGGCACATCCGCCGTAGGGGGTGTGCAGGAGGCAGCTGACCCATGTTTCTAACTCTCTATCCCTCTCCTGCCTCTCTGTAAAAAATCAATAAATGTGTGTGTATATATATATATATATATATATATATATATATATATATATATATATATATTTTTTTTTTTTTTTAAGATGGACCTTACGGCACATGAATTCTATACCAATAAAGCTGCTGTTCACACAGATACGCCTCTAATAGTTGCAGGAGCACAAATGCAGGCCCACAGACCATCTGCCTAAATAGTCAAAAACCGAGCAAACAGGATGCGGAGTAAAATATGTTCCCTTCTCTTACCTTGACAAGTACCCCTCCATGGCGACAAAATCGAACAGTGTGTCTAAAGCTGTGGCTTTTATATGCTGGAAAGCTGACGTGTTTGGGTGTTCTGCCGATGGACCGGCTGTGTTTGGACAAGTGATAAAATAAAGACATGCGACACTCCGATTCCTATAGTTTTATTCCATAAACACTCGTTTGTGTGCTAGGGAACAGGAGTAATCTAAAACGACTAAAGAAACACAGCATTCATCAAAAACATGGACAGCCATGATTTCAACTCTTAAAAATGATTTTCAAGCCCTAACTGTTCAGTGGATAGAGCTTTGGCCTGTGGACTGAAGGGTCCTGGGTTCGATTCCAGTCAAGGGCACGTACCTTGGTTGCAGGCGCATCCCCAGGGGGGAGTGTGCAGGAGGCAGCTGATCGATGTTTCCCTCCCACTGGTGTTTCTCTCTCTCTATCCCTCTCCCTTCCTCTCTCTGTAAAAAAATCAATGAAATATATTTTAAATGATTTTCAAGAAGGCATTTATCAAAAGTGTTCCAAACCATTTCTTGAAATGATGAGGCAGGGTCCAAATGCTAATGAGCACAACATTTGAAATCAAATCCGAATCTTTATTAATAAATGGGGGAGGGGGAGCTTGAAGGTCTGAGCAAGAGGGGTCAACATGGTCTCATCTGTGTGTGAAGCACCCTCAGTTCCCTTTCCAAATGGCCCCTCACCCCCATGTATTGTCTTTATTTTCTTCTTCCAAGTGTCGAGGGGGCGTGGTTAAGTATGTGGGACCCAGAACCACGGCCAGAGTGCAAATCCTGCCAGCCACGTCCCCCTGTGTGGCCTGGGCAGTTCCTCCTGTGTCTGTACCCCCTCCCTGCCCCCACCACTTCCTGGTGGTGAGCATGCCAGCAGCTACTTCACTGCGGGGTGTGGGGACAAAAGGGGGCGCCAGGCCTGGTGGGGGTGCACGTCCGTGATAACTAGCCTCCTGGTTCCTCCCCGCTTGCTACTCTGCCACCCCCGAAGCTGGGTCCCTCTCTCTTCGGATCCGTCTCCTAGAATCGCTGACACAAAGCACCCAAACCGGGGGCCTCCCCACAGGGTGCACGGCCTCCCAGCCCTGGAGGCCAGAAGTCTGACATCAGGGTGTCCGTGGGGCCTGTCTCCCCTGGAAACCTGGGGGGGAGGGCCCCCACTTGCTCCTTCTGAGTTTCAGGAGGTGGCGGCCATCCGGGCGTTCCTGGACTCAGAGCTGCATCTCCCTCCCTCCCTCCCTCCCTCCCTCCCTGTGTAGCCGCGCAGGGCTCTGGACGCACGTTGGCTAGAGCTTCGTCCCAGTCAGGGCACATCAAGAATCCGTCAATAAATGCCTAGATAAGTGGACAGCAAACCAGCCCCCCCCCCCTCTCTCCCTCCCTCCCTCCAATCAACAAATATTTTAAAAAATAAAGGAGCTCTTCTGACTGAGTCCCCAAGGGCAAGACTCGGTGTCCCATCCCGTGTCCGGAGCCCCAGGGCAGAGCCTGCTCCCCCGAGGGTCTGGAGATGGGCTTTAATTTCAACACATCTTGGGCATCTGCCTAGACGGCAGGCGAGCCAGCCACCCTGGGCTGGGAGGGGTACAGAGGGGCTGGGGACCGCTCCGCTCCTCGGAGGGGCAGGCCTGGCAGCTGAGCCCAGACACGCTGACAGCGGGCTCAGCGTTGCTGCCACTCAGCACAGCCGGGCGCTCCCGGGGGAGGCGTCAGAGGCAGCGGGTGCCCGATTTCCGCTGTCACCGCTACGCTGGGGCCAGGCTGCCTGAGCGTCGAGCGTGCCGGGCAGAGGGTTGTGGGGGGGGGGCCTGATGCTGAGTCGGGGGACAGGGGCTCCCCCTGCCTGAGTGAAGGGGGGGTACTGATCTCTGCAGGGACCCCCTCCCCGGCCGCCTGCTCATGGCCCTTGGTGCCCCACCCTGCCCTCCTCTGGTCCCACGAGCCCCCACACCCGATGGCCAGCGCAGCGGCTGGAGGAGAAGAAGGACCGAGGCGCCGCTGTAAAGGTCAGCAGCCCGAGGGACCGGGAGCATCCACGATGCAAATGTGGAATTTACACTCCCCGGGCCCGTGGCCGGCCTGCCTGCCTGCCGCCTGAGTGCGTGCACAGCCGGTGTCCTGGGCCTTGTCCGCAGCGGGGTAGCTCTGGGGCTGCCTACCCTTCAGGCTCTTCCCCACGGGGGGCCTTGGGGGGCCTTGGGTGCCCAAGAAGGAGGGGCCTCCGCTCCGGCCGAGACACCCCAGGGGCCGGCGTGGAGAGATAACTGGACACCGACCAGCCCCCTTGTCGGTTTATCTTGCTTTGCCCGATGCTCTCCAGGGCCGGTCCATCCGTCAGACTTAGGACCGCCCCACACGGACACCGGGATCCTGCTGTGAGCCGGGCACTGCGTGACACCTCACAACCCTGCCGTCTCTGTCCTGCTGCCCCGGGGCAGGAACGGAGGGCAGAGAGCAAAGGCCTGTGGGAACCACGCGGCCCCCGAGTGAGGGAGCCGGGACTCCCACCCCCGCCTCTGTCATCACCGGCATCGCACGGAGCAGCCCTCCCATCCTCCTCAGCCCCGCAAGCCTGGCCACCGGCCCTCCAGTCGCTTAGCCTAGCCCAGGGGCCGGCAAACTCATCAGCCCACAGAGCCAAATACCAACAGCACAACAATTGACATTTCTTTGGAGAGCCGCATTTTTTAAACTTAAACTCCTTCGAACGCCACTTCTTCAAAATAGTCTCGCCCAGGCCGTGGTATTCTGTGGAAGAGCCACACTCATGGGGCCAAAGAGCCATATGTGGCTTGCGAGCCGAGGTTTGCCGACCACTGGCCTAGCAGGTTGGATGGATGTCCTCTGCACCAGGCAACCAGACACCAGCACAGAGGCTGTGTGTGTGTGTGTGTGCGTGTGTGAATGCGTGTGTGCATGTATGTGTGAATGCGTGTGCATGTACGTGTGTGTGTGTGTGTGTGTGCACGTGCGTAAGTCCCATCCGGTGTGCAGTGCGGGTGCTGTGCGGCGTGGACGGGGCCAGGAATCCCGGGCTCAGGACCAGATCTTTGCCTGGCTTGCTGAGTGACCTCGAGACCTTCACCCAGCCCCTCGGGGCCTCCGACTTGTCCGTGACGCCAGGACACGGGTCAGGGATCTCTCTGCCCCGCCCCCTCCTCCGTGGGCCGGGAAACCCCACAGTTGAGTCGCCTCCTCCTCTCTCTGCACTGCCAGTTCCTACCTGCCCCCGGCAGCCAGCATGGAGCCTGACACCCGTGGGTGCTGGACGCGGCCCGCCCTTGCTTTGGTGACATCCTGCTGCTCGGAGTCCCCGGGGCGCGGTCCACATGGCGGACGCTTTGGGTGCCCCGTCTTCATGGGCAAACCGACTCGTCCTCTCCCGCTGGCTGCCGGCCGGGCGCAGAGCTGTTAATCCCATTGGCAGCCGGGGAACCAGTTCCTGCAGCTGTTGACAGAGCCCGGCCCCGCCTGGCCCACGGACGGGATCAGAGTTCAGCGCTGCGGCTGGGCCCTTTGGGGCCGGGGGGTAGGGGAGCGAGGGAAAGGCCTCCGGAGCCGAGGCCTCCCCGTCGCAGGGACCTCCCTTGGAGTGGAGACCATCCCTGGACGGGACGAGCTGGCAGACACGGGAGGCACCTCACAGGGTACTGGGGGCCTCAGCCTCAGCAAGGCCCTGGGGAGGCGGATGGACAAACAGACCCACACAGTGAGGTGGACGCGAGGGGAATCCAGACACGCCCCTCGGTTGGTCGCTGGCTGTGACAGAGCAATCCGGGGGTATGGGCTCCGGGGGCAGAGGGTCAGGCCGGAGGGACCCAGCACCAGCTGTAGACAGGCCACGGGGCTATGGGTGCCTGAGGAGGGGGAGCGGAGGGCTCTGGAAAGAGGGAGGCTTGGGGGAGGAGCACGTGGAAATCCCTGCCAGGAAACACACACCCGTGGGTGCCAAGGGCGCTGGTGCTGGCTCCGTTCTCAGGGGCGTCAATCCCAGGAGCTTGGGGCCAGCAGAGCCTACCTCGGGAGGGGCTGTGGCCCTGGAGCAAGGCGGGGGCTCTGGGAGTCCTCAGGGGACCCATCCCCAGGAAAGCCTATTGGGGGCCCAGTCCTCATCTGTCACCTGCTGCCGGGAAGCAATATTCCTGGGGCCCAGGGCTCAGACAGTGTTGGAGGAGAGAGGGAGGCGTGGACCCAGGCCTGGGGGAGCTTCGGCAGCCCTCCACTGCAAGGCAGCCTGGGATGGAGGAGCGTGGCGGCCCAATGCACCAAGGTTGCGGGTTCAATCCCTAGTTAGGGTGCGTGCAAGAATCAGCCCGTGAACACAAACATACATTGAGCAACAAATGGGTGTTCCCCCCTCTCTCTGAGCACCAATCCAAACAAAGATCATTTTAAAGGAGAAGGAGCCTGGCCCCGGCAGACGGTCTGGGTTCGATCTCCCCGCTGCCTCTTCAAGGCTTCGGGGACATAACAAAGTGCCCAGCCGCCCTGCCGGCCTGGCTCAGGGCTGAGCGTCGGCCTGTGAACCGGGTCACGCTTTGATTCCCGGTCAGGGCAGGAGCCTGGGGGACAGGCTCGGTCCCTAGTGGGGGGCGAGCAGGAGGCAGCTGATAGATGATTCTCTCCCACTGATGCTCCTGTCTCTCCCCCTCTCCCTCCCTCTCTGAAATCAATAAAAACATGATTATTTTTCTTTTAAAAAGTGCCCACCCCCGGGCTCCAGGTTCTCCCGTAGCCAGCGGGCACGGCGCTCCGCTGCCAGGGGTTCGTGGTGAGAAATGAGCATCACAGCACGGGACACGCGCCTGGCGGGGGCCTCTCTGCTCCGTAGACCCTCACCAACCTAAAGATGGCGTGTTTTAGGGTTTCTAACCACAGACACGCCATCTTTCAAACAGCAACCAGCAAACTGACAGGGGGCACCGAGCTGGTGAGACGCCGCTGAGGGCCGGCCAGCACACGTCTGGAGGGGCGCGAACAAGGCTGTGGATCGCAACGTCTCATGTCGTCAGCACAGACGGGGCAGCTCCAGGCGGCAGCCAGGGCCGTTAGAGCATGCGGCCCGCACACAGCGAAGGCAGACGCGGCCAGGCCGGGAGGAAGAACCAGGACCTGCTTTTCCACTGACAGAGAGCGAGAAGCACAGGGAGCTTCAAGGGAAGGACGCCGGTGTGGATCGGGATGTGAGTGCGTTTTAAAGTGAGAAGGTGCGGGCGGGCGGGCGGCGGGCGGGGAGGACACGCAGGGCTGGTGGCCGTACGCCGCTCCGGAGAAGGCGTTGGCTGGCCGGGGTGTTTTGAATTTTGAGTTCTGAATGTTGAATCATGTGAATGCAGAGCCCATTCAAAATGTAGACGTACATTGTTTTCTAAATTCATTTTTTGTACATCATTTTTGAAATTTATTTTTTGTACATTATTTTTTAAATATCCATTTTTTCATTACCACCCCCCCCTCCACCCTCACAGCCGAGATTGAACTTCGGGTGTGCTTGGGCTCTGGGTGCCCAGGGAGAGAACGGCGACTGGGGGACCTCAGAAGCTGGGCTCCGGGGTCTGGGCAGTGAGGTGGGATCCCAGGCCTGGAGCCCACCCCCGGGCGGGAAGCGGGTGGAACTGAGAGCGGCGAGAACACCTGCCCGACCCGGCCCCCGGCCCCCGGCCCCCACGCCGGTGTGAAGGCCTCGAGGCAGGTCTGCCCTCGTCACCTTCTGCCTATCCCTCTGGCCCTGGCTCGAGAAGCCACCCAGGCAGCTCAGGGTATAATGATGCAGTGACCTGGTGGAGGCCCCACTGCCTCCTGGGAGGAGGATGGAGCCTGCTGCACCCTCCCAACCGCCGGGAAAGGCCGCCCCCTACCTCCCCCCCGGGTCCCGGCCTCTCCCTCCACGCGTGCAGACCCCAGGACAGGCTCCCCTCGCCGCGTGCCTGCTGGGCACCTGTGCCAGGTCTTTCCCGCACGAAAGAGCAGGCTCAGAGGAGCCGGGACCGCCATCTCACCCGCCCACACTCCCTGGGCGTGAGCCATGCTGGCACCGACCCCTGGCCAGGCCCCTGCCCACTCCCAGGGTCCAGCCGGCCCCGAGGCCCCGGGCACGGCAGCGCCTCGGAGGCCCAGGCGGGGCGGCAGCAGGAGCTCCGCTGCCAGGAGACCGTCTCCCTGGAGTCCCTGAGGCAGCAGAATGTGGAGGAGGGAGGTGCCACTCACGCCCTCCGGAGCTAGTGGAGCGGGGGCGCTGGTGTTGGCTCCGGGGGGCGGGGGAGGGTCTCGCAGGACCGTCAGGGGGCTGCAGGGTTCAGAGCCCCTTCCGCCGGGTCCTCCGTGGTGGGGCCAGAGCAGATGGGCCCTCGGGCCCTCGGAGAGGTGGCTCCCCGGGGACAAGGGCCTCAGGTGACAGCTGTCCCTGTGTTGCCAGCGCCAAAGGGTCCTGGCCAGACTCCACACGTGGGGGAGGGGGTCTCCCTACACCTGTCACGAAAGGTGTGACCGACCTACTGTGCTGCAGGACCTGCTGTGTGCCGGGACCTTCCCACATGCCATCGCTAAACCTGGCGAGATGCTCAGTGAACAGCCCTGTGTTGCAGGAACGGAGGTGCGGAGACCTGGCGGCGTGCCCTGAAGTCTCGTACCTGCCCTTCGAGGGGGAGCAGGTGGGGAGACAGGAAGCCCAGTGGGCGAGGAGCTGCCCGGCACAGGCCTCGGTGCCTCTGGCCCTGCACAGGGACCCCTCTCTTTTCAGAGCCAGGCAGGTAAGCACAGGCCCTGGGAGCGGGGTCCGGGTGGACGGGGGACTTCATACCGGCTTCCCTGGGTGGGCATCACTGTGCCCACTCCTCACGGCTCCAAGGCAGGCTCCAGTGCCCCCTGCCACGCCCAGGGCCGAGGGATGTCTGGGCCGCGGGCGGTGGACACGCCCAGGAGGCCCTAATGAGGCTGTAAAGGCCACCGAGGCTGCGGGGAGCCTCGCGGGAGCCGCCCGTCGCCGGCGGTTGCTGGGGTGAGCCGTGCGCTCCCGTCATCCGCCCGTAATGACCCTAATCAGCTCATTACCACTCGGGCTGCCGGTGACTCAGAACGAGCGGCCGAGGGCTCCTGCCTTTAACCCCCCTCCCCCGCCCCCACATCTGTGAGCAGCTGGGCTCCGGGACAGCCCGCGCCATCTGCTCCTCCTGGGGAGTCGGTCTCCCCACAGGGTGCACCCAGGGGGGCTGGGCCCCGGGAAGGGCAGGGCGGAGCGAGCTTGGGTTAGGATGCTGTGAGCTTCCCCGGCTCCTCACAGACGTGGCTGGCGTCCGGCTGGGCACCCGGGAGGCCTGGGGGCTGGGCCTGGGCCCTGACGGACACAGAACGATCTGTTTTCCTGGCCCCGGAGCCTCGGCGTCCCCATGGCCGTCGGCTCCCTGCCTGCTCCCCTGCCGGCCTGGCCTCGTGCAGGAAGGTGCTTGTCCAGCGTGGGGCCTGGGTGCCTGTGTGGTGGGGTCCATCAGAGGACAATTGGGTGCTGACTTCTTTGGGGTGTGGAGGGCATGTGAAGGAGAGGCCTGGGGCACCTTTTAGCTCCACCCAACCCCAGACTGCCCACCCACTGGGGGGTCCTCAGCCCCTCTGCCCTGCCCCTGCCTGGAGGAGGGGGCTTTTCCCCATGGCTGCCCCTTCCTAAAGCTGGGAGGAGCTCTCGGGGTCCCGGTAAGAACGACAGCAACGGCCGAAACCGTTTTTGGCTCAATGGATAGAGCGTCGGCTTGGGGACTGAAAGGTCCCGGGTTCGATTCCGGTCAAGGGCATGTACCTTGGTTGCGAGCATATCCCCGGTAGGGGGTGTGCAAGAGGCAGCTGATCGATGACTCTCATCGATGTTTCTGACTCTCTGTCTCTCTCCCTTCCTCTCTGTACAAAATCAATAAAATATATTTTTTTTTAAAAAGAAAGAAAAAGAACAACAGCAACGTGGGCGCACGGCGCACCCACAGGGCCCCTTGGAAGCCTGTGAGCCAGGAGGGCTTCCTGGTGGAGGTGCTCCTCCCTCGTGCACGGAGGAGGCCCTGAGGCCCAGAGGCCCACCTCAGTCACCTGGCTGGCGAGTGGTCACGGGGACTGAGACCCTCTGGAGCTGGCTCTCAGGGCCGCAGGGCCACGCGTAGAACCAGGGAAACGGAGAGAAAATAACCAGACGAGGCCGAACAACGTAAGCCGAGGCTGCCGGTAAGCCACGAGGCTCTATCTCCCCTAAACACGGTCCCCACAGTCCGGGCCTTCAGGACAGTCCTGCCGTGGTCCATACTCCGCGGCGCTCTTTACAATGAAGCCGCCAGGAAAGAGCCCTGACCCGTCCGCACACCCGTGCATGAAGCAACCACATACGGACGGACATACCTGCAAAGCTCATGCATATCCCGGTGAGACCCTCCCCGACACCTCTCCGAGGGCTCCCCCTGGCCAAGAGGAAGGGGCGGTGGGGTGAGAACCGGAGCATCTCTGCCCGTTTCCTAAGGGACTCGGGAGACTGGCGCCCAGGGGAGCAGCGGGCAGCGGCAGCTCGTGCCCGGCCAAGCCCTGAGCCTGCCTCCGGGGCCTCCCTTCCTCTGACCTCCTCCTGTTGTTTCTTCTACCTCAAGCCCTTCCTTTGTTTCGCTGTCCCCACCTTTAATAAATCATTTGGACGCGTGTTGTGAAATCCTTCCTGCAGGAAGTCAAGAACCCGCACAGGTCTGGCCGGGCCGAGGCAGACCCGCTCGGGCCGGACCTGCCCAGTGACGGCCCCAGTGCGGGCTCTGGGACTGGGGGATCCCCTTCCAAAGGGGGAGCTCTCTGCCCGGCCAGTGCGGCTCAGTAGTCGAGCATCGACCTAGGACCCAGGAGGTCATGGTTCGATTCCCAGCATGGGCCTGCAGGAGGCAGCCGATCAATGGTTCTCTCTCATCACCGGAGTTTCTACTTCTCTCTCCCCCTCTCCCTTCCTCTCTGGAATCAATAAAAGATATTTAATTCAAAAAAAAAAAAAAAAGAGGGAGTTGGGTTCTGGGCTGGGAAACCGGCTGCCTCCTCTGACTGCAGCCCCGCCGCCGGGACACGGAGGAAGCACCAGGCGAGCTGCTTAGAGTTGAGCTGCTCTGGCTGAAGGGGAGGGGGGGGTCCCCCGGGGGAACTGCTTCTCTCCCCACCTCTCGCCCTCGGAGAGTAAAACTACTGGTGGGGTGGCCCATCCGGTTAGCGGCCGCGCCAGGCCTGGCACCCACACGCCAGGACTCCCCCGGGGAGGGACAGGAGACCTGGGGGGGGGGGGGGCTGTCTCCTCCAGAGCGGGGTGCCACGCCCTGCTGGCCCCTCAGACTGAGCCAGGCCTAGGGGGGCCCGGAGCCCCGGCCGCGCACTCTGAGCAGCTCCGTGAGCAGCGTCCGGGGCAGCAGACGGGGCTCCGCTGGCCACGCCCTGCGTGGTGTCTCCATGACACCAGGGACAGCCTGTGTGTGTGCAGCTCGGGGCCGCCTCCTCCCTCTGTTGACACACCTGACTGCCGGTTCCATCAGCAAACACCGAGCCCCAGAGGCCTGGGGACTGGCTGGCTGGGCCGCTCCGCTCCCCTCCTTGCCTAAACAGACGGCCTGTTTGTCCTGCGGCAGCCACCAGGCCCTCCCGCCACCCAGGCCCCTGAGGTGACTCACCCCTTCCCGCTCCTACGGAGCTCTGGGGGGGGGGGGGGCGGGACAGCTTTTAGGACCAGCCCTGAGCACTCCCCCATGCCACACCCTCCCCCACTTTTACAGGTGCCCCCCCTCCCCCAGGGCGGGGAGTGGCCAGGTCACGTGCAGGAGGGCAGGGCCGGCTCCCAGCCTCCCGCTGGGCTGTGAGTGCCTCTGTGTCTCCGCACGTGCTGTCCCTTCGCCAGAGACCCACTGGGGGCTGCCACCGCACCTGCGTCTCCCGTCTCCCCAGCTACACCCACCTCCTTCACGCCACAGGCCCTGAAGGCCAGGTCTGGGCGGTTCTCCTCCGAGCCCAGCCCCCAGGCGCCCAGAGGGAGGCCCGAGCCAGTGTCAGCCAGGCCCTGACCGGTGTGGCTCAGTGGATGGAGCGTGAACCCGTGGACCAAAGGATCCCGGGTTCGAGTCTGGTCCAGGGCATGTACCTGGGTTGCAAATCGCAGATACAATCCCTGGCACCAGGTCGGGGTGTGTGCAGGAGCAACCAATCAATGTGTCTCTCTCCTATCGATGCTTCTCTCGTGTCTCTCCCCTCCCTGCGCGCTCTGGCAATCAGTGGAAAAACACCCTCGGCTGAGGAGGAACCAATCAGAACTACAGGATCAGCCGGGTCAAAGCTCAGTCCTGGCCCCTCAGGTCCTGGTGCCAGCTCCCCTGGGCCCGGGCTGTTCTGGGAGGCCTCCCCGCCCCCCCCCCCAGTCCCCCAGACACACACACACACACACACACACACACACACACACACACACACGCACACACGGCTCCCGGATCCCAGGGGGCTTTGCACACTGGGCGCCCTGGCTTCCCTGTGCCGGGGCCCAGCCAGGCAGAGCCTGCTCCACTCTGCGGTGGGTGAGTCAGGGCAGACGGTAAACACCTCCAGGAGCACTGGCTGTGCCACTGAGGCCTGGCACGAGTCCTGGCACGCGTCCCGCCGCTCCGGGATCGAAAGGAAGACGCGCCGGCTCCCACGCACCCACTGCGGAAAGGAGCAGGCGGACTGGAAACAGGCTTCCCGGGTGCATAGCGACACAGGCCCGGGCAGAACCTGGGGGCTGAGCGGAGGGGGGAGACCTGCAGCCGGTGGGGGCGGAGGGGGGGCCACGTGCTATGTGATGGCACTGCTGCGCGCTGGGACATCACGGTGAGCGAAAGGCAGGCCCTCCAGTCAGAGCGCAGGGAAGCTGGAGCAGGGGAAGCGGGGGAAGGGGAGGGGAGGGCAGAAAAGGGGAGGGGAGGGAAGCTAGAGCAGGGGAAGGGGAGGGGCAGGGCATAGAAGGGTGGGCTCTTGACAGATGGGGAAACTGAGGCCCAGGAGGGCTGAGATCCCACAGGGAGACAGGGCTCAGCCGTGAGGTGACCCCAATGTGGTCCCGGTGGGGGCTGGGTGAGGGCAGGGCCCTTCTCCTCTGCCCGTGGGGAGGGAGGGCCTCTGGGACCCAGGGCACACAGCCACAGAGGAGGCTTCTGGGTAAACCAGGCTCTGAGGGCGCTCCGTGGTCGGTCCCCGTGGCCGGCCCCTCCGCCTCCCCATCTGAACGGGCGGCTGTCGGTGCTGAGCGGCCTCCCCTGGACCAAACAGATGCCTTACTCCCCGGCTGGCGGGCGGGCGCAGCCAGGGGGCCCGAGCTAGTCTGGGGTCACTAAGCCGCACCCCCAGCCCCTGACCCAAACTATTGGTCATTAGGGGCCCTCACACCTCCGGCCGGAGCTTCTTAGGAGCCTTCCTCCGACGCTCTCCTTCCTTCCCTGAGCTCCGTCACAGCTCGCCCAGGCTCCCTCTGGACACGGGGGGGGGGGGGGGGGGGGGGGGGGGCCGCTGTGCATGGGGGTGCTCCATGCGGCTGGGCTCGGTCTTATTAACCCCTGGGCCCCCTGCCCAGGCCAGGGACAGAGTTGGTCTCTGTAGGTGACCATTCAGTCATCCAACGAACAGCTCTTGGGGTGAGCTGTGTACCCCGCTCCACGCTGGGTAGGGGGTACCGATAACAGAGGCTAATAAGACGGCACAGCCTTGCCCTCAGGAAGCACAGCTCCGTCGCTTGTGGTGGGTGCTCTGTGGGGTAGCCCGGGAGCGGCCGGAGCACGCATCGGGCTGCCTGGCTCGGAAAGCCAGGGAGGGCTTCCCGGAGGAGGCAGCACCCACACTATGACCTGAAGGGTCAGTGGGGTCTCGCAGGTGGACAGGTCTGGGGTAGAGGAAGCACAGGGGCTTCTGGGAAGACTCCGTAGGTGGGCTGGTCTCTGCTCTTCCCGATTGCCCGGCTCCTTCCAGCCTCTAATGAGAGAAAAGGTCATGCCCTCCCTTCGAGTCAGCTTCCCAAACCCCTATCCCCGCCTGAAAAGGCCGGGACCCTCAGCAGACTGGCCCCCTGTCCCCCTGATCTGCCTGTCACTCCTCTCGGAGCCTCGGCTGCCTCACAGTGAAATGGGCGGGGCACTCAGGCCCCTGGGTTAACGTCCGGCGAGACCTGCAGGGGAGGAGCAGCCAGGACGGAGCCCGGATGGGGCCGGGGCGCGAGGGGTGGGCTGGGGGACCCTGGCTCCGGTGCCCAGCAGGCTGAGCCCAGCCCAGGTCTGGCTCCCATCCGGGAGTCTCTTCCTCCCCCCCAGCCACTCAGGATGATAAAAAAAGAAAAGAAAGGAATGGTCCTCCCACAGCCTGGCAGGCGGCCCGCGATGAGAAACACTTGCTGCTGAGCGTGGTCTCCGCGGAGTTCCCGCTGCCCCCCAGGCCTACCCGCCCCCCGCACTACTGCCCCCCGCCCTACCTGTCAGGGTCCCTGGGGAGCGGTAGTGGGGTACCGATCCACCCCTTGGGTTGACAGAGGAGGGGTGGGGAAGCCATCCCGAAGGTGGGGTGGGGACTCGGAGCCTGGGTGTGGGGACAAGGGGAACCGAGGGGTGAAGGGGAGCCCTAGGACCAGCTTTGAGACAGGTCACTTTTCCCTTCCTGTTTTATGAGGAGAGGGCAGGGTAAGGGTGAGGGACAGGAGAGGGTGGGGAGAGGGTGGGGGGTAGGAGAGGGTGGGGAGAGGGTGGAGAGAGGGTTGGGTGGGGGACAGGAGAGGGTGGGGAGAGGGTGGGGTGGGGGCAGGAGGGGGTGGGCTGAGGGTGGGAGGTAGGAGAGGGTGGGTGGGGTGGAGGGGCAGCACGGAGTCCAGGACGAGCAGACAGCTGAGCCTGGCTTGATCCCCAGCACGGGCTGGGCCCCCGAAGGGCTCAGCAAGCTGGTGGAGCCCGATGGGCAGCGTCGGGGGGACATCAGAAATGATCTCTCCAGTGAAGGTGGAAACTGAGCCAGAGCGGGCCTGGCCCCAGCAACCACAAGTCCCAGGAGGCGGTCGGGACTGGGCTTGGCCGCCTCAGGCCGGGCTGCCGCAGGGCAGGGTCCGAGCGTGGCCTCGGCTCCCGCTCCTCCGTGAGCCGGGGAGGCTGCCCTGCGGGCCGGGGTCCTGTCCCTCCCGCCCGGCTGGGGGGGCGAGGAGGAGCTCCTGCCTGGGGCTTCGGGCCGCCGGAGGCTCAGAACTCCGTGTCCGTGGTGAGAGCCCAGAGCCTGGCGAGTGGCCCCGAACGCCCTCACTGTCAGGGGGCTCCTCGGGCGCGTGGGGGTGAGGGCCGGGCTGGGGCTGAGGCTGCCACGCCTGGGCCGAGCCCCGCTCTGGGCGCTGCCTGTGGGGCCTCGCTCACTGCTTAGGCTCTCTGAGCCTCGGTTTCCCTATCTGTAAAGTGGGTGTGGCAATGCTGACCATGTAGGGGTTCAAGGATTTAATGCAAGAAGTGAGCCCAGGGTGAGGCGGTGGGCGCGGCCTCACTCGGCCCTGTGATCCCAGCACCCAGGCCGCGGCCTGGCCCTCCGTGTGGGCGCAGCTGTCCTCCCTCCGCCTCAGTGCCTCTGCCCTCAGTCACTAGCGGGCGAAGGAAGGGTGGCCTTTATTCCAGCCCCTGCAGGGCCGTGGCCCGGGGAGGCAGCCATGGTCCTGGAATGAATTACTGCGCACCCTCAGGCCAGTCCGTGGACTCTGTCTGTTTCTCCCGCAGTGCCCGCAGGGCGTGGCTGGGTGGTGACTGAGGCCCCTAGCCCCAGGGGCGGCTCCCGGACCCTGTGCCATGGCCCTGCCTGTGGGCACTGCCCGCCCCTCTGGGCTCCCGGGAGGAGGTTCGGGGGCCTGGCTGGGCTCTGGGGCCTCCTGGGGCCGAACTCTCAGGCTGCCTGCCTGCAGGACGCAGGAGTGAGCAGGGAGCCGGGCAGCCGTGCCAGGGGCCGAGAGCCTGAGAGCCGAGCTGGTGGTGGGTGCTGGGGGGCCATTAGAGGCGAGCGTGCCACACCCGCACTCAGCCTCACCGCCAGGCACTCAGTGGCTGCCTCCACCCTCCCGCTGGCCTCTGGGACCGGCCAGGAGCAGTGCGATCTCATCGCAGACCAGCGCCCACTCCAGCCATCGGCTCTCTCCGCGGCCCTGGGGAGGGAGGCTGTGGCGACCTCGGGCTGCAGGGCGGAGGGTGAGTGAGGTTCCGAGAGGAAGGTCTCCAGGCCCTGAGCCCCTCCCAAGGCGCCAGCTCCATCCCAGTTTCCATGGCGTGTGGCCAGCCCCCTGGAGGAGGAGGGCAAGGCCACATGTGCCCCACAACCCCTCCTATTTCCTCCCTACACACACACACACACACACACACACACACACACACATATACATATACTCTCACACACATACACACATACACACATACACATGCACGCGTACACACATACGCATACACACACAAGCACACATACACTCACATGCACACGCGCACACACACAACAGGGCCTCAGCACAGGCCCTGCCTCCAGCCTCTGGGGAGGGGCTGGCCAGTGGCTAATTTTCTAGAGCGCCCCAAAGGCCCAGGTCTAGAAGCTCCCAAGTCCAGAAAGCGCTGGACTCTGCAGAGAGAGAGAGAGGAAGAGAGAGGGAGGGAGAGAGATCCTGCCTGGCTGACCCGGAGGGAAGGCGGGCAGGGCGGTGGCGTGGAAACAGGAAGGGCCAGGCTGCCTGCACGTCCGCAGGGTGGGGTCTGGGAGGGCCAACCCCGACCTCTGTCCTCGCCTAAGCTAGGGGTGGGCTCTGCTCTGGGGGTGCCCGGGCCCTGGTGTGGACTGAGCTGGGCCGTCCGGGGCTGCCCTGGGCCTGTCTGGCCGGCTGTTGCCCGCCTGAGCCTTGCCTGGGTGCCAGGCACACATGTGGGAGCTGAGCGGTGTGTGTGGGGGGGAGTGGGGGCAGTCCTTCCTCAGCGGTGGTGGAGTCTGGAGATCTGACCCAGCCCGCTGGCTGCCCCCATCCCTGCAGGAAGGGGCCGAGAGCAAAGTTCCCGCCCCTCATCACCTCTGCCCTGTCCTCGCCTCCCCCTCCCCCTCAGCTGTTGGCCTGGTTTGTTTCTCAGCTTGGGCATTGGTCCAGGAACCAGGAGGTCACGGTTCCAGGCCCGGGTCGGGTCCCAGGCCCGGGTTGTGGGCTGGTTCCCCAGTGGGAGGTGAGCAGGAGGCAGCTGATTGATGATGTTTTTTTCTCTTCGATGCTTCTATCTCTCTTTTCCTCTCTCTCTAAAAATCAACAACGATGTTTTGTTTTTTTGTTTTGTTTTAAAGGGACACAACCCAGCCGAAACCGGTTTGGCTCAATGGATAGAGCGTCGGCTTGGGGACTGAAAGGTCCCGAGTTCGATTCCAGTCAAGGGCATGTACCTTGGGAGTGTGCAAGAGACAGCTGATCAATGACTCTCATCGATGTTTCTAACTATCTCTCTCCCTTCCTCTCTGTACAAAATCAATAAAATATATTTTTTAAAAATATTAAGATCCTGTAATAAATAAATAAATAAATAAATAAATAAATAAATAAATAAAGGAACACAGCCCAGTCCCTCCACATTAGTGGGCACCCGCCCCCACTGCACCTGCACCCATTGGCTCTTCCTCCCCGTCCCACCCGCCACGGCACCCCGCCTGGCCCCTCCGCACAGAGCCGGCTCCGGCACTCCAGGACGGCCTGCAGCAAGTCCCTGCGCCAGCGCAAACGCAGGAGCCCGGAGTGGGTGCCCAGAGGGTGTCAGACACACCTACTGGGTGCCAGGCAGTCTGTGTGTGCTGCTCGTCCTGCAGGGACCATGGGAAGACACCCCCCCCCCCCCACACACACACACACACACACACTACGGGAGCCGGCAGGGGTGGGGGAGGCCGTCAGCAGCCTCAGTATTTCCTCGCTTCATCCCAAACGCCCTCCACCAGATCACCCCCCTTAGGGACAGACGCCGGCCCCCCTCCATCTAAGGCACACCCACCCCGCCCCCACGTCCCCGCAGCTCCCGCCTCCCTGCTCCCCAGTCTCCGCTGCCATCCTCCCCCTCCTCCCGCTTCTCTCAAACTCACTCCAGTCGGGCTCCCACCCCACCAAGCCCAGCCAGTGTGGCTCGGTGGATACAGAAATGCTGCTCTGACAGGAACTTCCCACTCCGTGTCCACGGCCAGCCTCTCCTCCCAGCGCTCCGGCCAGAAGCCGCCCCCCCTTTTCCCTACAACCCACTTCCCGTCCATCAGGACCTGTGGGATCTGCTTCAGAACAGATCCCCGTCCAACCACGCCCACACCCCCTGCGTCTCCTGCTGAGCCGCCTCCTGCCTCCCTCCCCCCCCCCCCCGCTGTGGCAGCCGCCCCCCCACCCCACCCTGCTCCTCCCTCCACAACGAGATCCTCTTCCCACCCGCAGCTCAGCTCGGCTCCGCCTCCTCTGCTCAGAGCCCGCCAGGCCCCAGCTCCCAGACTTCTCCCAGGACCCCTGCCTCCCCTGGCTTCCTCTGCTAGTCCTCCCTCCTTCCCTCCCTCCCTCCCTCCCTCCCTCCTCCCTCCCTCCCTCCCTCCCTCCTCCCTCCCTCCCTCCTTCCCTCCCTCCCTTCCTCCTTCCCTCCCTCCCTCCCTCCCTCCCTCCCTCCCTCCCTCCCTCCCTCCCTCCGCTCCAGCCCACAAGCCTCCTTGCTGTTTCTCCAGCTCCTGGGGTGCAGTCCCACGCAGGGCCCTTGTCTGGCTGCCCCCTGACCCTGGTGCAGGGGAACCCAGGCAACTGCAGGCTAACCCCACCCCCCACCTCCGCATCTTTGCTCAGCTTTCCACCGTCCCAGCTTTCCAGAAAACACCCGCTTCTCCCTGCCCTCACTCCCCCACCACAGCCACCACCTCACACGTGCTGAGGCTGCTGGCCCCCCTCCCGCCCCTGCCGGCCCCCATAGTGTGTGTGTGTGGGGGGGGGGGGGAGTCTTCGCATGGTCCCTGCAGGACGAGCAGCATGAGCAGACTGCCTGGCACACAGTAGGTGTGTCTGACGCCCCTGGGCACCCACTCCGGGCTCCTGCCAATCTCCCCACGTTTGCACTCGCCCCCCCCTCTCTGAAATGGGCCCCCATGCACACACACACACACTATCCTTCAGCCAGTTCCTTCTCCCTCTGGCTGGGTGGGGAAGGGTCCTGCTTGTCAGACAGGAGGTGGGCTTCTCCCCAAAAGCAATGGGCCCCCTGGAAGGGCTTTGAGCTGAAAAGCAACAAGGTCATACCTGCTCTGATGCTCACAGGACGGTAGGGGGGCGGGGAGCCGCCTGGTGCCAGGGCCACAGGGAGGAAGCCAGGGAGAAGCCAGGACCTGGCTGGGCAGTGACCCAGGGCAGGGAGACTGAGGACTGGAGAGAGAACCAGGAGCGGAACACGGCCAGGCCTTCTTACCACCTCAAGGTGAGGGCAAGGAAAAGGGGGGGACACCGCCAGGACGTGTCTGATTGACGGGGGCGGGGGGGGGGGGACGGGCACACTAGCCGGGGCAGGAAATGGGCAGGGAGCCCGTGTCAGAAGGGGAGGAGCCTTATGGGGGAGCTTCTCTCTTTGCCCCTACAGCCTCCACCCTGCTCACGGGGGCATTTTGGCCCCCAGCACGGATGGCCACATGGGAGAAGCCCATGGTGACGAGAGGAGGTGACTTCCCCGGGGGGGTGGGGGGAGCCCAGGCCTGGGACCTGGGGTGGGAGGGAGGGGCCCGCACAGAAAACAGACCGGAAATCTGTGCCCAAAACTTTATGGGGAAGCTTCCGGCCGAAAAGTCCACACACGCCTCCCCGTCTGCGTGGCCTTGTTTGACCAGAAGGACAAGCAGGCCGGGGAGTGGCCCTGTGACATCACGGGGACTCCCCAGTGCGGCAGCCGGGATGTGGGGCAGGAGGGGGCGGGAGGGGGCAGGGGCCCGGAGCCAGAGACCCCCAGGCCAGCTCATCCCACACCCTCATGTTGCAGACGGGGGAACCGAGGCCCAAGGGAGAATCGAGGTCGTGGGGTGCGCCCGATTTTCCCAGGGGGAAGCAGGCTCTGGAAGGAGGGCTCACTGGTCCGATGGGAGACTAATAATAGCACCTGTGTCCTTTTCTAAAATATATTTTTATTGATTTCTGAGAGGAAACGAGAGAGGAGTTAGAAACATCAATGAGGAGAGAGAATCTTTGATCGGCTGCCACCTGCACGTCCCCCACTGGGAATTGAACTGTGGCCTTCTGGCTCCTGGGTCAATGCTCACCCACTGGGCCACGCCAGCCGTGCTGCACACACACCCTTCCTTCCTGAGGGTCCAGAGGCCTGCACATCCGTGAGCTGGTCCATCCCCCAGATCCCCACGCTGGGGGGGCGGGGAGGGGGGAAGGCAGGGCCACCTCGTCCCAACGTGGTGCCAAGGCTCCGTCTCAGTCCTCCACAGCATCCTCTCTCCTCCACCTCTGTCATGCGCCCTTTCCTCTCCATCCAACTTATTCCGCAGAAGGAAAGAGGTGTGAGGACGGGGCAGTTGGGAAGCCCCTGGCTTTCTCCAAGGCCGGAGTCCTTGCTCTGTCTCCTGTGGTTTCACGCGTTTTGCTCGCACCCGCACCTGTACACACACCGTGCTCTGTAGCCACAATCCCGGAGGGTGGGGCTTGGTCCTACTCAGGCTGGCGTTCCCCCGCAGGGCGTAGGCCAGGGCGGGGCATTCAGGAACTGGGAGAAAAGCTTGCCCAGGGCGGACTGACCGCCTGAAAGTGCCCTGAGCATCCGCCCGCCTCCCCATAGCACCTGCCCCACTGTGCGCCCATTACCCAGAGGAGCTCAGGGTAAGGATGCCTGTACGCAGCACCAGCACACAGTGGCGTGCCCGCCGAAAGGCTCCATTAAAAAATGAATGAGGACGAAGATGAGTAGTAATGGGCAATGCTTGACGTGAAAAAGCTTCCGCTCCATGGCCGGGGTGAGGGAGTGGGCAGGAAGCAGGGCCGGAGAGGCCCACAAATACCCCTGAAGTAGACAATCCCCCAGCGCCTTGCTGAAGGATAAGCCCCGCGGGGCCGCAGAGCAGGAGAGCTCAGACTCGCCTGGGAGTATCAGGGAGGGCTCCCTGGAGGCGGTGGCGTTTGAGATGGGCTTTGAAGGGTGGAGACACATGGCGGAAGCTCAGGAGCAGTCTTGAGCGGAAGGTAGGGCATGGGGCAAGATGACGAGGCGGGGCAGGGCCCTTACCCTGGGGGGACTCGGTGTCAGGCAACGATTCTCACATCAGCTCCACAGGCTGTGGGGGGCCCCCATCGGCCTGGGGCGTGGTGCTGGGAGCAGCATGATCGGGTCACAAGAGAGTCACAGGGAGAGAGGGCGCTGGGCTGGAAGGAAGGAGACCAGGACAGTTGCCGGGGAGGCAGCGGGTGAGGAGTGTGGGTGTCCGACTCGGAGAGGCAGCTGACATGTTTGTGATGTGGGCGTGAAAGGCCCCACAGGGGGCGGGTCTGAAGGATCTGGAGACGGGTTTGATGCAGGTGGGGGAGGAGGGAGGAGCCGTAGGGGAGGAGGGAGGAGCCGTGAGCGGCTTTGGGGAACTGATCTGGGCTTGGGGGAGCGATGGGCCCTTCACAGGCCTGGAGAGGTCCCGGGGGTGGGGGCCGCCTCTCACCCCGGTGGAGATGCTGCGTTAGGAAGGTGGATGCCGGCTGGCTGGGGCGGGAGGGAGGTCAGGGCCCCAGGGACAGAGCCAGAGTCGGGCTGAAGCAAAAGCGAGGCCGCGGAGGGGATGAGCTCATGCAGGAGAGGGTGTGGGGTGAGGACGGAGAGAGCAGCGAAGGACAGAGCCTTGGGGAGCACCCACAGTTGGCAAGGAGCGGGAGCAGGAAGAGGGGGGATCCAGGAGGCAAGGGGGTGGTCCCCTATCTCCTCCCTCTTTCCCAGTGCTGCCGCGCCTCTGCTGAGCCCCCACGTCCACAAGCCGGCTGAACTGGGCTGCAGAGCCGGCCCTGGAGCCCCCGTCTTCAGGGAAGTCCTGGTTAGAAGGCAGCAAAGCGCAGGGGTTGAGCACGTGGGCTCCAGGCCTGGCTGGGACTGGTGGGACTCCCAGCTGCCCCCTCTCACTCACCCCTTCTGGCCGTGTGACCTCAGGAAAGCCACTCCCCTCGGGTTTACAGCCTCTTCCCTGCCCCGCCTCGCCTTCCCCGGGGATCAGAGCCCAACTTCTTCCTCCGTGGAGGCAGCGGAGGCGATGGCGACTATTAGCGGGATAATGTGTGTTCTGCACTTGGCACTTGGGCCCGGCCAGCCCTCAGAGCTCAATAAAGGGTGGCTGCTGCCATTATGATGATTGCAGGGGCGGACTGGATCCTGGCGCCGGGTCTGGCTGGGCCCAGAGTCCAACAGCCCCAGAGCCCTGAGCGAGGGGAGGCCCGGTGCCCTCCACCTCCCAGCCCCAGAGTGCCAGGCCCCCCCCTGTGGTCCTCCACGTGCAGAGCCAGGCGCAGGGAACTGGGCAGTCACAGCTCTCAGCGCTGATAGCCCTCCGCTGGCTGAAAAAGGGGACCCCACTCCCCCCCGGTCTTCAACCCCAGCCGGGGCGCAGGGCTGGGGCCTCGGTCCCAGGGATGGGGCTCCTTTGGGACGTGTCATACCCATAGCCGGAGGCACCGATACATGCTTCTCTGTGGTGAGCGTGGAGGTGTGCGAATCCTCTTTCCACTCCGTAATCCACCGGCTTCCGCCGGCCCGGTCTCCCAGACGCCCCCTCTGTGTGCCGCATTCCCACCCCAGCCCAGCCCCACTGGAGACCAGGCTCTGGGTGGGTAGGGCCAAGTTGGTAAGGAGGAAGGAGGCAGTGGGGGCCTGTCAGGGGGGTGTGGTGGCCCTGAGCCCGATGCCACATCCCCCATCTCTGACTCCACACCTCTGGACTGTGCAGCGGGGGCTCCCAGGCTTCTGCCAGCCCTTGGGGAGTGGCACCAGCTGTGATTGGGCTGGCAGAGTGGGTGAAGGTCATGAGTTCAGGTGTGCTGGCTCCTGTCCTTCAGGCACCGAGGCCTGCACCCGGGTCTCCCCTAATCCCCTGTGTCCTCTCAGCCCCAGGCTCCGGGCTCATTGGCGGGCGCCGGAAGCAGGTCTGAGCAGCCTCCATTGGTCAGGAAGAAGAGGGGTGTCCCGCCAGATTCGGGGGACACTTACTCGGACCAGGTGGGGAACCCCTGGCAGGCGTGGGCCTGACTGCAGCAGCCTCTTCCAGCGGGCTCCAGCCTGGGGTCCCGCCACTGCAGATGGAGCCTCCTAGCGCTAGGAGGTCCCATGAGCTAGGCCCGTGGTCGGCAAACTGCGGCTCATGAGCCACATGCGGTTCTTTGGCCCCGTGAGTGTGGCTCTTCCACAAAATGCCACGGCCTGGGCGAGTCTATTTTGAAGAAGTGGCGTTAAAAGAAGTTTATGTTTTAAAAATGGGGCTCTCCTGCCGAGACCGGTTTGGCTCAATGGATAGAGCGTCGGCTTGGGGACTGAGAGGTCCCGGGTTCAATTCCGGTCAAGGGCATGTACCTTGGTTGCGGGCATATCCCCGGTAGGGGGTGTGCAGGAGGTAGCTAATCGATGACTCTCTCATCGATGTTTCTAGCTCTCTATCTCTCTCCCTTCCTCTCTGTACAAAATCAATAAAAACATATTTTTAAAAATGGGGCTCTCCAAAGAAATGTCGATCGTTGTGCTGTTGATATTTGGCCCTGTGGACTAACAAGTTTGCCGGCCACTGAACTAGGCCACGGCTGGAGGTGGCAGCGGCAGGAGCGGGCTGTGTGGGTTCCGGGAACGTGGCCACGGGAGCCGGGCTTTGAACAGTGCACAGGAGGTTTCTGCGGTTTCAAAAGGCCTGCTCGCCGCTAATCCCGGGGCCCGAGGGGCTGCCAGAGAAAGGGCTCGGCGTGGTTCCCGTCAGCAGAGGATCAAAAGGCATTTGGTCAAAGAACCTTTAAATACCTTGAAAGGCAGGTGACGCCGGTGCAATGGGCTCTGAGGGGGACTGAGCCGGTCTGAGCGGCCGGCAAGCTGGCTCCCACCGCGCGGAGTGCTGGGGGAAGGGCGGTGGAGGCTGAGGAAGGGTCGTGGGGATAGACCACCAGCCCCTCTCCCCCACCAGGGTGAAGAATAGATGTGTGGAGGGTGAGTAGGGCAGAGAGCTGGGCTCAGACCGGCAGAGCCAGAACCCACCTCATAGGCCCCTAGGACAGGGGCATTTATCTGCAGCCTGTACCACTCCCCCGCCCCATGACGGGCAGATGCTGTGTCTATATCTGGCTGTACAATTTTCTAGGAAGGAGAGGCCCACGGGGCTCATTAGATTCCCAAAGGAGTCCAAGGCCAAATCAAGATTAAACACCGAACCCTCGCTGGTGTGGCTCAGTGGATAGAGCATCAGCCTGCAGACTGAAGGGTCCCAGGTTCCATTCCGGTCAAAGGCACATGCCTGGGTTGTGGGCTTAATCCCCAGGAGAAGGCATGCAGGAGGCAGCCAATCGATGATTCTCCCTCATCATTGATGTTTCTCTCTCTCCCTCTCCATTCCTCTCTGAAATCAATAAAAACATATTTAAAAAAGAAAAAAAAAATTAAACACTGACATTCTTATAGTGCAGGCTGGTCGTCCAAGGCTCTGAGGGTCAGAGCCATCTGCCCTAGGTCACCCAGCTTGTAATAGACAAACTGAGGCACTTCCACTGTGCACCCAAGGGGGTGTCTCAGCAGAGGCCTGAGGCCATGATTCTGACTGAGGCTGGGGCCGTCCCACCCAGGGGCTGGCCAGGAGAAGGGTGACAGATTTATCTTTCGGGGTGCAGAGGGTTTGAGGGGCTGAGCCAAAGCACATGGGGGTGTCAGGATGGCCATGCAGAGAGACTCGGAGTCAGAATCTGGATGGGATGTTGGTTACAGGGAGAAAGCCAGGGATACTAGGGCTGGTGAAGGCGTTTTGGAAAGAGAATGCTTTTGGCCCTGCAACCTGACCTGAGGGGGAGGAATGGGGACCCTGGGCTAAGGGAGGTCAGTGTGAGCAGGGTGCTGGGAGCTGGGGGTCACCCCAAGGAGTCAGAACAGACCATCAGCCTTTGCCTAGCCTTTGCCTGGGCTCAGACCGGCAGAGCCGGAACCCACCTTGTAGGCCCCTAGGCAGAGGCCCAGGGTATTCTCACAGGCCTGTGTGGTGCAATTATTTAGCCCTATTATATATTTTAAATATATATATTATTTCAGAAGGGAAGGGAGAGGGGAGAGAGATAGAAACATCAACGATGAGTGAGAATCATGGATTGCCTGCCTCCTGCATGCCCCACACTGGGGGTGGAGCCTGCAGCCCAGGCACGTGTCCCTGACCGGGTTCAAACCGTGACCTCCTGGTTCATAGGACGGCACTCAGCCACTGAGCACACCGGCCAGGCTTTAGCCCTATTTTAGAGGAGAAAACAGAGGCCCAGAGACATCCAGGAACCAGTCAAAGCCAAGCCGCCAGCTAGTGGCAGGACCTGCAGCTTTAGCAACGGGCCTCCACAGCAGGGCTGGCGGAAGTGTGGCCTGTGCGGACCCTGGGGTGGGGGGGGGCCTCGAGGTTCAGGGGTCACTGGGTCTGGAGAGGAGAGATAATTGACGAGCAAGTATTGATCCAGTCTCCTTTGTGACGAGGTGGGCACAGAGACAGTGGCAGCGGCTGCTGGGCGTTTGCAGTCACAGCCTCTCTGGGGAGGTGACGGCTGTGAATCTGATGCTGGTACCTTCTCCAGACTCTTACCCTCTGCAGGGGAGGAAAGGGCCGCCTGGGGACGGGGTAGCTGCAGGGACAGGTGGCCGAGCAGGTCTTCCCTCCTGACCTGGCACATCCTCGGGCTCGGCTGGTCTCTGAGCCCGTCCCTCCTGGGTCAGGCAAATGCCCAGCCGCGTCTCTGGCCACATGGATGGTGGCAAGCAGAGAGGGGTGTCTGTTCTGCCACGTGAGCTGCACAAACAGCTCCCTCAGCACTTGTGTTAATAATTCAGCCCTGGCCACGGGGGCGGGGCAGGGCGCCGTGGGACGGAGCCGCGCAGGCAGCAGCGTGGAGACCGTGACGGGTAGAGGCCAGAGGGGAGCCAGGAGCCCTGCCTGCAAGCCGTGGCCTAGCAACAGAGCCAGGTGGCCTCAAGGGCCCCAGTGAGGAGAGCGCAGGCCTGGCAGCTGCTCCCGGGGGACAGAACGTCCCTCCCGAAGCCGACCCAGGACACCTGGGCCCTGATGGCAGCGCCAGATTGGAAGCAGGCCTGAGGGTCCGCGGGACGCCATGGCTGCCAGCACGGAACCTGGGACAGGAGGCCAGAGCTTCACAGAATGAGAAGGGGGTGGGGGGGAGGGAGAGGCGGAGCACCAAGGCCCTGGCCCTCGCCTGCCAGGGCCGGGGCCTGCGGGCAGGGCCGGGGTGAGGCACACCTGCTGCTCTCCCTTCGCAGGGGGCCTGCTCACTCCGGCTCTGGCTTTGTTTCCTGCCTGTGCCCAGTCCTCCAGGAGGGCTCAGGAGGCAGACGCTCACAGTGCCCGCTGATGGCCCAGCAGGAGGGCTCAGAGGTCAGACATCTGGAAGGACTTCCTGGACAGGCAGAACATGGAAACTCGGAGTAGGTGGCGCCTCGCATTCAATACCTAACAACACGTTGGGTGCTCTGTGTCGCATGCCAAGTGCTCTGAGTCCTCTCGCCCCACCTCCATCACAGTAGAAGGAAGAAGTGCGGCTATTGTCCCCATGGTATGGGTGAGAAAACAGAGGCCCGGAGGCGCCAGGTCACACAGCTGTGAGGGACGGAACCGCACAGATCTGTATCCTCTCCCCTTCCCAACGACGGCCACCTCTGGACAAAGTGCCTGGGGCCCTGGGAAAGGGTGTCTCTACACGCTTAGGGTGTCGGTGAGGCCGGCAGGCAACCCCGAGGTCCTGCGTTCCCACCACAGAGTCTCCTCGGGTGGGTCTGGCATGTCCGCTGGATGCTCCAGCTCTGATGTTCCCGAACAACCGCTGTCCGGCGGCTGCTGGGGCGGCGAGGCGGGGGTTCGTGCTCGTGAGGGACAGGCTGTGAGCTCTCGGATGGGGGCAGCCACACGTCTCCTTGAGAACCTCAACATCTCACCCAGGAGGCTGGCGAAGGCTGAGAGTCAGGACCGAGGGGTCCGCCCCTGGAGCTCTTGCCCCTCCCCGGGTTGTCAGCTCGGGGGCTGTTAGCTCCCTGGGTCAGTTCCTGCCCCTCTGCCACCTGTGGGGCGCCCTGGGCGGCTGACCTCTCAGAGGCCCACTCCCTCGCCCCCTCTGAGACACTCCGGGATTCTAGATGCGCTCAGAGTGCTGTGGAGTGCAGGGGGAGGGGTGGACGGGTTCTGAACAGGGAACCCTTCTGTGTGGTGCCCGTTGGTGGGGGGGAGGGTTGGGAAGGGGACAGGAGGCAGGGGGGTAAGAGGGGCACTATTTGCTCTTTACCAGCTGGGGGAGAGCCCAGGAACAGCCGAGCCTAAGAGCCTGAGCCTCAGGGGGAGGCTTGGCTTGCTGAGGTTGGCTAGAGAGGGGTGTGGGACGGCCCTGGGTTCTCGGCTGCCTGTGGGTGTAGGAAGCGTAATGGCCCTGAAGCAGGGGCCGAGGGCTGCGATTCACGGCCACCGAGGAATTGTGGGCCAGAACCTACCAATGCCGCCTGAGTGTAGTGAGAGCGTTCAATCCAGGGAAATCTGTCCCCACGGGGGCAATCTTCACTAAGGGGTGCTTGGGGGATTTCCTTGTCTGCTCCCCAGCCGGAAGAGCTGTGGGCGGAGGGGCGTGTGTGTGTGTGTGTGTGTGTGTGTGTGTGTGTATGTGTGTGCTGGGGGAGACTGGAGACAAAGGTTTGCCCCTGTGGGTGCTGCTGCCTGCTGGGCCGTGGAAAGATGGAGGTGAGCTGGGTGGGAGCCGTGCAGGATGAAACCGGTTAGTTGATTTGCCAGGGTGGGAGTGGGAAGCCTGGGCTCCGGGAAGCCTGGCTGTCTGTGAACTGCATTCTCAGCGGAGGGGGGAGCAGGCTGCTGATGGGGGGTGGGGGAGCTTCCTGAACTGGGGCCGCTGCTGTGCTGGGTGACACCCCCGTGTCTGTTTCTCCCGTGTGGAGGTGTGTTTGTGTGCCTGTGTGTGTGTGTGGGAGGGGGGGACAGTGTGTGCAGGAGGTCTCCATCCCTGAAACCACCAATGGTTTGGCTCCAGGCCCTTCAAACCCTTGGAAGAAATACACACACACCCTTCTCCGCCACAGAATCAAACACCAATTCTGCGGAGAAAGAGGAACTAGGGTTCCCTTGATTTGGACTGAGCTGAGCTAACAGAGGGGCAGAGCAGACCAAGAGAGCCCCAGGGTTGGAAGCCAAAGAGGGATTCTTTCCTACCCACTAAAGCAAGGTCAGGAAAACAGGGAGGGGGCAGGGGAGGGGAGCGCTGTGCAGGAGAGGGGTGAGCACAGGCTGAAAGGTCTCTTTTCTTCTCCTGAGGGACTGGCATAAGCGGGGACCGTCACTGGGCTAGTCCTCCACCAAGGGTGGCCATTCTAGACTTTTCCGTTCCATTTGTGTGCAAGCTTGGGGGACTAAGAGGAGCGGATCCAGGCTCAGCCTGGCAAAAATAACTCCAGTCCTGGTTTTCGCACACACCAGCCCGTCTTCCCGGGACCTTGGCGGAGCGGAGTCCCGAGCTGACGCCCTGGAACCGCCACCGAGCGGAAAACCTGGGCGGGATTTCAATGCCTCTTGGAGCGGAATCAAAGGGCACCTCGGAGGAGGCGGCCGGCACCGCGCGGCCCGGTGTGCTCCGAGGCCGCTGCCACCGGGGGCGGGTCGCCCAGTGCGGCGGGACCCCAGGCTCCAAGCGCCCAGCGGAGGGCACGGTGCCCTCCCCGCGGGGCCGTTGGCGGGCGGGGCGCGGGGCGCGGGGCGCGGCGGTGCCCTCGGGGCGGCTCGGGGCGGCGGCGGCGCGGGCTGCAGTGCGGCGGGCGGCCGGCAGCGGGCAGCAGCGGGCACGGGCAGGGGCGGCAGCAGGCGGGCGGCGCCGGCGGTGCCCCGGGCGCGCTCTCTCGCTCACACACACACACACACACACACACACACACACACACGCACGCACACGCCTCGTACACACTCACACACGCTCCGGCACGCACACGCAGCGCGGGCCGGAGGGAGGAGGCTCGGCGGCGGCTGCGGCGGCGGCGGCGGCGGGAGGCTGGCGGGCGGCCCCCGCTCCCCGGCTCCGCGGCCCCGTGCAGCCCGCGCGGCCCCCGCCCTCGGACCCGCCCCCGGGGGGCGCCGGGCCCCATGCCCTGCGGCGGCGGCGGAGCAGTGCGCGGCCGCGGGCGGCTCTGAGAAGCCCGGAGGGAGCCGGCGACGCGGGGACCATGTACCGGGACCCGGAGGCGGCCAGCCCAGGTAAGCGGGCCCCGCGGGCCGGCGCCCCGCGCCGGCGGGCAGGACGGCGGCAGCGCGGGGCGCCGCCGTCTCGGAGCCCAGCCCGGGGCCGCCGGAGCCGCGCGGACTCCCCCAGGGTCATTCCAGCCGCGGGCACGGGCGTGTGCGGCCACGGCTCGGACCCCGGACCCCCGCCTCCTGGGGTCCAAGCCCTGCCCGGCCGGATGCCCGGCGCCGGCTTCGCAGTGTCCCCACAAGGAGCCCCCCCCGCGCGCGCCCCGCAGCCCAAGGACAGCGAGCGTGGCGGAGCGAGGCGCCGGCTCCGGAGCGGCAGCGCCTCTGGCACCCGGGTCCCCAGCACCGGCGCCCCGAAGGGGAGGTGCCCGCGCTGGGGGACCCCAGGACCAACCAGGATCCCCGGAAGCTTGTGGTCAAGGCTGCGGGCACTGGGGAACGGTGCCCCCGGCGGTGCCAGCTGTGAATTGAGAGGGTGCCAGGGGGCAAGCGGGAATGTGGTGCAGCCGCAGGGGAGGGGGCTGGGGCGCCGCAGGAGCGAGGGGAGGGGGGCCGGAGCACCTGGAGAGAACGCGAGCGGGGATGGATGGATGAGCTTGGGGGTGCCAGGGGGGTGGGCTCCTGGGCCTGGGGAGGGGGCTCGGAGAACCCCAAACTCACTCCTGCCTTGTGGGGGAGGGGGGCAAAGACCGCTCCTTTGCATTTCCCCGGAGCTGGAGCCTGGGGAGTGGCCTGGAGCCCACGTCTGCTTGGCGGCGTCCTGGCATCCTGGCGTCCTGGCATCCTGGCAGCTAAGCCAGGAACCCTCCTTCCCTCCCTGGGCAATCGCCCTGCCGTTCCCTCCTTGGCTCCCGACGCCTCCTCCCTGTGCATTGCCCACCTGTAGGCAGGCCCCCTCCAGCTCCTGCCCAGGCTGAGCTCAGCTCCCTCCCGGGGTGCTCCACCCCAGGCCCCGCACTCCCAGCCGGCTGCCCATTCTGGCAGGGGGGGGTCTCAGTTTCTGGGTTTCTCCTCTGAGGCTACAAGCACGTCACCCCGGCCTGAGGACTTGCTCTCAGAGGAGTCTCGGGGAGTACCGGTGCGGGAGTGGGGGCCCCGGGGGCGGGAGCAGCTCTGAGACCCTCCACTGAAGGGACCCAGAGCTCAGGGCAGCCCCGGCCCCACTTTGCAGGCTCCCTCGGGGGCCGCCTCCGTCTGCCCTTGCCTCCTGAGGAGCTGCCTCTCAGCCCCACGGCCACTGCAGCCGCCGCCGCCGGGCAGACCGGGTGCCAGGCACTGCCCGCTCTCAGGACTCAGGTTTCAGGCGAGAGAGACTCAGTCTCCCTCCCCGGAGCCTCGTGCCCATCGGCGAATGCGATGGCTGGAGGGACGTTGCCTTTGAAAATTCCTCTCTTCCTCTGGACCCAGGCGACCTGCCAGTGCCCAGCACTTGGGCCGAGGGCAGGGGCCTTCTCCTGCCCGGCTCATCCTGTGGGGAGCAAACAGAGACCAGCTCAGGGGGATGAGTGAGGATGGCGGGGGAGAGGCAGGAAGGACACTCCCGGCCCCGGCCCAGCCAGCCTGGCAGCCTCCCCTCTTCGGATAGGTTCGTGGCCTGGTGCTGTGCCCTTGTCCTCTCTCCGATTCTCCTCCCCCCCCCCCCTGCCCAGGCCTGGCACCATGACAACACCCCTGCCCTCTCCACGGACGCCAACTTTCTGTGTTTGGTGTCATGTAGGGGAAAGGCCTAGAACCCAGTGCTGGGGCCCCCACACCCTTCCCTCTTCCCCCTCGGCAGGGGCCTCCCTGTCTTGCCCACTCCCCCTGCAGCTGCGTGCCCACCAGTGCCCACCTCTGGCCTCTGTGTCCCCAGCATCCCTGCCTACCTCCTGAAACCTCACAGTTCCAGGCTAGACACCCCCCCACCCCCAGCTCATCCCAGGCCGCCCCAGACTCTGCTCCCCCAGCCAGGCCTATGTGTCCCCTATTTCTGTCCCCCCACCGTTCCTTCGGATGGCACCAGGTGGGAGTGAGACAGGCAAATTAATCCCTGTGGGGTTTGGGCCGGTGCCTCTGGTCCCCCAGGGCCCAGCGCCTTTTATATCCGACCCCTTCATTTCACTCCCAGGAACACCTGTGGCCCAGTCCTTGAAAACGCCTTAATCCCCTGCCCTATCCCCCTCCCTTCCGTCCCCAGCTGGCTCCAGCGGGTCCCGGTGGTACCGCCTCACTGGGCCTGTCACCGTGGGCCCAGCCCACGGGGAAGTCCTTACTCACGGGATCGGACAGGAGCAGCTCCCCTCCCACTTGGCTGTGCCCTTGTCCCACTTGGGGCCCTGGTCCCCGGGCAGTTCTCGCCCAGATCTCTGGAGGCTGAAGCCAGGAAGCATGGGGGAAGCTGGGGCCCAGTGAAGAAGGAAGACTCCCGTCAGCTTCTGCCCAACTCCGCCCGGCCTCCCTCCCCAGCTCTGCCTGCAAACGCCCCTGCCGCCCCCCAGCCACACAGCCCGCTCCCCCGTCCGCAGCTTTCCCCTGGGGTCCCCAGGCCGGCCTCCCTGTGTCCCTCTGATGCCTGCCCACGCCTGCAGGGGTCAGCGTGGCCGTGGGCGGGCAGGACGGCAGCAGGGAGGGAGGGAGGGAGAGGTGACCTTGCCGTGAGCGAGTGAGCAGGGCCAGCGAGGCAGTCTGAGCTCCCACAGCGGGTGGGGATAGAGACCAGGTCGGGAGGGTGCCCGCCCTGCCCGGCTCTCTGCCAGCTTGTCCCTGGGGGCAGCCGTGCCTGAGGTCCCGCCTGCTCCACCTGTTAATGCTCTGCTCCCTGCAGCACCTCTGCTGGGCAGGCCCTTCTGGGAGAGTATGGGGGGCACCCTGAATGGGTGGGGGGCCTTGGCACGGTGGGTCTCCTCTCACGAGGCAGAAGGATTGCCCAGGCCCCTGGGCACGAGGTAGGGCAGTGCTGCTGGGTGCTGTGTGGGGCAGGAGTCGGTGGGAAGGGAGAGGGGAGTGGCTGGAAGAACAGACCAGGCATGTTCTGTGAAGGCTGTCGGGGTTAGGGGCCAGGGCTGGGGTGTGGGATGGCCCAAGGGGCCTGGCTCTGTTGAACCATTTGCCTGGCAGACTCTCCCCCGACCTTCCTCTACCCATCCATCCCCCCCTCCCCTGCCCCGTCGGCACAGGCCCAGACCTCCCTGGCCTGTGTCTGGGCTTGGGTCAGCGTCTAGGACTGACGTTCAAATGATCCCCAGCCGGCCATGACCTGGGGGCACCTGAGGCCGAGCAGGGCTGAACTCGGGGCAGGGCGGGAGGGATGGCTTCCGTGGGGCTCCGGTCAGGGAGGCCAGTGCTCCCCAGCTATTGTGTTTCCCATGGAGACAGGACCCTTGGTTCATGCTGTGCAGGGCCCTGTGGGGTGGGGGGGAGTGCAAGACCACCTCCAAGCCCCTCCTCATCAGGGAAGGGGGGCTAGAGCAGGCTGCATTGGGGCGGGAGCACCCAGACCAGCAGGCGACAGGTGAGGACAGCGGGGAGCACAGGAGCGGGTGGGTGTCGGGGAACAAAGACAGGCCCTGGGCAGCTGGGACGTGGCTGACCCCAAACTCAGGCCCAAAGGTCCTGGAAGGCAACAGAGTGCCCGTGAGGGCTGCCCCCTTGGTCCCACCCTCCCCCTCCCTCTTCCCCGCTCCCCCCCCCCCCCCCCCGAGGCTGAAGAAGGTCTTCAGGGAAAGGCAGAGGAGTGGGTGGTTACCCCCTCTCTTCCCCCTCCCTGCCCACCCCCATCCTCTCAGGGGCTTGGAATCCTCATTGAATCTGATGGACCGTTTTCAATAACTGCTGCCCCCAGGGGAGTGAGGCGGGAACAGCAGGGCGAGGAGCGGAGAGGGAGCCTCCTGGCAGGTGGGAGGCCCAGGCTGGAGCGGGGCTTTGGCTGGTGGCACAGCCTCCTTGGGGGCACCGAGGCCGCCCAGGCGGGCCCAGGGTGCCCTGCTGGGAGCCGGCCCCCTGCTCCGTGGGCATTGCCCCGCAGGTGGCACATGCAACTGGTGAGGTCAGCTCTCTGTCGGGGCAGTCGCTGGTCTGGCCAGGTGCCAGAGCCAGCCTGTGCCAGGCCCCGCCCGGGTGCCCGCCTGCCTTGCCAGGGAACCCCAGTCAATGGTGCCAGGCAGACTGTGCCAGTTCCATGGACATGGAAGTCGCTGACTTTCCGGGCCACAGGGGCAGCCTGGCTGGGCCCTGTCCAACTCGTGTCTGGAGGGCAGGGCTCCGGTCTCACCCAGCAGGATCCCCAGGGTCAGGACGGAGTTGGCAGGCAGCGCGGGACCTGTGGAGGGGGCTGGACGGCGCCCAGCCCCGGCTCCTGGAATTCTGGGCCCAGTGGCTTGGGATGTGGGCTGGCCTGTCGGGCCGTCTCCGGGGGGCTCTGAGCTCCCGCCTGACAGGCACGTGGGAAGGTGTCACCCGTGGGGCCGGGCTGGGAGCCCACTGACCTGTGACTGGGTGGGGCCACCACGCAGTGGGAAGGGGGGCGGGGCCAGAGGGCAGACGCATCCTGCCCCCAGCGCACCTGCGTGCGGTGGCCGCTGGGCTGGCGCAGTAATTGCTTTGCTCGTCTGCGTGCCTCGCCGCTGTCAACAGCGGCTAACGAGCGCATTTGTCGCGAAGCACGGGAGGCGCCCGGGGAGCCGTGACGGGAGGCATCGGGGAGAGCAGTGCCCTGGCCCTGGGTCCCTGTGCCAGCCAGGCGGGGCCTGTGCCCTCCAGGGGCCCTGCCTGCCCCGCCACGCCCTGCCACCTGCCGGCCTGCTGCCTCGGAGGCCTCCATCTGCCAGGAGCAGGGCCTCACCTGGCCGTGTGGCCTGCAGGCGTGTGGGGACTGGCTCTTTGGTGTGATGGATACAGGTATTCTCATGACAGCGTGTGTGCACGTGTGTGTGGGGGGGGTGCGTGCGCACGCGTGTGTGCGCGTGTGTGTGCATGCGTGTGTGTGCATATGTGTGAATGTGTGTGCGCGAGTGTGCATGTGTGTGTGTGTGAATGTGTGTGTGTGAGTGTGTGTGTGCACGAGTGTGCGTGCGTGCGTGTGTGTGTGAGTGTGAATGTGTGTATGTGAGTGTGTGTGTGCGTGTGTGTGAGTGTGTGCATGCATGTGTGTGCGTGTGTGAGTGTGCGTGCGTGTGTGTGTGTGTGTGTGTGAGTGTGTGAATGTGTGTGTGTGTGTGCGTGTGTGTGAGTCTGTGTGTGTGTAAGGCTGCACCCCCATCTTGGTGGCCCTCTCCTTCAGTGCCCTTCATGCAGGGCAGGAAGCGGGGGGCTCTCAGACTGGCTGGGGGGAAAGGGGAGACCCATTCTGCCCGCAGAGGAGCCGGAGCGAGAGGGCTGAGCCACTTGCGTCAGAGGAAGGGGAGAACGTGGGGCCCCCCCAAGCCCAGCCGGCCCTCCGGTTCCGGAGCCCCAGGAGCCCGGAGAGCGAGAGAAGAGGGGTGTCGAGGGGCTGGTCCTAACAGGCGGGGGTCCCCGGTGCTGGATGGTGCAGTGCACCCCCCGCCCGCAGACAGGGCAGGGTGGCCGGGGTGCGGGAGGCCTGCACGAGGGGAGCGGAAGATGCTGTGTGGCTAATACGTCCAATTAAATTACTTCAAACCCTCCGCGGCAGCTGCTCCCCGCGGGGCCCTGGGTACAAATTGGATCCGGCTCATTACCGCGGGGCAGAGGCAGCGGGACCCACGAGTGGCCAGCTCCGCAGCACACAGCACCCCCTCCCGTTCCGGGGGCCCTCCAGCCTGTGCTCACCCCGGCACCCCTCAGGCTCCCCATGTCCACCGGGCCCTGATATTGGGGCTCCCTGCTCACCTCTTTACTACCCCGGCCCACAGAGCAGCTCCAGGGCTGCCCTGAGCCCTCACTTCCTTTCTCCGGGAAGGGGGAGCTCAGGCTTGATAAAGGGGTTCGGCTTAAGGGAACCCCCTCAGGTCACTCATCACCCTGAGTCCCCTCCCCTGATAACAACAGTGCAGTCAAGACCGGGAGGTTTTGCTCCGGGAGCACTCGCTATGCGCTGGGCGCTTGTGTATGTGCGAGGGGCTGGCACGCTTAAGCTAGGTCTAGTTACTGCACCACTCTGCCTCAGTTTACTGCTCTGTGCAATGGGTGTGATGATGCTTCCCACCTCCCAGGGGGGTGGAGGATGAGGAGAGATAATGGGGGAAACGCCTTCAGCGGAGAGTCGGGCACAGAGTCCACGCCTGGCCAATGGCAGCTGTTACCAGGTTACCCTGAATCAGAGATGGGTGTGAGACGAGGGTTCCCGGAGCTCCGAGGAGGAGGAGGAGGCTGCTTCGGCCCCGGGGGAGGAGCAGGAGGGAGGCTGCACCCAGGTAGTGTCAGTCAGTTGTCACCACATCAGCTGGAGGCGGGACTTGCCCATAAACGTCTGTTTGAGGCCTGGCCGGTGGGCTCAGTGGTTGGAGAGTCAGGCCCCCACACCAAGGATCTCTGCACGGGTTCCAGGCCCCGGGCACATGCCTGGGCTGTGGGTTCAATGCCCGGCCCAGGATGGGACTCGTGCAGGAGGCCACCGGTGGGTGTGTCTCTCTCGCATGGATGCGTCTCTCTCCCCATCATCCCTGCCTACCTTCCACTTTCTCTCAAGATCTTGGAGGGAATACCTGAGGTGAGGATTAACAAAACAAAACCCACAAAATCAGTCTGAGCCCTCGCCCGAGGCTCAATTGGTTGGTTGCTGGTTTAATTCCCAGTCAGGGCACATGCACAGGTTGCAGGCTCCATGCCCGGTGGGGGGGGTGGGGGGGTGCGCCGAAGGCAGCTGATTGATGTTTTGCTCTCATATTGATGTGTCTCATTTTCGCTCTCCCTTCCTCTCTCTCTAAAAAATCAATTTAAAAATCATAAAACAAAAACAAAAAACACACACACAAAAATTCAGTTTGAGATTCCAAACCCAGTGTGAGCTTTGGCCGGGGCCGCGGGTCTTGAAGGAAGAGGAAGCGCTTGCCACGTGAGCGAGCAGGGGTGGGGCGTTGGGTGTGGAGGGGACCACACAGCCGAGGCCGGAGGTGTGACCAGTCCTGGCCTGTTGAGGCAGCAGCCAGTGAGCGGCATGGCTGGAAGGGCGGTCCTTGGGGTCAGGTAGGGGCTCGGGCTTGGGAAAGCGGGGTAGGTCAGATTCCAAAGGCCCCGGCATTCTGAAACAAGAAAAACTGACTCTTTAAAACAGAGCCGTGGGTGGCTCTCACGCAGATCGCCATGAAGAACCTTAGTGCCCGCAGTGCCAGGACCTCGCCCCTGCACAGGGCTGAGCCCGGCACCCACACTGGAGGTCTGCAGCAGCCACGAGACAGGGCCCTGCCCTCCCAAAGCTGGTGGTGGTGGGTCAGGGGCGGCCAGGGGGCGGCTGGGGACAGATGGGCCTGGATGGAGCCCCTGAGAGGGATGGAGAGCCGAACGGGCAGGCCCAGGGCCCAGGTCACGCTCCTGAGATTGCATCTGCACCCAACCCCTCAGCCTGGGCGTCAGGACCATCCTACTCCAGCTGCCAGAGCCAACTGCCAACCTGTTTCCATGGCAACTAGGCGGCCACCCCCTCTCTGTGCCCATGGCCTCTGGCACAGGGGCCCATTCCCAGCAGGGCCTGGTCTGTCTTCTCACTTCCTTAGGGTCGTCCCTAGGTTAGCACTTCACTCACACTGAGGTGCTGGCAGCCTCGGGGTATTGGGGTCCATGTGCATGGAGAGTGTGTGTGTCCCCTGCAGCAGGGATGGCCTCCAGGGAGACCCTCCTTCGCGGGGGCTTTGCTCCTCTCCGGGAGAGGGCCGAGGAGCACCAGGGGGCCTGATGCCAGGATGAAGTCTGGGCCCCTTCGCAGGAAGGAGGAGAGGTGCGGGCTGGGCAGGTCACAGGAAGTGGCGGGGAGGATCTCCTGGCAGTGCCTGCTGGGTCCTCAGTCCAGGGTGCTCCTCCCTGCCTCTCACCCTCACAGCCGTCCTGGGAGGGGGTGTCGCTAGCACCGTTGTACAGAGGGGGAAACTGAGGCCGGAGAGGCGGCGTGTCTTCCCAGTCACTCAGTAGCACACAGGCGAGATGCCCAGTAACCACTGGCCTGCGCGGCCTGGTGCCTCCTTTAGCCCACTGGGACCCAAGCCAGCCTGTCTCTCGGCTCTTCGCCGGGAGGGAGTGCCGGGAGCTGGGAGTGGCTGCGAGCCGGACTCCGAGGGTGTCCCCTAAAACCTGAGCTCCCAGCTCCCCGGAGCGGGGGCGCCTCCGTCCCACCCTGTCCCCTCTCCCTCCTGCAGGCACCACGGAAGGATGCTCTGGCTCATGGAGGCACCCCTCACCCCTGCTTGGCACCTGCCAGCCCCAGAGGAGCCCGATGCATTGGCTGTGTGCCCCCCAACCCCATTCCTCCCCCTCCAGCCCCCGCCTCGTCGGGGAGGTGCGAAGGGAGCGATTTCACAGCCTGTCAGCTGAGGCCTAAAAATACCCGGAACTCCAAGATGCCTGGGCAGGGGGAGGGGGGAGAGAGCAGGGACCGGGGATGGGGTGTGGGGTGCAATGGTAACTTGGCCAGAGAAGCCCAGGTGGCACCTCGGCCTTCTCGAGAGGGCCGGGCAGAGGCCCCCGGGTCCCCCCTCTGGCCCCAGAGCTGGCAATGATAAAGGGGGGCCATCTCTAGGGTCTGGAGAACGCAGCTCTGGCATGCAGACCGAAGGGAGGGCTCGGTCTTGGGCAGGTCCCGTGGACGCCAGGGTTCGCAGAGCCTCCGGTCAGGGCCTCTCTGCCTCTCCGCCCCAGGCTCGGCTGGCTTCTCCGGGCCGTGGGAGCTGGGCGTGTGCCCGCTTCCTTCCTGGAGAAGGTGCCACTTCTGTGAGGGGCGAGGCGTGAGGAAGGCAGCCTGGATGGGGGAGCTGGCAGGTGCGCAGTGTGACGTGTGAGTCACCAGGCACTGGGGGGGGGGGGCAGAAGAGAAGGGGTGTGGTGACCCACGTCACTGCCAGGTGGCTGTGTGCTGCGGCGTGGCCCGGCCCCCACGAGGCAGCCCGTGCCCAGAATGGGGGGCACGTGTGTGTGTGTGTGTGTGTGTGTTTGTGTGTGTGTGTGCGTGCGTGCGCGCGCGCGCAAACCTGCCGGACTGCCCTCTTCTTGGTGCCGGGGTGCTTGTGGAAACGTATAACTGAGCATGGCTACTCCAGGCAGCAACTCTGTGAAGACATGGGAGCAGGTGTGGAAGCAAGCACACGCCATGTCATGCAGACACATGACGGAGTGTGTGCTTCTATGTGGGAACCTGATGGCAGGTGTGCCTGTGCAGAGGGCATAGCAAGCCCCTGGGGAGCTCCAGGCAGAGAGAGGTGGAGGGACAGCAGAGCAGGGGCTCTGGGTCAGAAGGATGGGGCTCAGGCCTCAGGCTGCCTCCTGTTGGGTAGCCGTGTGACCCTGGGCACGTGAGGGTGACGGACTCTGCCTGGGAGGGCAGTTGGGAGACTTGTCTGGAAACTGCCTGGAACCAGGCCTGGCACATGTGTGTACCTACTCCTGTATCTGGTCCCCCCCCCTCTGATGAGATAAGTGGCTACACCAAGTTCAAGAGGGCAAAGGGCCTGCCCAAGGTCACACAGTACATTAGTGGCAGGGCCAGGACCAGACCCCCGACTCCAGCACCTAAGACAGAGCTTGTTCAACTCTGGGGCCTCAGGGTACTGCCCCCTTTAGGCCACCCGAAGCCCCCGCAATGCAGGATTGTGACCGCATTGGCGTCTGGGGCCAGGATTCTGCCCAGGGCTGGGCTGGGACCAGGGAACGCAAGGGCCTGAGCATCATTGGGTAATGCCAGGACAGAGGCATCCCGGGGCAGTGGCCAGCCACCTGGCAGAACCATGGCACTGCTCAGCCTGTGGGCTTGGCCACGTAGTCAACCCTCGGGAGTCTGGGCTGCTTCCCGATAAGGAATGAGAGTCATCCGTGCCTCCTAGGGCTGTTGTGGGGGGTAAACTAGACCCTGCGTGTAGCCTGGACATGGCTGGAGCATGAGACGTAGTACATGCTCCATGGTGTCCGCAAACAGATGTGGAGCCCTCCCCACAATGCCCCGTCCGGGGTGACGCCCTGTGCTCCCCTCCGGCCCCTGCTGCCCTCGCTCCCTTCCCCCCTCCACCCCAGGCCTGAACGGATCCGGGACTTCCTTGCTGGCAGCCAGGCCCTGTCTTTGTCTCCCGTTACTGGTTCTGCCCAGGAGGGAACAGGGCCCACCACTGGGACTCAGCCCCTGAGCCCTGTGTCTGGCCTCGTCACGTGCCTGCTCCACGACCTTGGACAAGCACCATTCCATCTCGGGGGCCTTGGTCCCCCCTCTGTGAAGTGGGAAGGCAGGACCACCCCGTCCTGGAGCAGCGTGGCCCTGTCGCCGTGTGACCCAGGAGGGTCCCTGGCTCAGCCCCCGAGAGGGGGTGGCAGGTTGGCGAGAAGGAGGTGGGCCGGCTGCCCTGGGTGAGTGGAGCACGCGGGCCCACGCTGGCTGGTGGCCTGCCATATGCCTGCCGGTACCTGTGGGTGCGTAGGAGGGCAGGCGGGCCCAACTGGCTGGGCACTGACATTGGGGGAGGCTCAAGGACAGTGACAGAGAGAGAGCCTTTCCTGGGCCCGGGAGCTGCCACGCCAGCCGTCCTCCCGGCTCTCCTCCGGCTCTCCTCTCGGCTCTCCAGGGCTTTCCTCCAGCAGTTCCTCCTTCCTCCCTGCCCTTCCTCTCTCCTTCCCCTCCTGGAGTCTCCCAGTCTCCCCCTGCCTCTTCCACTTCCTGCATCTCCACCATTTTCCAGGGTGCTTTCTTCCTTCCTCTCCCTCTGCAGAGGGGAGAGCTCCTCTTTGTCTCTCTGCTTCCTGAGGTCTCTCCTTTCTACAGCGTGACAGGTTCCCCGTTTCTCTGCATCTCCCCGGCCCCTGAGCCTAGGCCTCCCCTTACCCTGCATGCGTGTCTAAGCTCCTTCCAGCTTCCTGTCCCCCGCCTTCCCCCCCTTCAGAGCCCCTCCTCGCTCCTTCCAGTTCCTTGGCCCTCACTCCATGCGCCTCTGCCAGGCCCCCTCACCCACCCTCCAAGGCTGCCTGGCCTCCTTCAGCTGGTGGGGCCGATCCAGGCGGTGTCTGTGGCTGTGGCTGCCACCCTGTACCTCAGTAGCCGCCCCCACCCCTGTGAATTGAGAAAAGGGGTCAGCCCAGGGCCCAGGGACTGGCAGTTTTGCCTCCTAATTAGCAGGAAGTAATTGCCTGGGAAAAAAAATTTTTTTCATTTAGAATAAGAAATGGAGACTTCAAGTCAGAGCTGAGCCAACTGACAGCCCTAGGGAGCAGGAGGAGGGAGGTGGCCCAGGTCACGGCCTTAGGAAGCCCCTCAGGGCATGAAGGTCCATTGCACGCCCCGTCCCTGGACCCCAGCCGTGGGGAGGAGGGCAGGTAGCTCTGGGCTGGGAGTCCCACCGTCTTCACCGGAGGCTCGGCTTCACTCCCCACCGTGGGACGGGGCGAGCCGCTCATTTCCTTGAGCCTTAGTTTTCTCTGCTGGAAACTCAAACGAGGCCCTCAAGCATCCTGAGGGAGGGTTTGGACGGAGGCAGTAAAAGCTGTTTGCCGGCTGTGAAGAGCTGCGGGACCGCGGTTTTGCTGTCTCCACCCCCTCTCCCCCCACCCCCCGCGTAGCTCTCCATCTTTGGGATGGGATGATGGTGGAGGGGTGGCCCTGGAGACGCCGGAGGGGCAGCGGGGCTTCCCGAACAGGCTCCACACGCACCGGCTGGCCCACCCTGCGTGGTCCCCTCACCTGTCTGAACCCTCCTTCCGTCGTCTGTAGGAGGCTGATCGTGATGTTTCCCACCGGGTGTGTGTGTGTGTGTGTGTGTGTGTGTGTGTGTGTAAGGCCGAACGCGGTAATGTGGGCAGAGCTCTTGCCGTCGTGCTCCGCCTGGAGTGCATGTGTGGCTCGGGGCGTCGGCCATAGTATCTGCTGTAATTAAAGGCTATTAGCCTTACTCCCTGCCTGGCTCCAGGGAAGCTGTGATTTTGAGTGTTGTCTTCAGGTGGTCATTTGTTTTTTGCCTTTTTTTTTTTTTTTTTTTGAAGGAGGGGAATTTTTACACCCCGTGAGGCCAATATGAAGCAGTCCTCTATAAACACCAAGCAGGTTTGCTTCTCAAAGACCCTCCACCTCTGGGGTTTGTGGGCAGGCCTGGGTTGCAGCTGTGGCCTTCTCTCACCCCCACTTTTTCCTAGGGAGAGGCTGAGGGCAAGCTTCTTTTTTGGGTGGATGTGAGGTGGAGCACCTCTGTTTATCTTGGAAGGACTGGCCCTGCCATGGGAAAAAAAAAAGGTCGTATTTAAAGATGTCTACCCCGCGTACCTTGGAGGAGGGAGCAGAAAATTTCACCTGGTTCAGCTGTCTTCACTGTGAACTGGGGAGCATCGCACCCCCAAGGCCACCAGACACAGCCAGACAGCCAGGAGCACAGGTGCTGGGCGGCACCACAAGCTCCAGGCGCCAGATTGCCCCAGGAAGGGTGAGGGGGCGGTGGTGGTGGGGGGACGGTCTGCCAATTCCTTCCCAGTTCACCCAGCACCACCACAGAGGACCTTCTGTGCGGCTGCTCCAAGCGCAGTACCAGTGCCAGCCCCTAGGGGGCAGTGCCGCGGGCTCCCGGGAGGGAATGGAATGTGACATTGACTGGGGTAGGGAGGCTCTTGGTGTCTCAAGTTGGGCTGCTGACTGGGGACCTCCCTGGGAGAAAGGGAGTTCCTAGGTCTGATGGTCATTGGTCGCTCGGTGGGGCTTCAGCTTCAGGCTGATCTGGGAGGAATTGACAGTGGAAGGTGGGGCCCCTGTGCTGCAGTTCCCAAAAGGGTTTCGGGGGTTAGATCCCACTCGCCAGGGGCAGTGAGAACGGTGGCCTGGCGGAGGGCTCAGTCCAGGACCGTGTCCTGCTTCAGCACCAAGGACAGAGGCAGCGGGCTGTGGCTGTGTCAGGACCACGGACAGGTCCCAGGGCGCGTGCTCAGGGGCTCTGTCCTGATCACGGGTTGCTATCCCTGAATACATGTAGAATGGCGCCTCTGATTGGGAATCTCAGCTACCCTCTATTCTAACGAGGCGATTTAGGACCAGAGAAGTGAGTTCATTGCTGAGGTCACACAGCCACCGTGACACAGAGAGTGGTCGGACTGGACTCAGATCCCCAGCTATCTCTCCACCACTCCTACAACCGAATTCCCACTCGTTACCCCCCTCCCCACCACCTCCTTCCTACACACCTCTAGGATCTGCCCCTAGGAGCTTTCACGCAGACACAGATTAAGTGTATCTCCATCCCCAGGTCATTCAACCCCCAGGTCAAGATCCCTAGCCCCCGTGGCTTTCATGGCTGTGAGCCTCGGGCGGAAGGGTGTTGGGGCCCGTAAGGGAACCTGTGACCTGGGGAGTGGGGAAGGGCGGAGGGTAAAATCGAGGGATCAGCATGAGGAGCTCTTAAGTACTCCCAGAACCTCGAATAAAATACTGCGCACCGTTCCCACTCCGCTTCTTTGCAGCGTGTATTATTCATAACAATACGAGGCTGATTTAGGCCGAGGCACAACGATGTATTATTCATAGGAGTAATGAGTGGTCAAGGCCTGTACTTAATCATCACAGGCCCCTGGTCCTGCCCCCGCCGCTCACTCCTGCCTGAGAGGCCCTCCACGGAGCGCCTCCTTCCCTGGCTCCCCGCTCAGAGCGGGCACCTGGCCCTGCTCACCCTGAGTGGCTTTGACCCTGATGACTTCCGGACTCACTAGCTTTCTGAGGCCTGCAGATGGTTTATCTCCCTCTCCCCCTCTTTAAAAAACAAATATTTGCATTTGATGTCAGAGAGGAAGGGAGAGGGAGAGAGAGCTAGAAACATCAACGATGAGAGAGAATCATGGATCGGCTGCCACCTGCACGCCCCCTACTGGTGACTGGAATCGAACTTGGGACCCTTCAGTCCGCAAGCCGATGCTCTATCCACTGAGCCAAACCCGCTAGGGCTCCCTCTACCCCTCTTTTGAGGCTAAAGACTGAAGCCTTCCCTAAGCCTCGAACTGTGAGAAGTGGGGAGAAGGGGGGGCACCAGGTAGAAGACACCCCCATTACCTCCCTTGAACATGACGGTGGAGGTAAATCCCTCTGAACACTCCGGAGCACATTGTGAACGGTTCTGCACGGGGCAGACGTGAGCCACTGCTGCCAAGGCCGTGCTGCCTGCGGGGGCGGGAGAGAGAGCAGAGGTGGAGAGGAGTGGGTGCGGTCCGAAGAGCTCGCCAGACCTCTCTCCCTGGTGAGGCTTGTGGATCCGACCCGACATGCCCCCATCCGGTTTCTTGCAGGAACAGCTCCTGGCCCATCCGGGTCATCCTTCCTTCGCTGTTTACGCATTTCGCATCTCCTCTGCATCCTAAGCCGTCCGCATCCAGCCGGCCGCGGCAGCCCTGCCAGCCTTCTCTCCCTCGCCCGCGCGCGCGCGCGCATTATCTGTTTTTATTACAGTCAAGGTTGAAGAGGCCTGCTCTTCCTAGGCCCCTATTTTCGGCTCCTTTTAACTTTCCCAAACAATCCCCCAGGGCCTCCTCGGGTTCCAGCCTCCTTCCCGCCCTGGAGAGGCCGGAGGGGTTGTGGGTGGCGCCGGCCTTCTGAAGGACGCGGAGAGAGCCAGTGGGGAGGACATGGGAGCCGGGCCAAGGCCCAGCTTTCCCGGGAAACGAGAGCCTGGCTCGTTCCCTTCCTTTCCTTTTTCCCTTCTGCCCGCCCATCTCATTTCCTTTCTTCCCTGGAGCTGCCCCCACTCCCAAGGTGGGTGGCCTTGAGCTCCGCGCAGGGAGTTTCAGTGCAGGGAGAAGGCAGGGTATTCGTCATGACGGAGGCCTGGCACTTTGCCCGGCTGCCTGGGTTCAGAGTGAAGCTCATTGGTTTTTCTGTTGCTGTCTCCCAACCAGGCCTTTTTCTGGTGTTTGTTTGTTTGTTTGTTTGTTTGTTTGTTTGTTTTTGTAGGGTCGGTAGGAGGGAGGGAGGTGGGCTAGGCACCAAACATATCTCCCCCTTCTCATGCCCATTGAGTCCTGGGCTGCAGGCTCTGCACCTGTCAATCCCCTCCCACCTTCTCCCACTCCCAGCTGCTCATGTGCACAGGAAGGGATGCCTCGTGGGGAGACCTGGGACTCCAGTTTTCACTGCTTTTCACCGGACATCATCCTGCAGCCACCAAAGGAATTGGGCGGGGGGGGTGTCCCTGAGGCATAATACGTCCCGGTGCAGAATCTGGTGGGAGCAGGCAGGTCAGAGGGAAGCCAATGGCAGATGTATCCCCAACCACCTCCAACATCACTCTGCTTTCCCTCCAAGATGGTAGACAGGGCCCTGGGCACCCCACCCTGCTCTCCTGCTCACACTCTGGCCAGCCTCAGGCACTCAGTCCCCCCCAACCCCCCACCCCCGAAACTGAAGGTAGACTGAGGCCAAGGTCTGGCCTGGTGGAGGGAGGGAGGAGCCGGGAAAGGTGTGTGAGAGGGTTTGGGGGGCTCTGAAATTCTTGGGGTAATGGGCATGGCCCTCTGGTCCGTTTTTTGGCTGCTCTTGATCCTGTGTTCTCTCCGTGTCTGTCTTCTCTTCCTGCTCCTTCGAACGACTCATGTCCAGGCTCAGCTCCCAGGGGGTGGACCAGAGTGAGGGCCGCAGGGTTCGGGGTCTTACAGACGCCAAGGCCAGCCCTGGCCTTAGCTCTCCTCTGCCTGTGCTCGTGGGCAGAGAGCCCTTCGGAGCCTCGGCTTCTTCTTGTCAAATGAGCACAGGAGTGTTTCCCCTCAGAGGGGCGCTGGGGGCTGCGAGTGTGACTCAGCGCTGCGTGTGCATTAGTCACCAGGCGTACAGCCACTTGGGAAGGAGAGCAGGGGCCTGGGATATGGGGGTGCAGAAGAGGGGAGCCGTCTAGGCCGGGAGGGGGTGGTGGAGCAACAGCTTTGGCAAGGCTGGAGAGAGGGCGTGTGCAGATCAGCTCCGGGGCAAGCGCCGGCGTACACAAGTTTCCCCCACATCCAGTGGCTTCCCTGCATTGTGCTCTCGTCGGTGGGCCAGGGGAGACCCCCCAAGCAAAGGGGAGACAGGATATGGCCCTAGTGGCCCTGCTTGGGAAACAAGACTATTCCCAAGAAGAGGGAGGGTGGACGGAGGGGCAGTTAATTCAAGTTTGGAGAGGAAAGGGACGGCTGTGAGGGCATGTCATCAGGGAGGGCTTCCCGGAAGAGGTGGGCTTCCCTGCGGCCTTGAATAACTTCAGGCTTCTGTTCAGCACTTGTCTGTCCAGCCTCTCCTGCGTACCAGACCCTGGGCTACAGAGATGAGCCAATCTGCGGTCTCAGCCCTCCCGATGCTCCCGGTGGGGGAAAGACATATTATAGAAAGTGCTATTATCCCCAAGAAGAATTGCCGTAGGTCCAGGGGAGGCAGAAGGAAATGTGGGAGGGAATGAAGGCCATCTTTGTCGGGGGACCCCGAGGGTAGAGAAGAGAGGGAGGGGCACTCCAGGCCTAGAGAGCAGTTTGTGCCAAGCCTCAGGTGTGAGAGACGCTGGCCCTCGGGAAGGCGGGGAGCGGCGGGTGTGGCTAGGCTGTGCCGTGTGGCACATTACACAATCTAATCACATCCTCGGCTCAGAGGACGCTGCTGTCGCTGGGAAGGGACAGGCTCAAGTTGCCTTAACTCCCCGTGCCCGCGTCTTCTTCTGTGGACTAGGAAGAGGTGTGTGTGTGTGTGTGTGTGTGTGTGTGTGTGTGAGTGTGTGGTACAAGGTTGTGGCGATCACACAGAATGGTGCAGCTGAACTTCCTGGCACAAAAGGCGTGCACTCGGTGAATGTGACGTGTTCTGTGACCCTGACAGGACCCCAGTCGGGGACGGCAGGGGTTATTGTCATCATTTAAAGGGAAAGCACTCGGGCCCAGCACGGGCCCTCCCAGGGTCACTGGCCAGGGCCGGGAGGGGAGGGAACTTGAGTCCAGGTCGTCTGCCTCCATGCCTGGCTTCCCTCCCACAGCTCTGAGCAGACATGTGCGGGCATAGGGCGAAAACCCCAGGCTAGAGGAAGTGCATGAATACTGAGACCCCATGGATGGCAGAGTGGGCTGGGCATCTGCTCATGGCTATGACCAGGTATGACCATGCATGGGGGGGGTGTGAAGGTAAGCATGGGTGTTTGTGCAAGGAATAAGTCACTGTGGCGTGCGCGCACGTGTGTGTGTGTGTGTGTGTTTGCACATATGGGTTCCCATGCATGTTTATTGTGTGAGTGTGAACATGGATGCCTGTGCAAGGAGTCTCTGTGGCTCGTGTACGTATGTGTGTGTGCTTGGGTGTCTGTGCCAACGGTGAGTCTCCGGTGTGTGTGTGTGTGTGTGTGTGTATGTGTGTGTGCATGCGTGTGTGAGAGCGCCACGGTGTCTGTGTCTGTGGCCTGTGTACATGTGCCCTCTCCTCTGGCTCCCTGCCCACTCCCCCTGGAGTAGCTGGCGAGCTTGCCCTCAGAAGTCCGTTCCCTCACACAGCTCCCCGGGGCCTCCCAGCAGCCCGCGGCCCTGTTTGATTCTGTTCATCCATAAATCATGGCTCGCTGAGGAGATGAGAAAACTTGGGAGTGGGGGCAGGTCCCTGGCAAGGGATGGGTCCGTCTTCAGCGCTCACCTGCAGCCCAGCCTGCTTCCAGCTGCCACCCACCCCAGCCCCCTCGGCCTCTGCCTTCCCCTCTCCTCGCCCTACGCATTCAACTGACGCTGCTCTTGTCCAAGCCCCGGGCCCGCCCGCCCTGAGTCAGGAACTGGGCGGGGGCGGGGGCACAGAATTAAGATGTGAACCGCCCTTACCCCCCCCCTCGCCTCTGCTGTCCTCTAGGGACAACTAGATGTGTATCTAGTTCAGTACTTCAGCACTCACCGAGTGCCCACTCCGTGCCCAGAGGTCTCCTGCGCGGAGCTGTGGTAATGGCTAGCACTTACTGCCTCCGTATCCTGCATCGGGCTGAGCACATTCGGGGTGCTAATTCCTTTAAACCCCACAACCGGCCTAGGAGGCCTGCACTATTGCAAGCCCCCACTCATAGAGGGGAAACCACGCACACACAGGTCAGGTCCCAGGGCTTGGAGGAATAAGAGCGAGAGTCTGAGCCCAGACAGCCTGGCTCCAGAGCCGGGCACTTCATCTTCGCCCCTAAAAGCAGGGCAGGCACCATGGAGCAGGGGCCAGAGGCAGGAGAAGCTCCTTCTCACTGAGGAGGTTCCGGAGGGCTCCTGGAGGAGGCGCTGTTCCCCTGGCCTAGAAAAACCAGGGGTTGTCAGGCAAATGCCCTTGCCAGTGTGGCTCAGCATCGGCTGTGGACTGAGGGGTCCCAGGTTCAATTCTGGTCAAGGACACATGCCCGGGTTGCAGTCTTGATCCCCAGTGGTGTGTGTGTGTGTGTGTGTGTGTGTGTGTGTGTGTGTGTGTGCAGGGTGCAGGAGGCAGCGATCCATGATTCTCTCTCATCACTGATGTTTCTCTCTCTCTCTCTTCCTCTCCCTTTCTCTCTGAAATCAACATATATATTTAAAATAAGGAATTGTCAGGCAAAGATGGGCATGAGGGAAGAACGGAAGGAGGGTGTGTGTGTGTGTGTGTGTGTGTGTGTGTGTGTAAGAGAGGTTCTCAAACCTCCCGTCTCTTCTCTGTCTTGTTTGGTGACATGGGATAACAAAGACAGGCATTGAACATTCAACCAATGTCTACCGAGTGCCAGCCTGTCACCGAGGATCCTGGAACAACGGAGCAGGGCCCCTGCCTTCTCGGACCCTGTAGTCTGGTACACAGTAGGTGCTTAATACACGGCAGCCTTTATTATCATCATTCCTCCTAGTGGCCATGGGCTCCTCCCCACTCATCCTGGCAACAAGCATATATTGAGCATCGCCCACGGTCCATGGTGCTGGGCAGACGGAGGGGAAGACTGTGGGTGAGCATCTCGCCCACCCTGGGGCGGGCCGCCTCCTGGGGTGCCCAGGCTGCACCCCGCCAGCTCCTCGGGGAGTGGCGTGGGTAGGTAGGAGCACAGGCTCTCCCCGCAGGACCTGGCTGAGCCTATAGGTCTCCGTCCGATGATCCTGAATCCTGAGCCCTGATCAGCTGACATGCCCGCCACAGGCCTGGGCTCAGGGGCAGCAGGGTGCCCGAGCTCGCCCCTCACTCCCAGGACACTCCTGGGATGGGAGCCAGGAGGCCTGGTCCTCCTCCTCCTGCCTCCCCCTGCCTCCCGGGTCTCCCGATGCCCTCGGTCTGCCCTTGTCTGTCTCCTCTCCCCTCGCCCCCCGGGACCCAGGGTGTCTCCTCCGCCCAGGGACAGGTCTGGAGCTCGGCGCTGTCAGAAGGCTGGCGAGGGCGGCAATATTTTCTTTCCCCGAGTGTGAATGTGCTGACACTAAGGGGACTTGAAACCATGCATGTCACCGGAGAGAGGTTTCGAAGGGCAGGGGCGGCTTTGCCTGGAGACGGCTGGAGGGGACATGAGAGCTGTCAGCAGGGATTTGGGGCCGGCATGTGGCAGAGGGAGCAGCAAGCAGAGGGCCAGGAGGGAGAGCTCCGGGGAGGCGGGTCCAGCCAGCAGGAGGCGCCGCAGCCCTCCCGTGCCCATCCCTGAGCCTGTCTCCTGTGAAGCAACTTCCTGTGGCCGCCCCGAGGGGGATGGGGGGAGCATGCACCCCAATGGGCTGGCCTCATCATTTCCAAGGTTCCGTCCAGCCCCAGACCCTGCAACTCCACGCCCTGGGGACGGCTTGCTCTGGCGGGCAGGGGAGGACATGCTGGCCCCCTGATGGCAGCGCCATGCGTCAGCCGAGGAAGGCACGTCACTTACTCACAGCCTCAGTGCAAATCTGCAATGGCAAGCGTTTCCCAGGCCCCGCGGGCTGAGCAGGGGATGCTGGGAGCCTGGCGGGGAGAGGGCACTGCCTGGAAGGCCATGGCATCCGCCATGCTGCAGGGTCCCAGGGCCCTGAGCAACCCCCCAAGAGGGGAGACGGGGAAAGAAGTGCCGCTGCGTAGGTTGAAGGGGACTCATGGTGCCACAGCCTCACCTACTCCGCTCCCACCTCCTTACTCTGGAGGGGTTCCCTGGAACCCCAGGTGTTCCCAAAAGCACCCAGAGCTGGGGTATAGGCTCCGAGCCAGGCTGCAGGCTCAAACCCTGGCTCTACTACCTGCTCTCTGAAGGACCCTGGACAAGGGGCGTGACCTCCCTGTGCCTCCGTTTCCCCGTTTGTAAACTAGGGATAGCCACACCGCCGACCTCCGTTGCTGTGAGCACTGCGTTGTTCCCGCACGTGGAGCATCTCGGACACCTGCTTGTCATCAGAGCGAGGAAGGGCCGGCTCTGGCACAGCTGAGAGCACTGACCGACCTCCTTTGCTCTTGCTGTTCCCTCTGCCCAGAACATGCTGCCCTCACCTCACCCCCAGCCCCCAGACCACACCAAAGGCCCTCTCCTCCGGGAAGCCCTCCCAGATAGCTCCCTCCATCTGTGTGCCCCCAGAGCCCTCTGTTTACACCTGAGACAAAACTAACACACCAACAACCCTCGTAACCATACCGATCTATGAGTGCTAGCAGCAATCCCAGATCGGACAGCGTTTTTATCTTTATGAAGGAGGAAACGGAGACACGGTGGTGAAGGCACTGGGCCAAGGCTGTTAAGAAAGAGAGGCTTGTCAACTCTCATTGAAAAGTAAATTTAGAAGAATATATGTTCTTTTTTTTTTTTTTAATTATCATTTTGTAAACAAGGCAGTGGCTGTGCTCACACTTGGGTCTTTCCTCGGGTCTGTCAGAGTCTGGAGCTCCAGGCTGGGGGCTGCTGCTCCCCGGTTCTGGGGCACTGGCTTGCGAAGGCGTAATCGCCGGTTTCCGGCCTGTGCCCGGTGCCCGTGGAGGTGCTCCGTAGAGAGTAGCTGAAGAAAGCTCAACCTGAGGTGGCATTTACTTTACTGAGGAGGGAGTTCAACAAAGGAAGGTGTGCCTACCTGGTATGGCTCAGTGGATAGAGCGTGTTGGACTGAGGACTGGAAGGTCTCGAGTTCCATTCCTGGCAAGGGCACATGCTCAGGTTTCTGGCTCCATCCCCAGTAGGGGGCGTGCAGGAGGCAGCCGATCAATGATTCTTTCTCTCTCATCATTGATGTTTCTATCTCTCTCCCTCTTCCTTCCTCTCTAAAATCAATAAGAATATATTTTAAAAAATTAAAAAAACAGCAGCCGGGACCGGTTTGGCTCAATGGATAGAGCGTCGGCTTGGGGACTGAAGGGCCCCGGGTTCGATTCCGGTCAAGGGCATGTACCTTGGTTGCGGGCATATCCCCAGTGGAGGCTGTGCAAGAGGCAGCTGATCGATGACCCACTCTCATCGATGTTTCTAACTCTCTCTCTCCCTTCCTCTCTGTACAAAAATCAATAAAATATTTTTTTAAATAAATAAAATAAAATAAAAAATAATATAAAAAACAACAAAAGAAGGTGTGGGGTCACCTGCTCTCCCCCTCCCCCAGGCCCTTCTGATGAGGCCGCTCCAGGTCCCGTGGAGGGAGCTGGGCAAAGTGCAGGCCCGTTTCCCAAAAAGCACCCCTACCCACCTCCTCACCTCAGCCCTGCGACTCAGGCCTGGTGACCTGCCCTGCTGAACTGTGGCCGTCACTCTCCCCCCTCCACTCCCCCAGAGGCTGGAGGGTGAAGATGGAGCCTCCTGTTTGTCCTGAGAACTTCGGGGAACATGCTCTCCCGCCCGCAGAAGGAGGGGCAGGCCGTGTTCTTTGGGGTCTGGGCTGAAGGGGCCAGAGCTCCTGAGAGCTGCGGGCCCTGAGGGTGACCGTGGCCAGGCTGCAGGGCGTCTGGGGGCTGAGGCTGTGGGCTTGGGCAAGAGGAAGTTTCGTTGAGGTAGGGAACAGGGAGGGCGGCCTTTTCCCACAGCTGGGAGGCTCCGGAAATGGGAAGGGAGAGAGGGGGCCCACACAGGACTCTAGGGAGAGCAGGTAGCAAACCAGGTGCCCAGGGCCCTGGAGTGGTGATGGGGGGAGCCCCGCGGGCTCTGAGAGCTGGGGGTGACCTCTGGGCTCTCTCTCTAGGCCCCCCCAGCAAAGCAAGAGGAAGAGCCCAGAAGCTAGCACCTCAGGAGCAGGAGCAGACAGACAGCTGTCCTCCACTCGCAGAGACCGTCCCCCTGGCCCCAGAAGTCCCACGCGGGCTCCTCTGTAAACAGCCGCGTCTCCTTGCCTGTCGGACGCAGCTTTACAGAGATATGTGTCAGTGCCCCTCTCACCCGACTCCCTCACATGACCGTTTCCAGTCACGTTTTGCCTTCCTGATGGATGGTTTGGGCTCGTGGGTACACCCCCCTGCGTGACGGCAGGGAGGGGGTTTATCTGCATTGCAGGGGAGCACACGGGCGGTTATGCGACTCGCCCTCAGCCACGCGGCGAGCAGGAGACGCCATTTGTGCAGAAACCTGTCACTTTCCTCCCCGGGCAGGCCCACGAAGCCTCCCATCCCTGAGGTCCCCGCCTGTGGAGAGTGGCCACAGCGTTTGGACAGGTTCAAGCCTGGGACTAAGGAGAGGGCACAGTCCTCTCGTGGCAAAGCCACGTGCAAGTCCCAGCACAATTACAGCCAAAGGCTGTGGCTGTAAGTCTGACCTGATGGTCCGAACCTGTGGCCCCACATGGCTGAGTGCTGTGGGCTGCGGGAGGTTCAGCAAGTAAACAAAACTTGATCAGGTGCCTGTAGTTAGTGGATTTGAAACCCAGGAGAATGCTGTAAACATCTTTCCCACGCCCCTCCTTGGCCTCGTGGGATCTGGCTATAAAATAAAGACTCGGCTTGCAGATGGTGGCACTGTGGAGGGCAGTGTTCCACCTAGCCCCAGCTTTATTCTCTTGTCTGTCTTTTCTAACCCTTCACCGCCTCCCCTTGCTCCCCGCCCCCCTCAGGTTCACCCCTGGCGTGGCACACAGGACCTCTGAGCTCTCAGAGACTGTCCACCATGGGCACCAAGACTCAGGGAGCGGAAGCAAAGCTGGGCTAAGGGGGTGAGGGCTGATCACAGGGTTCCAGAGCTCTCCTCCTGGACTCTATATGTGGCTGTTGAGTCCCGGCCAGACACTTAAGAGTCTGTCAGTGCCCACAGGGCAGATGCCCTCAGCGGGATTGTAGGAGCCGGCCGCCTTTGGGCAGATTTGGCTGGAGCTCAGAGCTCAGGCTGGGGAGTGCTGAGCGGGAAGGCCTGGGGGAGCAGTGGCTGTGTAAGTGGGTCTGGAGGCCTGTGGGGCCGGCAGGGTTGGGAGCTCGCTGGCTTCTCCCTTGGAGGATGTCATGTTTTGGGGTGGGGGTGGGGGGGAACAGGTGGTATGGAGCCTATGGGCTCACACAGGGCCCCGGGCAGGGAGAGAACGGTAACTATGTCAACCAGCACAACTGTCTCATTTTACAGATGAGGGAGAACGGAGAGCCCCCCCCCCCCCCGATGGGCTGTCGGCAGAGCTTGGGGCTCAGCTCTCAGGGTGGGGGTCAGCTGCAGGGGCGGGCAGCGTGGTGGTTCTGAGGGCTCGGGGCTGAGGGGGGATGGCTGCCCCCCCCCAGCCAATGAGGGTCTGACCTATGCATGTCCTCCTCCCCAGGGGCGCCCACCCGCGACGTCCTGCTGGTCTCGGCCATCATCACCGTCAGCCTTAGCGTGACTATCCTCCTCTGCGGCCTCTGCCACTGGTGTCAGCGCAAACTGGTGAGGCCCCTGCCCCCCGCCCCCCACAGCTACAGGCTTGTGAAGGCTCTGCTCTCCTCCATCTCCATCGCTCGCTGATGGCCCACCTGTCTGTCCTCCGAGGCAGGCGCACCTGACGGACGTTCATGCCGCACGTGCGTGCTGCGCTGGCCCGGGCGCTGGCCACGCAAGTCCGTGTGGACACCCAGAGCCCACACCTGCGGACATTCGTGGAGAGGCGGGTCTGGGGGGGGGCTCTCACGCACCCCGCCTCCCGCAGTTAGAGCCGCAGGCACACACGCTGGGACTGAGAATGGGGGTCCCCTCCCCTTCTTCCCTCCTCCCGCCTTCCGCCCTCCCCCCTCCCCGGGGCGGGGCCGGGCCAGCGTCCTGGCCAATGAGGCGGCTGCGCCAGCCTCGCCCCTCCCCCGCGCCACACATCCATCCCGGCGCCCGGGTTTGTACAAGCACAAGCGGCTCCTTCCGCTCTCAGCGGGCCCGGGGATTGACGAGCGGATCGGGCATCAATAAGTAACGAGATGGTCAGGAGGGACATCCATCACCGAGGGCGCCGGGGCGGAGCGGGGCTCAGCCGCCCGCCCGCAGCCCGCGGCCCGGAGGGGGCTGCCCCCGAGACCCTCCCTTCCCCGTCCCGCCCCCCAGCCCAGAGTGCGGTGGGGCTGGAGGAACTGCCGGGGACACCCGCTCCAGGGTGCGCTGGAGGCGGCCCTGTGTGGGGCTTCCCCAGGGTTAGGTCAGAAGGGTCCCTGCTCAGCCGCAGAGGCGGAGGCAGCGGCGGGGGGCACACCCCTGTGAGGGAGGGAGAAGGCGCAGACCCCTGGGGAGCCCGGCACGCTTCCCGCAGGAACCCCAGCTCAGGACCTGGGACTGGGACTCCTTCCTGAGATGCACGGCTTAAGGCAGCTCTTTCTGCCGCGCCCCCACCCCATCCCAGCCCCACCTCCACCCCCATCTGTGCGTGTGTGTGCGCGCGCGCCCGTCTGCGGGCCGGGCCGGCTGTTCCCGCAGGTGGAGCCAGGCTGGCCGCCCCGCATTGTTCCTGGATCTCCTGTGGCTGCTTCATCTCAGAATTCCAGGGGCGGTGGAGAGTGGAGGGTGGGGGCGTGGCCACGTGCCCATGTACACGCGTGTCCTCCAGGCCGTGGGAGTGGCTGAGCGCACACCGCAGCCTGGATGTCTGGTTGGGCGGTCGGGCTGTCCGGATTGGAGGGCAGGTGAAGGTGTGTGAGCAGGTGTGCGGTGCCCTTGAGTGTGTGTTTGTGTGTGTGTGGGGGGGGGGGGTCTTAGTGCCGAGTGTATCCACTTTGAGGGTATTGGTACAGTGTGTGTGTCTGTGTAGTATGTGTCTGTGTGTGTGTAGTATGTGTCTGAGAGTGTGTGTCTGTGTGAGTCTGTGTGAGTGTATGTGTGTGTGTATGTAGTGAGAGCCTCACCCTGCCCCCACTCACCTGGGACAACAGCTTTGTAGCAGGTGGGCAGCTGAGAGATAAAGAACCTCCCTGGGGCCTCACACCCCTGCCCCCCCTCCTACCCCCCCACCCCCACCCCCGTCCAGCCTAAGGAATTCCCCCAGAGTCCAAGCCACACTGTCCTGACTTCTTTCTCTGAGCTGCCCAAGCCCTCAACCTGCTCCCCCCTCCTCCCCCCTCAGCACCCCTCCCCGCCCCCCGGGCTGCAGAGTCAGGGAGCCCCTCTCCCAGGCTGTCCCCATGCTCCACGGAAGGGGCTTGAAGGGGCGCGAACCCTTGCCGGGCTCCTTCCCACCCGTCCCCTCTGCAGCAGTGACGTGTGCCCTCCCAGCCCAGATCTCATTTCCAAACATTAATAACTTCCTTAATCTCCAGCTGGCTTTTTCCAGCTCGGCTGCCAAGCCCTCCCTGCCGAGCGGGCTGGTGGTGTGGGGTCTCCTGGACCCTGCTTAGGGTTTTCTCCGTGCCCCATGCACTTCCCCTATCCCCCAAGTCAAGTTCCGCCCAATTCCTGTCCCCCAGCCCCCCAGCCCCACTGCAGTGACAGCGGCAGCCGGAGGGGGAGGCTCTGAGCTGTGGAAGGTGGGGAGGCTCTGAGCCGTGGGGGAAGTGGGCCAGCCCACCCCAGCTATGCCCGGTCTGGGAAGGACAGGGACGGCCTCAGGAGGGGGTGCTGATGGGCAAGTTCCCCGCCAAGACTAGGAAGAAAGAGGAGGGTGGGGGGGACAGGGGGTTCCTCAGCCGGAGCCTCGCCCTGCCTGAAGTGCTGGAGGATAGTGGGGTGAGTCCTACCTGCGGGTCACCCCAAGGAGAGCCCTTGGCTACCACGGACCGGCTCTCGGCTCTGACCGTCCCAGTTGGAACTGGGAATTTCTTGGGGTCAGAGCTGGAGCTGAGAACCGGCAGCTTTTGTGGACCCAGAGGGTCCAGCAGCTCCGCTCTTAACTCTTAAAGTTCTGGCTCTGAGGCAACAGCCAGGATGGAGGGATCCCTGGGGTGGGGGGAGGCAGTGACAGCTGTGCTGGGAGGCGGCAGCATGCCCCTGGCTCTTCCCCTGACGCCACCCCAGCGCGGGGAGGCTGCCGAGAGGCACGGACCAGACCAGGGTAGCATGGAGCATGAGGCCTGGGACCAGGATCCTGGCACCCAGACACCCAGGGGTGCTGAGGGTGAATGAGGCCCCTGGCTCCACACACACCCTGCGGGGAGCTCGAGGCCACGGACCCCAAGCAGGTGGCCCTGTGCCCTGTGCCCGGGCTGCGGCTGGCAGGAGCCAGGGAACACACCCGTGCAGCTCCTGTTTGCTCCGGGGTGAGGGGAATGATTGACTTGTGGCCGTGGTGTCGGTGCCCACGCCTGCATGTGGAGAAACGTGTGTGTGCGTGTATTCCCATTGGGCAGGGGCAGGCAAGTGTCCGGTGGGAGAGTGGTCTGCGGGGGCAGCTCCAACATCCCCATGGCCCCTCCCCTGCTGCCCACACCAGCAGGGCCTGGCCAGACCTGTGGCCCTGGAATGCTAATGGTGCCAGGCTCCGCGCGAGCTAAATTTAGAAACCCGACCAAGAAGGTGAATGGTGCTCACCTTCCGGGCAGCAGGCCCAGCCGCCGCCGCTGCAGCCACGGCCCGTCCTCCAGCCAGGGATGGGGTGCCCCGCATTCCGCCTGCCCACCCCGCCCCAGGCTGGGGTGAGGCACCCTGGGGGGCTGCCTTCTCACAGGGAGCATGTTCAGGCCCTGCCCCACCTCCCAGCCCCAGGCACGAGGCCCCCAGGCAGCCCCCAGACAAGGAGGGGTACAGCCTGGGCAGGACTGTGCACAGGCCTCCTCCTCCCCACCCCCGTGGCTCACGTCACTGGCCGCTGCCAGCCTTGCCCTGCGGGTGCCGCCCCACCATCTGGGCAGTGACGGGCCGTGTGACGTAGCCGATGAGTGGCCAGGAGAGCCATCTGTCTGGGCGGAGGGAAACGTGCTCTGGGAGCCCGGCCAGAGCGACAGGAGGACAGGAGAGGCCCCAGGCTGGGCGTCAGGGATGGGGTGCAGGTCAAGGGGGTGGGGCAGGTCTTGGGACCCATTGAGGCCCAGGAAGTGCCAAAGAGCAAGCACTGGTGAAGCTGGCACCCCACAGTGTGACACCCTCACCTTGGCCTCAGACCTTGACACCAAGGCTGAGCTCCAGTCTACCCCCTACCCCAGGAGGAGTACCCGCTACCCAGGGGGAGTGCCCCACTGCCCCAGGGGGAGGACCCACTACCCAGGGGGCACCCCACTTCCCCAGGGGGAGTGCCCCACTGCCCCAGGGGGAGGACCCACTACCCAGGGAGGCACCCCACTTCCTCAGGGGGAGTGCCCTGCTATCCCAGGGGGAGTACCACACTATTCCAGGGGGTGTACCCTGCTACCTCACGGGGAGCCCCCCACTATTCCAGGGGGAGCCTGTTGGTAGAGGCAGGGAGGGTGCTGCCGGGTCCAGGAGTGACGCTGTGCTCTCTCCGTAGGGCAAGCGCTACAAGAACTCCTTGGAGACGGTGGGCACGCCAGACTCGGGGCGCGGGCGCAGTGAGAAGAAGGCCATCAAGTAGGTGCCAGCCGTGGGGTTGGGTGTGGGGTTGGGGGGGTGCAGGCAGCCCTGGTGGGAGGAGCCCCGACGCTCCCTACATCTGCACCTGCCACACACGTCAGCGCCCCTCCACCCGCACACGCCCTGTGCCTCGGGGGGCTCCAGGCCCCACCTCCTCTGTGGTCCCCAGACCCTCACAGTGTCCAGGCCCCCAGCCCCATTTCTGGCTGCTCTCCCCACACTGTCCTCCCTCAGCCCTGGCTGCCGGTCCCTCCACCCACCCTTTACATCACACGTCCCGCGCCCAACCCCGCCCAGCCCCCCTCTCTTCTCGGACCCTGTCAGTGTTCTCAGGGTGACCTCAGGGGGCACTGGTAATAGGAAAGCTCTCCTCCCCCGTCCCCAGAGACTGTCCTGCTGCCTCTGACCCCCGTTTTTGCTCTAAGAGCCCTTTCCAGTAAGCAGGTCAGCCTCCCCCTGTGGCCCACTGTGAGGGTCCCTGGGGGACACCCGGAGACGCCCCTGCCCCACCTGGCCGGGGGTGCTGTGCCCCCTGGCCGATGGCCCTGGTCCATCACTGGGGGGCTATGGGGCCGCCACCCCATCTCAGCCTGCCAGCTAAGGGGCAACTTGCCCCCACCTGCCCTGTCCCCTTCTCTCCCCTTCTGCTACCTAGTCCCCCTGTCTCTCCTCTGTCTCCTTTTCTCTCCTTTTATCTTCCTCCCCCTGCTCCCAGGGCTCCCCCTCTGCCCCTCCTGGCCCCTCCTTATTTCGTCCCCAGCTCTGACCCTGCCTGGGGAGAACAGAAGCTGCGGGTGTGCCTGTGGGGCGGTTAGTGGGGGTGGGCCGGCAGGTGGGGGTGGGAGGCCACGGGAAGCCTTTGAAGCTGGTTCGGCTGCACACTCTCCGGTCTTCAAAGCCAGAGCGGCAGGTGGCAGGGGTGGGCGGAGCCCGGCAGGGGGACAGTGCGGGGAGCAGGGGGCCAGCCCCCCAGCTCAGCACCTGAGTTTGCAGCCGTGGTCTGGACCTAGAGGGGGAGGGGAGTCCAGAAGTCCTGGAAAGGGGATCTGCCACAAGGGGAGGTGGGCAGTGGGTGGGCAGCAGGCCCTGAAGGCTGGGCAGCACCCATGGGGCTCTAAGACAAGGCGAGGGGACAGTGGGCTGTCCCCCTCCTGCAGCCCATGCCCCCTCCCTCCCCGCCTGCATGGTCACCTCCGCCCCAGGGGCAGGAAAACACCACTCCTTTCCGGGGAGTGGCAGGAAGCAGGGCTGGGGCTTCCTGTAAAGGGAGGGCTTGTCGGAAGTAGTCCTGGGGAACGCGTAGTGCTCCCCACACTGTGCTCCTCAGAGCACTCCTAACAGTTATTCCGCAAGTTAAGGATTCTGTGACCAACCAAGTTTGGGAAACACTGGACACTGTCATTGGTGCCTTCAAGGCGCTGGGCTTTGGCTTTGAACCCTGTCCTCACCTTCCCAAGGTGCCCTACAGACAGGCTGTCCACAGCAGGGAGGCCCGAGGGGGCGTGTGGTGGCAGCTCAGCTTCTCTCTGTCTGCTCTTGAAAACTGAGGTCAAGGTCAGCTTGTCCTTGGCTCCTGTGGTTTCCAGGCCGTGTCTCCTGGCAGCTCCCACGGGAGCACCCCCATTCTCTGTGCTTCCATAGGAGGCATCCATCCCGGAGTGGGGTGGGGGGCGGGGGAGCACAGGGAGATGGGCCGAGGCTGCTTCCAGGCCCGCAGCGCCTCCTGGGCCAGGGGCCCCGGCACAGGGAGAAGACCCGAAGGGCGTCCTCCTCACAAGGCCCGGGGCCCGGAGATGCCTCCGGGAAGGCTGAGTCCCAGCGCTGGCCGGAGGTAGAGAGCAGCGGAGGCTGGGGGACCCCAGGCCGGTGGGACGGGGAGCTGGGCCTGCCCAGAAGTGCTCAGGGGAGGCAGGTGGAGAGAGGAGCACGTGGGGCTCCAGATCTGGGGCCTCTAGCACCGTGAGATTGCTGGCAGCGTAGCAGCTACAGCACAGTGACGGACAGGCAAGGACACTGAGGCCCGGGGACGGGGGCAGCAGGGTCTGATCAGCATCTCAGCTCTCTCCAGCCAGACACCAGCCCCCTCTCCGCCTCCCTCTCCCCCTTGCGTCCCGCCGGGCCTTCTCCCCGGCCCTCTCCCCTCTCCCCTGTGCGCTCACCATGTTTCTCTCTCCCACCAGCTTCACAGGGTGCCAGGCTCCGGTCACCCTCCTGCAGGCTCGCCTCCTCCCAGCACTGCTCCTCTGCCCGCGAGAGTGTGCGCGCCCCGGTGGGCGTGTGCGCGTGCCCGTGTGCAGGGGCGCGGCCGGGAGCCCGCCCGCCTCTCTTCCTCCCGCAGGAGCCGGCCTGGCGCCCCTGCCTCTGTGTGCCCGGGGCCCCTGCCCCCCCAGGACTGGCGGCTCTTGTCTCTTCCTGTATCTCCCTGTTTTCTCCCCTCTCTCTCTGCCTCCAGCGATCTAGACAAAGACTTTTGGAATAACAATGAGAGCACAGTGCAGCAGAAATGGAGCTCCTACCCTCCCAAGGAGTTTATTCTAAACATTTCACCCTACGCCCCTTATGGCGACCCACGACTGTCCCTCAAGTGAGTGACTTTACCTGGTTCGATCCTGTGTACCGAGTCTCTGCGCACGCCCTCCTCCTCCCTCCCGTCCTGTCCCTGGACTCTCCTCCCGCTGCTCTCCTCCCCCACCCCCTCCCCTGCAGCCCATGGGCAGGCTGGCCATGGAGACGAGCAACCCCTCCTGCACCCCTCGCCTGCCCGCCCCCCTCCTGCCCCCCACCCCCAGGGCCGCCACTCAGGAGAGGCCCTCTGCAGCCGGCAGGCGGCCCCACGGCCCCACGCTGGTCCCCGCGGCCCCACCCCTGGCAGTCAGGACGGGGTTGCCCGTACGGGTCCCTCCCCCTCGGTGTGGCTCGGCTTCCCTCCCCGCTGTGCGCTGCTGCCCTGGCTGCTGGTGGTGGTGGTCGGTGGTGGTCGCGGAGGTGGTGGCGGTGGTGGTGGTGATGAACTCTGACTAACACGGCTTTCTCTCTCTCCCTGCCTGGGGGCCTCCTGGCCTGGACAGCCTGCTCTTCCTCCGTCGTTAACCCTCCTCGTTGTCCTGTGGGATAGAGTTGGAGGTGGCTGCCCTCCCCCACCCCCACCGCCCCTGCCCCAGGCGGTGGGGAGGGGCCCCCTCCACTGTCGTGGTGCGTTGCTCTCCAGCCCCCCCGCCCGCCGGCCCCTCTCTCCTCTCCGCAGGCTCCGCTGCTAACCCACCGCAGTGCTGATGTCTCTCTCTCTCTCTCTCTCTCTCTGTCTCTTGTCCGTCTGTCTCTCTCCTCCTCCTCTCTCGCTGTCTCTCTTTTCCTTTTATCTGTTATTGTTCTTCCTCCTCTTCTACCTCCCCACCCCCACGTGTGTCCTGCCCTCTCTCCCCCACCGCCACCCCCGGCGCCCCCTGGCCCGGCTGCCTGGCACCGCCTCCAGTGGCACCCTCCTGTCCGGCGCCAAAGTGGCCGCCGCAGCGGGGCTGGCGGTGGAGCGGGAAGGCCGGCTGGGGGAGACGCCGGCGCCGGTGCCAGCACCCGGAGAGGACGCCTTGAGAAGCGGCGGCGCTGCCCCCAGCGAGCCGGGCGGCGGTGGCAAGGCGGGGAGAGGCCGCTGGCGGACGGTGCAGAGCCACCTGGCCGCGGGGAAGCTCAACCTGTCCAAGTGAGTGATGGCCCCACGGCCGCCGGAGCCGAGCGCTCAGGCCGCCCCGCCAGGGCGGACAGCGGGACCCCTGGCGCACCCGCTGCTGCCCCCAGAGGGGCCGTCCTCGGCCCCTGGCTCATCCCATCCCTTCATGAGACGCCCATCGTCCTTGCCATCAGCACAGCTAGCAGCCATCAATGTCGCCTCAGCCCGTGGCCACTGCCCCGCCAGGCTCTTCCTCGGCCCCGTGACCAGGTCATTTCATTTTCTGCCCCCCTTCCCCCCGGGGCGGCTCCATCTCAGCCCTCCGGCCATCCCTCCTCTTTCACTGGTGGCCCCGTGCCAGCCGCCAGGTCACCCCTCCCTGGGCAACTGTCCAGCCATTGGGCCATCCCATCCCTGGGGGAGCTGGCCCGCTCTCAGCCTGTGTTTATGCCACTCATCTGCCACCCACCGGCCTTCCCTCTTACGGCCAGCAGATGGCTCTAGACCCAGAGGCTGAGCCCTGCCTGTGTGACCATCCTCCGGCCACTCCATCGGCTTGTCTCCGTCTTGCTCACGCCATCGCACCACCCGTGACGCAGGCCCACCCAGTCCATCCTCATCTCAGCCCTCCCCACTGGCTGTCCCGGCGCAGTCCGCGGGCTGGCGGGGCGCTGTGTTCTCGGAGGTTGGGTCGTGGAGCCCCAGCTGGCTTCCCTTTCTGACGAGGGTGGTCTGGATGTCGGGCGGAATTGTTTCATAGCTGCCCGGCCTGGTCAGCCAGTCAGTCCCTGCCCTGGGCGATGGCTGTAGGGCTGGCCCTCCTCTCTGCAGGTAGCACGCTCCACCACCCCCACCCTCACCCCCACCCCCAAGGGGCAGCCTTGTTCTCATCTAGAACCTTCTGTTGCCCCAGGCTCTCAGGCCCTTGAACCATCCTCACCCGCTGGGACATAGGTTCCAATCGGCTACAGAACTTGCTCCCCACCCATGGGATTCCTGCCGTGGGGTGTACCGAGGCCCCTGTGCTGAGGGCGCATGTGTTTTCTGGCCTGAGGCACACAGGCGAGGTCCGTCCTCGCCTTCTCCCCGGCCCCATCAGTCCTCAGGAGAGTCCGGAAGGCAGCCCACCCCGCTCTGGAAGCAGGCCCAGCGCGGCCCTCCAGGCTGCTCCGGCCACAGAGCCAGGCTGGCTGAGGCCTCCAGGCCACCTGCCGGCTCCAGGCCTAGGGGAAGCAGGTTTTACTTTCCTGTGACCAAGAAGCTGTAAACTAGGCTCGTTTTGGATAGGATAGGAAACCGTTGGAGGTCAGCAAGGAGGGGGGCGGCCACCCAGGGGCCGTCCTGTCCCCCCACCCCCACCTCTGCCTGCCCCCAGGTAGCCCCAGCTCCAGGCCTGAGCCTGGCAAGGCTGCTGCCCTTCCCAGGACCCCAGCGTTTCTCTCTTTCTCTCTCTCTCTTTCTCTCTCTCTCTCTCTCTCTCTCTCTGTCTCTCTCTCTCTGTCTCTCTGTCTCTCTCCCTCTCTCTTTCTCTCAGCCCACAGGGGCAGGCTAACTGTTGTCCTTTGGTTCCCAGGGAGGCTCAGGGCGTGAGCAGAGCTGAGGTCTGACTGCAGTGGTGAACGCAGCCCCAAGGCCCTCCCTCCACACCACCACCCACCCCCTCCTCAGCTCAGGGGTGTGTGGCTGCCTGTAAGGGGCCAGCTGGGAAGTTGTTGGCTTCCAAAGCAGCCAAAGACAGATGCGCAGCCAACCTTGGGATGTGCATGCCCTTCCCGACATTCCGCAGTAAATGATAGCCAGTCCCCCGCCCCCCAGCACATTACAAAATTACACTTACACTCTACAGCGTACACCAGCGTTATGTCTAAAAGGAATGTGCACACCTTCATTGAAAAATACTTTGTTGCTAAAAAAAAAAAAAAAAAAAAAAGCGTTGATAGACCAGCTCTGTGGTCGGCAAACGGCGGCTCGAGAGCCACATACAGCTCTTTGGCCCTTGAGTGTGGCTCTTCCACAAAATACCACAGTCTGGGTGAGTCTATTTTGAAGAAGTGGCGTTAGAAGAAGCTTAAGTTTAAAAAATGAGACTCTCAAAAGAAATATCAATCGTTGTCCTGATATTTGGCTCTGTGGACTGATGAGTTTGCCGACCACTGGCCCAGCTCAGTCCAGAGTTGTCACAAAACCAAGAGGCTGTAAATGAGTGACAGTGGCTGTTTCCAGTAAAACTTTATTTACAAAAACCAGTGGCCGAGAGCCCAGAGATCGGGAGTCGGCGGGAAGGGACAGAGGAGGTGGAGGCCTCGGGCTCGGGCCCTGCCTGTTGGATGCGCTGGGCCCTCGGCGGGGGCACATGCAGCAGTGCTGACTCCTCCCTCCGTCTCCTGAGACCTTGGCAGCTACCACTGGCCCGGGAGCATTGCCCGGACCACGCATCCCTGGGTCTGGCCTCAGCAGGTCCTCGGGGCAACCCTGGGACAGAGCTTCTGGATCCTGTCTCATTCCCATTTCACAGATGAAGAAACTGAGGTGGACTCACCTTTCCAAAGTCCCAATGTTAAGAGATGGCAGAGTGGGGGGTTTGGACCCGGGTCTCTGACCTCATCCTGCCTCTGATCGGCTGTATCCTGGCCTCCGCTCTGCCCTCACCCCCCACCCGCTCCAGCGTTTTCTGAGGTGCGGTGAGGTGCCCTCTCTCAGGGGCATACAGGACAGGGCAGCCGCGCTGTTTTCCATCAGAAATGTGCAAAGTGGCCAGACAGGTGGCTCCTGGGGCTCCCCCTCCTCTGCCTCTTTCCTGGGGCCCCTCCTCTGCCAGGAGACGAAGAAGGAACACTTGTCCTCAGAAAACGGTGACCCAGGAAGGAGGGTGAAGGCCCCTCGCCTGAACCCTGAGGTCTCCCTGGCCATGGCACAGAGGTCCGGGGGCCCTGGAGCACCCCTGCCTCTGTGAACAGAGACTGCCCTCCCCGGCCCTGCACGGATCCCACGTGTCTCCCGGCCAGGAGAGCTTAGGGACACAGGCAGCCTCTCCTGGGGTCCCCAGCGAGACGGCAGGAGGGGGCAGCAGGAGGTCCATCCACCCCGTCCCGTCCCAACATGACAGGCAGCCCAGGGCCTTAGGGACCCGCCTTCACCACGCAGCAGCCTCTGCTGCTCCCGTGGCCGCTCAGACCAGCGAGAGGCCTGCTCAGACAGGAGGTACCGGGTGCCAGGCTGAGCCAAGGCCAGGGGGCGGGCGGGGCAGGGCGACGGGCCCCGGGCGGGCTGGGGCCTTAGGGCCTCCCCGGGGGAGGTGGCGGCGACAGCAGCGGCGAGGACTGCGGCGGAGGCCTGGCGAGGTCCGGCAGAGCGCGCCCTGCACCCGGGCCTTCTGGGCCTGGCTCTGGGCTTCCTCCTTCTCCACTGCGATCCCTTCACCTGCTTCTCCTTTCTCTCCTCTCCCCCGCCCACCCCAAGTTTCGAGGACTCCACCCTGTCCACGACCACTACCCTTGAGTCTATCCCCAGCTCCACGGGAGAACCGAAATGCCAGCGACCCCGCACCCTGATGCGGCAGCAGAGCCTGCAGCAGCCGCTGAGCCAGCACCAGCGGGGCCGGCAGCCCAGCCAGCCCACCACCAGCCAGAGCCTGGGCCAGCTGCAGGCCCACGCGGCCTCGGCGCCCGGCCCCAACCCCCGGGCCTATGGCCGGGGCCAGGCCCGGCAGGGCGCCTCGGCCGGCTCCAAGTACCGGGCGGCCGCCGGCCACAGCCGCTCCAACCCGGGCAGCTGGGACCACGTGGTGGGGCAGATTCGAACCCGAGGCTTGGACATGAAGTCCTTCCTGTAAGTCCCCCCATGAGCCGGCGGCCCCCACCTCCCCGCCCCAGCCTCTTCCCCCCCACCTCCGGGGCAGGTGCCACTCGGACTCCTCAGACACCCCTCCTGTCTCCTGTAGCTCATGCTCATGCCTGCAGACCCCCCATGGGATGATTCCTATCGGAGCCACCCCTCTGAGGACCCCGGGGTCTCAGGGCTCGGAGAAGGTCCCCCCTAGGAGTCAGCGGAGACACTAGAGAAGCTGCTGAGGCCCCCAGATCTGTCTCCTCTTCCGGGCTGGTCCCAGGGGCCGCTCGGGGCCTCCCTGTCAGACTCCCCTGCTCCTCCTGTGGCCTCTTTCTTCCCTGCTCCCCAGCCGGGCCCCTTCCACCTGATCAGGCCCTGCCTCCTCCCCTCCAGGAACTTCTGCCCTGTAACTGGACTCTGCCCCCCTCCTTCCTTCCCGCACCCCTCCCTCCCCTCGCTTCCCCGTCCCTGCCTGGGCCCTGCCCTCTGCCTCTGCGACCTTCCCTGCCACCTGCCCTCCAGCTTCCGCCCGGCTCCCCCAGTGACCCCTCCCCTGAGGACAAACGTCGGATGTCCCTCCCGCAGCTTCAGAGAACGTTGTTTCTAAAATCAGAGTCTCCTTTCGACCATTCAGCCTCCGCTGTCCCCCGCCACATGCCCCCTGTCCCCTCACTGGGTGGGCCCCGGCCCAGGAACCCTCTCCCCGTCCGTCTGGGCACCTGTCTCATCGGAGCCCCGGGCAGGTCTGGGCTTCCGTCCCCACCATCACCACCTCCGGGGCCTGACATGACCTTCCCTGCAGGCTCAGGGTTATTCCCGCTCCCGGGAGCACTTCTCCCGAGCAGGCGACCAGCACACCGGCCTGGGAGAGGAGAAGGGGAGGAGGAGGGGGCAGGCCCAGCTCCCTGGCACAATGGGGACCCTCGGGGCAGCTCCTCCACCCGGACCCCGGCCCAAATTTCCAGGGCAGACGGAGTGCTGCCTCTGGCAGAGATGCCCAGCAGGAGCGGCTGCACCGTGCCAGCTTCCCACGCTCCTGCCTTTGGCCTGGGCCCCACCCGATGGGAACGCTGCCTGGAACTTGACTAAGCAACGACGGGCAGCACATCCACTGGGGCTCGCCCTGCCCGGGGCCCCCGGGACCCCCTGGATGCCTGCATGAGACAGGACGCCCGGCAGAACCTGCTAGTCTCCGGGTTCCAGATTGTTCGGAGACGGGTGCTACGGCACCGGCGAGGATGAGGAGAGCCCAGGGAGTCAGTTCTGCCGAGGGGAAAGCGCTGAGAGCCAGCGGGCCCTGCCCTCTCTCCTCCTGACCGCACAGCCAGTTGTGTGAGGGCCATCATAAGCATCTTAGGCTTTGCCAGACACATGGAGTCTTGTTCACATTTTTAAAAAATGTATTTTTATTGATGTCAGAGAGGAAGGGAGAGGGAAAGAGAGATAGAAACATCAATGGGATGAGAGAGAATCACCGATCGGCCACCTTCTTCATGCCCCCAACCAGGGAACAAGCCCGCAACCCAGGCATGTGTCCTGACCGGGAATCAAATCTCAACCTCCTGGCTCAACCACGGAGCCACACCAGCTGACCATGGTCACGTTTTTAAATGTACGAACTGTTCTTGGCTCGTGGGCTCTACAAACAGGCCACCAGCTGTAGTTTCTCGACCCCTGACCCCTGACCCCAGCCTTATGTTCAGTGTCTGAGGACTTCATTCACCCAAACGCTGTGGCTGGGTAGAGGGTCAGGGAGAGAGGGCTAGCCAGGGCCACCCCCAAGGCCCACCCCTCTCTCGGGTGAGGGGGAGGCGTCCCTCCTGCTCCATGGGTGTGGCCGCCCACCACCAGCTCCCCAAACCTCCCCTCCTGGCCCCCGTGCTCGCCCTGGCGGCCGGGCCTGCAGCCTGGAGAGAATGACAGGCCGGGGATGTGTGCAGAGCAGAGGAGCCCTCGGTGTTCGAGAGGAGCCGAAGGAGTATCTGAAAAACGCATCCGCCAGGGAACAGCGTGCTGTTTTCTCCTGCTCGCCTTCTGCCCGCTCAGCCGGCTCCCAAGCAGCCAAATGGAATGTTACCAACTCCAAGGCGGTGCGGTGGGCAGGGACCAAGGGAGCGAGGGCTCGTCCCGTCCCCGAAGGCAGACGCCAGCGCCAAGGCCCGCCCGGAGTGACCGTGCGCAGGACAAAGACAGAGAAGGCCGTGCGACCACCGGCCTCCTTCCCTCCCAGGTCCAGGATCTCTGCGCCCGTCTTCCCGTCCTCCCCAGGCCTCGCTCACCTGCCTCAGCTCCCTGTTGGCTGGTCCCCTGGGACGGAGCCGGCTGCCTGCCACGCCCCTGCCCTCCCGGGTGGAGGTGGAGGTGGAGGTGGTGGGCTCACACCCGGGATCTGCCTCCCTCCAGAACATGCTGCCAGCTTCCCATCTTTCCCCTGGACCTCCCAGAGACACTTCCGCGCCTGCCTCGTCTGCGAACCCCCCTCCCTCTGTCGGAGGAGAGGCCGACACTGGAGGAGAGGCCACAAAGAGCCGGGAAACGCTGCCAACGCTGCTGAGGCCCCTGAGAGACACAGGCGGCCCGGCCGTGCCCAGTGCGTCTGTGGGATGCTCCGCGCTCGGCATCTGGCCCCTGGCCCTGAGTGGCTACCCCCGGGCCACTCCAGGAGGTTCCCGCCGCGGCCGCCGCCTCTGTTCTCACCGCTCCGCCTGGCCTGTGCGGCCTCCACACCGTCCTCGCCGCTCACACGAGCTCCCTGCCTGGACTTCTCCTGCGCTTCCCCGAACGCCATCTTGGCTCTGTGGTGCCTTCTGGACAGCGGGGCAGTTCCCCCGGCTCTCCGGCAGGGGACACGGAGAGGCCCGCGTGGCCCTCACACCATTCGCCGGAGGGACTTCCATCTCCCTCTGATGGGCTGTGTGTCTTGGGGCCCCGGGCAGGGTGCCCTAAGACACCGCCTGGCATCACACTCGCCCGGCTGGCCAGAACCGGGCGATGTTCCCGTGCAGGGTCCCCCTGAGCTCAGGGTGTGGGCCACAGGGCTTGCACACTTTCCAAGAACCGCCCTCCTGGGAGCCACAGCTGCCTGCACAGCCCGGAGCGGGTGGCCACAAGCCCCTCCTCTCCTGCCAGGACCCCATGTCAGCCCGAGCCCCTGGCCTAGGTTCAGCAGGTGGTGAATTCGCCTCAGAAGTCTGCCTGTTCCCGGGCCTGGGCTCCACTCCCTCCGCCCCCCCCCCCCATCAGGGGCCCCTCAGGAGGCCCCAGGCATACGCCGGCTCCACGGGCCCCTGCCAGCCCCTTCCCCATTTCTCTCCGGAGAATCTTGCTCTGGGCCCTGGGCAAGCTGGGTCTCAGGCCACGAATACCTCCCCTCCATCCCGCCCCCTCCTCCCCCCTGCACCCCTCTCTGCTCTGCAACTGTTGACAGTGCTAAAGTTTGTTTCTCTCCTGCAGGGCCAGTTTCTTATGCTTTTTTCTTCTCTCTTTTTGTCTCTGTCTCTGTCTCTCTCCTGCCCTGCCCCGCCCCGCCCGGGGCCTCCTCGCTCCCGGCTGGTGGGCTGCCCACCGGGCAGGGAAGGCCGGATGGTGGTGCTATCCTTGGTCTTAGGGCTTTCGGAACAGGATGACTTTGCCAATATCCCTGACCTGCAAAACCCAGGAACCCAGCAGAACCAGAACGCTCAGGGGGACAAGAGGTACGAGCTCAGGCGGCGGCGAGGCGGAGGCAGAGGCGGAGGCGGGGGGGCTGCCTGCCTGGCCACCCGGCCAGAGCCGCTGGGCCTCAGCGGATGCTGGAGCAGGAGGCCCCCCTCCCCAGCTGGCGCCCTCACACGCGGCCACCCCAGGGTGTCCCCTGGGTCTGAGGCCAGTGCGGCCGTCTTGGGACCATTCTGGATCAAGCCTGCTCCCCGGGCCTGCCCGCCCTCGCCCGGAGCAAGCCAGCCTTTCTGCCCATCCTCCCGCTTGCTCCCGCTGCCCCTCATCTTCCATCTGCCCTGGCCCGCCCGGAAATCCCCGTTTCCCGGTGGTTGGCGGGCGGGGGGATGTTAGGGAAGGGGCGCCAGCCCGTTCTCCCTCATCCCCGCCACCCCAACCTCCCTTTTTCCTGGGGTGATGGTCGCCCCCACTCCCCGCCACTGCAGAGGTGTGGCCGGCTACTCTGCTGATGGGCTGATGGAAGGGGAGTCCCTGGTGGGGAGAGGCCTCATGATGGGGAAGGCAGCCCTTGAACTGAGGAACTAAGAGGAGGGGATGGAGGAGGGCTGAGAGCAGCTGCTGGCCCCCGGGACCCTGTGGGGACAGGGCATTTAATGGTCCTCAGCTCCCAGGGAAGCACCCCATGGGGTACTGTGGGGGTGGGGGGTAGAGGAAGGTCCAGGGCTCCGGCAGCATCACAGGGCAGGGCAGTCCTGCGCCCGGTGGCCGCCTCCTGTCACCTGGCCGTGGGCTGGGCAGGCCGCACACCCCTTGGGTGGGTCCACTGTCAGGCTAACACCCTGCACTGTACCCACCCTCACTCGGTCCAGCCAGGGCAGGTCTCAGACCCTGGGCCTGTGTACTTCTCTGTCAAGGGAAGGACTGGACAGGGTGGTCCTCCCAGCTCTGATGTGCTGAGCTTCTCAGGAGGGACCGGCCCTCGGCGGGCCCTCGGCGGGGGCAAAGGGCAGGCCCTGTCAGCGGGCAGACACCCTGTCTGCTCACTGAGGCCCTCGGGTCTGCAGGGACTGTCCTGCGGTGCTCAGAGCCTCCGGGGAGGGGAGGGGTGGGCAGGCCGAGTTAGACAGCTGGCTCACCCGCTTCCCATGGCTTCTGGGACCAGCCCTGTGGTGTCTTCCCACCAGAGCCCACAGTGCATGTCCATGGGGGGCAAAGCCACGTCCCCACAGAGGGGGAGGGGGAGGGGAGAGCGCGACCAGTCCTTTCACTCAGGACACAGCCCAAGTCCCCGGGGACAGGAGTATCAGGGCCTGCCACCCCAACTCGCCTGGTGCCAGGGGTCCCCACTTCCCAGGCTGTGGCTGCAGGGCTGGGCTGGGTAGGGGTGGGGGCTGGCCATGCTGAGGGCATGAGGCTGCGGGAGAGGTGCTGGGCCCTCCAGAAGCCTGCTGAGTGCCTGGCCTGGCAAGGTGTGGCGCGTGAGGGCGCGGTGCAGGCTGGGAACAGGCTGGAAACGCGATTTCGCATCACCCCTGCTCGATTCCCCGCCTCCATTTCACCCACGGCCTATTTTTACCCCTTCCACTCAGGTCTCCCTCCATCTCTTCACACCCGTCCCTTCTGATCATGACGTCAGCTCCCCTGCCTTCCTGGGAAAGGTGGGGTGGAGGCGGGGCCCCGCCCTGGCTGAGACCCAGCCCCCCCACTTTCCCAGCGGACCTGTCCCAGCTGCCACACCCGCCCCATCCAGATCACTCATTTCTCATGCCTGGGGACTGGGGTGGGGAGGGCGGCAAGGGTGTCCCGGCTCCAGCACTTCCTTCCCAGCACTCCCCACCTCAAGCTTGGCATCCCCCCCCCCCCGCCCCCGCCCTAGGCGCCAGGCCCCTTGGGCTCCACCCCTGGCTCCTGTTCCCCCCTTGCTACGAAGTCTTAGTCAACTGCCCCTTCCTCTCCAGCTTCCGCCTCAAGCCAAGCCCCCCAACCCCCCCCACCCCCCGTTTCCACCCAGTCTCCTGCTGGGGAGGACATTTGGGGAGGATGTGCAGCCCAGGCCTGTGAGCACCGGCTCCAGGCAGAAAGGGGGAACAGCAAGGGAGATGGGGGTGCATCCAGCAGAGAACTCGAAGACAGGAGGCTTGTCCCTGCCCCTGCTGCCAGGATTCTTGGGGTCTGGGAAGCCCCATCCAGGCTCTCCTGGCTCTGGGCCTCCAGGCCATGGCCCCCAAGAACCCCCAAATGCTCTTGGGCCTGGGAGGGAGGGGGAGGCCCTGGCTCCCACGCCCTGCATTCCACCTTCACCCATTGGCCCTGCACCCACCCGCCTCATGCCTCAGCCATCCCTCTCACCACTGCTGCTTGGGATCCAGATGGTTTCCACCATGGCCCCACCCCGCCCGACGGCCCGGGCCGGGCCTGACCACCCATCGCTGTCCTGCCCAAAGCCACCATGTCTCCCTGTCACGGTGTGTCCCCCCGCCTCCTCTTGCCTCTCCTCTCGGCCGCCTCGCTCCTCCTCGTCCCCGTGCACCCTGCAGCCTCACTCGTCTCCAACTAACCTCTCTCGGCCTCTCTCTCCCGCCTGCTTCCTCCCATCTGCTCCTCACAGGGCTGCCCTGGGCCGGGAGGGCCCTCCGCCTTCCCCGCCTCCGCCCCGTCACCTCCGACAGCTTCCGTGGCGCTGACCATCTTTTCCCAGGCTGCTTTGCAGCTGTGCTGAGGCTGTGGTGTGGCCCCGATAACCGACTTTCTCATACCTCCAGCAGTCCGTCTCCTCGCTCCTCCTCCCTCTATTTTTAACCTGACTTTACCTCTCCAGCTATTTCAGTCTCCTCTTCCTCCCCGTGCCTGCCCGCGTGAGCACGTGTCCACTGTGTGTCCATGTGTGCATCCACGCGCGCGTGTGTGTGTGTGTGTGTGTGTGTGTGTGTGCATGAGCGCTGCTGTGGCTGTGCCTCTGGGAGGAGTGCCCTCGTGTCCCCGGTGGGGTGGTGTTTCCGTGTGGGCCAGGCCAGGCCACGTCCCCACGGCAGGTGCATTGTGCATCCGACTGCCCCTGCCTCTTCCGGTGCAGCGTGCCCTGGTCCGCAGCACTCCCCAGTCGTGTTTCCTCTCGGGGCCACAGTGCGCATCCCTGTGTGTGTGTCATCGTGCTGCTCTGGTCGGCCTGCCCGCCGCCTGTGCCATTCCTTCATTCCTTCCCCGGTCCCCTGGGTGTCTTCTGGGCTTGCGTGTGTGCGTGTATGTGTGTTAATGCCTGTGTATATGTGTTCACACGTGTGTGTGTTGGTGTGTACGCACACCCTGCTCCTGGGCCCCGGCACCCCTCCAGGACCTGCATACTCCATGCATGCCTCTGTGCCTGTCGTGGCCAACTGTGCTGGTGGCCGGTCCACACCCAAGGCCATGGCTTGTGTCTCCACGTCTGGCTCTCGTCTCACAGCTGTTCTACCGTAGCCTGTCCCGAGCCCCACTCTGCCGTCTCCCCACCTCCCCCATGCTGCTGCCCCCTCCTGGGAGGCTCCAGCTGGTTCCTGGGGGCTGTTGGCCTCCCTGCAGCCGCCGGCTGGAGAGCCTGATTCCTTGGACACAGCACGGAGGCAGGGTGCAGACAGGCCTTGGGGAATGCTCAGATCCGGGGCTTCTCGGTGGTACCCCGACTTCCTCTGACCCGGGGGAGCCTTCTCAAAGGTGCACCCTTCAGAGCGAGTAGAACCACTGGTGGCCCTTTGCATCTCAGCGAGTGTCAGTCCCACAGGATTTCCGTTCCCAGTCGCACTGGCCACTCTCACACGCTCCACGGCCACCCAGGGACAGCGTGGACACGGGACACGTGTCGCCAAAGACAGTTCTGCTGGGCAGAGCTGCGAGGACAGGGGTCCGACCTCACCTGGTCGGTCTGGCGTCCGAGGGGCCCCTGTGTTCTCTCTGAGCCTGGGCAAACAGAGGGGCGTCTGGGGGAGAGGCAGCTGGGTGTTTGCAGAGGGTAATCATGTGGAGAGCGACGGAGTGCTCCACACCCGAGCCCCGCCCCCCAGGCTCCCCATTCAGCTGGGGGGGGCAGCAGGACAGGTCACGGCCCTGGGGAGGGAGGCAGGCTCAGAGGTCACCATGCAGGCCGTGATGGAGGGTGGGGGCTTTCTGGGGAACAGGTAGCATGGGCGTACCCCCCAGACAGCACCCACAGGGGCAGTCCAGGCACCTCACACTGGAAAGGGGAAGGGCGGGGGTGGGGGGAGAGGCAGGGCAGACAAGAGCACAGTTCCTGCTGGCCTGCAGGCGGCCACTGCCAGGGGCTGAGAGCGGGGCCCGCCGCCCCCCGGCCCCCGGGGCCCAGCCCCGCCCGCCCGCCGCCAGGCTCGCTCATTCGGACCCCGGCCCCCAGGTTGCCCGCAGGAGGGAAGGCGGTAAACACGACTCCAGTGCCCAGCCAGACGCCTCACGATGACTCTGACCGCCGCACCGAGCCTCGCTCCTCCGTCTCGGACCTCGTCAACTCCCTCACCAGCGAGATGCTCATGGTGAGGAGGCCGGAGCCCGGCCGGCGCTGGAGCCGGGCCGTGTGGCCGGGCGGGGGAGGGCGCGTGTGGAGGTGGGTGTCTGTGGGAGCCGGGGCCCCTCCCGGGGACCCAGCGTGGTGACCGGCTCTCTCATCACCGTGGCCGCTCGTGCCTCAGTTTCCCCATCTGTCAAATGAGACTAAGAAGGCCCCTCCAACCCCATCTCTCTGGACTGAGCAGGGGCCTGAGGAAGGCTGCCCATGCGGGATGCTTTCAGGGCCCAGCAGGGGCAGCCCATGAGCAGAGCCCCGCCCGGTGGAGCTGGTTTCAGATCCCCGTCCAGGGACCCTCCCAGCCCGTGGCTGCGGGGCCCGCTGAGGTCCAGGAGAGCCGGAGAGCAGGCAGGGCCCCGTCCTGATCCCTAGGAGGGGACACAACAGCTGCTGGGCTCTCCTGCCGGCACCCGCGCACCAGGGTCCCATCCTGTGGTTCTGGGCGCACCACTGCTGCTTTTCACCAAGGCAGAGGTTGTGGCTTCCCCGGCGCCCCCTGGCGGCAGCATCCTTCGACCCTCTGCTTCCCATCGGAGCTGTGGCAGCTCAGGAGCGCCAGGAAGGCTGGGGGAGGGGGAGACGCGGGGCCAGCGGGGTTCCTACTGGACATGACCTGGGACAGGTCACTTCCCCCATAGTGAGAAGGAAGGGGCTGGGTGGGCACCAAAGCTCCTGCCCTCCCTGAGGGCCCCAGAGCCCCCAGGCCCCACTCTTTGCCATTTGGGATTCTGGCCGGTTCTAACCATCCCTCCCTACTGCCCTTGTGTAGCCCAGCCCGGGATCTTGTTAAAATGCAGATCCCCATGCTGAAACCAGTTCGGCTCAGTGAATAGAGCGTCGGTCTGCGGACTGAAGGGTCCCAGGTTTGATTCCGGTCAAGGACATGTACATTGGTTGCAGGCACATCCTCGGCAGGGGGTGTGCTGGAGGCAGCTGGTTGATGTTTCTCTCTCATCGACGTTTCTAGCTCTCTATCCCTCTTCCTTCCTCTCTGTGGAAAATCAATAAAATATATTCTTTAAAAAATGCAGATCCCTAGCTGCCCTGGCCCTGTGTGGCTCAGTGGATAGAGCATTGGCCTGCTCCCCAAAAGGGCCGTGGGTTCAATTGCGGTCAAGGGCACATACGTGGGGTGCAGGTTCGATCCCCAGCCCCAATTGGGGCATATGCAGGAGGCAACCAATTAATATGTCTCTCTCACATTAATGTTTCTCTCTCTCTCTGTCTCTCTCTGCCTTCCACTCTCTAAAAATGAATGGAAAAATACCCTGGGGAAGGATGAACAACAAAACACAGGTTCCCGGGCAGCAGGCCTGAGGGGGGCCTACGAGCCCACACTTCTCTGGGGTGCACATGAGGCCGTCCAATCTCCCTGGTCTCCCTCGGGCCTCCTCACCGCCCCCTTGGCCTGCCCTCCAGGCCCTTGCGAGCCGAGCTCTCCACTGCCCTCCTGTCCCTCCGACTCACGTGGATGGACAGGCCTCCGCACAGCTGCCTGCTCCCCCACAGGCTCTTAATTGGCTCCAGCTTCCCAATAGCCGGTTGCCAGAAGGGATGGCCCTTTCCCAGCCAGCCCACCTGCGGGGCGGCTCCGGGGAGGGGCGCACCACCGCGGGCAGAGGGAGGAAGTGCAGGCCTCGGCCCCCTCCTCGGGGACGCTCTGGGTGGCAGGCAGGCCTCCTTGGCCAGCCCCTGGCCACCGGCAGGTCACTAGCATCAGCAGGGAAGAGGAAGGTGAGCAGGGCGGAAGTGAACAGCTGTCCGAGCTCCTGGCCCGGGCTGTCCGAAGCTGGGGGTCAGGAGGAGGCCTGGGCGCCCATGGTTTGGCCAGAGGAAGACTCAGAGGGGAGGCGGGACCACACACCCATCCGAGTCATTCCGCCCGGCGCTGCCCGAGTGCTGCTTTTAAGGATGTATTGATCGGTTGATTTGTGAGAGGAAGAGAGACAGAGGGAAACATCAGCTTGTGGTTCCACTTATTTATCCATTCACTGGTTGATTCTTTAAAAAAAAATTTCATTGATTTCAGAGAGGAAGGGAGAGGGAGAGAGAGATGGAAATATCCATGACGAGAGAGAGTCCTGGATCAAGCTGCCTCCTGCAGGCCCCGCACTGGGGATGGAGCCCACAACCCGGGCGTGTGCCCCGACCGGGAATCAAACTGTGACCGCCTGGGTCTGTGGTCGCAAACTGCAGCTCAAGAGCCACATGCGGCTCTTTGGCCCCTTGAGTGTGGCTCTTCCACAAAACACCACGGCCTGGGCGGGTCTATGTTGAAGAAGTGGCGTTAGAAGAAGTTTAAGTTTTAAAAATGTGGCTCTCCGAAGAAATTTCACTCTTTGTCCTGTTGGTATTTGGCTCTGTGGACTAATGAGTTTGCCGACCACTGGTTCATGGGTCGATGCTCAGCCACTGAGCCACAGTTGATTCTTATCTGTACCCCACAATCTTGGCGTCTCAGGCCGATGCTCTAATCAGCTGAGCTCCCCCACCAGAGTCCAGATGCTTCTTGATGCTTCTGCTGGAGCAGGGGCTCCGGCAGCACCTCCCTGGGGGCGTGGTGGGGGTGGCCTGCTCGGTTGCCATAGAAACAGCTCCTGGAGCTGTCCCAGCTGGTTAATTAGGGCTCTAGGCTGTGGCTCTGAAAGGCTGGGAGCAAGCACACATCCATTGCCTGCTGAGGCCCATCGGCCCCTCCCCCAGGCCACCTCCAGTCACTGGGACTCCACCCCAACTTTTGGAAGAAAGGAAGCGGGTGAGAGGTCATTATAGGGTCTCCCAGCAGCGGATCACCGAGGGCCAGACTGCAGAGCAGGACTATGGAAGGGACCTGAACCCATTTAACCCTCCCAGGAACCCCACGAGCTAGGTCTCACAGTCCCATTCTGCAGATGCGGAAACTGAGGCTCAAAGGGAGTGGGCTGGTGAGAGGAGGGGGGAGCACCAGGGAGAACGGCGTCTGGGGAGGCAAGCCGCATTCGCAGGGCCTGGATGGGGCGGGCGGGGTGCCTGGAGAGCCCTCTCCCACCGTGAGGAGGAGCAGGGGGCAGCTCAGCCCCCATCCAGCTCCAGGCGGGACCAGGGTGCTCGGGCACTGACCCGGGTTTGAGCTTCCCCTCACCGCTCGGCGGCTGGATGCCAGTCAGCAACCTGCCCGGGCCCCAAACCAAACGGAACACTGCCACACCACCCCCTCCGGATGCCACAGAGAATGAGGACCAAAGCCCCAGCTCAGGGCAGGGCCAGGGCCCCACAGCTACTATCTGTGACTTGGATGCATCTCCCTCCGGGGCCGGCCAGTCCTCCCTGGCTTGGGGGGAAGGCTCCGCCTTGCCCTGGGACATGGGCCTGCTTTGGTGGCAAGAGCGGGCCTCAGAGGCAGAGAGGGTGCGTGTTGCTGTGCAGTCTCGGGCGTGTGACTTAACCTCTCTGAGCCAGTCTCCCCAGCTAGCGCGGTGATCACTGCCCGACCCGCTGTTGGTGAGAATCGGTAAGAAGGTGATGGAGGGTCTTCTGCCATGGTAGGTGCCCCCAACGTGTCTTCTCATCACGAGGTTGTTCAGGGTTTCAGAGCGTGGGCCACTCTCCAGGAGGGAAGAAAAGACGCCCGGGGCGAGTGGGGAGACCGCAGGGCTGGGCAGTGTCGCCTGGGCCACCCTGGCTCTCACCCATCCCCTGAGGAGCTTTGGGTGCAGGCTGCCTGGGCCCCGTGAGCCCCTGGGCCTGGGGCGTGGTCGGGGTGGGGCTCAGGAGGCCGGAAGGGCAGTGTTCTCAGACCTCCCTGGATACAGGAGGAGCAGCCACAGCTGAGAAGACTCTGCTGGGAGACCCGCCCCCGGTTCCTTCCTATTTCAATGTCGGCCTGGGAATCAGACCCCATGCTGCCCTCCATCCGTCTGTCCGTTGCTGGGCCGGCCCAAGTGTCCGCCCCCCCAGGGGTGGGGACTGGATGTGGGTAGTCTTCCCTCCAGGGGTCCTCACCAGGTGTGTGTACTGGCATCTGAGGTTCCTTTTAAACAACTCTGCTGCCCACCCCGGGGTCCCCCAACCACGTTGCATCAGGCTCTCCGGTCACCTCTCCATCCCCAGAACCCCAGCCCCTCTCCGGGGAGGGGCCACCGGTGTGCACAGCCCCCCATCTGCTGGTGGGTGTGTTTCACAAAACACAAGTCACCCCACAGGGCTGTGGGGGTGGGAAGCTGGTGGAGGGAGCTCAGGTACCAGGGGAGGTGGGGGCAGCCCGGGGTGGAGCAAGGAGGGCAGCGGACCCGGGGCATCCGGGAGAGGCTGGGGAGTGGGGTGCCCACCGCCCTAGGGTTCAGGAGATGGGGGTGGAGCCGGCTCTGCCCTCCCTCGCTCCCCCTGTGAGCCTGTGCTAGGCCCCTGCCCTCTGTCCGAGCATCCTCACCTGGGTGTGGATGTGGGCGCCCCCCTCCGCCCCGCCCCATGGCCAGCAGACAGATGAAGCAGCTCCCAGCTCTGGCCCAGCTTGGGGCGCAGAGAGGCCTCCGGATGGTGTGGGGCTGCCATGGGGCTCCGGGAAGCAGAATCCTCCCAACACACCGGCCTCTCCCCCGCCCCCCCCCAGCTCTCCCCAGGCTCCGAGGAGGACGAGGCCCACGAGGGCTGCAGCCGCGAGAACCTGGGCCGCATCCAGTTCAGCGTGGGCTACAACTTCCAGGAGTCCACGCTCACCGTGAAGATCATGAAGGCCCAGGAGCTGCCGGCCAAGGACTTCAGCGGCACCAGCGACCCCTTCGTCAAGATCTACCTGCTGCCCGACAAGAAGCACAAGCTGGAGACCAAGGTGAAGAGGAAGAACCTGAACCCCCACTGGAACGAGACCTTCCTCTTCGAAGGTGAGGCTGAGCCCCCCGCCCCCACCCCAGAGGCCCTGTGTTCCTCCCCGTCCCCCACACCGCACATACGTGACCACAGCACCAATGCGCGTGTTCGAATACACACACACACGCGCACGCACACACACGCACACGCCCACACAGCACGTGTCTCGCCAGCTAGGCTGCTGCCTGTGTCTAGCTGGGACTAGGCTGCAGTGTGAGTGGGGCTGACCTCAGCCAGAGGCCGAGGAGGAAACCTGGTGCTTGGCCCAAACCCAGGACCCTCAGGAGGAGGACAGGGGGAAGGGAGGCCCCACAGGTGCCCAGGGGGAGCCACTGGAGCGACCACAGGCTGGAGCGCCCGCAGGCCAGTGGTTAAGAGCACAAGCTGTGGCCCGGGCCTCCGGGTGTGGATCCCAGCTCTGCCCCTCCTCGCTGTGTGGCCGGGCAAGTGCCCGAGCCGCCCTGTGTCCGAGCAGCCCTGTGCCCGAGCAGCCCTGTGCCCGAGCAGTCCTGTGCCCGAGCAGCCCTGAGCCCGAGCAGCCCTGTGTCTGAGCAGCCCTGTGCCCGAGCAGCCCTGTGCCCGAGCAGCCCTGTGCCCGAGCAGTCCTGTGCCCGAGCAGCCCTGAGCCCGAGCAGCCCTGTGTCTGAGCAGCCCTGTGCCCGAGCAGCCCTGTGCCCGAGCAGCCCTGTGCCCGAACCGCCCTGTGTCTGAGCAGCCCTGAGCCTGAGCAGCCCTGTGCCTGAGCAGCCCTGTGTCTGAGCAGCCCTGTGCGGTGGCTTCCGATCAGGCAGCCAGCAGGTTGTAAAGCACTCACACCGCCTCTGGGAGCAAAGGCCGCCTTGCCCCAGGGGCGAACGCCCTCCCCTCCCTGCAGCCCCTCCTTCTCCCTCCTCTCTGAGGCTCCCAGGGACCAGGGAGTCGGTATGTGAGGCAGTGGTTCCTGCCCCAGGCCCTTTGCAGAAGCTCCAGCCTTTCCCCACCAGCCCTGCTCAACCCTCCCACCCCGGCCCTGGCTCTCAGAACCCCTGGCGTGCATCCCAGGGACTCTGGTGCCCCAGACATCTGGCACCCCACCCCCCTTCCGCGAGGCGGCAGCCAGCTCACCCTGAGCAAGTTACTGACGGGGAGCGCACGGTGCTCCTGTTTGAGCGTGGGGGTCAGTTTAGAGATGGAACAACCAGCAAGAGGCTCAGCCATCTGGAGGTGTATGCAGCCAGTTAGTGGGCAATGTTTATGGGCAGAGGCCCAATCCGCCAGTCCCTTCTGCAAAATTCATCGAGCATTAACTCTGAGCTGGCATTTTCCTGGGCACGGGAGGCGGGAGGCGGGGAGGGAGAATGGGGGTGGGGCATGCAGAGCAGAACTATGGCCCTCGAAACTCCTCTCGTCCAATGGAGGACATAGATGTGTAATGACTAAGCCATGCACTGCGTGACAGGAGCTGCAGGAACCCGCTGTGAGCACCCCTTGGTGGTGGTGAAGGGCATTTCCCAGAAGAAGGGCCATTCGAGTTGGGTTATGACGGGTGAATAGGAGTTTGCCAAGTAGCAGGCTGCCTTCCCCAGTGTGGACAGGAGCTGACGAGAGAGCAACGGCCTCTTGGAACCTCCAGCGTTGCCAGGGCACCCATCATGCATTTCACCTAGAGGAATGCCCGGGTCTCCCGGGCTGGGCCCTGGGTCAGGTGCAAGCCCCTCAGCAGGAGGAGGGCCCTGGAGGAACAGAGAGGCTGGAGGTTCCTGAACCCCTGCTCCCTCCCGGGAGGGGCTGCTCTGTGCGCTCGTGTCCGTGGCTGAAGGCGCCGGAACCCCCCAGGGCCCTCCGCCTTCGCCATCGGTCGGCCAAGCTCTTGTGTCCTCGCCCCTTTCCGTTCAGATCCCGGATAGGGATCCGACCCCCTCAGGCCTCCAGGCTGGTCTGCACCCCCTGCACCTCACCGGCCAGCCCCTCCTCCAGCAAAGCCTCCCGAGGTCCAATGGCTCCAGCTCCAGGCTCGGCCCTGGCGTCCACCACCATCTGCATCCATCCGCGCTCCTTCCCCTCCCCTCGGGCCTCCGCTCCCCCTGCACCCGCACGCTCCGCTGCTCGCCGGCCGTTCACGGCACTTAGGCACTTGTTCAGAGATTGATTCACTTAACAAACAGGCAGCGGTGCCACGTGCCAGGAGCAGGCGGATGCCGGGCCCGGGGGCTGAGGACAGAGCCCATACGGGCTGTCAGGCGGGAGGGCGGAGCGGAGGGGGGCGGCTGGAGCCCCGGCATTGAGCGAAGCGTGGGCACAAGGCGAGGGCGAGGACAGCGGGCCAAGTGGGGGTGGGCTCGGAGCCAGGGCGGGTGCACGGCTTTTATTGTGAGTGCCCTGGGGCCTCCGAGAGGCTCGAGGCGAGAGTGTTATGATGCCGTTTCTATTTTTGAAAGCTCGCTCTGGCCACGGTGGAGAGCGGGCTGCGGGGGCAAGCAGGCAGGCAGGCAGGGCAGTTTGGAGGCTCTTGAGACTGTCTAGGCAAGAGGTGCCAGGCTTGGGTGAGGGAGGTGCCAGGCGTGGGTGGGGGAGGTGCCGGGTTTGGGTGGGGGAGGGGGAGGTGCCGGGTTTGGGTGAGGGAGGTGCCGGGTTTGGGTGGGGGAGGTGCTGGGTTTGGGTGGGGGAGGTGCCAGGTGTGGGTGGGGGAGGTGCCGGGTTTGGGTGGGGGAGGTGCCGGGTTTGGGTGGGGGAGGTGCCGGGTTTGGGTGGGGGAGGTGCCGGGTTTGGGTGGGGGAGGTGCCGGGTTTGGGTGGGGGAGGTGCCCGGGGAGAAGGCAGCCGTGAGACCTGTGGGGAAGCTGGGGAGCATGGCTAAAGCACTGGGAGGAGGCGGAGGGAGGGCAGGGACCTGGCAGGTGCGTCCCATCCTCTCCCACTTCACTTTCTTTCCTTATGTGGGGCCCTCCCCCGGCCTCCCTGCCCAAGTCTGGGCCAGCAGCCCAGCCCGGGGTCCTCTCGGGCTGGGCTGCTGGCCCAGACTTGCCTCGGGACGATGGGTAATGATGGCAGGGCTGCCAGGGGGCAAGGGGACCACAGCGCAGCCACAGAGTCGGGTTCGCGGTGAGTGAGTGGGTGGGTGGGTGAGTGAGTGGGTGGGTGAGTGGGTGGGTGAGTGGGTGGGTGGGTGAGTGAGTGGGTGGGTGAGTGGGTGGGTGGGTGGGTGGGTGGGTGAGTGAGTGAGTGGGTGGGTGAGTGGGTGGGTGGGTGGGTGGGTGGGTGGGTGAGTGAGTGGGTGGGTGAGTGGGTGGGTGGATGGGTGGGTGGGTGAGTGAGTGGGTGGGTGGGTGAATGGGTGGGTGGGTGGGTGAGTGAGTGGGTGGGTGAGTGGGTGAGTGAGTGAGTGAGTGGGTGGGTGAGTGGGTGGGTGAGTGGGTGAGTGGGTGGGTGAGTGAGTGGGTGGGTGGGTGAATGGGTGGGTGGGTGGGTGAATGGATGGGTGAGTGAGTGGGTGGGTGAGTGAGTGGGTGTGTGGGGGAGTAAGTGAGTGGGTGAGTGGGTGAGTGGGTGGGTGGGTGGGTGGGTGAGTGACTGAATGAATGGTCCCAGTGCTTTGCATTCGCTGTGGGACCTGGGCTAGTGACTTAAGCCATCTGAGCTTAGTCTCATCCGTAAAAAGACAAGAGAGCCCGGACGGTGTGGCTCTGTGTTGACCTAGGAATCAGGAGGTCACAGTTCGATTCCCGGTCAAGGCATGTGCCCAAATTGTGGGCTCAATTCCCAGTGTGGAGCATGCAGGAGGCAGCTGATCAATGATTCTCTCCCATCATTGATGTTTCCATCTCTCCCTCCCGCTCCCTTCCTCTCTGAGATCAATAAAAAATATATTTTTTTAAAAAAGGACCAGTAGCATCCGCCTAGGAGAGTTGTCAATGGGAACCAATGAGATGATGGTTCTCACTGAGGCTTTGGGAGGATCCGGAGGGTCCATACAGGGGTGGCCTGGGCCCAGGCGGCGGCAGGCAGGGGGCAGGCCCTCTGTTCAGAGCCGGCCCCGTCCCCCCCTCCCCTCCCCGGCCGCGGCCCCAGGCCTCACTGCGCTGTCTGTCCCCAGGTTTCCCCTACGAGAAGGTGGTGCAGAGGGTCCTCTACCTCCAGGTCTTAGACTACGACCGCTTCAGCCGCAACGACCCCATTGGGGAGGTGTCCATCCCCCTCAACAAGGTGGACCTGACCCAGATGCAGACCTTCTGGAAGGATCTGAAGCCATGCAGCGATGGGAGTGTAAGGCCCGGCGCGGGCATGAGCGGGGGCTGGCGGGTCAGGGCTGGGGGTGGGGGGGTCAGGCATGCTGTGGGAGGGGTGCCCCCCCCAGCTCACCGGCCCTGTCCCCCAGGGGAGCCGAGGAGAGCTGCTCCTGTCGCTCTGCTACAACCCCTCTGCCAACTCCATCATCGTCAACATCATCAAAGCCCGGAACCTCAAAGCCATGGACATCGGGGGCACGTCAGGTGCGGGCCTCCTGCGGTGGGGGCCGGCGGGGGGTGGGGGGAGGCAGGAGGCTCTGTACACGGGGTCCCGTTCTTCCCATCACCCTCCCCCCCGCAGCCCACCTCCAGTCTCCACTCCTGCCCCAGAGCCCTGGGCCCGGCAGCCTCGGGGCTGCGTCCTCTTGGACTGTCCTCCCAGAAGCATGAGCAGGGACACTGCCGGGGGGCCTGGCTCGAACCCCAGCTCCCACACCACTGTCTGTGGCCTCGGGAGAGACCCGGCCTCTCCGGCTGAGTTTCTGCCTCCGTGTGCGCAGGGGGCATCAGGGTGGCTCCTCGGTCCGGCGGTCCCGACCCCTCTCTTGGTGGGGGTATCCTGACCCTCTGCAAAGAGCACACAGCCCCACCCCCCGCCGCCGCCCCTGCTGCCGCCCCAGGGAGGGAGGGAGGGCGGGGAGGGGGAGGAAGATGGGCGCCCTGGGAAGCCGCCCGCTGCCGGCTGACCCTGCCCCCCTGGTGCCCAGACCCCTACGTGAAGGTGTGGCTGATGTACAAGGACAAGCGGGTGGAGAAGAAGAAGACGGTGACGCTGAAGAGGAACCTGAACCCCATCTTCAACGAGTCCTTTGCCTTCGACGTGCCCACGGAGAAGCTGAGGGAGACCACCATCATCATCACCGTCATGGACAAGGACAGGCTCAGCCGCAACGACGTCATCGGCAAGGTAGGGCGGCCGGCGGGGGCGCCTCAGGACGCAGGAGGGGCGTGGGCGAGCGCAGGGCTGCGGAGGGAGAGAAGGGGCAGCCTTCCCCCCCCACCCGCCCCCGGGCCTCTGAAGATGGGGGTTGGAGGGGCTTCTCCCGCCGCCTGGTGCTGTGGCTCCGTCACCAGGACAGCCAGGCGGAAAGGCGGGGGAGGAAGGATTGCCCGGGATCCCAAAGTGACCTTCGGGGAGAGGACCGCGGAGCAGCGTCCCCCGGGGTCCCACCTGCACAGGGCGAGCTGTGGGGGCACGCCCCGCCTCCCTGCTGCAGCTGCATGACCTTGGGCGGGTCCTGGCCTCTCTGAGCTTCAGGACTCTCACCTGGGCAAATGGAGCAGCTGCTCCGACTCTGCAGGACTCCCTGAGGAGGGGAGGGGGGTAAGGGTGCCTGAGGGCTGTCCCCCTAAAGGCTGTCCCATGAGGGCTGTCCCCCTGAGGCTGTCCTCCTGGTAAACCGAGACTGCTCCTCCTCGTAGGAGAGCCAGAGAGCCCATGCCCGGCCCCTAGAGGTTTCCAGGAGGTGCCTCTGGGCATAACCCTTCCATTTCCTACTTGGAAACAGCTGTCCCTGCTCCGTAGAGTTTAGGGTTAAGCGGGTGAGCCTGGGAGGCGGCGGCCTGGGCCAGCTCCCAGCTCCCGGCCCTAACTCTGAGCGGGCTCCCCTTCCTGAGCCTGTTTGCTCCTCCCCATGAGTGTGAGGTCCCCCTGCCCCACAGGCCCACAAGCGAGGGGGAGGACCTGGCGAGGGGCTTGTCAGGAGGCCCCTGGTCCCCCCTGATCCTAGGTGGCAGGGTCACCTCATGTGGGGCTGGGACGTTGCCCGGGGAGTACGCCACCAACGCGTCCTCTCCCCCAGATCTACCTGTCCTGGAAGAGCGGGCCCGGGGAGGTCAAGCACTGGAAGGACATGATCGCGCGGCCGCGGCAGCCCGTGGCCCAGTGGCACCAGCTGAAGGCCTGAGGCGGCCGGAGGAGGCCCAGGGGCCGGGACCGGGCCCCCATCACGCCCGCACCACTTTATGCACAACGCCTGGCCCGGCCCCCTGCGCGGGCGAGGGAGCACCCTGCCGGCTCGGCCAGGGAGGGGTCCCAGAGGTCACTTGGGCCCCGTTTCTAGGAAGCACCAGCCCCCTCCTCCGCCAGGCCAGCTCTGGGGGAGGGGCTGTGGGAGCCATTTTCCTGCTTTGCCCCTTTACCTTCCTGACTTGCTGAGACTGAAGAAGTGGGGGAGGCCGTGAGAGCCGGGCAGGGCAGACTCCTCCAGAGGCCCGCCAGGGGGGCATCGCCCCCCGTTTTCTTTAAGGCGGAGCCTGGAGTGGAGCGAGGCCCAGGAGAGGGGAGGCCGGGGTGACGGGCCCCGGCCTGGCCAGGAGAGGCCGGACCCAGGGCAGTCTCAGGTGCCGGCTGGGTCCCGAGCGCCAAGGACAGCATAGAGCCCCTCGGGGGCCCTGGAGCCGCAGCCCTGTGTACTTGTGTTGTGTCCACCATGTGTGTGTATGTGTGTGCACGCGTGTGCATGTATGTGGGTGGGGGGCTTGCTCCCTGTGCCCCTGGGGCCAGCGGTGTGAAGACTGTGCAGAGGGGGCAGGGTTTCATGAAATGAGGCGGGGCTGGAGGCCGGAAGGGACAGTGCACTGAGCCAGGGGCCAGAGAGGAGGAGCAGGGAGGGGTGAGGAGGGGCGGGGAGGGCCGCGTGGGGAAGAGGGGCAGAGGCAGCTGGGCTGAGAACTGGGCTGCCTCCAGCTGTAAACCCCCCCCCCCCCAGGGGCCTCTCTCTGCTCAGAGTTCTCCGGTAGCTCCTTCCCGGTGACATCATTCATCTCTTGAACATTGTTTCACCTTTTAGGCACCTACTGTATGCATCCCCTTCCGCCACGCTTCCTCCCAGAGACACCCTTATTCGCCCCAGATCACACAGCCCAGCCCCACTGGCAATATTTTACCTGAGTCTCACTTTCTTCCCCTTCTTGCCCTGTCCGTGCAGACCCGCCCTCACCCCCACCCCACCCCCCACACACTCCGCCCGCTCCATCCTCCTGCTTGCTCCCCTTCCCTGTCCCCGTCTCTGCTCCTGGAGCCTCTCCCATTCTCCTCCTGGAGCGTCTCCTCCCCTCCCCGCTGCTCCCCTTCTTAGTTCAGGGCAGGGAAGCAGGGAAAATTCGGGGGCCCAAGAGAGGAGGAACAGGGGAGGGGTGAGTGGAGGAGGTGGGGGCGGGTGTGGGGAGTTCGGAGGTTTCGCGGCCTCCAGGGCTGCAGATCCTGTCCCTTGGCGACAGCAGATTCGGGGTTGCCCCTGCTTAAGCCTGCGCATCCCCCTAGGGGCCTGGTAGTGATTCAGGACGGCTGGCTACAGCTTCCCGTCCCCGGGGTCCGGAGCGGGACCTGACATTCCCGGAACCCACCGCCAGGTGGCGCCAGGACACCGCGGTCGGAGACCGCGCTCTCGGACCAAGGCCTGCCCCAGGCGGAGGCGGCACCCCGGGCAAGAACTCTGGGCAGGGCCCCGTTTACGGAGCGTGGCCACAGCATGGGCATTTGGGGACCACCCTCCTTCCGTAGGCGCCCCCGGAGCGGAGCGTTTTTCCCGGATCAAACTTCCTGTCATGGAGCCGCACCCCTGCCCCGTGGAAGGCCCGCAGTCGGTGGGTCGCGCTGCAGAGTGGAAAGCGCTCGTGTGCACAGCGAGTCGCCCCCATCCCTTGTAAACCCACCTGTTGCTCTAGGGTAGCTCTGCTCAAACTGGGGGTCTGCCCCCTCCTCCCCGAGCGGGCTGGGACCAGCCCCCAGCGGGGGGGGAAGGCGGGGACTCCGGAGGCTGTGGGGAAGCAAAGAGGGGGTGCGGTCTCGGCAGGCAGAGGGGGGCCCTGCGCCCCTGCACCCCGCGGGAGGCGAGCGTGTGAGCCAGGGGCGGGGGCGGGGGGCAGAACCCGGCGGGGGGGGAGGGAAAGGGGGTGCACTAATTTGCAAATAGTGGGCGGGCCAAATGCAGCCTTTCTCCCGCCCCCAGCCCCGCCCACTGGGTTCTCAGCCAATCAAACAGAAAGCATCTCTGCGCGGGGTCTTCCCGCTCTGACCTGGGTCGTCCCCGCCCGCGCAGCCGGGACGCAGAGGAGGGGCGCAGGCGGTGGGCCAAGGACCTGGTGCGCTGCCCCGGGAGGGGGAGGGGGGTCTGCGGAGAGTGCGGGCTGGTCCAGGGAATGGGGGAACGGGGATAGGGGCGGGCACCGCAGCCCTGCCGCCATCCCAGGACCTTGGGCAAACCACCCACCCTCCCGGGGCCTCAGTTTCCCTATCTGTAAAATGATGGCAACAATTCTTCACCTACCTCATAGGGGAGGTTGTGAGGCCGCCGCCACCTGGAGTCACGGCGGGGGAGGGGTGTTGGGGGGACTGGGAGGGGCTCCCCGCAAGCAGCCAGCGTGTTATTCCTGCAGCTGGAAGCAAGGCGCGCCGGCCTCTCCCCACCACCACCCCGCCTCTCCATGGCGCCTCTGGGCGCGTGGCCGGCCTGGGCCCACATCTCCCTCCTCCGCTACGTCCCGGCCCCTTTCTGAGCGTCGTCTCCGTCTCCGTGGCCCCTAGACTTAGCCGTCACCTGTCCAGGTTCCCTTTCTTGTGACGTCTCCCCAGGGCGCTGCTGTACAGACCCCACCGCCCAGGGCCTCGCCCTGCCCACCGTGCCCACACCAGGAACACAGCCACAACCACGCGAGGGGGCCCCAGCCCCCCAACCCGCTGGGGCCCAGGGCTGGGGGCTGGTAGCCGTTGTTTGTATTGTGTTGGAGTCCGTGAGAGCAAGTGTTTTACTTAAAAAAAAAAAAAAAAAAAAAAAAAAAAAAAGCCCACTGTCACAAAAAAAAAAAAAATGCATTCAAGAGAAATGAAAAACCGAAGAAGAAAAAAAAAAAAAAAGGAAAAAAGAACCATAAACTTTCCACCACGCACACCCTCTAAGCCAGAGACGTCCTCTTTGCAAACCGTATCTCTGTGGGGGCGGCCCCGCTCTGGTGGGGCCGCTCCGGTTAATAAAGGATCGTGGACAAATCGGGCCTTGGCTGTTTCCTCCGTGGGCCCAGCCCCGCCCCGCCCAGGGGAAGAGGCAGAGGGGTGAGGGGTGGGGAGCCTGGGCCAGAGTCTCCCCTCATCTTGTCACCTTGGCCATGAGGCCCTTCAGCCGCACATCAGCACCCGGTGCCCGGGGAGCAGCCAGGCTCCAGGCTTAGGCCTAAAGCACGGCGTGTTAGGAGCGGGGTCACGGTGAGGTCTGAGGGCACCCTGTAGCTCGCCTGGCCTCACATCCCCTCCCCCACGTCTCAGGGGACCCTCGCCACCCTCCAAGGAGGGTCAGACAGACCCAATAGGGGCTCGACCTCCCCCACGGCCGCCGTGTTCAGGTCAGCGGCTCCTTCCCGGCCCTCGGGGGCCGCTCCAGTGGCTGGGCCTGTGGCTTCTCGCCGCCCTTTCTGGGTTGATTCCTTCCGGGTTAGAAAAATCTCTCCAGCTCAAAAAAGCCCGTGGCCAGCCCGGCCCAAAGGAACCCAAAGGAACCGGGGCCAGGGTCCTCCGGCCACCAGGGTGAGCCATTTCCTATCTGCCCTCGCGGGCCACAGAGGAGCAATAACCATCCAACCGCCCGCACCCCGGCCGGCAGGGGACACAGCGCCGGCCGCTCTCAGGGCACCTCGGGGGGGGACGGTGCTATCCCCGTTACAGGCACCAGGGAAGGAGGGCCCTCAGTTGTCATGTGTCCACCCCAGAGTGGGGGCCATCGCGCCCCCTGCTCACTGGCCAGCAGCTGCCTCCTGCAGCGCCGAAACCCCCACAGGAAGCTGCACACCTTCTCCCTCCCCTCCCTCCATGTCTGGCAGTCCATGCAAACGCCAGTTACAAGGTGGGGTTTCTTTTTTCTTCTGATCTCTGCCCTGGAGATGGGAGGGGGCCTGAAGGTCAGGTAAGTAGCTCAGAGAAACCGCCCCGGAGCTCTCTGCGGGGAGATGGCCCTGGGAACCGGCCTAGAGCAGGGACAGCTCCCAGCCTAGGGGGCGGCCTCCTGCCGTGGGCTCCATCATGCTGTGGGCTCCGCCTTCTGCACTTTCTGCCTCGCTCTCCTGCCTCCACTTGGTTAGGCCCCTGGTCATCCGCAAGACTGGCCCTTCCCGCCCGGGGCCTGTCCGCTGCCCCTGGGGCTCGCTCTCCTGGGCTCGGCGCCTCGGGAAGGCCATCATGGCTGCACTCGCTCTCCCGGCTCCCCACGCAGACACACCGGAGGGCGATGCTTGAACACGCTGCGTCCCCGCCCACGGCCCCTCTCCCGCCGGCACCCCTGGCAGCGGCCCCCCTCCGTGTCCGTGGCCTGTGTGTCCGTGTCCTGTGTGCACGTGTCTGTTGTGTCTCGTTTAGTTGTGAGCCCCCTGGGCAGGAATCCCTATCTCAATCTGTGTTCCGTGTGGCACCCCTGGGTGCGCTAATAAACGTCCATCCTCAGAACAAGATGCCACGTGTCTTCCGGCAGCGTGGGGACCGATGCTGAGCAGGCGCGTGGGAGCCTGGGAGGCAAGGAGGCGACTTCTGGGCGGGGCCCGGTCCCCAGCACCCTGTTCTGCTTGCCCAAGCGCCTGACAGGGGCCAGGAAGAGGGGACGGCTTGACAAAGCTACCCTCCCCCATCTCTGCTGCTCTGCCAGCCAGGAGGTCTGGCTGGGGGGGAGGAGGGTCCAGAGGGAAGACGAGCAGGTCATTGACAACCACCACTCCTCCCCCACCCAGACCTGACGGCCAGCCCAGGCCAGAGGGGACCTGGCCGGCAGGGACTGAGCGCCAGGTTCGGAGGCCCAGCACCCTCCCTCCCTAGGCCGCCTCTTGCCCTGCCACAGCTCTGCTCTCCTCCCACTGCCTGCCTCCTGCTCTGATGCAGACTCCCTGGCCTCTGCCCTCAGGCCTGGCACAACCACAACTCCTCACAGCCCTCCTAACCAGCCTCCCCGCCCCACGTCTTCCCCCGGGGCCCACATGTAGTGTTAACAGTGGCCCTCCAAGTCACCCCCTCCTCCCGCTCCCGGAGGGAGGCACGGGCAGTTATGGGGGGAGGGGCCCTAGGCCTCCTAACACTGTGCTCCTTTCCTCACCCAGGGGGCCTAGCTGGACTGTCCAGCGGTCCTGGCAACAGCCCCTCCCTCCCCGGGTCGTCCCCCATTTCCGCAGGTAGACAAGCCCTCCGAGCGCTCTCCAGCTGGGCATCAGCCCCCACTTTAGGCAAACTTTCCGTCCCCGGGAGCCGGCTCCTGATGGTGAAGCAACAAAGCCAGGGGCCGGCCCAGGAGCCTTTGCCCGAAGCTCTCGAGTGAGTGCTGCAAGGAGAGTTTCAGGGAAACAGACCAGAGAGGAGAGGAGGAGGAAGAGGAGAAAGAGGAAGAGGAAGAGGAAGGACCCTGGGGCTCACAGTGCCAACAGGTACTTGTGACAGAGGCTGCCCCCCTCCCCTCCCACCCTGCACCCCGGCATCTAAGATGCACATAAAGGGCAGACAGATAGGGTTCACGGGTTCCTGAGCTGCAGTGGGATCTAAATCAGCCCACCTCCTGTGTGCAGACGGAGGACCTGAGGACCCCCAGGTCGGGGGTGCAGGGGCGCCATGACCTTCTCAAGGTCAGTCAATAGACCGAGGACTGGAACCCAAGCCTTCCGATGCCATGGCAGGGGGCACGGGGTCAGAGGACATTCTTGCCGGCAGCCACTCCTCCCCGGCCTGTGGGACTATGTCCTTCCTCTAAGTCCCCAGGCCCCGAGAAGGCCCCCCGGCCTGGAAGGAGCCACACAGGGTGAGTGCGGGGAGCTGAGGAGCTCCAGGGGGGACCACGTCTGCAGCACCCCGGCCCCCTCTTCCTCCTCAAGCAGGAGGCAGCCAGCCCCCCAGCTCCCCGTGTTCTGCCGTCACTCTCACTGGCAAGCTGACTGCTCCAGTCCCTCCCCAGCTGCCTCCCAACCTAGGCCCAGCCCAGTGGCCAGCAGAACTGCTGGGCCAGGCCTGACCTTTGGGCCTTGAATGACATCAGCCCTGTCACCATGGTGATGGTGGCCTAGCAGCATCTCATGGGAGATGGGCCTCTAGGCTTGGAGCTTTACCATTTTCTTCCTTTTTTAAAGTTTTAAAATTTCCCCCCTTTTTTTCCCTGGACAACGAGGGGAGAAAGTCAAACCATAACCGGAGAAAAAGAAACTAAGAGGGAAAGAGAGGAAGAGGGAGCTGGAAGGAGGGAAGAACAGAGTCCCGGGGGGGGGGGGGGGAGGAGATCACAGGAGGTCAGTGCCAGGGAAGGAATGGAGAAAGGCCAGCCCAGCTTGAGGGAGACTCAGGAGCATCTTAGGTGTCGGGAACCTGAGCGTTAACCTGGAGGAGACAAGGAAGGGGCGGAGCTGGGGGCTGGGCGACAGAGGGGAAGCTACAGCAAGCCGGATGGGAGCAGCCTTGAGCAGCCAAAGCCTTTGGGCCTGCTCCCCAGACAGAAGGCGGCAGTGGGCTGCATGGCTCCCTCAGAGCCCAGGCCCAGGGACAGAGGGCAGTGCCAGAGGGAGCCAGGGCCCCGCAGCAGTGGGACCCGGTGCCCCCAGAGCTTTAAATAAATAGGCGTGGGGAAATGCACATTCTTTCTCCAACAAATGTAATTTGCTTGCAGCCAGTTTTTTTCCCCCCCTCTTCCTAAAGAAACCACCACCACCACCACGTGGGGCCTTGGCCCCGACAGTGTCCCTGAGTGTCCCTGGCCCCGCCCACCCCGCCCATTATTGCTCGGATGGGAAAGATCTGGCCCCGGGAATGGCAGAGTGAGGCCCCTCCTCACCCACTTGAGGCTGTCCCTGGTGACGGAGGAGAGGCACACAGTGCTCGTCCCATGCCCCGCGCCGTGCCAGCCGCCCTGGCTGTGCCCATTTAAGGGAATGGAGAGTGCAGGCAGTGGGAAAGGCGCTGGGCCGCCTCCCCAGCCCCGCGCACGCTCTCCGTGCAGGAGGCCTCCAGGCAGAGTGGCTGCTTGTCAACCTTGACAGCTGGGAGGCTTGGCGGGGGAGGGAGGACAAGCTTCTCTCGCTGCCAGATTCCAGGCACAAGCTGGGAGGAGAGAACGATACAAGGCGAGGTGCAGGCCCTGCCTCCTGAGCCCCGCCCCTCCCCATACAAATTGGGGGGGATGGGAGGAATGGGGAAGGAGGTATGTCCAGGCGCCCTGGTGAAGGGGCCCCAATCCCAGGTTCCCACTTCTGTCCTGGGCACCGGCCCCTGCAGGCCTCTGCCCGGCCAGGCCCTCCTCCCCGGGCAGGCCTGCCTCGCAGCAGCAGCCCTTCCAGAGGCGGCGGGCCTGGGAGAGCCAACCTCCAGGAGGCAGGAGATGATGGGCACCTGGGTGTCCACCCTCCGCCAGGTGCTGATTCCACCGACAGCAGTGGCCGGTTTCCGGGAGGAAGCGGGCCTCTCTGTTGTGTTGGCAGTGACCCTCTCAGGGGCCCCACACAGACACGGAGGCTGGCTGGAGCCATGCTTCCTGGTCTGACGACCGCGCAGGCCTGTCTGAAGAAGACCCCCGGGCAACTCTCCCAACGTGGCCCCTGCTCTGCCCACCATTCCCACAGTGCTCCCCGGAGCCCCTCCTCCCAGGGCCGCCGAAGTCCATCACCCAGAGCACAGGCTCAGGTGCCCAGGCCTGGAGCAGCGTCCAGAGTGCGCAGGCTGCCCCCCGGGGCCCCCAGGGCCCGGGAGCCCCCGCCCCCGATGAGCAGGTCCTCTTCCTCGTCATCCTCGAAGGCCCGTGCCGGCCGCCGGGGTGGCCGCCGGGGGACGGGCTCGTCGCGCTCGGCCATGCGCTCCACGGCGCCCTCGCCCACGAGGAAGACGGTGTCGGCGACGCGCGGCGGTCCGGTGACCGGGTTGTGGTCGTAGGAGAAGACGCGCAGCGAGCGCAGCGGGCGCAGGTCCGGGAAGCCGCCCAGGCGGTTGCGGTCCAGGTCGAGGATATGCAGGCGGCCCATGCGCAGCAGCGGGGGCGGGAACTCCTCGAAGCGGTTGCCGTAGAGCCAGAGGCCGCGCAGGCCCGTCATGCGCGGCAGGTCGGCGGGCAGCGCGCGCAGCCGGTTGTCGCCCATCTGCAGCGACTGGAGCGCCCCCAGGCGCAGCAGCGGCCGCGGGAAGCGCCGCAGGAAGTTGCCCTCGATCCAGAGGCAGCGCAGGCTCTGCAGCTGGGCGAAGTCGCCGGGCAGCGCCAGCAGCCGGTTGCCGCCCAGGTAGAGGCGCGCGAGGCGCGGCAGGCGGCACAGGCCGTCGGGCAGGCGCTCCAGCTTGTTGAAGTCCAGCGCCAGGATGCGCAGCTCGCGCAGCTCCTCGATCTCCTCCGGCAGCTCGCGCAGCCCCGTGCCGCTCACGTACAGCTTCTCCAGGCGGCTCAGCGCGCACACGGCGCTGGGCAGGCGCCGCAGCCGCCGCCCGCTCAGCTCCAGCTGCTGCTCGCCGTGGCGCAGCTGCTCCTCCGCGTCCGACGGCAGCTCGTCCAGGGTGGACTCGGCGATGCCCATGGTCACGGGCCCCGACCGGGGCCGCCGCCGCCGCCGCCGCCGCCGCCGCGCGGCATCGCTCCGCCCTGGTCGCCCCCTCGTCTCCCCGACGGGGCCGAGGCCGCCCCGGCTCCGGGGGCCCCCCGCCCCGGCCTGGCCCTGCGCCGGGAGGGGGGCCGCGCGCGGCCGACAGGAGGCCCCCGCTCGGGGCCCGGCCTCGGGGCGCCGCGCTCGGAGGCTCGCCCTCTGGCCTTCCCGGCTCCCGACGCCGGCGGACTGGCTCGGGTTCGCTCTGACTCGCAGCTAAGCGACCCGTCGCCCTGGCAACCCCCGACGCGGCTGCCAATGAGGCGGAGGGAGGGCGGGGCGGGGCGGGGCCACGGAGCTCCCGGTGCCGGGGTCCGGGCGCCGGGCAGCGCGGGCCGAGGGCACCCCGGAGCCGCGCCCCCCGAGCCTGGCGTTCTGCGGGCGCAGACCCGCCCTGCGACGCTCGCCCGTCGCGGCAAGCCGCTCGGTGTGGCGGCCATTGGCGCCCATACCCGCAAGTCCGGGAAGAAGGGAGCGAAGGCCGGAGACGCCGGCGCGCCCCACGGACTCCGGACACGAGGTTTGGAGAGGGGCCTGCGGAGGGCGGTCACCGCGGCCCCTCCGCCGCCGCCGCCCGCGACTGGCTTCCCCGCGAGGGCCACTCCGGACAGGGACTCCTCCGGAGCAGCGCTGCCGCCCGGCCCTCCTCGCGGCGGGTCCCATCCCAGGACTTTCGGGGACTCAGCCTGGCTCCGCCCCGTCCGCGCCGGGACGCCCGTCTCGCCGGCAGGTTCCTCCTCCGCGCGCGCACCCCCTCCCGCCCGTCCCGCCCGCCCGCGGCGCTCAGGCTGCGTGAGGACGGAGGACCCGCACCTGAGCGCCTCCGAGCGCCGCCCACCGGGACCCTGTCACCCGGGACTGCCTGTTGCGCATGCTCCCGCCACCGCCGCTCCCGCCCCCGCGGAGCCTCCTGCAAAGCTCCGGGCTGGGGCAGGAAGGCTGGCTCCCGGGGTTGGATGAGCTGAGTGACTTGCCCAAGGTCACCCCACTGGCGGAGGGGGGTGTTGGGGGGTGATTTCAGAGAGGAAGGGAGAGGGAGAGAGAATGAAGAAAGAGAAACATTGATCCGCTGCCTCCTGCACACCCCCTATAGCAGGGGGATCCAGCCTGCAACCTGGGCACATGCCTTTGATAGGGATCGAGCCTGGGACCCTTCAGTCCGCAGCAATCCACAGAGCCAAACCGGCCAGGGGTGCAGTTTGAGCTTTGACAGATGTGAACAGCCTTGTAGTATTGCCATCACTCGGAGTCCCCTGGTGCCTCTTACCGTCACCTCCCACCTCCAGGGTCAGCCGTGACCCTGACCGCTCTCATCGCGGGCCGGTGGGGCCTGTTCTCGCCTTCCATGTGAAGGAAGTTACTCAGTATGCATGCACTCCCTTCGCTCCTGACTGCGTTTGCTCAGACACGCCGTGTGAGCGTGGGATAAAGGAGCAAGAGCAGTGGCAACAGGGCTAGGGATGTCGGGGTTCGGGGACACAGAGACAGGTATTGCTGCAGCCAGCAGCCAGCCCGGGACCCCGGTCTTGGGATGGGAACGGATGAGATGCAGACAGGACCCCTGAGGGAGGGGGGACCCAGGCGGAGAATAAGCACAGCCCTGACACCAGAGCTGGGGGGGGAGAGGGGAGGGCCTGGGGCTTAGCCGGGGCGGGGGGGGGGGCTTCTTGCTCCCTCCAGGCCTCACCCAAGCCCCCACTCAGCTCTCCCTTCTGCTCCTTTGGGAGAACTTCCCGGAGGAAAACCCAGCCAAGCTGATGGGTAAGGCTGAGCGCCTCTCCCCCCATCCCCCCACCCCCCCCATCTCCACCCCCTGCTGCCCCTCAAACAGATGCCCCCTGAGGGAACATCCGCTGTGGAGGAGGCAGCCCAGCAGCCCCCCTCACCACATGCTTGGAGCTGGCACTGCCTGTGCCGGCAGGAGCCACATGCCCTGCCTCTCCAGCACCCGCCCGCCGGGCACAGCGTCCTGGGTCCCGGGGCGCGGGGACCAGCCCTCTCCTTTCTCCAGGCTTTTTCTTGCTCTCGCTCAGTACCTCCGCCTCCCACCGGGTCCTTCTCGGTGGGTACAGGTAAAATGTGCTGGCATTCCGGCCCACGCAGGCTGGCAGCGGGCAATCACGCTGATGAATCACGCTGGCACTGCGGGCGCCCAGTTCTTGTTGAGGCGTCACTAATGAATTAGCTCCATCCCCAGCACGGGGCCTCTCAGCCTTTTCCCACTCCCCGGGACGGCAGGAAACTGAGAGCCGGGGAGGGGAGCCGGGCAGGAAAGCAGCTGGGCCCAGACTCCGCCACCCTCTGCCCATTCCCCCACCGCGAAGGGGCCGGCGGTGACCACCGTCCTCAGGCCCCCAGAAATGGCCTCGCCATCCCTGACCATAAGCTGTCAGCCTGCCCACCTCCGAGCCTGTATTCTGTTGAAGAAATGGGACCCACAGAACAAAACGGAGCTCTCTGTGACGGCACCCCGTGCTGTGAGGGCCGCACACACTTTGTCAGCCTCGCTTTCGGCCCACTTTCTTTCGTAGGAGAAGGAAGGAAACAGCACGTGTAATATACAAGTCCCCTTTGTCTTCCCTCCAGTGTCCCCACACGCCCCACCCTCAACCGCTGACCCTGGCGGCTGCTGAAGCTGAGCAAGGCCATGGAGTGTGAGCACCCCGGGTCCTTAGCCGGCAGGGATGTCAGCCTGTTAGAGCCCACCACGAGAGGTCAGAGGGCGGGAACTCAGCTCCGAGGAGGTCATAGGCTCTGCTAATTGTCTGTGGAAAGCTGGGGCGCTCGTCCCCGGAAAACACAGGAGGCGGGACTCCCCTCCCCCAAGATGTCACAGCTCCCACGGGTTCATGGGCTCCTGGGGACCTCGCCCCAGGCCCTCATTTGGCAAAATAAGGAAAGTGTCAGTGCTCTTCATGCCATGCCCCCTCGTACCTGCACCCCCGGAACTCGAGTCCTCACCTGCATGCCTGTATTCACTTACCGAACAGTACGGCCCTGCTCGTGTGGCTGGCCCAGGGCGGTGAGTATGAACGTGAGCACATCAATAGGCCCGAAACCCTGCCTCTGCGGGGCTTACGTTCCTGCGAGTGGAGATGATCAACAAGAGGCATTTCCCGCTGTGCCAGGCATCGGTCTGGCTGTAGAGGAAGGAACACCAGACAGAGGGAAGGAGGCCCTGCAGGACCAGGAGCAGCTGGGAGCCCTCAGGACAGGACGGCACCGGAGCTAGGCGGAGAGGGAGAGGCCGTGCAGACAGAGGTCCCAGGCACATGTATTCCAGGCCGGGGTGGCAGTGCCGGGACCCCGGCAGGAGTGTGCCAGGTGCCCTGGAGCTGCAAGGAGCCCAGGCAGCAGGGAGATGGCAGAGAGAGGACGTCTCAGGGTGGGGGTCTTTGTGGAAGCTTTGACTTTGACTTTGGTGAGAGGTCACTGGGGGACTTTGAGCTGAGGAATGGCATGAGCCGACATACATTTTTTTAAAAATATATTTTATTGATATTTTACAGAGTGGAAGAGAAAGGGATAGAGAGTTAGAAACATCGATGAGAGAGAATCATCGATCAGCTGCCTCTTGCACACCCACTACTGGGGATGTGCCCAGAATTGAACCTGGGACCTTTTAGCCCACAAGCCGACCCTCTATCCACAGAGCCAAACCGTTTTGGCCTGACATACATCTTAACAGGACCCCTGTGACTGCTGCTGCAAGAAAGGAGTGTGTGTGTGTGTGTGTGTGTGTGTGTGTGTGTGTGTGATAAAAGAATTCATTTCCTGACCACCGTGGCCAAGCAGGTGCTAAGTTCCCCTGCTCCACAGATGAGAAAACCAGTTCAACCAATTCAAATAGCTTGCTTTAGCTGGTGTGGCTCAGTGGCTATAGTATTGGCCTGCAAACTGAGGGATCCCAGGTTTGATTGCAAGCTCAACCCCCAGTAGGGGATGTGCAGGAGGCAGCTGATCAATGATTCTTATCATTGATCTCTCTCTCTCTCTGAAATTAATAAAAAAGAAATTTTTTTTAAAGAAGAAGGTAAGTCGCTTGATCAAGGCCACACAGCTGGCAAGGGCAAGGCCAGGATGCAAACCCAATCCATCGTATTACAAAGCCTGGGCCCCCATGGCACATTGCCTCGCTCAGCTGGGAGAAATTACAGAAACCACCCAGATGCCCCTGTGCTCACCCTCATCCTGCAAAGATTTCCAGAACTGTCCCAGGATGCAGTGTGTTTGCCTAACTGGGAGCATCCTAGACCCCACTAAGCAAGCCTCAGAACCCCAAAGCAGACACAGGGAGGCAGAGCAAAGAGGCCGCCACGGCCAGGGTCAGCCTAGGGCTATGCTCTGGGCTCAGGGTTTGCCCATTAGTAAGTTGCAGGCACTGCCTGGGCCACCACTGGCCCGGAGCCCTTCATAGGCAGCCAAGCTCACGAGGCTGGCTCAGCCACTGCCACCCTGTGCCCCAGGCCCCCGAGAAACTGGAGGCCACAAACACCCCGGGGATCACGTTCCCCGAAACCAGAGCTCTTGAGAGCGACCTGGCTGGTATGCTGAAAGCTAAGAGTCCTCCCCAGTCCTCCCAGGGACACAAGAGCTGGAGCAGCAGAGGCCAGGGGGGGAAGCTGACTGGGTGCCGGACACGCCTCCATGCCGAGGACAGACAACCCATCCTAATGGGTTCTGGGAGACCTCCATGTTCCAAAATGCATTCTGAAGTGCTGGCTCCTTCCTCTTAAAGGAGACCACAGTGGGCATGGCTGGCAGCTGCCCTTACCCCTTCCTAGGCCTGTGGCCAAGTTGAAGCTGGATCTTCTGCTCCAAGACCACAGACCCAAGTCCTGCCATGAGGGCCAGGGACTGGCCTTGCCTGGTCCCCCTCCCTCCCCCTCCCTGGGGCAGGGGCAGCCAAGAGTCACCAATTGATGTCTTCCTGGGCACTGGTGGAGTTGGACCCTACGGGGAGCACCAGGCCAACAGACGTGGGCAGAAGTAACACATGCCACATTCACGCACAATCTTCTACTGTTTTCTGCTGGGTCACAGGTGAGCAGGAACTGGATCCCTGAGTCACCACGTGGAGATGAGCTCTCTGACCCACATTAGACTGTGAAGCAAATGAGAAATAAATATTAACATGTTCAGCCATTTTTTAAATTTAATAAATTCTTTATTGTTTAACATATTACATGAATCTTCTTCCCCCCTCCATTGACCTCCCCCAGCTGCTCCCACCCCCCAGCACACGCCCTCACCCCCCTACTCTCTGTGTCCATTGGTTATGCTCATATGAGTGCAAACAAGTCCTTTGATTGATCTCTTACCCCTTCACCCCTCCCAACTCCCCTCATAGGTTGGACAGTCTGTTTGATGCTTCTCTGCCCCTGTATCTATCTTTTTGTTCATCTGCTTAGAATGTTCTTTATTATCCATAAATGAGTGAGATCATATGGTATTTATTTTTCTCCGACTGGCTTCTTTTGCTTAGCATAATGCTCTCCAGGTCCATCCACGCTGTTGCAAACGGTAAGAATTCCTTCTTTTTTACACAGCGTAGTATTCCATTGTGTAGATGAACCACAGATTGCTAATCCACTCATCTGCTGATGGGCACTTAGGCTGTTTCCAAATCTTAGCTATGGTGAATTGTGCTGCTATGAACACAGGGGTGCATATATCCTTTCTGATTCGTGTTTCTAGTTTCTTGGGATATATTCCTAGAAGTGAGATCACTGGGTCAAATGGCAGTTCCATTTTTAGTTTTTTAAGGAAACTCCATACTGTTTTTCCACAGCGGCTGCACCAGTCTGCCTTCCCACCAGCAGTGCACGAGGGTTCCTTTTTCTCCGTATCCTCTCCAGCACTTGTCATTTGTTGATTTGTTGGTGAACATATTCAGCCATTTAGACTTAAGGGTTGTTTGTTACAGAATCATCCCAGACTAAGTGTGTATGTGGGGGGGGGGGGGCAGGGGGGGAATGTGCTCCGTCTCTGACTCAGCCGGACCTCATTCTCACAGAGTTCCTTCCGGGGCGAAGTTTTATGGCTCCAGAGCCTTCCTGGCGGAGCCCTGTCTGTAGCAGCATCTGGAAAAGCAAGACGGATGGGCGGCAGCCCTGGGAGACCCCAACAGCCCCATCTAAGCCTAACAGAGGACGTGGCGGGGGGGCTGGCCGTCCTTGCCTATTTGGCTGTTGAGGGAACATCTCCGCGGGAAGGGGGGCCCTCCAGATGGCCAGAGCGGAAATTGGGGATCGCATTCCGAGTTTCGGGGCCTCCATCTGTGCGTGCACATACCCACCTCCTGCCGCCTTCCCGCCAGGCCTCCAGTTCCCACAGACCGACCGCCGCCCTTTCCCAGCTGGCCAGCTGTCAAGCCCGGGAGCCGGTGGCCCTGCATGTCACCGTGTGACCCAGGCCAGATGGTGCCTGTCAGCTTCCGCTGCCCGGTGCCATGACGATGGGCAGCCTCACGCGTGTCCGTGTGCGTCAGAAGCGGCACCCAGCGTCTGTCCTGATCCGGCCATCCCGTCAGCCCTCGGGGCTCTGCACCCTCACAGTGTGCCATCAGCTGTGTCCCCAGACTTCCCCCAGGGGGAGGCCCCTCTGTTCTCACTGAAAGACGAGGCCCACGGAAAACCCCCGCCCGGAGGCTGTGGGCGTAACGAAGGCTAATCATCGTCATTGTGCCTCCGAGTGGCTTCCAGAACGTCCTGGTGCCTTGGCAGCAGCTACAGTTGGCACAATTGGCATAATTGGCACCAGCTGGAAGGAGGGACTCGCCCGGTTTGCAGGTGAAGGGAGTGGCAGGCAGCGTCCCAGAGGCCTGGCAGAGGAGCCCTCAGGGGAGCAGCCTAGGCCTCCTGGGGTCACCCCAGGCTCTCCCAGGCAGGAGGAGGGCTGCTCCCCGGGAAGGTGAAGGCCATACCCTGCGCCGGCATGTGGCCTCGCTCAAGTCCCCGCCCCACCGAGGTCTGCTCCCTCCCCTCCAGCGGCAGGCAGCTCCTGCTCGTGAGCGAGCTCAGCACTTTCCACACCGGCTCGTGTACCCCAGCAGGTGGGCACTGCTGTTCATGGCAGCTCAGACGCCCAGGCGGCCGCCACAGCCAGCAGGAAGCAGCTGCAGGGTGAGGAGCTGGGATTCGAACCCAGGACCTCTGACTCCAGAAACCCTGGCCTGGCCAGCTCCAGCCTGCAGCCTGGGCCCGGGGGAGGAAATGGACCGTCTCAGAGGGGCAAGGGGACGGGAGACCCCCGATGAAGCCGCACTGTCAGTGCCCACTCCCCGGGCAGCACAGGTGGGAGGGACGTGGCGAAGGCCTGTCCCTCTGTCTCAGTGACCTGAGCACCACAGCAGGGGGCGCTCACCCCTCCTGCCTGGTCATATACGTGGCCCACTCAGCACTGACCCAACCCCGGCTTTGGGCCAACGGGGGGTCAAGGTTGGAATGTGAGGCCCTCGGGCCACCTTGGGGAAGTGTGGTGGGGACTGGGCAGAAGCTGGGCACCGTGTGAGGAAGAGCAAGGGGCCCACTCAGGTCCCCTCCAGCTCTCCTGCCAGCCCCCTCCTGCTGCCCTCCCCGGCTGTGCCGTGGGGAGTCACTGCACCTCCCCACGTCCACACGCGCCCCTGGGAGACAGGAAACCCAGGCCCCGCGCCCTGTGGAGGCGCAGAACCTCCCAGGCTCCGCATTGGCCCCTCCAGATCCCCTGCCTGCCGCCCCACGCCCTGGGCCACCTGACCTCACACCGCTTCTGGGCCGGGGCCCAGGGCCCAAGCAGCGGCCCAGGATGAGCAGCCTGGAGGGAGGCTGCAGGGGAGGAGACAGGCTAAGGCCGTGGTCAGCAAACTGCAGCTCACGAACCACATGCGGCTCTTTGGCCCCTTGAGTGTGGCTCTTCCACAAAACACCACGGCCTGGCGAGTCTAGTTTGAAGAAGTGGCGTTAGAAAAAGTTTAAGTTTAAAAATTTGACTCTCAAAAGAAATTTCAATCGTCGTACTGCTGATATTTGGCTCTGTGGACTAATGAGTTTGCTGACCACTGGGCTAAGGGGCCCCCGGGGCTGGTCAGCCCCCACCCCTGGGTGGGGTCCACACGTCCAGCCCAGGAAACCACGAGGCAGCCCCAGCTCCCAGGGCCTGGAAACTGGGTGCAGGACCATGGGGGGGGGGTGCAGAGAGAGGGTGTAATCAGGCTCCAGTGTCCCCGACACCCTATCTCCTCCTCGGCCAAGAGGAGGGTGAGCAGGAACATGAGCTGTAAGGAGACACCGATGGGGGAATGAGAAGTGGATGGGAGGGAGCCTGTCTGGAGTCTCTGTCCGCTGTTTGTGTGTGTCTGTGTCTCTGTGTATGCGTGTTGATGTGCCTGTGTCTGTGTCTCTGTTGATGCCTGTGTCTATGTGTGTTGACATGTGTTTGAGTCTATGCGTGTTGATGTGCCTGCATCTATCTGTGTTAATGTGCTGTGTGTCTGTGTCTATGTGTGTTGATGTCTGTGTCTATGCGTGTTGATACGTGTGTCTGCATCTATGTGTGTTAATGTGCTGTGTGTCTGTGTCTATGTGTGTTGATGTCTGTGTCTATGCGTGTTGATACGTGTATCTGCATCTATGTGTGTTAATGTGCTGTGTGTCTGTGAATATGTGTGTTGATGTCTGTGTCTATGCGTGTTGATACGTGTGTCTGCATCTATGTGTGTTAATGTGCTGTGTGTCTGTGTCTATGTGTGTTGATGTCTGTGTCTATGCGTGTTGATATGTGTGTCTGTATCTATGTGTGTTAATATGCTGTGTGTCTGCGTCTATGCCTATTGACCAGCAGGCCCCAGCCATGGTGCATGGGGCTGTCGTGGGGCCGGAGTCCGGCTGGGTCTGTAGCTGAGAGACTGTGTCCCCTCCTCCCCCTCTCCTCCCCTACCCCCCACCCCGTGCTGGAGCCACCCACAGCCACAGGGAGCCCCAGGGGCCACGGCAGCTCCCAGGCTGCTGCGGAAGACTGTGTGGACGCTCCCCAGACGCCCCCCACAGGGCCGGGGAGGGGGAGCAGCTGCTGGGCCACTGGGTCGCCCTCAGCCGAGGCGGGGCTGCTGCCGCCTCCTGCCCTGTGACCCTGAGCAGCTCCTGCTCTCTGGGCGGCTTCCTCATTGAGGCGCAGGTGCCGCGGCCGCTCTCAGCTGTAGCTCTCCCCGCGCTCCCCGCGCTCCCCGCACAGGCACCTGGAGGGGGGCCCTGAGTGGCGGCCCAGACGCTGCCTGGCGGGGCTGGGGTCTTGGCGCCAGGCAGCCTCCGGGGGCGCCCTCTCCCCTTCTCACCAAGGGCTGCCCCCAGGCGCCCGCCCCTCCTGCCGCCCCGTCCTCCCGTGCTGGTGTCCACGTGTCCGTCCGTATGTCCATCTCTGTCTCTGGAGAGACCTTCAGGGCTCCTCCTGCCCCCACCGTCCTCCCCTCTCCTCTGTCCCTCCAGCGTGGGCCCCAGAAGAGCCCAGAAGCCCTCCCGCCCCGCGCCATAGACCAGGTATCCGAGGCCTCCAGCCACCCCAGCTCTGCCTCCCTCCACCCTCTGCCCCCCCCCCCCGCCTCCTCCCTCTCTCACCTGCCCCAGCACTTAACACAGAGGAGACCCCACAGGAAAGAGGCGGAGTCTGCAGAGTGAAGGGCCTGGTCCTCGGTGCCACGGTGAGTCCCACAGGCCTCCCTGACCCTCATCTGGCCCCGCCCCTCCTTTTCCCAGCCCGCCCCCCAGTGACGGACACGCTCTGCTTTGCCGCTCTTTATTTCATTAGGAAAGTAACTGGGGGTGAGGGGCGGGGGCTCTGGGGGGGACAGGGACAGCGGCTCCCGCCCCATCGGCTTGGCGAACCTGTGCCGGGGAACAAAGACGAGGCTGAGGGCTCTGGGTGGTTCTGGTCACCCGCCCTCCCCTACTCTGGGGCGGGGGTCCCCCAGGCAGGGCTTCCTCCACTCAGGGCTTGGGCAGTGCGCTGGCCCTCAACAGCAACCCCCAAGTGGGGAACAGCTGCAGGAGGGCCCCCCAACCCTTACCCAGGCCTCAGCTCAGTGGGGGGTGTTGAAGCAGCTGCTGTGAGGTGGGGAGCGGTAGAAGGGGTCGGTGGAGATCAGGGTTCTGCAGGGAGGAAGGGCCAGAGGGGGGTGGGCAGCGAGCCGGCCTTTGCTTCCCCTGCACCTCCCGAGGGGCCAGGCTCAGCTCGGGCTGTGGTGGCGTGAACGCCATTGGTGAGGGCTGAGCGAAAGGGGTCAGCGTGAGGCCTAACCACAGCCCATTCAGGTGTGTCCCCTCCTGCACACCTGCCCCCCTCGCCCCCCCATGCAGCCCGGACGGAGGGAGCAGGCGGGGCGGCCTTGGTCACTGGGGAGAGGAGGGGGCGTGTGGGCAGGAGAGCGATGAACGAGCCAGAGAGGCATGGGCCTCAGGACAGATGGAAGGAGAGGGAGAGGCTGCAGAGCCTGAGGGAGGGAGGGAGGGAGGAGGGAGGAAAGGAGGAGGGAGGAGGGGGGAGGGGGAGGGCTACCTTCCCACGTGGGGGTGCAGGTGCCTCAGGCTCTCCGTGGGGGTGGGGGTGGGCTCCATGCGGGTGACCGGCTGGTTGAGGGCGTAGCCTCCAGGTTTCTGCGGCTGGAGACCCCCTCGAGTCCAGCCTTCCCGGTCTAGACCCTTCGGGATGTTCTCAAAGTACCTGCGGCACAGAAGGGGCTGTGGCCGCAGCCTCCCTGCCCACCCCTGCAGCCCCCCCACCTCTGCAGCCCCCACCTCTGCAGCCCCCCACCCTGCAGCCCCCACCTCTGTAGCCCTCCTACTTCTGCAGCCCCACCTCTGCAGCCCCCCACCTCTGCAGCCCCCCTCTGCACCCCCCCCACACCTCTGCAGCCCCTCACCTCTGCAGCCCCACACCTCTGCAGTCCCCCCACCTCTGCAGCCCCCCACCCCTGCAGCCCCCCCACCTCTGCAGCCCCCACCTCTGCAGCCCCCCACCCTGCAGCCCCCACCTCTGTAGCCCCCCTACTTCTGCAGCCCCACCTCTGCAGCCCCCCACCTCTGCAGCCCCCCTCTGCACCCCCCCCACACCTCTGCAGCCCCTCACCTCTGCAGCCCCACACCTCTGCAGTCCCCCCACCTCTGCAGCCCCCCACCTCTGCAGCCCCCCCACACCTCTGCAGCCCCTCCCACAGGAGTCCTGGCTCCCACAGCCCACGCTGCCCTGTGTTGGGCCTGCTCCCAGGCTGAGCTCGCACTGGCCGACCCGGCCCCTGCCTGGAGGGCTGGCTCCCCGGCCAGATGTGGGCTTGGGGGGCTCACCCTTGGCTATAGGAGGTCAGGTAGGGGTTGTCCAGGCCGGGGTTGTAGGGGCTGCGGACGTAGCCGGGGTTGTTCAGGCTGTACCCGCTGGGCTCCTGCCGAAGGGCCGAGAGGGGCTGTCAGGTCAGAAGGGGAGGGCTTGGCGGTGGGTGGGGTGCCCAGGCCTCACCTTGTTCCCCACCGTCTCCCGGCCGAGCAGGGAGACGTTCGTCTGCTGCACCCGCTGCGGGTGCTGGAACTGCCATTGGCTCAAGCTGCTGCGCTCCAGGCTGGGAGGGGGCACCTGCAGGGGCAGAAACACGGTGGCCCGCGGAGGCAGCTAGGGAGGTCAGGCCGAGGCCAGCAGCCACAACAACCTGCCCTTCCTTCCGTCCGTCCGTCCGTTCGTCCGTCCATCCCCTCCAGCCACACCATTCAGTTTCCAACCCGCCCTCCTTCCCAGCGCCTAGGCCCTCCCCCTCCCCAGGGGCTCCAATGCCCTGATTCTGCCCACCCCCAGAACCTGTCTCCGCGCCCCTGATCCGTGGTGCCTTCTCCCAGGGAGCCGGGCCGCTTACTCTGGAGCCCAGGATCCTCTCATTCACTCGGCTGAAGCCACTCTCCCGCTCGGCGTCCCTGGACATCTGGGGCAGCACCTCGTCCCCCTGCGGCGACAGAGCGGCCGCTGGAGGCAGGGGCAGCCGCACACCGTCCTCCTGCCCCGCGCCCCGGCCCCGGCCGGTGGGACGGGCAGCCTCCCGCCCGCTTACGTGGAGGGGCGTGATGGGGAGGAAGTCCGCCTTGCTGGTGCTGCGGCCGGGAAGGAGGGCCTGGAAAAGGCGGGCAGAGCAGCGTCAGTCTGCCCCCCAGAGGCAGCGGCCCCCCAAGGGGCTCAGCACAAACGGGGGTCCCCGGGGTAACGGGAAAGGGACGGGTGTGGGAGAACTGAGAGGAGGCCGAGACGCGGAGTGACACCAGCGGGCAGGGGCCTGTCTGGTGCTGAGTGGCCTCAGGTGGCCACGGGCTTCTCCTCTTCAGGCCTCAGTCTTCTCATCCGTAAATGGGGCTACGAGGCCGAACGAGTAGTTTTTACAAATGCTCTTTCAGAGGGCGTTTGAACAAAAGGTTCTGCAGCTCACATTTAAAAAAAAAAAAAAGAAAGAAGAAAACCCAGGGATTTCCAGACCGAGGGCTTCCATCTCCCTGAGACTCTGGGGGGGCGGGGAGAGGGCCTGACTCACCGGGTCCCCGGGGAGCGCCTGGGAGGTGAGGGGGTTCTTGGCGGACGCCTCGGTGAAGCCGCTGTCCTCCTTGGCCCCGATGGACTTCTTCTGCAAGAGATCTGCCAGAGGCAGCGCTGGCCCCGGCCCCGCCCGCTACGGGGCCTCCGGGGCTCAGGCCTGAACCCCAGGATCCCGGGCACCAGAGGAAACCAGAATCCAGGGCAGAGGAGGAGAGAGGAGCAGAGGAAGGGCAGGGCACACAGGCGGGGGGTGCTGGGTGCTCAACCAGCCCTGCAAGGTGACAGTGTCCTTGGGGTTTGGCGCCTAAGGCACCGAGGTCACCCCAACTGCCTGAATGTCCTTCCTTCTCCCCGGTGCCTTCCTGGCGCTGTGCCAGCTCCCGTCACCCGGGGTCGCTCCGGGGTCTCTCCAGGGGGCGGGAAGGGGGGAGGCAGGGTGGAAGGCGGTCTGAGCTCAGACAAGTGCCCACCTGGCTGGTTTGAGGGCTCCCTGAGGAACTTGGAATTGTACTCGGAAGTCATGAAGCGCGGGCCCTGGAACAGAGAGCGGGGCGTGGGGCCCGGGGGCCAGGGCCCGGGGGGCAGGGGCGCTGGCGGCTCTCGGAATCGGCTCTGAGCAGCCCCACGTGCTGGGTCCTGAGCCGTGAGGGCCAGCCTGACACCCGGACACCAACTCCTCTCCCTCCGACCGGCCTCCCGCGCCAGAATTCATGAGAGACAGCTCCCGGCGACCATGAACGCCGAGTCCCACCCCCCACGGGACTCCCAGTGCGGAGCAGCGGGACCTGGCACCCTGGAGGGGCCCACAGAGGAGCCGGAGGGCGGGAATGGGTGCTCCCCACAATTCAGTGTCGATTCTGGCGTCGGGAGGCGGGGCAGGGAGCCCGGGTTCACCCTGAGGCTCGCAGGGGGCCCACTGGATGCTGTCTGGGTGGCCACACCCTCTGCTCACCCCCGGTGGTCGCTTCCCGGTTCCCCGAGCCCACCCCCCAGTGAGTCACACAGAGGAAGGCGAAGGAAGAGGAGGAGGAGGAGGAGGGGCGCCCCTGCCCAGCCCCCGCCGCCGGGGGTCCCACTCACGTGCCGGGCGTTCTCCCACTCCACGGAGCCCTTGCTCTGGTGCTGCTGGTGCAGCGGCACCTGCTTGGGCTCCAGCCCGGTGATGGCCTGCGGCCCGTAGTCCTGGGTGTCGAAATGCACCTTCCTGACCTGGGGGGGGACCCATCTCCTGCCTGTGAGCACGTGGCAGTCACCGCCGGACCCCGTGTCCGCCCTGGACTCCCAGGGTCCCGCAGCAGCCTCCGGGGGTTGGGGGGGGACCCTCCAATGAGGTCGGTCCTGACCCTCTGCTCAGAGCCCTGCAGTCCTGACAGCAGCCCACAGGCCCTCCGGCCCCCTCCTCCTCTCCAGCCCTGCCTCCTTGCTGTCCCTCCTCACCCCGCACCCCCACCAGGGCCCCAGGGCCTTTGCACCTGCTGTCCTCCCTCACCTCACTGCAATGGAGGACGGAGAGCGCACCTCCCTCCCGGCTTGTCTAACGTCTCCATAGCAACCTTTGCAGGCACAGCCCCTCCACATCTGCTCCACCCCTGCCTCTTCCTGTTCTTGTTCCCCCAGCACCATCTCCTTTGCCTGAGCCAGGGGAGGGCGCTCAGGACATGGCTGGAGGGAGTGGGTGGGCACCGGGGTGATGGCGGTGATAAGTGAGTGGGTGGGCATGGGGGTGATGGCAGTGATAAGTGAGTGGGTGGGCACGGGGGTGATGGCGGTAATGAGGAGGGAGTGGGTGGGCACGGGGGTGACGGCGTGATGAGGAGGGAGTGGGTGGGCACAGGGGTGATGGCGTGATGAGAAGTGAGTGGGTGGGCACAGGGGTGATGGCGTGATGAGGATGGAGTGGGTGGACACAGGGTGATGGCGGTGATGAGGATGGAGTGGGTGGGCACGGGGGTGATGGCGGTGATAAGTGAGTGGGTGGGCACGGGGGTGATGGCAGTAAAAGGAGGGAGTGGGTGGGCACGGGGGTGACGGCGTGATGAGGAGGGAGTGGGTGGGCACAGGGTGATGGCGGTGATGAGGATGGAGTGGGTGGGCACGGGGGTGATGGCGGGTGATGAGGATGGAGTGGGTGGGCACAGGGGTGATGGCGGTGATGAGAAGTGAGTGGGTGGGCACGGGGGTGATGGTGGTGATAAGTGAGTGGGTGGGCATGGGGGCGATGGCGTGATGAGGGTGATGGCCACACAAAGACAGGGGACGATGGGGGTGATGAGGACAATGTGGACGTGACTGTGATGATGTGGGTGGGGGTGTGGCCTGGAGCCGAGGAAGGGATGGCCGAGACCGTGGGGACGGGGCTGGGCGTGGGGTTGGGCGGCGACGGGACTGGAGGAGGCGTGGGGAGTGAACGCGGAGGGGGAGGGGTTGGGGTGCGGATGAGGGGAAGGTGATAAAGGTGAGTGGGTCCCTAGCAGGGCGGCCCTACCCGCTGGAGGAGTCGCCACTCTTTCCAGCCCGGCCCTCCTTCCTCTCATCTCAGCCTCCCCCGTTCCCGCCCCCGGGCCCTGGCCCGGCACCCACCTCCTTGGGGGTAGGTGCCGGGCCGGTCTTGTCCAGGGAGTAGCCGGAGCTGGTCTGGTACAAGCTGTTGGGCAGCGGGCTCTTGCCATCAGGCACCTCCAGGGGGCGGTAACTCTGGCCGGTGACGGTCTGGAAGCTGTCCCGGACTTGTTCCCTGAGGGGGCGGCAGAGCTCTCACGGCCTGGGGGCTTCTCCCCAGCCGCTCCCCCCTCCCTCAGACCCCAGGGTGCCTCGCAAGTCCTTGGGGCCCTGCTCGGAGCCAGGCCCTGAGCCCCCAGAGCCCAAGGCCCGGGCAGGCGGGCTCAGGTCCCCCTGCATGGATGTCCGTGAGAGCCGAGGCCCAGCGGGCGGGCAGGGGCTGAGGGGGCGACACACCGTACCCCATGGCCGGGCTGTAGGAGACCACAGGCCGGTAGTTGGACTTGTAGCCGGTGCCTCTGTGAGTGCCCAGGCGGGGCTTGAACTCCTCCCGGCCTGGCAGAGGGGGCAGGGAGGCAGGGCCCATGGTCAGCAGAGTGGGGGTGCGGAGGGCGGGGCTGCTTCCCAGGCAGGGCCAGCTCCCCGAGGGCCCAGGCTTCCCCACCCCCTCCCCGTGGAGGAGAAGCCACGGGAACAGGTGTGAACGGAAAAGGCTGAGGCCCGGAGTCAACGGGTCAGGCCACGGTCCTGTGGCAGCATCAGAGGATGGCTCAGGGCCTGCGGGGGGGCTGCGGGGGCTGCGGGAGGCTGCGGGGGGGCCTGCGGAAACAGTGTGAGCTCGGCGCTGCGGGGGGGGGCTGCGGGCACAGTGTGAGCTCGGGGCTGCGGGGGCTGCGGGCACAGGTGAGCGCGGGGCTGCGGGGGCTGCGGGCACAGTGTGAGCGCGGGGCTGCGGGGGCTGCGGGCACAGTGTGAGCGGGGGCTGCGGGGGCTGCGGGCACAGTGTGAGCGCGGGGCTGCGGGGGCTGCGGGCACAGTGTGAGCGCGGGGCTGCGGGGGCTGCGGGCACAGTGTGAGCGCGGGGCTGCGGGGGCTGCGGGCACAGTGTGAGCGCGGGGCTGCGGGGGCTGCGGGCACAGTGTGAGCGCGGGGCTGCGGGGGCTGCGGGCACAGTGTGAGCGCGGGGCTGCGGGGGCTGCGGGCACAGTGTGAGCGCGGGGCTGCGGGGGCTGCGGGCACAGTGTGAGCGGGGGCTGCGGGGGGCTGCGGGCACAGTGTGAGCGGGGGCTGCGGGGGGCTGCGGGCACAGTGTGAGCGGGGGCTGCGGGGAGCTGCGGGCACAGTGTGAGCGCGGGGCTGCGGGGGCTGCGGGCACAGTGTGAGCGCGGGGCTGCGGGGGGCTGCGGGCACAGTGTGAGCGCGGGGCTGGGGGCTGCGGGCACAGTGTGAGCGGGGGCTGCGGGCACAGTGTGAGCGCGGGGCTGCGGGCACACAGTGAGAGCGCGGGGCTGCGGGGGCTGCGGGCACAGTGTGAGCGCGGGGCTGCGGGGGCTGCGGGCACACAGTGTGAGCGCGGGGCTGGGGGCTGCGGGCACAGTGTGAGCGCGGGGCTGCGGGCACACAGTGAGTGCGCGGGGCTGCGGGGGCTGCGGGCACAGTGTGAGCGCGGGGCTGCGGGGGCTGCGGGCACACAGTGAGAGCGCGGGGCTGCGGGGGCTGCGGGCACAGTGTGAGCGCGGGGCTGCGGGGGCTGCGGGCACACAGTGTGAGCGCGGGGCTGGGGGCTGCGGGCACAGTGTGAGCGCGGGGCTGCGGGCACACAGTGAGTGCGCGGGGCTGCGGGGGCTGCGGGCACAGTGTGAGCGCGGGGCTGGGGGCTGCGGGCACAGTGTGAGCGGGGGCTGCGGGCACAGTGTGAGCGCGGGGCTGCGGGCACACAGTGAGAGCGCGGGGCTGCGGGGGCTGCGGGCACAGTGTGAGCGGGGGCTGCGGGCACAGTGTGAGCGCGGGGCTGCGGGCACAGTGTGAGCGCGGGGCTGGGGGCTGCGGGCACAGTGTGAGCGCGGGGCTGCGGGCACACAGTGAGAGCGCGGGGCTGCGGGGGCTGCGGGCACAGTGTGAGCGCGGGGCTGCGGGCGCGGGGCTGTGGCCACTCTGTGTGACGGCGGGGCGGGCAGCTACTCTACTGGGTCGGCCCCGCACACAGGCGCCCTCACCGTAGGCTGTGCAGTAGGTGGTGGCGTAGAATTTCATGGGGTCCGTGCAGCCCCCTGAACTCGTCTTCACGTAGGGGGAGGCCACTCCCAGGGGGATTTTCCCCGTCATCGTGCTGTGGGGCAGAACCCCGGGGGGCCTAGGGAGGGAACACCAAGAGCCTGGGGGTCCCACAGCCCGAGCACCCCGGCTCTGGGCCGTGGAGGCCACAGAGGAGGTGATGGAACCCCACCCGCTGGCCTCCCCAGGCTGGTCTCTCCCCCACCCGCACCTCTCCCCCACCCCCTCCTCTCTCCCACCCGCACCTCTTCCCCCTACTCACCTCTCGCCTACCCTCACCTCTCCCCCACCCGCACCTCTCCCCCACCCCCTCCTCTCTCCCACCCGCACCTCTTCCCCCCACTCACCTCTCCCCCACCCTCACCTCTCTCCCACCCACACCTCTCCCCCACCTTTCCCCCACCCACACCTCTCCCTCCTCCCACACCTCTCCCTCCACCCACACCTCTCCCCCACCCACACCTCTCCCCCACCCGCACCTCTCCCCCACCCGCACCTCTCCCCCACCCACACCTCCCACTGAAGGTTGGTCTCATCATGGTCAGCGTGTGTCTCAGATGTGGGTCTCGTTCACTGGCCCACACTTGGTGTGAACTCCTGTTTACCTTCAGGAAACAGGTTCCCCGTGATGAAGGGTTAGCTCAGTGGTCTGGTCGGTAAACCGTGGCTCTCGAGCCGTGGTTTGCCGCTCTGTTGACTGAGTGTGCCACCCACTGGACTAGACTAAAGGTTCCCAGGTGGTTGGGAGCGGTGAGGATTGGATGTTGTGACGGATTGTGTGCCAAGAGGTAAAGGTGGTATATGTCAGCACATGCTCAATGGCGGAGCCAGGGCCTGGGCACGGGCACCTGACCGCCCCATGTCCTAATCCTGGCCCTCCACGCCGTCCCCTTGGCACTGACGGCCAACCTCTGGCCAGTGGGCACTCCTATTGCTCCAGCGGGACGCCCACTCCCAGCCCCGGGGCCTGGTCTCTCCCTCCCCTCCTGTGGCCTTGCCCACCGCTGCCCACCCGAAGTTGGCTCTGCCCCCCGCAGCTGGCCCCACCCTCACCTGCCCTCCACAACGGCTGTGAGGTCTGCGAGAGGCCACAGGAGGCAGGAGGAGGCAGGAGCCACTCCAGAGAACCTGGGGCCCTCAGGGAGGTGGCCTGGCCGGGAGTAACAGTGGTTGCCTAGCAACCGGCGCGTAGCAACAGCGTCCACGCCTCCGAGCAGTTCTCAGGCCAGGGCCCTGCAAGGCGCTGACCTGGCCCGAGGGGGAGGGGTGCCAGGCGTGGTCCAGGCCAGGGCCTGCCTCCTCCGCCTCCCCCCTCGCCGGCCTCCCCCTGCCCCGGGGCCCAGCAGAGCTGTGCTCTGAGCGACAGGAAATAAAAGATAATCAGGAACAATCACTTCCATTTATTGAGTACCACTTCTCAGCAGACACTCTGCATCCTTTATCTACAGTAGCTCTTCCAGGTCGCTGTCATTATGCCTCTCGTCCCGTGGGGACAATGAGGTTACACAAGCAAAGTGGCTGGAGAGCTTGCAATCAGGAGACAGGCTGCCACGCGGAGGTGGGTGGGTCTGGACTGGGCGCTCAGCCTCGGGTTAATGAACGTCGCCTGTGTTTTGCCAGCGCCGAGTCGGTGCCCAGCTCCTCGACACACATTCATAACCGTCCCCACGAAGCCGCAGCCGCCGCCGGTGTGGTTCAAGACGGATCTGTGGCCCCGGATGAGGTTGTGATCCCTCACGCCCCCACTTCCTCCTCCCCCCCCCCCCCCACCCAGGGCTGCCGCTGCACAGGGCTGCTGGCAGGCTGGTGAGAGCCCAGGCTCGGCACCTGAATGGTAACAGGCTCAGTTTTTATTTACTTATTTTGTTTTTTAATATATTTTTTTTAAAATACATTTTGTTGATGTTTTTACAGAGAAGAAAGGAAAGGGAGAGAGAGTTAGAAACATTGATAAGAGAGAAACATCGACCAGCTGCCTCCCGCACACTCCCCATGGGGGATGTGCCCACAACCAAGGTACATGGCCTTGACTGGAATCGAACCTGGGACCCTTGAGTCTACAGAGCCGACGCTCTATCCACTGAGCCAAACCGGTCAGGGCTTTTAATATATTTTTATTGATTTCAGAGAGGTAGGGAGACGGACAGACAGAAACATCAATGATGAGAAAGAATTGTGGATCGGCTGCCTCCTGCATGCCCCTCACTGGGGACCAAGCCCACAACCCTTGCATGTGCCCTGACCAGGAATCGAACTCTGACCTCCTGGCTCACACATAGGTCGATGCTCAACCCCTGAGCCATACCGGCCAGGCTCTGTTTTTAAAGCTGCTCTTCTTGGCCTCATGTTGCAGATGGGAAGACTGAGGCCCAAGGATAAAGGGCCTGAGCCTCGCAGCTGGTGGAGGTGGAGCCTGGACCGAAATGGAGTGAGCCAACTCTGAGGCCCCCGCCCCGCTGGGGGCCCATTTGCCCCGCTCCGGCCCTGGACCCCCGGCGCCGCCATTTTAGGGCTTGTAAATGCGTAACAGCTGGACCTCTGGGAGGTGGGCGTGGGAGTCCTGGTCGGTAACGTCGGCCCATTTTCGGGGTTAAAGACTCCTGTCACGGCTACGGTCCAACTCCAAAGCAGCAGCACGGAGCTGGGAGCTGGAGGACGAGCCCACTGAGCCACAGCGTCTGCCACACACAGAGCCATGGCCCAGTCCTCTGAGGGTGAGTCATGAATGGCAGGACATCAGTCACATCAGCAGGCGATGACTCTGAAGTGCTTACCACCTTCATTTAAATATATATATACACATTGATTTCAGAGAGAAAGGGAGAGGGAGAGAGAGAAACATCCATGATGAGAGAGAGCCATGGATTGGCTGCCTCCTGCACACTCCCTACCGGGGATCGAGCCCGCAACCAGGGCCTGTGCCCTGACCAGAACCCGCAGGCCTACACTCTAGCGCCAGGGGTCTGCAACCTTTAAGACATAAAGGGCCACTTGGACCCATTTCCGAAGGAAAAAAAAAAAAACCTGGGAGCCGCAAAACCATTGCGACATTTAAAACAAATATAACACTGCATATATTGTTTCTTACCTTAATGCTATATACCGGATCGTGCAGTTAGCTGTCCATCTGAAGGAAAAAAAGGACTTTTCCACCTAACAATGTAAAATATATTTTTGCAAATTAATAGCTAATTAAAATATTTAATTTACCTGGTTAATGGGATTTTTGCTCCTGAACCTCAGTGCATAGTGTCAGCACATCAGGGCTGTAAGACGTTACCTTCATTTTCACACAGGCTTGCAAGTTGTCGGAGCCGCGATAAAGCTTCAAAAGAGCCGCATGCGGCTCTGGAGCCGTAGGTTGCCGGCACCTGCTCTAGCCACAAGCAAACTGGCCAGCCCTGTCATTATTCTCCAGCTTTTCCTTGTTAACAAGGCCGAGTTCCACACTCAGTTTGTAAACTCCCTGGAGGTTTCACCTGCACCCCTGCCCTCAGGAGAGGGGGAGGTGTGGATGCAGGGGAAGGGGGGGCCTCCCTTGCTGCCCTCACCCCAGGCAACTGGGCCTGCCAGGGAGGGTGCCTGAGTCTGCATCTGACCCCACCGAGAGTCCCAGGGCCCGAGGAGGTGGGGCAGGCAGAGGCGAAGGCACGCAGCCCTGCCCTCCAGCGAGATTGGGTGCCATGGGTGGGTGGGGGGTCGCCCGGGCGAAGGGCAGGATTGGGTTCCTCAAAGTGTCTGTGGAGAAGTGATGATCACAAGCAAGAGCTCAGACTGACGCCAGCTGGCCTGAGCCCTGCCCCCGCCACTTACAGCCGTAAGACTTGGTGCCTGTTCCGTGAGCCTCAGTTTCCCCTTCTGGACATTGGGGGCACTGATGGTAGCCACCCAGAGGGTCGTGACACACCTAGAGCACTCAGCCCAGTACCTGACGCACGTCGATGGTAGGTGCCATTAGAGTTAGGAAAGGCCTTGGCAAAGGTTTGGGCCCACAGTCACAGCAGGAATTCCACACGGCCCTGCCCTCGGGCAGCCAGGGCCTCAGCCCACGAGGGGATGGAGCCAAAGCCCAATGCAAGAGCCCGAGGGGCCGAGCCCAGGAGCCGCTGGCCTCCACAGCGGGGTGACTCCTCCTCCGCCTCCCTGAGCCTGTTCTGGGCACCGGGGAAGGGAGAAACACAGCGCCCACCGTAGGGCTGGGTGGGTCGGACATGCCCTCTGCAGCAGGTCTGCACCCGGCCAGTGGCGATGAGGGGCGGTCTCCATGTCGAAGGCCCGCGGGTCGAAGGTGGGGAGTGCCCAGCCCGCCTGGAGCAGGGGTGACTGCGCCCGAAGCTGGGCACCGTGTGGAGAGGGCTCAGCTGGGGAAGGCGGCCTCCAGGGGCCTATGCTAACTATTAGAGGATGGTGAAAGGTTTAAAATGCTCCTCTAGCGCCTGGAGGGAAGCTGTGAGCTGCTGGGGGGCCCCTGAGCGGGAGCCCAGAAAGACCTGGGCAGGAATTCCAGAGGCGGGAGGCCCTGCAAACCCCAACTCCCACCAGGGCCAGCAGCTGTGGTTTTCTGTTGTGTGGCGACACCCAGCGGCTGGGACTTGGAACTGCAGGAGATGCGCTGCCTTCATAAGGCTGGGGCATTGCCGGAGGAGGGAGCCAAGCGACCAGGCTGCCCCAGAGCGGGCTGTGGCTCCGGGGTTGCACCCGGCCTGCTGGGCGCCGCGGGTCCTCTGTGAAGTGCTGAGGCTGTCGCCCGTGCGCTCCACACCATGGGGTTCTGAAGGGACAGGCTGCCTGGCTGGATGAGTGACCTCCATCGAGACCTGTGCAGGAAGATTGAGAAGGCAGCACTTCCGGGGCCGAACATGGGGTACAAAGTGTCTCTTTGAGCCCCTGCTCTCCGTTCTTTGGGGTGTGAATCCAGAAGTGGCGTTGTGGGTTCCATGATACGGTTGAAGTCCCTGTGCTGGAGGCCAGGGCAGGCCTGAAGGCTGATGTCTCCTGGGCCCTGAGACAAGAAGTGCTGGGGAGGGAGAAGGGAGGAGAGGAAGGGGGAGGAGAGGGGCGGAACCAGGTGTGGCCTCGGGAAGGCCTGGGCTGAGCCTCTTTAGCCGGGAGAGGAAGAGGCGGAGGTGCTGACGTCTTGGGTGAGCCGGGATCACCCCCTTGCTTCTTCCTGAGCCTCTTCTGAAACGTGGGTGTGAGGTCTGGCTCTGCCACAGACAGTGCTGTGTGACGTTCCTTTAGTGACCACCCCTCTCTGGTCCCGCTGCCCGTGGAAAGAAGGGGCTGGTTGGGAATAGGAGGTCGGTTTTTGTGTTGGTGGTGGGAGAGGCATTGCTTGTTTGGGCTCAGGCCTTGAAACTCTCTCTTCAAACAGATATTAAACTGATGGCTGTCCTTGCTCAGTGGTAGAGCATCGGTCTGCGGACTGAAAGGTCCCAGGTTCGATTCCGGTCAAGGGCATGTACCTGGGTTGCGGGCATATCCCCGGTAGGGGGTGTGCAAGAGGCAGCTGGTCGATGTTTCTTTCTCATCGACCTTTCTAGCTCTCTATCTCTCTCCTTTCCTCTTTGTAAAAAAAACCAATAAAATATATATTTAAAAAAATAATTAAAAAAAATAAACTGATGGCTGTCCCCCATCTTTCCTCCCCCCACCTCATCTGTGAGGCAGCAGGAGCCCCAGCCCACCTCCTACCAGCCCCTTCCCCTCTGCCTTGTGTGTGGCCTGGCCCTCCAGGGCCTCTGGCCCCGCACAGCAGTCTCTCCCCTCCCAGACCCTCAGGTGTGTCCACAGAGGCCACGGGGTCCCTGAGACAGAGCTCACCAAACCCTGCACTCTGCCAACAGGGACACTGTTTCTGAGTCCAGATTCTTCTGAGTCCCATGCAGGCCTCCCCCGAGCAGGTGCTCCCCTGTGTGACCATCTGGGTCCCAGCGGCCTGGTGCGCCCCCGTGGAGGAGCAACTTGAAAGTGGGACATGGTGTTCAAGGGCACTTCCGAGGGACGGGGGTGGCTATGATGGCTGTAAGGACTGGGTCCAGCCCGGCCGGTGTGGCTCAGGGGTGAGCATCAGCCTATGAACCAGGTGGTCACAGTGTTGTGGCTGGCAAGACCCGGTCGAGGCAGGGCTCCAGGCCAGGGAAGGAACAAGCAACCAGACCCACAACAAAGAATGTAGCATAACTGTTAGCCATAAAATAGTTCTGTTGCAAGGCTCAACCCCCAGGCAGGCACATCCTGTTTCCAGTAGCCACAAGCAGGGCAAACAGACCAAACCAGGTCAGACAGAGACTGCTTAAGCTGAAAATAAACCCCCACCCCAGGTGTTGTATAAACTTTAAACGTTACTGTACTAGTGGAATTTTTCTATAACTTATAACTGACCTTTCTTTGTTAAAACTTTAGCCAATCATAATCTGCCAGGCATCCCTCAGACGGGGATAAAAGGAGCATGCTTAGAGTGGGTCGGGGCTCTCGTTGCTCGCTGCTGCATCAGTTGAGATGTGAGCCCGGACTCGAGTTCTAATAAAGGCTTCCTAAATCCCAATGTGGCTGACTGGTGGTCATCATTCACCGGTCGCCCAGAACAACAATTCACTTCCTGGTCAAGGGCATGTGCCTGACTCCATCCCCAGGGCGGGGCCTGCAGCAGGCAGCCAGTCCATGATTTTCTCATCATGGATGTTTCTCTCCTGCTCTCCCTCTCCCTTCCTCTCTGACATCAGTGGAAATAATGTTTAAAAAGACTGGGTCCCGGGAGGAGCCTGCGGACGGATGGGCCAGCCGACTCTGGCTCCACTGCGAGTTTCCCCCTTTCCGGCTTCTCCACAGGACGACTTGGGCTGGAGGAAGGTCTGCTGGCTGCCTCAGGGAGGCAGGAGAACTGCCAGACTGGGCTCCCCACCCCCTGGCACCCCTACTCGCTGCGCATCACCCCCAGGACCTGAAGGATCCCAGGCTAAGGGCCCATCGCTCTGTCTTTCCTAAAAGGAACCACTGCCCCTGGCAGCCGGGCCCTCTCCCTGCCGCCTGCCACCCCTGCTGGCATCACTGCTTCCCTGGCACTTCCCCTCGGGGGCAGTTCCTGGAAGACGTGTTTACGTGATGGCTGTGCTGTTCCTGCCTGTTCTGTTCTCTCACTGTCTCCACGGAGGGAACTGGTTGATCTTGCACGAGGTTTAAAAATTCATGACTCCTGGGAAGACGGAATAAGATGAAGCAGAAAATGAGTCCGATCCGGGCCTCCAACGGGGATGGAGGTTGCTGGGCAGCGATGCTCGGGGGGGCCACGAGGGCGGGTTCTGGGCGCACAGAGGTCCATGCGGGCGGCTGTCTGGCTTCCTTCATGCCCCGCAGCCATTCCCTAAGCGGTACCCCGAGATCACAGCAGCACTCACACACGTGGGCTGTGGATTCGGGGAAGAAATGGCATTTAAGTGCTTAGCCTGGCCTAGAGAAGGTGCTCCTAAGTGTTTATGGTCATTTCCATTTCCCAGATGCCCCCGCAGTTAGATAAGGGCCATGTGGCCAGTTCTGCTCCCTCTGCGCCTGCCCCCCACCCCCCCCGTCCCGCTGTGGGAGGGATTGAGGGATGCTGCTCCCAGTCTGAGGTCACTAGGCGTGGCCACGAGTTTCCCACTCTGTGTGGGTAGAGACCCCGTGCTGGGATGGAAGGACCGAGCGCTGAGAGTCAGCTGAGAGCCGGATGCAGCCTGGATCCCCGCGGCGCCGCATGGAGGCCATTCGGGGAGGTGGTGGCCGCCTCATGCTCCTGCCCCCGAGGCTGGGCTCCTGCTTCTGCAGCCCGAGGGGAGGGAGGGCTTCTGGGGAAAGAGTTTGGCTGTGGTCCTGTGTTAGTCAGGCTTCTCCAGAGAAGCAGGACCACTGGGTGTTTACAGAGGGAGAGATAGAAATAGATTTATGATAAGAAATGAGCTCATGCTATGATGGAGGCCTGCGACTCCCAAGATCTGTGGGGGTGAGTCAGCAGGGCCGAGGCCCCAGAGACCCGGTGGTTGGGTTCCCGTCTGCGTGTGAGGGTCTGAGAACGGGGTGGGAGTGGGGTCCCCACTGAAGATAAACAGGCCTGAGACCGGGGAGAGGCGCTGTGAGGCGCTGTCCCCATGGGAAGGCAGGCGCAGGCAGGTGAGGGGCCTGTGAGATGTTAGGAGGACGGTGGTGGCAAGGCAGCCGAGGCCTGGTCCTTCCCCACTGAGTTGCCGGCGGAAGACCTAAACCAGCAGCATTCCTGGGAGAAAACAGGGAAGACACGCTTTCCCGTGGGCCTGGAAGGTGGTCTAGTGAGTAGGACCCCAAAACTGCACCGGCAACAAAAGCAGCTGTAACCGAAGGGGAAGCCTCGGACACCACAGCTTCTGCCCGAAAAGGAAACTGTCAGTGGGTGGGGAAGGAGAGCTGTGAAAGGAGGAGGAAAACGTTTGCAAATCCCATCCCGGAGGAGGGGCTGCTATCCAGAGTGTAGAAGGAACTCGTACGTAACACCAGCCAAAGGCACGTGACCCCGGTTAAAACCGGGCCAAGGACATTCACAGACCGTTCCCCAAAGAATGTGGACAGACAGCCAACGGGCACCGGGAGAGGTCTCCCAGGCGCTGACCGTCGGGGAATGCAAACAAAAGCACCACGAGATGCCACCTCATCCCCGGCAGCACGTCTGTTCTCAAAAAAGACCCTCGCACCCTGACCGGTGTGGCTCAGTGGATAGAGCGCCGGCCTGCGGACTCAGGGGTCCCAGGTTCGATTCTGGTCAAGGGCATGTACCTTGGTTGCAGGCACATCCCCAGGAGGGAGTGTGCAGGAGACAGCTGATCGATGTTTCTGACTATTCCTCTCCCTTCCTCCCTGTAAAAAAAAAAAAAATCAGTAAAATATATTTTAAAAAAAGACACGTACTGGGGCTGGCCGCATGTGGAGAAACGGGGGCCATGGTGCACTGCTGGCGGAGCACAGGGGCCCCTCCAGATGTGTGACCGGGCCAGCCAGCGTGGCTGCGTGGCTGAGTGCTGAACTGGGATCCAGGAGGTCACGATGACATTCCCAGTCGGGCAGGTTACCTTGAACTTCATCGAAGACACGGCTGGGAGGATGAAGACAGGCGCGGGCCAGGTGGAAATATTCGCCGACGTCTCTCTGGCCACGGACGGGTGTGCAGGATAAATAAAACGTACGTTTCAACAAGAAGATGACGACATCCAAATTTTAAAGTGGGTAAAAGACTGGGACAGGCACTCCGCAAAAGAAGATACAGGAATGGCCAATAAGCATGTGAACAGAGTGCTTCACCTCGTTAACTGTCAGGGAAACACACGTTAAAACCGCAGCGAGATTGGCTGAAGGTTGAAGACTGTCAACCCAAACGCTGACAAGCTCCAGGGGTAGCTGGCCCTCCCGGGCACGGGTTGGGGGGAGTGTAAAACAGCACATCTGCTTTGGGAACAGTTCTGACAGTTGCTTTTTTGTTCTTTGTTAATCCTTGTCCAAGGATATTTTTCCATTGATTTTTAGAGAGAGAGGAAGAGAGGAAAAGACAGAGAGAGACATCAGTGGGGGACCCCCAACCAAGGCATGTGCCCTTGGCTGGAATCGAACCTGGGACCCTTCAGTCCTACAGGCTGACGCTCTATCCAGTGAGCCAAACTGGCCAAGGCTTGGCAGCTGCTTTTAAACTAGACATATATACCTACTTTCGACCCCAAAATTCCTTGCCTAGATACCTACTAAGAGAAAGAAAAACATTTGTTGCTGAAACCAGTGTGGCTCAATGGATAGAGGTTCAGCCTACGGACTGAAGGGTCCCAGGTTCAATTCTGATCAAGGGCACTTACCTTGGTTTCAAGCACATCCCCAGTGGGTGGTGTGCAGGAGGCAGCTAATGGATGTTTCTCTCTCATGGATGTTTCTAACTCTTTATAGTTCTCCCTTCTTCTCTGTAAAAAAAAAAAAAAATCAATAAAATATATTTTTTAAAAAGAAAAAAAGAAAGAAAAAAGTGTTCACACAGAAAGACTTGTCTGTAGTATCTTCACTCATAATAGCCCAACGCGGGGAAGAGCTGAGGTGCCCATCGGTGGAGGCAGTGGACTGATCGTGGTAGTCAGCGTGGAAGAAACGCTGGTCGCTGGTGTGCAATGACACAGAGGAATCTCAAAACGTCCTGCTGAGTGAAAGCTGGCACGCGCAGAACAGGGCACCCGGAGCGAGTCCAGCTACAGGCAGCTCTCCCGTGGTGGGTGGGATTGGAGAGAGGGAGGCCCGAGGTGCTGCAGGGGCTGCTGGGATGAGCACAAGGGACCTTTCTAGGGTGACGGGAATGTCTGTACCTTGATTGGGGTGTGGTTGTTAAAAATGTGCTTTTATATGTCAAAATTCAGCAAATGTGTACTGAAGATTTGTACATTTTAGCCCCGGCCCGTGTTTCCCGGTGGTTAGCCTGACCACAGAAGAGTTGCAGGTTCAATTTCTGATCAAGGGCACATACCTGGGTTGCGTGGAAATCCCAGCCTGGTCAGGGCATGTACAGAAGGCAAGCCATCAATGTGTCTCCCTCACATCAATGTCTCTCTCTCTCTCTCTCATTCCCTCTCTCCCTCCCCCTCTCTAAAATTTAATAGAAGCCCTAGCTGGTTTAGTTCAGTAGATAGAGCATCAGCCTGCAGACTGAAGGATCCTGGGTTCGATTCCAGTCAGGGGCACAGGCCCGGGTTGCAGGCTTGGTCCCCAATAGAGGGCCTGCAGGAGTCAGCCGATCCATGATTCTCTTTCATCATGGATGATTCTATCTCTTTTTCTCCCTTCCTCTCTGAAATCAATAAAAATATATATTTAAAAAAAGAAAAGAAAATTTAATAGAAAACATTTTGAGAATTAACAACAACAAAAAGATGTGTGTATTTTATTGCATGTATATTTTATAGCAAGAGGCAAAAAACTTGACATAAATATCAAAGTCTAATAATTTGCATTCTGAAGTATTTAGGGGAGGTGTTCTGATGTCAGTAATTTTCTCAGAAATACATAAAAAGGTAGATGTTTTTATGGGTGGAGAGAGGGATGGAAAGATAGACAGATGTGTGATCCATCAAACAGCGTTAAGAAGTTAATGGCAGGCTCTGTCCGGTGTGGCTCAGTGGGTTGGGCATCCCATGCGCTGAAAGGTTGCTGGTTCGATGCCAGTCAGGGCACATGCCCGGGTTGGGGGCTGGATCCCCAGCAGGGGGGGTGTGCAGGAGGCAGCCGATCAATGATTCTTATTTTTGATGTTTCTATCTCTCTCCCTCTCTCCCTTTCTCTCTGAAATCAATAAAATATATATATATATTTTAAAAGTTAATGGTAGAATCGAAGTTCTGGCTGTAGGGGTGTTTATTGCAGAACTCAACATTGTTTGAAATTTTTAATAACAAAATGTTAGGAGAACTTGGTAACATTTTATGTGTTTGTTCTTATAGTTACCTTTTTAATTTTGGCGAGTGGCCGCTATTGACATTATTGTTCCATTTCCAGTGAGGATCAACAGTTTCCTTATAAAACTAATCTGTTTAAATAAAAAAGGGACTTTTTTTTATTGAAGAAAGCTATTCGGTGAATATTGGCACAGATGGTGCACGGATTCGGTCAAGCTCAGGCTGGCTGGGCGTGAACAGGCTCATCTGGGCCAGGGTGTGGGAGTGCACAGTTCTGGGGGACCTGGTAGAAGCCCCCATTGCTGCCTCCCCATCACCTTACCTGCCTGGGGAAGAGTCTAACCGCGCAGAGGGCTCCTGGGAAACGGGGATCCCCAGGCAGTGTAACTAGAAGCTGATCAGCACTAACTTGTGGTCCGACGTCCCCAAGCAGGATGGGCTGAATGCGTAGGGGCTATCAGCTCAGCTCTGAGACCTGCTGCTGTGTAAGGCTGCGCCAGCTCTGTGCCCTGGCACCTTCCCTCCAGCCACCAAGGCAGCAGATGGACTGAAGGGTAAACATGAGGCTGACCACTTTCCCAGAGGAATCTCTCTCCCTGCTGATATACACTGAGTGGCCAGAGAATAATGATCTCTGAACATATCATAATCTGGCCACTCAATGCAAATATATACTAGAGGCCTGGTGCATGAATTTGTGCATGGGTGGGGTCCGGCCAGCCTGGCCAGGGGGAGGAGACATGGGCTGTTGGCTGGCCTGCCTGCTGGTCAAACTCCTGGTTGAGGGGAAAATTTGCACGTTAGCCTTTTATTATCTAGGCTATACACTGAGTGGCCAGATTATTATGTGTTCAGAGATCATAATAATCTGGCCATTCAGTGTATTATTTAAATATATTTTTATTGATTTCAGAGAGGAAGGGAGAGGGAGAGAGATGGAAACATCAATGATGAGAGAGAATCATTGATCAGCTGCCTCCTGCACCCTCCTACCCCATTGGAGATTGAGCCCAAAACCCAGGCATGTGCCCTTGATCGGAATTGAACCTGGGACACTTCAGTCCACAGGCTGACGCTCTATCCTCTGAGCTAAAGCAGCCAGGGCTCCTGGTGATATTTGGAATAGGAGCAGGTTTGTGCCGGTGCCTCCGTATCCAGGGGCGACGACACAGACCAGATGATGTCCAGGCAGTGCTGGGAGCCAGCCAGAGAGGCCCCGCCGTGGCCAGGAGGGACGCGCTCCCTCCAAGGGGCACAGCTCGGGCAAACGGTGTTTGACTGTGGGTTTTGATGATTTCTAACGAGTGCACAGTTCTGACGATTTCCGTGAGAAAACGATGGGAAGAGAACAGTCTTGACTGACCCAGTTTGATGAGCCTGGAGAGGGACTGGCAAGGCCACGTCCAATGGGCCAGGGCAGGGCCAGGCACTCAGGGCCCGGCGGGCGGGAATGAGGTCAGTGAGTGGTGGTGGCAGACCGAGAGGAAGGATGCAGCTTCTGTGCGCCAGGGCCCTTGGGGGCTGCTGGCCTGGCTGCGTGGCTATTAATTGTTGTTTTATTTTTAATGCACTATGGCCGGCCTCATTTACCTTCATGCCTAATAAAGGGAAAACTGTTTACACAGCACCCTGCGTCTGTCCTCAGAGCTGACACACACCAGCAGCCTGAGAGGCAGACAGCCTTTCGTGAGCAGGCGCAGGTGGCAGTGCAGCGACTGGATGGTGTTGGGGAGACAAACGGGGGACAGGGGAGGTCAGCGCCCTGGGAAACAGCTCCGAGTGCAGAGCTGGCTACCGGGCGGATGGCGTCAGCGCCCAGGGAGACGGGCCAGCAGCCCAGACCTCTCTCTAAGCTGCCTGTGCCCCTTTCTCCCCATGTCAGTGCGGCTGGGACGATGGCCAGGGTCGGCGGTGCATTCCAGGGTGACATCCGTCTTCGCGCCTACCCTGCTCTGCCTTCTCTCACGCCTGCTGCCCGCCGAGGTGAGCGCTCCGGTTTTTCCATCCAAGGCCCCGTGACCAGGGTCTGTGTTCTCTCCGGCCGCCGCTGTGGGGACACACTGGGCGCTCTACCTGCATGCAGATGGGACTGCCCTGCGCAGAGCTCGGTGACCTTCCCGACCCACCAGGCCGTTAGAACCTGATACCTACCGAGGGCTTGCTGTGAGCTGGGGTCCTGCAGGAATGTGGCGTGCTGCACCCCTCTCCCCTATGGGGACCTCTGGTTAAGAGAGAGAGTGTCCCCCTGGCCGGTTTGGCTCAGTGGATAGAGCGTCTGCCTGTAGACTGAAGGGTCCCAGGTTCAATTCCGGTCAAGGGCATGTACCTTGGTTGCGGGCACAGCCCCAGTAGGGGGTGTGTAGGAAGCAGCTGATCCAAGTTTCTCTCCCATTGATGTTTCTAACTTTTTTTTTTTTTAACACTTTTTTAAAAAAAAATGTTTTATTGATTTTTTACAGAGAGGAAGAGAGGGATAGAGTTAGAAACATCGATGAGAGAGAGTCATCGATCAGCTGCCTCTTGCACACCCCCCACTGGGGATGTGCCTGCAACCAAGGTACATGCCCTTGACCGGAATCGAACCTGGGACCTTTTGGCTCTATCCACTGAGCCAAACCGGTTTCGGCTGTTTCTAACTTTCTATCCCTCTTCCTTCCTTTCTGTGAAAAATCAATAATTTTTTTTTTTTTTTTTTTTTTTTTTTTTTTTTTTTTTTTTTTAAAGAGAGAGAGGGAGTGTCACCGCCCCACCTGGTAGATGAGGAAACTGAGGCTCAGGCCCACCTTTCCTCTAGCACCAAAGCGGCGGAGCCAGGGCAAGAACTTGTCACCGGGGCTGCTCTGCTTCCATACCGGAGGTCCTGGCCTCATCCTGCCCCCTGCCCACAGGACGCACAGCCACGCCTCAGAGCCAGCACACTCCTTTGCTACAGTTTGTCCCAGTGTGGATTTCTGTGTCCACCGGTGAAGCAGGCAGTGTGTTCTGGGAGCAAGTTCACCCGCTTTGGAGGCAGGCTGGACTAAACCAGACACAGGAGTTTGTTTGTTGTTGCCATAATTCTCTCTCTCTTTTTTTTTTAAAATATATTTTATTGATTTTTCACAGAGAGGAAGAGAGAGGGATAGAGAGTTAGAAACATCGATGAGAGTCATCGACCAGCTGCCTCTTGCACCCCCCCTACTGGGGATGTGCCCGCAACCAAGGTACATGCCCTTGACCGGAATTGAACCCGGGACCTTTCAGTCCGCAAGCCGACACTCTATCCACTGAGCCAAACCGGTGCCGGCTGTTGTTGCCATAATTCTCACCTGAGGATATATTTCCATTGATTTTTAGAGAGTGGGAGAGAAAGACAGAAATATCGATGTGAGACACATCGATTGGTTGCCTCCTGCACATGCCGAAACCAGAGCCTGGGCTGGGGAGGGGCCTGCAACCAAGGTACATGCCTTTGACTGGAAATGAACCCGGGACCCTTCAGTCTGCAGGCCATCCACTGAGCCACAGCAGTCAGGCAGGACGCTGGCTTTTTGACCTTGAACAGACTCCTCTCTCTGAGGCCCCTTCTGTACAAGATGGGCCTGAGCCACTGGCCTGGAGGAACGACATCACATAGGCACAGGCTGGTTCTCCTTCTGAGCCAGGGCGCTGAGGAGCTGAGGAATGGGCAGGGCCATGAGGAGGCTACTAGAGACCTGCAGCCTGACAGTGCTGAGAACGCATACCTCCTCCCCACCCACAGCTGTACCTCCTCCCCACCCACAGCACTTCCTTCCTCCCCACCCACAGCTGGTACCTCCTCCCACCCACAGCTGATACCTCCTCCCCACCCACAGCTCGTCCTTCCCCCCACCCCCCAAAGCTGTACCTCCTCCCCACCCACAGCTCATCCTTCCCCTCACCCCCCACAGCTGTACCTCCTCCCCACCCACAGCTCGTAATCACCAGGCATCTGCTTATCAGCCATCGCCATCCTGATAGGATCGTGTCCTGATAGAATCACAGCTCCAAGGGCAGAGTCCTCTAGAGGCCGCCCCTAGCAGCACCGGTCTTCTGGCTGGAGCCAAACACTTCCAAATACGTCATTCATTCTTAAAACACTATTGTCATTCTGTCATCTACAATAATGTGAAGACTGGAAATAGAGAAAAACTGGCTATGTGACCCGGAAATGAAAGCTGACTGTGACCTTGTAAATTCTATGCACATGTCTACGGATTATATGAAGAAATCGTGCACAGACTGGGAATTGTGGTTTTCCATCTTAAGACATTTTCCAATATCTGATTGTCGTTGTTCACAAAGTGACATTTCAGAGAAAGAAGACCTGAGGAGGAGGAGGAAGTTGGCTGTGACGCAGCACGCACACCCACTCCTCCCGCTGTGCCTTCCAGAGTCAGGCCGGGGTCCTGGATCCGCTTCCCTGGGCAGGAAGCCCCGCTGGGCTGTTAGGGGAGGATCACCGGGCCCTGCTGCAGCTGGGGCGGTTCTGCAGCGCTGGAGCTGCCAGCACCTCCAGCTGAAGCCCTGAGCGGGCACATTTGCTTCCCCACAGCGCCCTCCTGTGGCAGAGGCCAACCAGAGCCCACAGGCCTTCCTGCCAGCAACACTGACAACCCAGTTTTTAAAAAACTATTTTTATTGATTTCAGAGAGGAAGGGAAAGGGAGATCGAAACATCAATAATGAGAATCATCAATCAGCTGCCTTCTGCACGCCCCCTACTGGGGACTGAGCCCGCCACCTGGGCATGCAGCCTTAACCGGAATTGAAGCTGGGACCCTGCAGCCTGCAGCCCAACACGCTATCCCTTTTTTTTTTTCCTTTAAAAAAATATTTAATTAATTAGCTAATCTTCAAACCAGTTATCGGGCATGAGTAATGTTTAAGAAGAAGGAGTAATCACAAAACTATTAATGTTTTCTTTAATCACTGTTTGCTACAGGTAAAATGGATACACATCTGTGTAATAACACACAATCCGTGCTTTTTAAATATCTGATTCCCCCAAAACCAGGGGAAGGTGGTTCAGCGTGGCTGGTGGGAGGCGAATGGTGATTTGAAAGACAGTTCATGCACATCACACTCTAACCCCCGCTCGAGGCCCAGGACCGAGCAAGCAGCGCTAGGAGACTAGGAGATGCCGAACATTTAACGTCCTGGGAGAGGGTGGGGGAGAGGGGCCCCTACCCGGGCAGGAGGGTGCGAGAGCTGAGGGTCTAAGAAGAGGGCAGCTGAGGGCCTAGGAGGAGGGGCAGCTGAGGGCCAAGAGGAGGGGCAGCTGAGGGCCAGGAGGAGGGGCAGCTGAGGGCCAGGAGGAGAGGCAGCTGAGGGCCAGGAGGAGGGGCAGCTGAGGGCCAGGAGGAGGGGCAGCTGAGGCCAGGAGGAGGGGCAGCTGAGGCCAGGAGGAGGGGCAGCTGAGGGCCAGGAGGAGGGGCAGCTGAGGGCCAGGAGGAGGGGCAGCTGAGGGCCAGGAGGAGGGGCAGCTGAGGGCCAGGAGGAGGGGCAGCGAAGCCAGCATCGCAGCAGTGAGCGGGCAGAGCTCCGCGCAGGGGCGCTCACTGGGGCTTTTCGAAGAGGTACTCCAGGTCCGGGGCGCGCAGCCGCTGCTCCTTGTTTTTGTTTTTGGCGAAGTCTCTGAGCAGCGCCAGGATTTCGTTTTCGAATATTTCCGGGGCTGGTTTGGCTTCTGCAAGAGAAGAGCAGCCAGAACAAACCGTGTCAGTCAGTAGGTAGGCAAAAGGGTCTTGAGCCTTGACTCCGGCCTTGGCCAAGGGCCTCGGCAGGTGTAGCCGTTCCTTTCTCCCTCTCAGTGCTGAGTGCACACGGCGCCTGGGCCTGCGACAGGTTTGGGACAGCAGCTCCTGCTGGTTCACGTGCCGTCATGGCTGCTCTTGTGCTACGAGACTGAAGCCTTTACTGTCTGCTAACAGCCAGACACAAGCAAGCCGCTTCTAGGCATGAACACAGCCCGCCTCGGTCTTCCTTACGATGCCTAACATTCAACACACAGTTACCACACACACACACACACACAAAAAAAAAACACACACACACACACACGGGGAAGGGACAAAGCAATCCACAGAAACAGACGAAGGGATGGCCCACAGACTGGTGCGGAATTTAAAGCCACTATGGCTAATATGTTAAAGGCCCCAGTGGAAAAAGGAGACAAAAATCTATGAACCGGTGAGGACCTCCAGCTGAGATGGGAACTATAAAAGTGAGATGGAAAGGTTAACAAACCCTGACCGGATGGCTCAGTTGGAGGGTCGTCCCAGGCACCGAGGGGGTCCCGGGTCAAGGCACCTGGGCGGGTTGTGGGTCCGGTCCCCGGTCAGGGTGCTGGGGTGTGTGTGAGAGGCAAGCCATGTTTCTCCCCTCCACGTTCCTCTCTCTCTGAAATCAATTTTAAAAAAATTAATAAATAAGTAAAAATAAGCAAATAAGCAGAATGACCTCAACAGGTCCATCCTGAGCCATGACAGAGTTGAGGACAAATCAGTGAATTGAGGATAGGTCAACAGACATCACCCAAACGAACGCATTGAGGAAAAGAGTAAGAGACAGAGAACAGAATCCCAAACTATGACATCAGATGGACAGTCTAACCGAAGTGTAATTGGACCCAACAAGCCTGGAGAACCCAAAGCAGGTAAACACCCAACACAAGCATCCAGCCTGTCACACTCCAACTGCTGGAAGCCAGAGATAAAACGCTGGAAACGTTCAGGAAGAACAGATACACTCACTGTACACAAAGCAACAAAGACACAGCACAGCCCACGCCAAGACTAGGCAGACCAGATAACGGCACACACTAACGGACTTGAAGCTGGCGGTACAAGGTAACCAAAGCAACAATAACCAGATCCAGCTCAACCGAACAGCTCATCCTTCAGCCTCACAAAAAAGTGTGCCCCTATAATGTGCTGAAAAGTTGTGAACTTATAATTCTATAGCCAGTGAAAATATCTTTCAAAACTGCTAAAAGCTGAGAAAATGCATAACAGCAGACCTACACTACAAGAAATATTAAAGGAGTTCTTCAGGAATAGGATACCGGATAGAAACATCGATCTACATAAAGAAATGAAAGAACTCGAGGCGATTAAAATAAGGGAAATATAAAACACCAGAGGTCCAGTGCACAACATTTGTGTACTGGTGGGGTCCCTCAGCCTGGACTGCGCCCTCTTGCAGTCCAGGACACCTCAGGGGATGTCCAACTGTCAGCTTAGGGGAGCAGGCCTAAGGGGGCAGGCAGACATCCCCCAGGGGTCCTTAGCTCTGCCACCGCTGCTAGTTACTGCGCTCACTAGCTGTGAGCCCGCTGGCGAGCCTGGCTTCAGGCTGAGCAGCGCTCCACCTATGGGAGCACACTGACCACCAGGGGGCAGCTCCTGCACTCAGCATCTGCCCCCTGGCGGACAGTGCACGTCATAGCAACCGGTCATTCCACCATTCGGTCAATTTGCATATTAACCTCTTATTATATAGGATAATGTAATTTATGTATTATATAAATGTTATATGTTATCCATATATTTACATATAAGATACTATATGTTATAATTTTTACATATATTCTATCCTTTTCCTTATTTTAAATTGCTCTACAGATAATTATCAGAAGTAAAACAACAGAAATGTAGTATAGGCTTAGAGCGCAAGTAAAAATAGAAAGTATGACAACAATAGCACATAAGATGGGAGGGAGGAGCTGGAGTGTGCTACTGTAAAGGTCTTATATTATGCATGAAGTACTATAATATTACTTGAAGGTAGACTGTGATTAATTAAAGATGTAGACTGCAAGCCCTAGGGCAATCGCTAAAAAATTATAAAGGGAGGTATAAATAATAAACCGAAAGCGGAGTAACATTTAAAACACTCGTTGAAAAAACCCCATGGAAATAGAGGGGGAAAGGAACAAAGAACAGATGGAAGAAGTAGAAAATAAAATGATGGTAAATTTTAATGCAATCGCATTGATAATTAGTTATATGTAAACGACCAAACATAGCAACATACAGATAGAGATGTTAACATTGGACAAAGAAATAAAGACTAGGTATGTTGTCTGCAGGAGGCTCCGTTTAAAGCAGAAGAACAGCGCACAAGCCTTGAGCAATCCCGGCCCTCGAACACGACCGGTCTGTCACCCGCGCACAGTTGGCCTCGGTACAGGGAAATGATCCAAGCGGTTTTGACCCTGTCATGTGAGCGCTATTAAAAGCAGGGTTTTCTCCAGGAGGCGACAGCAGGGCACTCGGGTAGCTTGGAAGCACGAGAGGGATTCCATAGGAGGGAGCTCCGCTGCCGAGTGGAGGGGCCACAGGGCCCAGATCTGAGAGTGGCTTCCAGGAGCTGAAGGAGACCGGCAGCTAACAGACCGCTGGGACTTCAGTCCCACCGCCTGAACGAGTTTCCGGACGGTGAGATCTGGGCACAGCTCCGGAGCTAACAAGGCACTAAGTTTGTGGTGTAGAGGGGGCTTACGGGGGGTGGGGAGTGGGGTGGGGCGGGGACATCTCTAATACTTTGAACAATAAAGATAAATTAAAAAACGATAAAGTCACTAAGCTTGTATTAATTTACTCCATAGCAACAGAAAACTAATATAGACGGAAAGACACATACCATGCAAACACTCATCGAAAGAATGCTGGAGTGACTAAATTATCAGGTACTTTGGAACAAGGAACACCATCAGCAATCAAGTCAGGCATTATCTATAATAATCTATAACAATAAAAGCATAATATGCTAATTAGACCAGACGTCTTTCCAGACAACCTTCCTGACGAAGCCGGGCTGCGAGGGAAGCCCCCCGGGGGAAGGCAGGCCGGCTCTTGCACGAATTTCGTGCATCGGGCCTCTGGTGTGATGAGAAAGGGGTCAATCCATCAAGAAGACATAACAATCCTAATATGTCTGCACGCAATAACAGAGCTTCCAAATGTATGAAGAAAAACTGAGAAGGCAGAAAGGAGTAATAAATCCACAATTACAGATGGAGATTCCACAGTCCTCGCTCACCGACCGTCAGAACAAGCACCGAGGACTCTGTCAGCACGGAGGAGACCCGAACCTGCAGCCCGGCCCCTATGTGGTGGCCCACCCTGAGTGCGAACGAAGACACAGGAGACCCAGAGGTGCGAGAACGGGCGAGACGTCCATTTCTGGCTCCACGCCAGGCCCTGCCTCGTTTTTCCTCAGCCTGCCTCGGAGACCTGCGCAATCCCACCAAACTCCCTTTTGCCTAAGTTCCCCAGAACAGGTGTCTGCTGTTGGCACACAAGAGCCCTAACTAATCAAACAGATGCCGCACACCTGGGGACGTGAGCAGCGTCTGGAGGGAGGGTCTATTTGCATGAATAAAGGGGGTGGGGGACCACACTGCCCAGGAGATAATTCCAGACTCAAGTCAGCCCAAGTGACCTTCCTTTTCACATTCCACTTGCCCTCCCACCACCCCTGGTACCTGTGGCCCAGTGGTAAATATCCCAGTCGTTACTGGGCTCGTTGATCAGGCGATCGTACAGGTTCAGCTGTTTCTCCGTCATTTGATGCAGATACTCTTTAGCAAAGAGGCTAAAACGAGAGAGGGGGGCAGAGAGAGAGGAACAGTTAAAAGGCCGGGCGGCTCAGGCCACGGGGCGCGGCACCGAGCCCGGCGCACCTGAGCAGGATGCAGTTCTCCAGCATGCCCCGCTTCCGGCTCTCGTACAGCAGGCGGGCCCTTTTGGTGGCGATGGGCTCGTCGGTTCGCTCCTGCCACGGGGGCAGCGGGATCTCGATCATGTCCTTCTGGGAATCTGACGGGCTGTCCCCTCGGTAGGAACGGCTGAAGGCCGTCACGCTGGGCAAAGGAGACCTGAGGTGTTGCCTGGACAGCGCGAGCCTCTGAAACAGACAGACCACGGACATCTTTTCAGCATCAGGTGGCATCACTGCCACCCCCGCACGCGCTAGGTGCGAAGCATTTGGTTTCACCGGGTCCTCGAGAAGCTTCGCCACAGCTGGCCCCACTTTACAGCTTTGAGGCGGGGGCTCAGGGAGGCCAAGACACCACTCCGACAGAAACTGCAGTGAGGCCCGAAACCCAGCTCTGGCAGCAAACGTCCTTAACCAGTCCCTTCTGAAAGTTCTCCAGCAGACGTACATCCTCCCTCCCTCCCTCCGATGCATTCCCTTCCGGTGCCGTGTGTGTTTTTGTCTCCTGACTGTGTTAAAATCTGGCGGCACGGACCCTAACCCTCCAACGGCTCCCAATTGAGAGACAGGCAAAGCCTCTCATGATGCCATGAGAAGGTACTCATGTCAGCAAGACGGCAGGACAGGCATTCTCCCCCCGCCCTCACCCCAACTCTCCTTCTCCCAGAAACCATCACCTCCGGTCCCCTTTACGAGAAATCCCGAAACCAGTGAAGAGGCTCCTAACCCCAGGCAAGCATGCAGCAGCCGCATCAAAGCTGGAAGGAAAAGCCAAGACAATCCTTCATCTCGGTCCCTCCCCCTGGCTCAGCCGGTGCAACTGAAGAAAACCCTCAGCTCCTGGCGCCTCCCTCCAGAGAGAGAGAGGGGAGCCTGAGACATACGCCCAGCATGCCCACTTCTGGGGGGGCTGCTGGATGGGCTAGTGTTTGTCCTCTCTGAATCTAAGTGCTGGCAGGCGATGGGTGCTGTGAGAACACAGGCAAGGTGTTTGGACTGGCCGGCACTCACCCACCAGGGCCCCCTCCCCCAGCTCAGCACAGAAGGAGAAAGCCCCAACTCCTGGCTTTTTAAATGGAAATGTATCCAACTCCCTAACCAAAAAGCATGGATAAAACAGTAAGAACCAACGGCCCCGGCCAGTGTGGTTCAGTTGGTTGGAGCATCGTCCCACACATGGAAAGGTCGCAGGGTCAATCCCTGGTCAGGGCTGGTAGAAGGCAACAGATAAATGTTTCTCTCACCCATCGACGTATCTCTCTCTCTCCTCCCCCTCTCTCTAAAGTCGATAAGCATGTCCTTGGGTGAAGATTTAAAAAATAATAAGACCCAACTAAATACTGTTACATGAGACTCATTTTAGATGTAAGGATACACATGGGCTGAAGTGAAAGGATGGAAAAAAGATATTTCATGCAAAAGTGAGAATGACCCTACTCATATCAGATGAAACAGACTTTAAGTAAAAAAACGGCCAGGGGAAAAAACCACACCTGTCAAGAGGTAAAGAAGGGCATTACATAATGATAAAAAGGGCAATTCATCAGGGAGATACAACCATGATACATACACACGCCGTCAACATCAGAGCACCCACATATATGAGGCAAACGTTGACCAGATAGAGAAGCAGCAACACAATGACAGGAGAGTTCCATACCCCACAGAGCATCCAGGCAAAAGATCAATACGGAAACAGAACTTGAACACTACAGACCCAACTGACCAGACAGACAGACATATCCAGAACTTTCCACCCACCAGCAGCAAGAACATGTTCCTCTCAGGCACACGGGGAACTTTCCCCAGGTGAGACCACCTCGAAGTTACAACACACGTCTCAGAAGGGTGAAATTATACGAGACCTCTTCTGACAACCATGGCAGGAAGCTGGGAAGAGCCGAAGGAAGGCTGCAACATTGGTAAGTATGCAGAACCAACACACTTAGCCCATGTTCAATTGAATCCAAGAAGGAATCGGAAGGGAGGTGAGGAAATGTCTGGAGACCAAAGACACACATACAAACTGTTAGTAGGCGCAGCAAAGGAGCACTCAGAGGGAGGAATACGACGGGAAACATTAAACAGGAAAGAAAGATTAAACAGGAAACATCAGACAGGAAGAAAGGCCGTATGATGCAACGTGAGGTCATGGAGGTGTCAGGTAGGAGTCAGAACAGAGTCCCCGGCGGAGAGGAGAACTCGCATGGGTCGGGCAGGAAGCTGATCTATTCTAACTGCCCCGCGGGACAGCCCGCGGCGGGCCCGGGAGAGGGGGGAGCGGCCTGAGCTCCCAAGTTTGCAAGAAGGACCTCTGCCCGGGTCTGTCCTCGGGTCTGTCCTCGGGTCTGTCCCCCCCGGACCGCCAGCAGCCGGACGGCCCCGCGAGACGGCGGCGGAAGACGAGACCCGGGGTCCGCTGGGGCCCCAGCACCCGCACGCTCCTCACCCGCGCCAGAGCCGGCAGCACGGCGGCCAGGGCCATTTTCCCCCGACCTGGACCGGAAGCCGGTGCCCCGGCCACTTCCGGGAACTCCCGAGGCCGGCCTCGCGGAAGACGCGCCGGAGCCGGAAGACACTTCTCTGCGTGTGACGGAAGTGGCCGTGCGTCTGACGCCCCTGGCGGAGGGGAGGGGGGAGGCGGGCTCTGGGGGGCCGTGAGCGGTTCGCGCGCTTCGGGCCTAGTCCGGACTCGCCGCCTCCGCCGCCATATTCCCGGTAACGGGGGCGCGCGGCCGGGGGCCGGCGGGGCCGGAAGAGGGCTCGGGGCCGGCGCCGAGGCGGGGAGGGGGTCGGTTGAGTCGGGGGCCGTGGGAGGCGGCGGAGGGAGGGGGGAGGCGCGGGCCTTTGTGGGAGGGGGCTGCGGGCGCTGGGCCGGGGCTGCGGGACGGAGCGGGGCGGGCCTCGCTGGGGGCGAGGACTGGGCCTGGGCGCGGAGCGGGGGCGGCGGGAGCCCAAGACCCGCGGGGCCGCGGACCCGGCCGCCCGGGGCCTAGGCAGGTGCGGCGGGCGGGGGCCGCGGGCTTTGCCTCGGGCGTTCTTGGCAGCGCCGCCCGCGGCCCCTCGGAGCGGAGGCCCGGACATGCCCGCGGCGCCGTGGCCAGCTGCGGTGCCGCTCGGGTCGGGCCCGAGGGTGATGGGCAGCGAGCCCCGCGAGCCTGGCGGCCCGGGAGAGCGAGGGGCGGCGCGAGGCCGGGGGCGGGGCGGGGCGCGGCGGGTGGGGCCGAGCTCGGGGCCCCGAGGCTGCGTCTCTGGAGACCGGGAGGTTGGCAACCATTGCCCTCCGCCCAGCCCGGGGACCCGCATGCCGTCTAACTCTCGCCTCTCTCTGGGTATTGCAGTGGCATCTTTCTTACTTGGTCCGCTTTCCGGGCTCGCGATCTGCCTTCCGGAGCCATGTCAGAAGGAGTGGACTTGATTGATATATACGCCGACGAGGAGTTCAATCAGGTGAGGGGTCGCCGAGAGCGTGGGGACTCCCGGGTCAGCCGGGAGCCACCTCCAGCATACTTGCAGTGGCTCCAAGTTCCGCCCGCCCGTCGGGGGTTTGCTGCCTTGAACACGCGCCTCTGCCGGGTCCCTCTAGCGCACACTTCCAAGTCCTCTGACCGCTGTGTGTGTTAATTTAATCCCAGGCTTCATTAGCAAGGCTTTGATTTAAGAGCATATAAAAGTCAGGTTTCATGGAATGGTGCATCAACCTGTGGAATGTGCTGCCCCAGGAGCCAGAGTTGGATGCCCATCTCCTCCGAGGCTAACCGCACTCACAGACCAGAATTCGGTTTCCTCAGCGTTCCTGGGACAACGCTGACATCTGTTCCTTTGTGATTGTCCCGGACTGCAGCAGGGAAATAGCTGTTAGTCCCCCCTCTCTCCCATAAGGCAGTGCAAAGGCACACTACCAAGATACTCTGACATTTAATCTCAGCTCCCTTCTGATTGCCTTAATCTCCTCTAACTAGCTTGACTCCAGTCTGAAGAAGGCATTTTGGTGGAGTCCGTTTTACTGATGAATGTAATTTTTGTTTGGGAGGTTAGGGGAGAGGCGAAGGCTTGGGTCAAACAGTTGAAAAGCAGGTATAGACCACTTACATACTTAAGTTGGATTCGTTGGTGCTTTTATGTTACCTCAAAGAACATTATACAGTGACTTTCCTGGAAACAATCATTTAAAATTTGATTCCGAGCTCTTGAGGTCACAGCTCAAGAAAGTCGCAGAGTCTCTGTTTAAAACTTCGTATCTTGCCCGGGTTGTTTCCAGCATGCTTGTTTCCAGCTTGAGTAAGCTGGTTCTTCCCATTGGCATCGCTTATGGGAAGCACGCTAGGGCTTGGGAAAGGTAAAAGAACAAACCAGAGGAGGAAAGTCTGCTGCTTGGACTCTGGCTTGGATATGAGGCAAAAGAAGAGGCTGAAATACATGCTGGTTTTTTGTTTGTTTTTTCCACTTGGCATAAATTTAAATGGAAAAAAAGCTTTTTAAAGTATTATGCCTTTTTAACATAAAGATTTTAAAACCCAAAATAAGAATGTAATGACCTTGTATCCATTATACAGCTTCACCAGTTATACTTTTTTTTTTTTTTTTAAATGTTTTTATTGATTTTTAGAGAAAAAGGAAGGGAGAGGGGGAGAGAGAGAAACATTGTTCAGCTGCCTCCTGCAACGCGCACAGATGTGCCCTCACCGGGAATTGAACCACTGACCTTTGGTATGTGGGGTGATGCTCAACCAACTGAGCCACACAAGCCAGGCACCAGTTACACTTTTTTTTTTTTTTTTTTTTTTTTTTTGTAAATATAATTTTATTTCAGAGGGAGAGAGAGAGAAACATCAATGAAGAGAGAGAATCATTGATTGGTTGTCTCCTGCACATCCCCATTGGAGATCAAGCCTACAACCCGGGGAATGTGCCATAACGGAATCACACCATGACCTCCTGGTTCATAGGTTGATGCTCAACCTCTGAGCCAGCCGGGCACCAGTTACCCTTTTTTTCAATAGTCGTTTTCTGGTGTCTCCTCAGGTAAACTGGATGAGTCTACATGTGGGTGTTGATTGACTTAAATACATGAATAAATTTTTGTTAATTTCAAACAAGTCAAATACTATAGATAAAAAGAAAGGTTTAATGTAATAAGTAGGTTACAAACCATTGCTTTCCTGAGTTTTCCGTGCTACTTTGAGGCAGACTTACTACCTTTTAACAAGTTACGGTTTGTTTTTAAGCACAAAATGATAGAAAGAAAAGAAGACTCCTGCGGAGTTGGCTCCCTCCTGTGGGTGGGAACGGCGCCGCTTTGGGAAAGGGGAGGCAGGGGTCCCTGACCGGAGGTCTAGCCACAGCTGGCCTAAGAAAGCGAAATTTCATTATTTCCCGAACAGCGTAAGTTGTAGGTCAGAGACAAGACTCCGGCCTTGTCCAGAGGTCACTGCTTTGTCAGAGGAGAAGTCCTTGGCCTCTACGATTTGTGTCCTCTTGACTACTTGCTAAAAGGAATTTTGTATGAGTCTTAAGATAAGCCAGAGATGGTGTGTGGGATCTAGTAGACATTTATACCAAACAGACAATATTTGATTCTCGGCAAGTTGAAGAAAGTGGAGATTTTTAATGTCTTGTGGAAGGTTGGGGGAGGGGTGCTTTTTACCCCCATCAGGGAGTTAATTTTTGGCAGAAATTGTTTTAGTGTTATTGGGAGGGTGCTGAAGAAATAATGAGAGCTCTGTCCGGCTGGAATTGTTAGAAGCAGGCTCAGGGTGAAGCAGTTAGGACAGATAGTGTTTCAGGGTGTTTTAAGAATGTTCTTGATTAACCCCAAAGTGACCCAGGCGCAAAATCTCCATCACACGGACTTTGTTCCCCAGGGAAAAGGAATGCCTTTCCTAGATGGAACCCCACGGTGCTGGCTCCATGATCTCTCCCATGTGCTGCGAAAGCCTCTTACAGGCTCTCCTGTGTCCCAGGGGGGCTGGAGCCAGCTCCTCCCTGGGCAGGGGGAGGCTCTCAGCTGCTGCCTCTCCTGAGTGTTTGTCTCCGCTCCTTGCAAGACAGGCAGGCGCTCTGTGCAGTCGGCCAGTTCTCCTCTTTACTCCCAGCAGCAGGTGTTTACTGAGCGCCTTCTATTGGCCAGGCCTGTGTTGGGACCAGTGAGGTAAAGGGGAAGAAGCATCATATGCTCAAAAGAGGTGTTTCTGGTGGCTGAGGGTAATGGAGAGTGACAGGAGGCTGTTAGGTGAGGACTGTGGCGATGGCAATTATAAAACCTGAATGTGTTAGCTTTGGTTACAGTTAAAAGAAGCAGTGCTATCAAGTAGAGAAAAGTAAGTCCTCTCAGACATCAAGGAAAGGGGGCTGGAGATGAGCATGCTGATGAGGAATTATGTAAATTTAAAATTCTGCTAGTTCTCTTGTTAACCATGAAGCGTCACGAGACAGTGACAGCTCTGTGCTGTTTAACACCAAGTTCTTTGTGAGATAGTCATTCAGTATTAAATGCTGCTTTTTTTTTTTTTTTTTTTAAATATATTTTATTGATTTTTTACAGAGAGAGGAAGGGAGAGAGATAGAGAACCAGAAACGTCGATGAGAGAGAAACACCGACCAGCTGCCTCTTGCACACCCCCCACTGGGGATGTGCCCGCAACCAATGTACATGCCCTTGACCGGAATCGAACCTGGGACCTTTCAGTCCACAGACCGATGCTCTACCACTGAGCCAAACCGGTTTCGGCTAAATGCTGCTTTTTAAGTAAAATTTTTGGTTTGTTTTTTTAATATATTTTAATTGATTTCATAGAGGAAGGGAGAGAAAGAAACATCATTGATGAGAATCAATGATCAGCTCCCTCCTGCACACCCCACACTGGAAATTGAGCCCGCAACCTGGGCATGTGCCCTGAGCAGGAATCAAAGAGTAACACCTCTCTCCCTCTCTCTCTCTCTCTCTCTCTCTCTCAGTAAAAAATGTTATTGTTAATTTGTAGATTTAGGTTTTGCCTTAACCTAATGCATCACTGCATAAATCATTCACTTATTTGTCACCAGAAAAAACTTGAGGTCATTATCTGTTCTTTGTTTTACCAACCAGAAGTAAAATGAATTGATGTCACTAGCAGATTTAAATCCAAATACAAATGTATATACCTTGTTTCTTCAGTAAAATTTTACCTCAACACAACCCTCAGCAGGCCTTCCTGTGCAGGGGAACAGCTCGTCACCCCTGAGCTGAGGCTCTATGGCCCAGAGAACCCATGTTGTCCCATGACAGCTGTGCACTGGCTGAAGCCTTTTTTCGTGCAGTTGAGGTGACCCATGCAGCAGGGCCTCCAGGGACAGCCGGGTTCTCCGAGGGACCCTGAGCGAGCAGCTGATTTGCTAAGGCTTACAATACAGGGACACCCTGGCCATACGTTTGCTTTTTGAGCTACCCAAGTCTGAATGTTGGTTTGTTACCCAATTACCAGTGGTAATTTTTGTCTTACAGCTTTCAGATACCCATTCCTTCCTTACATGGAAGGAATTCCAGCTTGATTCCACTGACTATCCAAGATGGTGTGTTTTAATTTCCATTTCAAAATTCTTGATTAAAAAAAGAAAGCCTAGCCGAAACCGGTTTGGTTCAATGGGTAGAGCGTTGGCTTGGGGACTGAAGGGACCCAGGTTCGATTCCGGTCAAGGACATGTACCTTGGTTGCGGGCATATCCCCAGTAGGGGGTGTGCAAGAGGCAGCTGATCGATGACTTTCTCTCATCGATGTTTTTAACTCTCTATCTCTCTCCCTTCCTCTCTGTACAAAAATCAATAAAATAAATTTAAAAAATAAAAATAAAAAAATAAAAAAAGAAAGCCTAGTATGAAGTAGTGCTCTCCAAGGATTAGGTCATTGGAGAGGATCAAGTGCTTTCTCTCTCTTTAACCACAAGGGAAAATTGCCATAGTTGGTACATGAACAAATAAGTGATTTACATAGAGTTGCGATATTTCAAAACATAAGGTCTATAAAATATTTACACAGAATATTTGTCAACTTGGCCCTAGCTTTGTCTGCCTTACTCGGTCTATTTCCCACCCTGCTCTCCAGTGTTAGCTTCTCTCTGTTTTCCACACGCCCATTTTATGCAAGATCCTTACTTACTGGTTTGCTAGAACAGTCTTAGTGCTTGTCTGATTCCTTCTCTTGTAAGCTGCCCCTAAAAGGTTTCTCTTGCCATTCGCTTTCTGACATTTTTACAAGGTTTAGACTCCTCCCCTGTGGGGTTTCTTAGAACAGCGGTCACCAACTGGTGGTCCGTGAGGTCCGAAAGTTTGGTGACCGCTGTCTTAGAGTATCTGTGATCTTTGAAATTATTTACAAGCCTCAGGAGGTAGAAGCCTGTCCCCTTCATTAGCAAAACACTGTTACGTTGGTGTGCGCGTTTTCATTGTCCTTCAGATAAGCTGAGAAAATAAAAGACGGTTTCCAAAAGTGTGTGATGGTGTGTAGGCCTGAGTGATCTGTGCACGGCCAGTGTGGCTCAGGCTGCGTGTCAAGTGGTCCCAGGTTGGGCTCCTGGTCAGTGCCTGGGTTGTGGGCTCCATCCCTAGTGGGGAGCATGCAAGAGGCAGCCAGCGGATGATTTCTCACTGACATTTCTTTCATCTTTACCACTTCCTTCCTCTCCATCTAAATCAATGAAAACATACTTTTTAAACAATGATTTCTGTGGTGAGTCTAAACCTCTCCAGTCTCCTTTGAGAATCAGCAGTTCTTGGGTTGATAGTGAAGGGAGACAGCCATTGGAACTTTCTGTCCTGAGTTGTTTAGGCAGGAAATGACGTCAGGGAACTAGACAAGGTACCTAACACAGGTTTTCCCTTTCTTCCCTTTTTAAAAGGCATCAATGGCATGAATGAGCTGTGGCTTCCGCAAAAACACTGTGAACTTCTGTCCCTCATTTTGGCAGCTTCATCTTTAGCATTGTTTGCATGTTAGAGTGTTAGCTGGGAAAATACTTCTCTGATCCTTTAAAAAAAGATCTGAGATAATGACATTGCAAAATCTGATATTAAGATACTTCGATAGTAGTTCTTGTGGTTTTAGGGTTTTTGGTGTATAGTGTCAGTCAGCTTGGGCTTCCATAACAAAATAATAAAAATGGGGTGCTGTGAACACAGAAACTTATTTCTCACTGTTCTGGAGGCTAGAGGGCCAAAACAGGATTGGGTTCCGGTGAGGCCCCTCCTCGGGGTTGTGGACTGCGGTTTCTTACGTTCTCACCCTGGGCAGAGCAGAGGAGAGAGTGTCTCACTTGACTCTTACAAGGGCCCTAATCTCATCCATGAGCGCTTCACCCTCATCCTAATTACCTCCCAAAGGCCCCCTCCTGACACCATCCCACTGGGGAGCAGGGCTTCAGCATACACATGGGGGCGGGCACACAGACATTCAGTCTGTACAGTAACGTGTCACATAGGCAATAAGCATCTACAGCAGCGCTCGCCAGCCTGGCGGATCCCACAGATCACCAGTGGTCCTCACACCACCGGTTGGCGACCACTGTCATCCAGAATAGACATTTATAGTGTAATGCTCACTGTGACATAACTCATGGTATGGCTACATCTGTTTTCTGAGTCTTATATTTTAGAGAACTTGTCATTGTATCATTAAACATCTCTGGTATTGCTCAATGATATCTCTTCTGTAGGCGTTATGGTAATATATTGGATCTGCATGTCACTTGAGAAATAGAACTTAGTGAGGGAAAATTCCCCCAAAGTTATTAACTTTTTACTTTATTTTTTAATGTGTTTTTTTTTTAACGGTTATTGGAAAGATGGGATTGTGTACTCTGAGTTTTAGAGCTTCCCTAAATCATTTGTGTAAATCAAATAATTTTAACCAGTAATTCCCATTATTTTTTATGTTTTGGTTCCCATTTTAACATGCCTTTCCCCCGCTTTCTATTTCTAAACAATATTCTCTATTTCCTATTGAATAGAATGTTTGTGTAACTCTTGATTTTGAAAATGCATAAGATACTGAAATTTTCATTAATGTGTCTTAGACGCAGCGTTTAGAAGCTAACCTCATTGATATCAGTGTGTCTTTGCATTCTTATTTAGTCATCATTTATCTTTTAATTCTCACAAGTGCCTGGAGCTAGAAACATTGCAGACAACTCACAGGGTCTTAGAAGAAAAACCTACGTGAGCATAATTAAGTGAAATAGCTGTAAATGAGGAAGTTTCCTAGAGTAGGACAAGGAAAGTTTTGTACATTTTATAAAGTATTTGTGGCTCTAAGTACACTAGAGTGAACTAGAATGGACAAAATGAAAGGTTTGCAAACCCATCTTTGCTGACCCCTCATCTCTTAGGACCCAGAGTTCAACAATACAGACCAGATTGATCTGTATGATGACGTGTTGACCGCCACCTCCCAGCCCTCAGATGACAGAAGCAGCAGCACTGAGCCACCTCCTCCTGTTCGCCAGGAGCCGTCTCCCAAGCCCAATAACAAGACCCCTGCAATTCTGTACACCTACAGCGGCCTGCGGAACAGGCGGGCGGCTGTGTACGTGGGCAGCTTCTCCTGGGTGAGCGTGGGCAACCTCACAGGCTGTGGGGGCTGAGGGAGAGCCCGGGGAGGTGATGGCATTTTCAAAACCCAATGTCGCACTGTTTTGTGCTCTGATGGGGTTGGATTTCTTTTTCCTGGGATCAGGTTGGATTGATCTCTGAAAGAGAACTATCCTGAGGACGTTCTGATGCCGAAGAACGCAATGATTAAGTGGGTAGTTGCTTTTTCTGTCATCTTGTTACCACCCCTGACCCTGGGGCTTTATGTCTAGCAGGGTCATCTGTGGGATGAGATTGCAGAGTGAATACCTTGAACTCTTGGTGGTCATTAGATGGTCCTGTGATAATGATGGGTGACAGGGATCAAAGACCTTGATAGCTCTAGTACACCCGGGGTAGGTGGTGATTGTTGCTCTGCAAGTTACTGTGTGACCTGTTTTTGGGCTGGGGGGGGGGATTGTTCTTCAGATTAGGAAATGTATGAGCTGGGGGGAAAGTGGTAGAGCTCTGCGGATCAGACCGTGGTCAGATCTGTGGATCAGACCTGTGATTAAAAGCTGCGAGTCTCAGCGTTTGAGCTGATGACCAGACAGCCCAAATGGCAGTCAAAGTTAAACTAGGTTTGGCTCTTACTCTCTAAAGGTGGGGACTGTGGAGGGGGTCAGGGGACAGTAAGAAAATCCTGCACCAATTGAAGTGCTGATGGGCTTTGGGGTCTCCTGAGGGAGGTCATGGCTGTGACTAGAATCCTAGGCTTGGGGAAAGGGTTGGGACGTTCTGGGTTGGGGGTGGGGGCAGTGTAGCTCCTGACATTTCTTCCTTTTCCATTTTGCCGGCCCAGTGGACCACAGACCAGCAACTAATCCAGGTTATTCGCTCTATCGGAGTCTATGACGTGGTGGAGCTGAAATTTGCAGAGAATCGAGCCAATGGCCAGTCCAAAGGGTGAGGTCTGCGTTTGAGAAGCCCCTCTAGTTTGTAACCGTTGGAATAACAGGTCTGCACTCTCTTGGCCCTCGATTTTTTTTTTAATATATTTTATTGATTTTCTACAGAGGAAGGGAGAGGAACAGAGAGCCAGAAACATCGATGAGAGAGAAACATCGATCAGCTGCCTCCTGCACACCCCCTACTGGGGATGTGCCCGCAACCAAGGTACATGCCCTTGACCGGAATCGAACCCAGGACCCTTGAGTCTGCAGGCCAACACTCTATCCACTGAGCCAAACTGGTTTCGGCTTGGCCCTGGATTTTAACCCCTCCAACCCCAGGCCCAGTTCACTGCCTTGATTTTGGCAAATTGCCTTAGAATGGGGCCTGGCTGCAATGTCGTAGAACATTTATCCCTTGAGGGGCAAAGAAAGCTGACTTCTAATTTCAAATAAGTAGGAAGATTATAGACTGACACCTTTTTGTTGTTGGTAGAGTGTGTGTGTGTGCAGTAATAGCAGGATATTGTTTGCTTGGCCAGTTTTCACTAAAAGTGAAAGAAAATGTCTTTGTTCTTCTGTTGTCTGTAGATCTCACTCATTTTTAATGTTTCTTCCTCAGGTATGCTGAGGTGGTGGTAGCCTCTGAAAACTCTGTCCACAAATTGTTGGAACTCCTGCCAGGAAAGGTTCTTAATGGAGAGAAAGTAGACGTGAGGCCAGCCACCAGACAGAACCTGTCACAGTTTGAGGCCCAGGCTCGGAAACGTGAGTGCGTCCGAGTCCCAAGAGGGGGTACGTGGCGACCATCTGTACGAAGGGGGGAATGCTGTGGATTTGTCTTCTGTGCTGTAGGCTCAGCCTACAGTGTGGAGGAATTTGGGGGAGGGAAGGGGAGGAAAGGGTGGTTGTGGGTGGCACCATGGTCAGGTTGGCCCCAAATGAGGCCTGTGTGAGAGTCAGGTTTAGGTTTTACTTTGGTTCTGCCACTAAGTCATGTGACTGTGGGCTTATTTCCCCATCTGAACTAGATACATGATGTTTAAAGTGCCTGTCAACTCTAAATTGTGTGTTTCTGCCTGAAAAAAACCCTCAGTATATAGTGAATGAATGGGCTTAATTTATAAATTTTTTAAGAAGGAGCCATCCTAAAATATAAGCAAGGTATATAGAGATGGCTGTAATCTATTTATCTATCTATCTATCTATCTATCTATCTGCCTAAGCAACCAGTCGACTGTCTGACCAGTAGCTATGACACGAACTGACCACCAGTGGGCAGATACTCAACAAAGGAAGCTGCTGAGCTGCAGTGACTTGACAGCTGTGGTTCTTGGATAATGTACCTGGAACAGAGAGGAGGGAGCCCGATTCTGGGGTGCATCACCCAAGAACCACCCTCTTGCAATCCAGGACCCCTTAGGGGATATCGGAGAGCCCATTTCAGCCCCATCCCTGCAGGCCAGGCTGCAGGACCCCACTGGTGCATGAATCCATGCACCGAGTCTCTAGCCCATTGGCTCCCCACTTTGGGTCTGGCTCCCCACCAGGCCTCTAGCCCTTTGCAGAGGTCGTGGGTCTGGCCCTTACAGAAACTTTTCGACTCATTTAGCTAAATGATGAGACGTGCAGGACCTACTGGCTATGGTCCCAATGTTTGGTGCCCACACTGACTCATCCGCTTAATACTGATTTCCAGTGGAGGCAGCGAATTTTCCTGCGACCATTCTCACTGGGAAACTGGCCGTGGCTTCCCTCCTTCTGGGCAGACAGTAGCGCCAATGGGCAACCTCCAGGGAGGGAAGGCACAAAGGTGCAGCTCAGGTAGAAAGAAGGAGGTTCCTGCTGCTACAGGACTCTGCTTGGGCAGAAGGGCCTGGGCAGGATCCTGACATTGAGCAGGGCCCTGCCCTGGGCCTATTAGATTCCAGGCTAAGAAAATCCTGTTTGCTAGTAAACAATTGCATTTGCAAACAAAACAAAACAAAAAAACAATTGCTTTTGCAGCTAAATGCCCACAAGGCTTCAGTTCCTGCCAAACTTAGGGTAAAGTGAGGTGAAAGAAGTGAGACAGATATAGAGAGAAAGTGACAAAATATTGGGAGAAGAGAGGAGGGAGCCTGATTCTGGGGTGCATCAACCAAGAACCACCCTCTCACATCTGGGACCCCTTTGGGGATGTCAGGGAGCCGTTTTCTGCCTGATCCTTGCAGGCCAGGCTGAGGGATCCCACCAGTGGACGAATCCGCACACCAGGCCTCTAGCTTGTCATAAACCAAGATCGGAAGGTGCTCTGTAAGGAAGTGATCTAAAGATGTGCTGGAGAAGGTGCATTTAACAGTGTTTCTCCAGCATTTTCTAGGGACACTCTTGCAGTTGCTGGATATTTTAGTCTGTTTGGCAAGTATTTCTTAGAAAAGAAAGTTGCATCATATTACCTTAGCTCCACGCTAGCATCTCTTAGTGCCTCTTACTCCTTTTATTCCGGCTCTGCCCACCACGCACCTTCTGATCCTGATTTGGTTTCCCAGCGAGGCTCTCACTGGGAAGGGAATGCCCTGACCAGCTGCTGCAAGTGTTCGCTCTGCTTGGCAGCTCTGTTTCTCGTTGTAAATTAATAAAATGGCACTCTGGTTTATGAATCGGTCTCTGGTGAGTTTGGTTAGTATGAATCCGTCTCCTAGGGTTTGATCACCCCTGGTGAACGGTTCAAGTTGAGTTTCTGAACCTGGGAAACCTGAGAACCAGACCTTGGATTGGCCTGACCTCATGCAGTGCGGCCACCTGTCAGGCCCTGTCTGAAACAGCCAGCTGCCTTCACTCTGCCTTTCCTGCAGGGGGAGCTTTGGGGTGGCTCACATTGATTGGGGGGCCCATGGGAACCGTGTATTGATTGATGGGAGGTGGAGCCCTGGCCCCTGCTCTCTTGGGTAGGAACAGCTGTCCTTTTACTAGATGGAGAGCTTAGATGGCTGTGGGCTGAGCGTCCATTGCTCTGGTTCAGAAGGCACACACTTCCTCCTTGACAGCTTGTACTTTCCAGTTCCTTCAGTTTTAGTCTCCCTATAAAACAGCCTTCTTCAGATTCCCTAAGGTGCATCATTTTCCAGTTGCGTCAGGGGCCACACTCCTAACTTCGCACGGCCGTTTGTTCCTTGGTGCTGCCTTCCTTTGCTGAAATGGTGGTGGTGGCTGAGCGCTGTTTTTCTATGTTGTGGACTTGGCCTCTGTTCACTCGCTGAGTACACTTGGGTGGACTTGCTTTGCTAAAAAAATGTTGGGATTTGTAGCCAAAGATATAAAACAGCCTTGTGGATGAGGGGACAGTAGGTGGGAAGGTGGCTAACTGTCAGAGCTCACACTCACTTAACACTTGTTCTCCCTTCGGTGTGGGAGAGCGTGGGGAATACACAAGGTGCCGTGTGTTTGAGACAGAAAGGTGCTCCGACGGCACTGTGATAAGCTGCAGTAGGGAAACGGCAGTGGTTGCAGGGCGGCGACCCCCCTTCTGCTGGAACCGGAGTGGGTGTCCTGACAGGTTCGAGTCTAAGGAGCGCTCTTTCCACACTGTCTGCTGACGGTGTCTTTCTGCCTCGGAGACTCCCACGGCCAAGCGATCTTCTGTTGGAGTCCACGCTGGCCAGGCCTAACGTGGCTGCTAGTGGCAGGGAACAGGTGTAAGCAGGGGCTTGACAGTGCCAGGGCCATGCTTTCAGCTGTATGCCAACACGCTCTGAGCCCGCTGTGCCTCACACCACACAGCGTGCTCTGACTGCATGCTGCCCTGTGGGGAGAACATGGGGTCATTGAAATGTAGCCCTGGGAGTTCCCACAATTGTGGCATGTTTTATCCCAGGCGTTTGCTAGGAGTCTGTTCTCAGCTGTGCGCATCTGCTCTTCTGTGGGCAGACTCTTCCTGGCTTACCTCCCATTGTCTCTACCTCCCAGTCTCCGGTCTTCTCTTGGTTGTGTGTCTCTTTCATCCCAGTTACCACTTTGGTATGTGGATGAAGTGTCGCCCATCCCGAACCCTCCCTTCTCTTTCCCCAAACTCTCTCGGTCAAGTGCCTGGGCGAGGAGGAAATCCCAAGTGTGCAGCAGGAGCAGGTAGAGAAGGTCGACTAGCGCCAGGCTAAGGTCCTGCATTCTTACCAGGGGACATAGAATTCCAAATCCGATTGACTCCAGCTGAACAGGGATGAACATACTCACATTGTCATTTCTCATGGGGATTAGGATCCTTCTGCACTTAAAAATACAAGACAGATCTAAGGATAAATGTGAGGCATGGATGGTTCCACCCTGTTTCTCCGAAAATAAGACAGTGTCTTATATTAATTTTTGCTCCCAAAGATGCGCTAGGTCTTATTTTCAAGGGATATCTTATTTTTCCATGAAGAAGAATACGGTACACATTTATTGTTAAATGAAAATAAAAGGAAATTTATTACCTGTATACGGTATGGTAGTACGGTAGTTGTCAACATAAACCAGACAAACTGAATCCTACAGTATCAAGAATTTACTTGCCAAGACTGGTTTGGCTCAGTGGATAGGGCGTCGGCTTGGGGACTGAAGGGTCCCGGGTTCGATTCCGGTCGAGGGCATGTACCTTGGTTGCGGGCATATTCCCGGTAGGAGGTGTGCAAGAGGCAGCTGATCGATGACACTCTCTCATCGATGTTTCTAGCTCTCTATCTCTCTCCCTTCCTCTCTGTACAAAATCAATAAAATATATTTAAAAAAAAAAAAAAAAAGAATTTACTTGCTGAAGTTTGGCTCAGTGGTAGAGCGTCGGTCTGTGGACTGAAGGGTCCCAGGTTTGATTCCGGCCAAGGGCATGTACATTGATTGCGGGCACATCCCCATAGGGGGTGTGCAGGAGGCAGCTGGTCGATGTTTCTCTCTCATCAGCGTTTCTAGCTCTCTATTTCTCTCCCTTCCTCTCTGTAAAAAAATCAATAAAATATATTTTTAAAAAGTAGGGGGAAAAAAGAATTTACTCATTTATTCAATGACAATCTTGTCATCATCTTCTGGAACATCATCATAACAATCCAATTCCTGAGTTTCCTGGTGAATTTCTTGTGAATCCATTCTTGCAGAATCAGTGGACCAAATCTCTCATGTTTAGCAATAACACTGTCTTTAAATGAGTACTTCTTGTCAAGGTAGCCTGCTCACAGTGCATTTGCAATGCAACTGTCAGTGATTTTTTCCCATGAATTCTTCACCCAAGTCACAGCTTCTTGCAGTTTAGGTTTCACAAAGTTTCCATACTGATTTCTCTTCATTCTATTTTCAATGTAATCATTAATTTCCATGCGAAAATTGTCTTTGAATGGCTTGTTTATTGCAATATCAAGAGTGTGGAGATAAGCCGTCATTTCCGCGGGAATCATTATCTGATCTATTTTTCTTTCATGAAGAAATGTCTTCATGTCTTTAGCGCTGTGAGTGCTGGCTGCATCCCAGACTAGCAGACCTCTTTGGCTCCCTCGTATAACAAGTGGCAGCATTAAATCAACCCACTTCCTTATCCAGGTTTTTTCAGTTTCAAGAATAAAAACTCCCAAAACACATTCAATCTTTTCCTTCTTGCCCTTAGAAATGATTAAAGGTGGGATTTTAGTGCCATCCATATGAATTGCCAAAATACAGGAAACACGTGCGCTTTCGTAAGCAGTGGATGGAATGTACACTAAGGAGGCACCCTACTGTTCAATTGTTGTTTGAGATGATTGGCCCATAAACACTGCAGTTTCATCCATAGCAATCATGTTGGAAAGATTGTATTTAGAGAAGTCAGCATCATCAATAAAGGACTTGAATGCAAGTGCTCGCTTAATAACTTAAGTATCTTCCAACCTAAGCATTGTTGTACCGGTAGATCTTCTTAAAGACAGTTCACTTTGCTGAGGAAATTATCCAGCCAGTGTTGTGATGCTTGGAAGTCTTCGGGGGCTATATCAAACTGTGGTGCCATTGCAAGGGCAAATTCTTGAATCTGAGCCCTATTCACAACCAAAGCCTTTGCTCTCCTGTCAACAACCCATTCACAGATCAGGTCTTCCAGCTCGGAAAATAATGGTTGCTGACCTGATCCACACTTGCGCTTTTTAGCATTTCCCTTGTCCACTTGTTCAATGAGGTTACCTACTCTGCTCGCCATTTTCGGACCAATCGGACACAACATCTTCTCTTTGCAGAAAGCAGTAAGATTTTGGCCCCAAGAGTCTTCCACGATTCCTTTCTTGTACTCCACGGACTAGCTTTTTCTTTTTGCGCTCATTTCTAGGGGTAAAAAAAAAAAGGAATTGGGGTATCAAGGTGGGGGGAGGGGGGTCACTTAAAATGACACGGGGGTGATCAGAGTGGGGAATCAAAATGGCACAGGAGAATCAGAAGGGGGATTACCATTTTAGTAACCCCTTTTAATCCTCCTGTGTCATTTTGATTGCCCCCTCTTTTCCTCCTGTGTCATTTTAAGTGATCCCCCTCCCTCCCCCCCTGTGCCACTGAACACCTTCACCAGACATCCCCCCACCCCTTTATCAGACATTTACCCCCTGGGGCCTGCCTGGGGACTGTCACTGGGCTTGCTGGGGCCTGGAGCAGGGTCTGCCACTGACTGAGAACCTTCAGTCATGAGGACGGCCTCGAGCATCAGGTAGTGTCACCAGAGACAGACCAGCACTCACCATCTTCGCCGTGTCCTGTCCACTCTAATCCTCCTGTTCTTCTACACGCATCTGCGAAAAGTCTCCTCTTCTCTCCCGCCCTGCGCTCACTGCTCACTCTGACCTCCGCTCGGCCTCCACACATCAGTGACGTCAGGACTCTGTGTAACGTTACTGATTGCTAAACGCCAGTCAGGGCGGCCCTAGCGACCAATTTACAGTAAATTAATTTTCATTCTGAGACAGAGCCTAGGGGAGGCCTTATTTTCGGGGGGATGCCTTATATTTCACGCAGAAGGAAAACTGTAAGTATTTTGGGAGGATGTTTTATTTTCCGGGGAACACGGTAGATAAAGGATATTTTTGACATAAGATTTAAGGTATTGCCTTCTGGATTTATGTCTTAACTAAGTCGCCTCAGCTTTTTCTCTGATGCCAAAGAAAAGGCAGTAGATGATTCTGCTTTTCAGCCACCTGTCCTTCCTCAGGAGGTAGCCAGTGGCCTGCTGGAGGACAAGCTGGTCCTGTGGGTGTGTCTACAGCCTGGGCAGTAACAGTCGTCGTTTTGTTTCACAGGAATACCTCCACGGGCTCACTCTCGAGATTCAAGTGATTCTGCTGATGGACGGGCCACGCCCTCTGAGAATCTTGTCCCCTCCTCTGCCCGCATGGATAAGCCCCCAAGTGTGCTGCCCTACTTCAACCGCCCTCCGTCAGCCCTCCCCCTGATGGGTCTGCCCCCACCTCCAATTCCACCCCCACCACCTCTCTCCTCAAGCTTTGGGGTCCCTCCTCCTCCTCCTGGCATCCACTACCAGCATCTCATGCCCCCTCCTCCTCGATTACCTCCTCATCTGGCTGTACCTCCCCCTGGAGCCATCCCACCTGCCCTTCACCTCAATCCAGCCTTCTTCCCCCCACCAAACGCCACAGTGGGGCCTCCACCAGATCCATACATGAAGGCCTCAGCCCCCTATAACCACCACGGCAGGTAAGAACTACCTGTTCCTCTCACAGCTGAGCCAGGCGTAATGGGGTAGAAGGGAAGCATTTTCTTCTCTCCAAGGAAGGAAGTGAGCACTGAATTCTGTTTCCCTTGTGGGAAACTGTAGTCATAGAGTTGAGTCCTGGGAAATACTTACCTATTAGCTAATGTTTTTATTTGGTGTTTTGTTTGCATCTTACTTAACCCAAGCCATGACCCAAGCCATGTCCTTTGTACCCCTTTTTAAGGGGCTTGATTAAAAAGAGGGGCGTAGGTAGCTGTTAGGGAGGCTATGAATGTCTAACACTGTTGTTGGGTCATGCCAGAATTACCCACGTTTATGTCTTGAGAACATGAAGCACGTGACCAGGCAGAGGCCGTATAAAAATTCACACAGGAGAGACAGTATAGGAGTCACATCATTCCTAGGGTGGTGGCAGAGGATGGTGAAGGTGAGAGGGTTTGGCAGTCACCCTGGTATCACTTCTGTGCAGCCGGGATTCGGGCCCTCCGCCCTCTGCAGTGAGTGAGGCAGAGTTTGAAGAGATCATGAAGCGGAACAGAGCAATTTCCAGCAGCGCCATTTCCAAGGCCGTCGCTGGAGCCAGTGCAGGTAGGAACGCTTCCCACTGTGGCCTTCTCCCTGCCCTCCGTTTCACACAGTGCCAGGCCTTATTATTCCATCGGCAAGAAATTCCGCCAGATCCAGGGGGAGCACTGTTAGGTTCTCCAGAGTGCTCCGTTAGCCCAGCCGAATGGCTGAGTGGGTGAGCGCCAACCCAGGAACCATGTAGTATTGAGTGGGCATAACCAGAAGCCGTGGTGACTCTTGAAAATCTTTGGTTTCTAAGAGAAGATTGGGGGGCGGGAGGGAAGACACACACACACACACACACACACACACACACACACAATGGTAAGATATGTACACATATAATAATTTAATTTAAAAAAATAAAATAATTTTAAAAAAATGATACAGGAAGTTTCAAGGTTCTGGTCCCAAGTTTCACTTTATGACATTAGCCATATTCACTTAACTTCCTGTGAGTTTGCCACGTGAATGTAAATGTAGACTGTCCTGTCTCCAAGGTAACCCTAAGTTTTATCATCTATTTCCCATAACTTCTCAGCTTAGGCTGCAAAATTTAAATCCACAGAGTAGGTTAAAGACAGGAAGTGTACATGTTTTTGTTTTTCCCTCCAGACAATCTTCTTTGGCATCTGAATAAACCATTTTATTTTTTTATTATTATTTTAAAAAAAATATATTTTATTGATTTTGTACAGAGAGGAAGGGAGAGAGATAGAGAGCTAAAAACATCGATGAGAGAGAGTCATCGATCAGCTGCCTCTTGCACACCACCTACTGGGGATATGCCCGCAACCAAGGTACATGCCCTTGACCGGAATCGAACCCGGGACCCTTCAGTCCCCAAGCCAACGCTCTATCCATTGAGCCAAACCGGTCTCGGCTGAATAAACCTTTTTAAATTAGAAGTAATCTGCTCAGTGGGACAAGTCATATATACAGAGGACTATGATGAAAATCATTGTTCTCCACCAGTTCCTTCATACCAAAATGATCAAAAACCAAAGCTCTGTCTCCCTCTATTTCTATTGTTCTCATTCCAGTCATTCAAACCACATATATTTACTGGGAGCCTGTAAAATGGGCAGAAGAGCCCTTCCCTGGTGGAACTGACCTGGTGTCCTAGACTCCTCCAGCTTTTATTTTATTCTTCATGCCTGTACGGAGGAGCTGCCAGACCTCATTATCCCGGCCCTTGTCTGGTCTCCTGCTTTCCTGGCATTATCTTCTGTCCTTACTGCTCCTCACGCAGCTCAAAAAAGCTTTGTGGCCCTCGCTGGTTTGACTCAGTGGATAGAGCGTCGGCCTGCAAACTGAAGGGTCCCAGGTTCGATTCCGGTCAAGGGCACATGCCCACGTTGCAGTTGATCCCCAGTAGGGGACGTGCAGGAGGCAGCTGATCAGTGATTCTCTCTCATCATTGATGTTTCTATCTCTCTCTCCCTCTCCCTTCCTCTCTGACATCAATAAAAAAATTACTTAAAAATATATAACTATTAATAAAATAAAGTCTCATTAAAAAAAAAAAAAAAGGCTTTCTGCAAGTACCCACCCTGTGACCACTATTCCTGCCAGGTGTTGCTCAGATTTGGGGAATGAAGGGACTAATTCTTAATGGTAGCATAATTTAAATAAATAAAGAAAAATGTTAAATTTGCATATGTGTATTTATGCATGTGTGTGTGCTATATGCATGTTTTGGATATATATTATATACCCAAAATATATAATATATTTATATTATATATAGCACATATATATGCATGTGTATGTGCTATATGCATGTTTTGGATATATATGTATTTCTACACACGTTTGATTATAAATTTAAGACAGTTTAGTAAAAAGTATGCAGTGTTAATAAAGTCCTCTGCACAGGCCCCCCTACAAGTCTACCTCTTACAGTTTTTTGTCTCTCCAGATTTTTTTTGTGCATATAGCAACATATATGTAATTTTTATTGTTATTACAAAAATTAAATAATATATTCTGCGCATGTTACATCATGTTACTGTGTGCCTGCACAGTGCTAAATGCTTTGTATTGCTTCCTTTGTTTACATACAAGATGACTTCATGCTTTTTAACAACCGCGTGATAGGCTGTGAAACCAGTGATGTGTAATTATGTGGCTAGACCCCGTTGAAGGATTTAAGTTTCTAAATCTTTAACACAGCAAACAACACCGAAACAAACATGATTAAACTTACACTAGTACACAGTGTGAATAGAAGTAGAAAATGTTTAGAATTCCTGGGTCAAAGGTATGTACCTTGTTTATTTCAATGGATGTTGTCAAGCAGCCTCAGACAGTGATGCGCCAGTTTGTACGTCCACTAACAGTGTCTGAAGACATCTGTGATTGCAGCCCGCTGAGATGTAGGTACCTTCTGGTTTTATACCTGCCACCTCTGCTGCTCTCACTGGGGTTCTGTGGGACCACTCGTGACTCTTGGTTTGTGTCGTCCTGAGTTCTCCATTTGGTCAGCGGCTAACTGCCTCTGCTCACCTTGGCCTTTTCCGTCCACCCGTCAGGGGATTACAGCGACGCGATTGAGACGCTGCTCACAGCCATCGCGGTCATCAAACAGTCCCGGGTCGCCAACGATGAGCGCTGCCGTGTGCTCATCTCCTCTCTCAAGGACTGTCTCCACGGCATTGAAGCCAAGTCCTACAGCGTGGGTGCCAGCGGGAGCTCGTCCAGGTGAGCTGATGGCTGCCTCCGCGGCCGGCCAGCCCGGCTCAGCTCTCTTCCAGGGGTGGGCAGGGCGGGAGGGAGCCCAGGGGACCTGGCAAGGACCTGGCTGACAGCAGGCCACGCCCTCCTGTCTCCCGGGGAAGAAATCACCTGACATATACAGTAGTCAGTGTCAGCCGGCTAGGTGAGGAGTGGGTTATTCCGGGGAAAAGGTAGACCGGGATAGCCAAGAACACGGGCTTCGGAGCCACCCATGCTTGGATTTGAACCCCAGGACTGCCCCTACCTACCTGTGTGACCTTGACAATGGAATTAATCAACTTTCCAAGTTTCATTTTTCTCATAAAAGAAAGGTGGGGAGCAATAGTACAAATCTTACAGACTTGTAAAGATCAGGTGAGACAGTGCATGGACAGCTTTTTGCACTGTGCTCGATACATTAGTAAGATCTCAACAAATTTAACTGTTATTTTCAAAAAAAAGGCTCGTCCTCACAGGCGGACACCATCAGACAGTGGGCCCAGGAGGGCCGTGGAAGACAGGGTAGATAAATGCTGGAAGACGCCAGAGGCAGCACTGGGGCGGAATGCGCTAGGCCCTCTGTGCGAGGCTCAAGGATCTTTCTCACAGGAAAAGACATCGGTCCCGGGAGAGGTCACCTAGCCGGTCCCGGGAGAGCAGCAGGAGGCACCGGGACCTGCTTCACAATGAAGATCGGCATGACGATTACTTCCAAGAAAGGAACCGAGAGCACGAGAGACACCGGGACAGAGAACGGGACCGGCACCACTGAGAAAGGTGGGACGAAGCCCTGTGCCAGCTGGTGGGCGGTCTTTTATGAGAGAAGATTACTCACTGAAGGTTTTTCTCTCTGTATGTTTTATTTTTATATTTACTGATTGGAGAGAAAGGCAGGGAGAGAGAGAAACATTGTTTGTTGTTCCACTATGCATTCACTGGTTGATTCTTTTTTTTTTTTTTTTTTTTTTAATTTATTGGCCGAAACCGGTTTGGCTTAATGGATAGAGCATCGGCTTGGGAACTGAAAGGTCCCGGTTCGATTTCAGTCAAGGACATGCACCTTGGTTGTGGGCATATCCCCAGTAGGGGGTGTGCAAGAAGCAGCTGATCGATGACTCTCTCTCATTGATGTTTCTAACTATCTCTCTCCCTTCCTCTCTGTACAAAGTCAATAAAATATATTTAATATATATATACACACACACACACATATATATTTTATTGGCCGAAACTGGTTTGGCTCAGCGGTAGAGCATCGGCCTGCGGACTGAAAGGTCCCAGGTTCGATTCCGGTCAAGGGCATGTACGTTGGTTGTGGGCACATCCCCGGTAGGGGGTATGCAAGAGGCAGCTGGTCAATGTTTATTTCTCATCGATGTTTCTAGCTCTCTATCTCCCTTCCTCTCTGTAAAAAGTCAATAAAAAATATATTTTAAAATATATATATCTATATATATATAGATATATAGATATATTTTATTGATTTTTTACAGAGAGAGAGGGATATATATTTCAGTCTGAAGGCCGACGCTCTACCGCTGAGCCAAACCGGTTTCTTATATGTGCCCTGGCCAGGGCCCTAACCCACAATGTGGCCTGTGGGGATGATGCTCTACTATCCAGCTAGGGCTATTTTTTAGAGCAAATTCAGGAAATGGGCAGACCTTTGATTTAGTAACTGAAAATTCAGGAGGGCAGATTTCCTGCTTGTTAGGAGTCTCACCCTGAGATGGGCCTGAGATTAAGGTATTTTTTGTTTGTTTCTTGGCTGCCTTGCCTGTATCTGACACAGCAGGCCTAAGAGCTCAGAGCACAGTGTCTGCGGGCAGTGCCAGAGTGTGAATCCACTCCTCCAGCCATATGGCTTTCTCTTCCAGTTTCTCACTTTGAATGAAGGTAAGAAAATTGTCTCATTAGATTGCCGAGTGTTCAGTGAGGTAATCCCCACACCTGTTACATAGTAAGCTCTCGAGGAATGACAGCCGTGTTATCAGCATTGCTGTGCATAATTGGGGAAGTTGACCGGTACAGAATACTTATTGTTTACAAGGTGCAACATAAATGATTTTAAAAATTAATGTCTAAAAAGATTTTGAAAATCAAGATACTTTTTTCAAACAGAAGAAAGCTGACCCAGAAGAAAGTTTATAGCTTTGGAGACCGTGGAGGGTGCTTCAGTGGAAGGATATATTTGTTTAGGGAAGGACAGATTGACAGCAAATACTTTTTCTTTTTTTTTAAAGCAAAACAAAAGCAGGAGAGTTGGAGTGGGGGAACCACATGAACTTGGGTCATTGAAAATGGAGTTAGGCTTGGTTGGACCCAGGGCTTCAGCTCTATTTTCATTCCCGAGGTCGGCTGCGAGTTTGACATGCTTGGACCATCCAGCCCATAGACCTCACAGGCCTGCTTAAGCATTTGGTCTGGCCCTGCCACAGCATGGGGGGGGGGGGATTAATTACATGATCACGTGTAGCAGGCTAGTGTTTTAAAATGTATTTTTATTTCAGAGCGGAAAGGAGAGAGGGAGAGGTGGGGAGAGAGAGAGATCAGTGATGAGAGAGAATCCTTGATCAGCTGCCTTCTGCATGCTTCTTTCAGGGTGTGTGTGTGTTTTGGAATTTGAGGATATTCTTCAGTCTGTGGTTTGTACATTTTGTAGTTCTTGGCTCTTTTTTTTTTAATTAAATTATCTGTTTACATATATCATTGCCCCTCCCCATAAATGCCCTCCTTCCCCAAAGTTTTGTGTCCATTGGTTGTACTTATATGCATGTATACAATTCCTTCGGTTGATCTCTTATCTCCTCCAGATCTCCCTACCCTCCCCACTGTAATTTGACAGACTGCTTGTTGCTTTACTGTCTCTATATCTATCTTTTGGTTCATCAGTTTATAATATAATGTGTTTTTTTTTTTTAATATATTTTATTGATATTTCACAGAGAGGAGGAAGGGAGAGAGATAGAGAGCTAGAAACGTCAATGAGAGAGAAACATCTACCAGCTGCCTCTTGCACACGCCCTACCATGGATGTGCCCGCAACCAATGTACATGCCCTTGACCGGAATCGAACTTGGGATCTTTCAGTCCGCAGACCGACGCTCTACCACTGAGCCAAACCGGCTTCGGCAGTTTATAATGTTTCATTGACTGGCTTATTTCACTCAGCATGATGTTCTCCAATTCCATCCAGGTTGCTGCAAATGATGAGAATTCCTCCTTTTTTATGGCAGCATAGTATGCCATTGTGTAGCTGTACCATAATTTTTTGATCCAATCATCTGCTGATGGGCACCTAGGCTGTTTCCAATCCTAGCTATTGTAAATTGTGCTGCTATGAACTTTGAGGTGCATATATCCTTTCTGATTGGTGTTTCTAGTTTCTTGGGATATATTCCTAGGAGTGGGATTACTGGGTAGTTCTTAGCTCTTGCCTTATTATTTTAGAACCTTCTATTTGATGTATAGTCATTCTCATTTCATTGCTATCCTCCTGGTCCAATGAAAACTGAGCTTTCTGTACAATTTTGATCCAGGGCAAATATTCAGAAGCCCAAATGGTGTGACATTGAGAAAGTATTGAGGGCTTCAGTTTTCCCTACAGAAAGGGGACAAAACCTGCCTGCATGGGTGTTGAGAGAAGCCAGAGGGATAGGCCACGCCTGATTCTGAGGCTGAAACTTTGGCTGCAGAGTAGAAGGATTACTCAGCTTGTGGGTGTCTGTTTTCTGTGTAGCTCCTTCAGCATACGGAAGTGTATACATAAAGGGTGTGCATTTGTGTATTAGTGAAATCCTAAGCCTGACTCTAATCCTCCCTTCTTCGTTTAGCTATTGTTTCTATTTTTCTATACTAGAGGCCCAGTACATGGGATTCACGTGCTTGATGGAGAGGGTCGTCCCTCAGCCTGGTCTGTACCTTCTCATAGTCTGGGAGCCCTTGGGGGATGTCCAGCTGATGGCTTAGGCCCACATCCCATGGGCCTAAGCTGGCAGTTGGACATCCTTAGCATTGCTGCAGAAGCCAGAGGCTCTGCCAATGCCATTGCACTCACCAACCATGAGCCCGGCTTTGGCACTTCCTGGTGGTTATTGTGTTCATAGCGACCGGTTGTTCTCCTGTTCGGTCAGTTTGCATATTAGCCTTTTATTAGGATGGTGAGGTTCACCATGCTCCCCTGCAAATTAGCGTTATGCCATGAGAACAGGGCTGAGGGGACGAGGGACCGGCAGTTAGGTGGAGACGTGGCAAATGGCTAAACAGTGTCTTCTTTGCGGCAGAAGCTGCTCTGTGCGCTCACGATTCCGGGTGGCGACTGCTGGTGGTTTCTCCAACCCCTGGGTGCTGTGCTCTCAGCCCCTCCCCCCAGCTGTCATCTGGGAATAAACTTAGACATTTCTTGAGTTTTAGTACAGTTTACAGCACCTCTGGCTGTGGGTGTATGCGTGTGCACACACTCAGAGAATGCTGTTTGAGCCAGGGCTTCTTTAAGAGAAGAAAAAGCTTGAGTTTGAGTTTCCTGTGTAAGTACATGCTCCCTGCCAGGGCCTCACAGATGTGTGGAGGTTAAACACAAGTGTGTTCTCATGCTGTACCTCCCAGTTCCAGATTTCCCTTCCCTTTAGGTAAGCTCTGACTTGCTCAGAGTGATTTCCTGAAACAATTTAAATTCACCATGTTTCCTTGTAGCAACATTGCTTGAGATGTAATTTCCATACTTTCCTAGTCTCTTTTTGAGACTTCATTTCATTGTCTTCCCCCACACACACCTTAAAGGAAGATGTCACTGCTTTTTTCTCTCTCCTCCAACCAGCCCGCACTGTCCACAGTGCCAGACACCAGAAGTCCTTTCTTTCTTCTGCTTTCCCAGGCTTGCGTTTCTCTGTCTGCACCCCCTGCTGCATATGCTGAAACTTTAGGAAATGCCCTGGTAAGTCATTTAAGTCCCGCTACTCTGAAAGTAACTCTGATGTGTGTTCCTTCGGATGTTCTTGTTGCAGGAGTCGGACGGAAGCAAATGTTTTTTAATGGACTTGCATCTCCTCACCTCGATCAGGACTAAAGGACGGAGGCCGCTCCACCCCTTCCCTTCCCTCCATGCCCTCCCCCTCCAGACACCCAGGGATTGCCCTCTGCCCTCCAGGACTGAAGACTGCCGGCCCTCCCAGTCCCACACCCCGCTTGCCGGGGAAAGAACCTACAACCTACAGACCGGTTGGGAGGGGAGGCAGACAGGAAGAAGCAGGTCCAGCCCCGGTCTCCATAGAGAATGGTGCTTTGTTCAAGGAAACGTGAGTTTCTGATTCTCCTGGAGCGGTTCAGTAGTGAGGTTGATGGGAAGACTTCCTTCTCAAAGCAAAGGAATCCTTCGAGTGGGATCTAGGAGAGCGACTGGGGTGCCAGGATATGCCCAGGCTCTTGCCCTCTAGGTTTGATGGGGCCACGAGGGTCCAGACCCCTTGCTATCACCTCTTCGTTCAACTCCTTTCCTTCCAGCCCTTTGAGGCGGGACCATGAGAACAGAATTTGTGGAAAGCTGCTCTTGCTCTTGCTTTTCCTTCTTACGTAGTGACGGTTTGTTTCCCTGGCCTCCTGGCGGCGGAGCCTCCCGCCCCTGCTGCCCGGCCTCCTCCGCGGACGCCTCCCTGCAGAGCAGGCCGCGGGGTGCTGTGTGCTGGGAGCCCGGAGCCAGCTCCCTCCCTGCTTCGGGCGCTGTTGCCTCTCGCAATAACCAGCTCTGCCAGGTGTTCTGTTTCCCGGGGCTCCACCTTTCACAGGGGAGCCCTCCCCCCAGGGCTGCTTCCTTGTTTTAGAGGAGGTATTGCCGTTGGGAGGTGGGGACGCGGCCTCAGCAGCGAAGAGCCTGGTGCAGTGCCAGGATGGAGGCGGCACCGCGGGCAGCGCATGGCGGGCAGGCACGGCCTGCTCCCGGAGGCCCTTCTTTTTTGCGCGGGTTTGATATAAGCATCGGCTCGCATCCCCCAGGTACCAGTTCCACTCCTCGTGGGGTAACCTGACACTAGCAGCCAGGGAAAGTCACAGGTGGGGTGTCTCCACCTTTGACCATTGACTTCCTGTCTCCCTGGGCTCTGCCTGGAGGTACTTCCTGCCTCTGAGGAGGAGCAAGGACAAGCGGAGTCTGACCTGAATGAACTCCGTGTTCTAAGGACCACCGCTCGGGGCCATTTCCCACACGGGCATGGAATTGCTTTCCTGTAACATCTGATTGTGAAGTTCTTGTTGCTGAGGGAGGAAGCAGCAGGGTCTGCAGTGCCCGGGGGCGATGGGCAATGGGCACTATTTGCGCATCTAGAGGGCCCGTGGCAGCTAACGAGAAGAGACATGACGTGAGACGTGGCGTGTGAGGTTAGGGTCATTGGAGACCCTTGTGGCTCAGGGAGAGACTGAGTTGGACTGAACCCTCTCTTCCCTGCACGTTTCTGACCCGGCCCTCCCGGCCCCCCAGGGCGGCCCCGGGGGCTGGAGAGGCACATGCCCTTGGGACAGGTGACAGGTTTGTAGCCCTTTTCCCCTGTCCCAGGTCCCAGCCCCACCTCCGGCTCAGGATGTGGCCCCCTGCCTGCAGGCGAGTGCTGGTACTGGGTGCACCCTCGGGAGCGGTCCTGGTGTCCTGTGTCAGCGTAGAGAACAGTGAGTGGCAGGGAGGAAAGGAACGGAGCGCAGGACAGCCTCTACCCGGGAGCTCCTCCCCGTTTTTGTTTTGTTTCTATTCGGTGACTCCATTTTTAGTTTTGTTTCCTGATAGCAAAAGGAAAACACCCAGTCCTCAAAGGCCAAGGCCCCGTCCCCCTGTTGTCGGTGATTTGTTTGTCTTTCTGATAGGTTGAAAATTGTGTAATAAACTTGATGACGCTGTCAATCTTTTATACTGCATTGTATTTTTTTCCTTTTGTAACAAAGTATTTTTAAATAATAAATGGGGTGTGAGCTATTTCATGGATTCTGCATTGAATAGATTTGTTGAGGTGTCGGGCCTGGGCGTGGGTGGATGCAGAGGCTGTGGATGGTAGTGAAGCCCAGGTCGCTGGACTGGCGTGCAGGGTGTGTAGCTGCCTGGGGTGCAGGCAGGAGCCTCTGTGCCGGCTGTTTTCCTTCGCCACCTCAGCAGTCTGGTTAAATCTTAAGGCCGTCCTGTACCAAGACTCCAAAGATTTACTCCCAGAATACATGTCCTCCCTGAACTGGTGTCCTCATGGCAAGGTCAGGAAGGGAAGAGGCCCCAGGAGTGAGAAGTCTGATGGCTAGCGCCTCCTTCCACCCACTGGCCTGCCCATGGGCTGTGGAGATGAAAGCCAGAGCTGTCCTCATCCACACGGGGCGCTTTAAGAACCAGAGATAAGTGTGAGTGGACATGAGCGAGAGCTGAACTGGGAAATACATGTGAGGAAGCAGAGTGATCTTAACGTTCCAGAAAACTGGCTTTTGAGAAAGTCAGGTGAACAGGGAGCGTTGTGTGACCAAGATGAACCAGAAACCAGCTGATGGATAATATGCACTGGGACCAGTAAAGGCAAATCTGTAAAAATAACTTTTTAAGAGATGTTTTTAAAAATACATATTTATTGATTTTAGAGAGGAAGGGAGAGAGAGGAATATCAATGATGAGAATCATCCATCGGCTGCCTTCTGTATGCCCCACACTGGATCGAGCCGAAACCCAAGCATGTGCCCCTGACCAGAAATTACACCGTGGCCTGGTTCATTGGTTGACGCTCAACCACTGAGCCACTGCAGCTGGGCAGAACAAGTAATCTTGCAGCAGAAGGGAACTTTGCTAGCGGGCCTGAAACCTGGCAAGAGAATAGTTGGGGTGCCTCAGTTCCAACCTGCACCTGCTTGCAGTGCTTGCTAATGCCTGCTGCTGTACTGCGCCAGTCCGCACCGGCTAGAAGCCCACTCCTTAGGCCCATGTGGTGCCTGCTGGTGGAGAAGGGAGCATCTTCAGTCCTCTGGGAAGTGCTGTGCTGGCACAGAGGGCCTGGTCTTGCCCTGGCTGGCTAGCTGAGTCAGGGAGAGCCTCGTCCTGTCTGCCAAAAAGGCTGTGGTCCACTTCCCAGCCAGGACACACACTAACACGAGGAAACTGATGTCTATCACCTCAATGTTTCTCCCCCCCCACCCCCAATCTCTCAAATCAATAAAATATTTTCTGGTGAGGATTTTTTTTTAATAGAACTGAACCCTAGCTGGTTTGGCTCTGATAGTGTTGGCCTGTGGGTCCCGGGTTCGATTTTGGTCAAGGGCATATACCTTGGTTGCAGACTTCTCTCCAGCCCAGGCTCTGGTCTGGGCGTGTGCAGGAGGCAACCAATCAATATGTTTCTCTCATCTATGTTTCTATCTCTCTTCCACTCTCTAAAAATCAATGGAAAAATATTCTCAGGTGAGGATTAAAAAAGGGGGACTAACCATTGGATACCTCTGGGTTCAAATCCCAACTCTTACTATTTAACCTCACTACCTTGGGACACGTGGTAACACCTGATGTGATTTCCTTCGGCCTCGGGGTCACTGTGTGGACTCAACAACCTGCCAGGCTCTGGACGGACATCAGTTCCCACCAGTGGCTGCCATGAAGCCGGAAACCTGAAGCTGTGTCCTCGGTGCTTCCTGAATACGGCGGCACCTCCGCCCCCAGACAGGGCCACGCAGTCATCACCTGACAGTGCAGACATACGTGTGAATATCCCAACTGGCCTCCGCAGCTCCTCTGTGCTCGCCTGTCTCCGAATGCCGGAGCCACGGTACCCAGCAGGGGCCCTGATCAGTTCCCCCGGAGGCCAGCTTCGCGGGCCCTCAGTGCCCGGCTGCTGCCTGAAGCTCTGCTCTGGTGTGTCCACACGGTGACTCCAACAGCACGAGGAAGAAGCATTTGTGGGCCATCCTCGGGAGCCACGGCGCTAAGCGTCCAGGCAACCACGAGGTGAGGGAGGGAGGGGCCTTCTTGTTTCGATCGTGTCATTTCAGCCAGTCGTGCTCACCCTCAAGTGGTACCTGTGAGTGATGAGGCACTTAATTCACCTGAATCTCCTGGCAGGTTTCTAGCTGTCAGTAACCAGTTGTACGATGCTCGGCTGTGTTGCTTCCTCATCTGTGCCTGCCAACTGGCAGATTAGGTTGAAAATTGATCTCTAAAGCCCTTTTGGATTATAAACTGCCTCTCCACTCCCCACTGAGCCTTCCATTCATTTGTCTGTGCTGCTTGGGGGGTGGCCTTACCACGGAGCCTCTAAGGGAACAGGCCGCTCCCAGTTTAAAGCCAGCGATTTTCTTCAAAGCAGGGCTGGAGGAAGCAGTGTGAGAAGCAACAGAAACCGGGATGTCAGTGGTGTTTGTCACTGAAATACCAGCAGTGTCCTTCCTGGATGTTTTGATACTGTTTTGGGGTTGATCAGACCTGCCCCCTGTGGTTTCTGGACAGACCCCAGAGCAGTGAGGAGGCCAGGGCACAGAAGGGGTAGAAAACAAGCAGCTTCCGTGGGCTGGACGGTGGGGACCTGCACAGAAGCACAGAGGGAACCACCATGGGATGCAGGCCTGTTACTGGACTCGGAAGAAGTGCAGCTCTTCTGGGACTCCTCTCAAAGGGGCCCTTGACCCAAAGCAGTGGGTTCTGCCATGGCTCCTGGCAGCCTCTTGGGGCTAAAAGACAAAATGGCGCTGCCAAGTTTTAACGACGATTAAAGTATGCGTTCCTTTCATTTTAATTTGAAACTTTAAAGTAAGTGATCCAACAATACTGGTTAGACTGTGCTTCTTGCAATTACTCCTGCCTCCCTGCAGAGGAGCTGCGGCCTGTGCGAGGGTGAGAGGCAGGCCCTGGCTCTGGGTGGGGGTGGGGGTGGGGGAGGGAGGAGGGAGCCATGGACTGTGGCTTTGCAGGGTGACATCCTGAAGGAGACAGAACCTGCAGTGCCTTTGGGTCCGTGGCTCAGGCTGAGCAGCCGCTGGGAGGGCCTGCCTTCTTCCAGAGTGTGTGAACTAGGTCCCACAAGGAAAAGGCCGCACAACAGAAAATACATGTTTATTATAAAATAATGTTTGCTTCATGATGAAAATAGAAAAATAACACTATGAGCTACTCAAAAAGGCCTGGCGCTCAGCCTCCGCAGGATGGAGGCTGTGTCCCTTGGAGCTCCGTGCTGGTGCAGGGCAGGCAGGCACGGCACACGGGGCAGAGTGGCTCAGGTCCTGTGGGCGCCACGGAGCCTACTTGGTCCACACAAAGCTCTGTCCACGGCGGTCAGAGCGGAGAGCTTGAGTCCAGGAGCCGGTTCTGAGCACGGCCAGAGGGGCCAGCCTGTCCCGCCCTGTGCTGGAGTGGAAGAGTCTCTTAGGCTGAGGGTCCCGGTTAGATGCTGCCCAGTGGCCTTATGCTCGGTTTGTTGCCCAAACATCTGTGCTGAGGAAAAGCTGCAACTCCCTCGGACCACGTGACCCTCCATCTCGCTGGTGTGGCTCCAGTACAGAGCGTGAGCATCTCAGCTGCTGAGGGCTGTGGGCTGCAGTTTTTGGACTTCAAATCCTGTCCATACTGATGACAGAAAGACACACAGATGTTAGAGGACCAGTGAACAAGAGCAGCTGGCCTGAACTGTTCCAGCTTCCAAGCCTCCTGGCCCCGAAGAACAAGGAATCATCTAGTCTCTCTCCCTAAGGGGGTAAGGCCTACCCTAAATGGGAAGGGCGGTCCCACAGATCCCCTTCACCCCCTTAAGAGCCTACTAGACCCCTCCAGCTGCAGGAAAAGGGAACCCTCCCCCCTCAGGGGCACTCCCTTGGCGCAGACCTGGAGAAGGCGGCCAGCGTGAGCGCCTCCAGCAGCAGCTCGGAGCCGCAGAAGAGGAGCAGGATGCCGTTCATGATGGCTTCCAGGCGGAGCACGTAGGTCTGCAGCAGCAGGTAGTACGTGGCCATCACGGCGGAGGGGAAGGTCAGGGCCACACTGATGGCCAGGGGCATCTTCCGCTGGCACAGGTTTCCCTTGGTGCCTGTCAGACAAGCCCTGGGTCACCTCCAAGCGGCCATGCCCCTCCCTCGCGCAGAGCAAAGGTGGTGGGCGCGGGGACTGGCAAGGCAGGGCGCGATGCGAGGGGGCGCAGCTTTATAAACCGGGTAAAGGCAAGGGCGTGGAGGAGTCTGGGATTGGAATCATTCACCCCAAAGGGCCTGCTTCCAGTTTGGCTCCCATTCATGGGGCGCTGGGTCTTTATTGGGGGGAAATTTATTTTAATTATAAAGATATAATCATTGAAAACTTTCCAACTAATATACAGGAAATAATTTTGGAAAATATAGAGGAGCATGCTCACTCCCTGGAAGGAGCTGTTAGATTACACTGTTCCGGACTTCCGTTCCATGAGTCTGTGCTCATGCTATTCGGATAAAAACGAGTCATTCTCTGATATGTCTTGCAGCTTACTCTGCCCCATTAATACAACTTAGACATCTCTCCACACACACTACCTTACTCTTTTTTAATGGTTCTGAATGGTCTCTTTGGACTGATTCTGTAACTCATTGAGCTGATCCTGCGTTGACAGATGTTCAGGTTGTCTCTAGCTTTGAGGTCACACACTATGTGGAAGCCACACACTATGTGGCCACAAACATTCTGACAAGTCTGTACATCTGGGAAGTATGTGTTTTCGGCCAGTTTTAGAGGTGGAACTGTTAGGTCTAAGGATATAATTTAAAATAAAATATTTAAAAAATATATATATATATTTAGTATTTTACTGATTTTTTTACAGAGAGGAAGGGAGTGGGATAGAGAGTTAGAAACATCGATGAGAGAGAAACATCGATCAGCTGCCTCCTGCACACCTCCTACTGGGGATGTGGCCACAACCAAGGTACATGCCCTTGACTGGAATCGAACCTGGGACCCTTGAGTCCACAGGCCAATGCGCTAGCCACTGAGCCACACCGGTTAGGTCTACGAATATAAATTTGACAAGGTAAAACTATCAGCGAGAAGGACATACTAATTTATGTTCCCAGAGTTTGAGGCTAGAGGTGCTCATGTGTGTGGGGCGCTGGGTCCCGTCCGCATGCCTGTTCTCACGCCGGGTGCTGGGAGCCTTTCTCAGCTGCTGGTGAAAATGTTCTCGTTTCCACTTACATTGACTAGTGAGTGAGGCGTTTGTCCTGCTTACTGGCTCCTGTCATTTCCCTGTGAACTTCCCATTAATTTCCTTTCCCACTGTCCACAATTCAGTTGCCTTGGCCTGGTGGGTGTGGCTCAGCTGGTCAGCACCGTCCCACACACCGAAAGCTGGCAGGTTCGGTTCTGGTCGGGGCGCATGCTGGAGGCAGCCAAACTCTCTCTCTCTCCCTTCCTCTCTCTAAACCATTTAAAAAACCAGGTTGTGCTCCCTGGCAATGGGCAAGGAGACACCCGCCTAGTGGTGGGGTTGCTCTTTATCAGTCAGGGGCGAAGCAGATGTTCAGTCCTTAGTTCATCCTAGCTTGATGCCTGTGTTGGTGGCCAGAGCTGTTTCATGTCTGAGGCACATAAAAAATAAATAAAAACCCAGGTTGTGTTTCCTTCACGATTTATGTGAGCCTGCACCTTTATTCTTTGTTCTATGTATTGCAGGCATTTTTTGTTTTTTTCTGTTTTGAATTATAACACTTTTCAGAGATGAGACATTCTAACTCATAAGAGACATGCTCTGCATTTGTGGGGATATGAAGCTTGTCCCAGGGAAAGTCTTGTTCGGAGAAGCGGAGGGGAACTTGGTGCCAATCTGGACAGGCACATTCTGTTCTGGACACGGCGTGACAGCCCAATCCATTCTCTCAGCACCGGTAAGGGGAACAGGCACTTTGAGGGTAGTCAGGCACCTGGGAAGGAATTCTCCAGTATCTCCTGCGACTGCCCACATCTAGCCCTACAGAGCAACAGACAGGTAAGTCTTGACCCAAAACATAAAGCAGTTTGAAACTTCAGAAAGGGAGGAATGCGATATGGCGCCAGATCCAATCTCTTTCCGGGAGCCCAGTTTATGTGCTTTCCTTGTTAGTCAAGTTACAGACACCAGCTCATTGGCTAAGGCCATGGTTGACAGACTGCGGCTGGCGAGCCACATGCGGCTCTTTGGCCCCTTGAGTGTGGCTCTTCCACAAAATACCACGGCCTGGGCAAGTCTATGTTGCAGAAGTGGCATTAGAAGAAGTTTGTTTAAAAATGTGGCTCTCCAAAGAAATTTCAATCGTTGCACTGTTGAGATTTGGCTCTGCTGACTAATGAGTTTGCCGGCCACTGGCCTAAGGAATAGGAGCGTCCTCGGGACGGCACTCACCAAAAAACAGCCGAATCACTTCAATCCCGAGGTAGAGGAAGAGCATCGCCACGTCCAGCACCAGATTGGCGGTGGGATACGGCAGCAGGAGACCTGCCAACACAAAGGCCGGCGTTTGCCAACAGCATGCAGCTCCCAGAGCTCCCGCACACGTGGGGTAAAGAGGACAAGAGTCCTATCAGCTCCCCACGAGCTGGGCAGGGAGATGTTAACCTAATGCAGGGTCGGCTCACAGTGCAACGAGTCTGTTAGGGGCAGGCTTCTCATGGTGGAGTTTTTGTTGTTTTTTTTAAGTATGTTTTTATTGATTTCAGAGAGGAAGAGATAGAAACATCAATGATGAGAGAATCATGGAGGCTGCCTCCTCCACACTCCCTTACTAGGGATCAAGCCTGCAACCCGGACCTGTGCCCTTGACCGGAATCAAGCCCAGGACCCTACAGTCTGCAGGCCGAAGCTCTATCCACTGAGCAACACCGGCCAGGGCTTATGACAGAGTTTTACTCCCAACTCCAAAAGCCTGTGGGACGCCACTCTCCAACATGATCAGATGGACACGGAACGCCGGCTGCTGAGTCGTTCTGAGTCACCCAGGGGCTTGAACGGAAAGTGGACTTCACAGAGAAAGATGGGCTCACATGGAGGAGCCCACATCCCCCAAATAAAAAAATCACATTTTCAAAATATTTTATTTATTGATTGAGAGATATCAGTTTGTTGTTCCACTTATTTATGCATTCATTGGTTGATACTTTTATGTATCCTTTACCGGGACGGAACTGGCAACCTTGGGCTATGGGGACGATGCTCTAACCCACTGACATACCTGGCCAGGGCCCCCAAAACAAGAAATTCTTGCTGAGGGGCTCCCTAGGAATGGCTCTCAAGGAAGCCATTCCCTACCTTGCTGGAAAGAGGGGGCCGAAAAGTGGCTGAAGTGGGGAAGGCAGCCCATGCCTTACCTTTATACAAAAATATGAAGAGTTCCAGCAGGAAGTAGGTTGCATAATACCAGCCGTTCAGGAAGAAGAGGATTTCCAGGGGCGTGGAGGACAACCGCTTACCTGCCAAGAGGGGCCAGAGGAGAGGGTGAGGGGAGGGCGCTCGCCCCCTCTGAACGGTGTGTCTCCAACTTGGAGAAAGCACGAGATCGCAGCCAGCGGGAGGGCCGCTGGGGCCCTCTGGTTGCGAATAATGAGGGTGGGGTGTGAGCACAGGACGTGGAGGGGGCTTCCTTCAACCCCCTTCTGTCCTCGGAACCAGCCAGACCCCACTCGCGGCTTCGGGGTGGCAATCCCGTCCCCTGAGATCTCCCCCGTCACCATCTGAGGGGAAACGGGCTGCTTCGAGGTCGCTCAGAGGCATGTCCATCACGGAGCCGGCCCAGAGCAGGCCCAGCCAAGGACGGGGCTCTGAGAGACCCTCACCCCAGGCCTTCCGCACTCGGGACGGGAGGGGCGGCGGGACCCGCTGTGGACAGGGAGAAGTCCCTCTCCGAGAATGGAGGCTGAGGTCGCGCTCTGGGAGGCTGAGGGGAGCAGGAAGCCACTCACACACCTCCGGAACCTCACCTCGCGCCGCCATCCTCGGTCCCCATGGAAACTGCGTACGCGGCCGCCGCCGCTCCGGAGCAGTGAGGCGCTGCCGGAAGTGGGGACTGAGCGGCCCCAACTTCCGGCCCCTCTGCCCGCCCGCGCACTCTATGGTTAGCGGCCCGGAGGTCTCTGAGCTGTTGAAGTGAGTGCGGGGCGGGGCGCGGGCCGCAGGCGGCCTTCAGGGGGACTTGGGCTCCCCACCCCGTTACAAGGCACTGGCTGAAGTGTCAGTTGTGCCAGGCGGTGTGGTTCAGGGGTGGAGCGTCCGCCTGTGAACCAGGAGGTCACGGTTCCATTCCCCGTCAGGGCACAGGCCCCGGTTGCAGGCTCCAGCCCCAGTCGGGGGCGTGCAGGAGGCAGCGGGTCCATGATTCTCTCTCATCACTGATGTTTCTATCTCTCCTTCTCCCTTCCTCTCTGAAATCTATAAAAATACGTTTAAAAATTGGATATTTGAAGTGATCCTTTGTGGTCATGTGACCACAGGATGGGCCCCACGATTCCCTTTCTAACATCCGTCTGGAAATGAGGAGCGGTGTGCCTGCGGGTGCTCTGCAAGGGGCCGGGGTTAGGGGTCGTTTGTCCAGCGGGCAGCCTTCTTTTTTGGGGGGAGGAGTCTGGAGGAATGTACCAGATAATTAGAAGGCACCGAACTGAATCCGAACCGGAGGCTCCTTTCAAAGAGCACAAAGCAGAGCCCGTGAAGGTGACCGTGATCAGCACGTGACCCGCACGGAGCTGGCTGGGGCCACGGAGAGGACCGAGCCTCGAGGTTTCCCGGAGGCGGCCTGCGCACGGGGTTTGACGCCTCGGGGCGGTGAGCTGTCCAGGTGTGTCCCTGCCCGCGGGGAGGAGAAGGATCAGGGTGTTGAGGGGCCTAGAGCTGCCTTGGCCGTCAGCCCGCGGTCGTCGGGGCAGGGAAGGAAGCAGATGGCGTGGGCAAACAGGGTCAGGTGAGTCGGAGACTAACTGTAGGGACAGAGCCGGGACCAGCAGGCTGGGGGGAAGAGGGGAGGGGCCTTGTTACTTCCCCTGAAGGGACGGGCAGAGCCACTCCCTGCCCCCGGAGAGCAGTTTATGTGTTTCCCATTCGGGGAGGTGAGAATCTTGAAAGCAAGAATGTTAACACTTTGAGGGGAGCTCAGAGGTGTGGGGGCCCGGCACACGGACGCTGAGAGGCGAAACCACGGGCTCTTACCTCTGTTTTGCCTCTTGGCTGCACATGGACCTTCAGTTCCCGGGCTGCGGTGTGGCCTGAACCCGGCACTTCTCCCCTGCCCTCGAGGGCCCTGGAGACGTGGGGCGGGAAGGGCTTGGCTCCCGCCCCAAGATTTCCTGGCCTTGCAAGTACCTGGCATTCGGCCACCAGGGGGCGCTCTGCTCCAGCTGCTCCTGGAGCGGGCTCTCCCAACCATTGAGGCCGCGGATCCTCCTGGCCGGGATGCCAGGCCCTGCACGGACTTTTTGTGCACCTGCCCCTCAGCCTTGTTTCCCAAAGCTGCCTGGGCTCTGTGTACCCAGCACAGTGCCCAGCTCCCTCCTCCAGCTCATCCGCTTCGGCTCTTCTCCCCAGAGGGTGGATTCCCACCACCCGCCACGCCCTGTGGCATCACACCCTCCAGTCCTGCACACGGAGCTCTGCTGTTGGCGCACCTGCCCACCGGCCTTGGCTCACCTGTGCCAGGGGGGTTGCTTACAGGCTTCCGGTTGAAGGTTAATTTGTTGTTAATTTTATCACCTGTTTGTGGTGTGTGTTTTTTTTTTCTCTTGCCACTTTCAAGATTTGCTCTTCATCTTTAGCTTTCAATAATTTGACTGTGATGTGTGTAGGTGTGGCCCTGTTTGTTTTTTATTTTATTTTTTATGTATATTTTATTGATTTGAGAGAGAAAGGGAGAGGGAGAGATAGGAACATCAATGATGAGAGAGAATCATTAATCAGCTGCCTCCTGCACGCCCCCTACTGGGGATCGAGTCGGCAACCCTGCATGTGCTCTTGACCGGAATCGAACCTTGGACCCTTTATTCCACAGTCTGAGGCTCTATCCACTGAGACTAACTGGCTAGGGCAATGTGGCTCTTTAAAAACACACACACACACACACACACACACACACACACAACTAAATATATATATAGTTTGAGTAAGAGAGAAGAAACATCAATTTGTTGTTTCACTTATTTATGCATTTCTATATGTGACCAGAGGTCAAACCCATAACCTTGGCGCATTGGAACAAAGCTCTAACCAACTGACCTACCTGGCCAGGGCTGCCTTCTCCCCCTTTTTTTTTTTTTTTTTCCTAATCAAGGTCTGTTTGTGGAATATCTTTAAAACATCTTTTTCTGCCCGGCCAATGTGGCTCAGTGATTGAGCGTGGATCTATGACTCAGGAAGTCACGGTTCAATTTCCGGTCAGGGCTCATGCCTGGGTTTTGGGTTCAATGCCCAGTAGAAGGTGTGCAGATGGCAGCCAATGATTCCCATCATTGATGTTTCTCTCCCTCCTTAACCCTTCCTTTCTCGGAAAACAACTAAAATGATAATTTAGTCCTCTCTGGACTTGCTAGTGGTTTTTCTCATATGCAGACTCCGTGTATAGAAAAGTAAAGTGCCTCTGGATGTTTTCTTCCATTCTCCCTGAGCTTTCCCCTGAACGCCTGTGCTCCCGGTCCCCGCCCTCCACCCTGGGTTCCGATCACCACGGCGATAAGCCGGTCAGCAATTCTGTCCTGCTTTCCAGAGGTTTGAGGCTGAGCTTTTTATAGCCTCTGTCCCTCACAGCTCTGGAATTCGGTAAACATCTGAGAAGCCGTGTTACACACTTCCCCTGCGTCCCCGCCCTGTCCTTCCAGCAGGGCGAGACCAGGAAGCTCCGCTGTCTTCCCCGTTCCCTCTGCAGTCCTGAGGCCTTTTTAAAAGACGGTATTTACATTTCACCTACTTCCCGATTATCGTGTGATCAGCTGTGAGCAACTCCGTCCCCCCTACCACAAGTCTCTAAGCACCTTTAAAGTGTTTACTTTCTTTCTCTGAGCTTTGGAAGCTGACTGTTCCTAAGGAATCAATTTACATCCTATCTTAAAAACCTATTGCTACTGGTAAGTGAAAAAAACACAGACCCCAAACTAAGTGATGCCGTGTTCCCGTAATCACACCGTGCGTAAAATAAAATTCGTACACATACAGCTGTCCCTCGGAAGCCGCTGAGGCTTGGTTCCAAGACCCCTCCCCCACAGCTATTACCAGTTCCAAGGATGCTCAGGTCCCTTCTATAAAATGGCATGGTATTTACCCATACTTACATATGCCTGTGTACTTCATATCATTTCTAGATAACTTGTAATACCTAATCTATGCAAATGCTATGTGAATAGTTGTTATCCTGTGTTGTTTAGGGAATAATAAGTCTGTACCTGTTCAATGCACATAATCACAAGAGGCCTAAGGACATAATACCTGTCAGCTGATAACTGTCAGCAACCATGTATCTTGTCCCCGCCCCCTGAATATTTTTCACCTGCAGTCGATTGAAACTGTGGGTGCGGAACCATGAAATAGAGGACCGATTGTATTTGAGGATTTGAAATAAATGAGTGGAGTAGGATTATGGCAACTTATTTTGTAAGAAGGTTTCTAAAATAGTACATGTTCTATAAGGACATACATCAGCGCAGGTTGGCAGGGCGGGGAGGGGCAGGAGCCCGGGCTGAGCTGCAGCTGCGGGAGATGACGAGCTCAGAACTCCTCAGGCAGACTGTGCTGTGGGTGTAATGGCTGGAGGCTCCGCCGTTCCATCTGGGCGTGAGGCCGGGGGCTCCGCTGGCCTGGGTCCTGGCTCGGCCGCTGCCTGGGCGATGAAGGCAAACATACAGCTCAGACTCCCAGGTCAGGAAGGGAGTGCGTGTTGTGAGGAAGCAGGCATTTGGTCGCACTCATGACTTTGAGACCGAAGAGGACCCAGCCCTGACTTGGAGGCCCAGAAAGCTGCCTTTCGGTATATCAGTGAGCAAAGGATTCTGCAAGATCCTTTGTGAAAAGATCAGGCTAGTAATTATTTTTTGAACCGATGAAGGGATAGTAGGCATAGATGGCGGCTTTGTTAGGACTTTTTAGATCACTTTTTCCAATTATAGGATATGGGTCTTAGATGATGTGTTTGGGCATTGTACTTAAAAAAAAAAAGTGTTTTGAGCTGAAACCGGTTTGGCTTAGTGGAGAGAGTGTCGGTCTGTGGACTGAAAGGTCCCTGGTTCGATTCTGGTCAAGGGCATGTATATTGGTTGCAGGAACATCCCTGGTGGGGGGTGTGCAGGAGGCAGCTGGTTGATGTTTCTCTCTCATCGATGCTTCTAGCTCTTTATCCCTCTCCCTCTCTGTAAAAAAATCAATAAAATATATTTCTAAAAAATAATAATAAAGTGTTTTGATTTTAGAGAGGAAAGGAGAAGAGAAATATGGGTTAGCGGCCTCCTGCACGCCCCCTACTGGGATGGAGCCTGAAACTGGACCAGTGTCTTGACCGGGAATCGAGCTGGTGACCTCTGGGTGCATGGGACAGCATCAACCACTGAGCCACACTGGCCGGGCATGCCTTTTCTTTTCGAATGTTAACATCTTGACAGCACAGCAGATTACCGATGGTCTGCCTCACTTTATTCCAGGCTTCCACACCAGGGGTCAGCTCACTGTGGCCAGTTCCTGAGTTGGGGTTGGCTTGCTTTGCATCCCCAATCTAAGAATAGAATGACCTTTGTACATCACTTAAAAAAAGTTATGCCACATGAAAACATGAACTTCAAACCTGAGTGTCCTAAAGCGGCGTTACTGGGGCACAGCCCGTGCTCACCCTTCACGGAGCAGCGACGGCTGCTCTCATGCCAGAACTCGGAGAAGCTACAACAGGCCAGGGGCCTCAAAACCCAACTGTCCCTGCCTGGTCCTTCACAGAGCGGCTTCCTGGAGGGTGGGCTGAGCGCACGGCCCTCCTGGCAGCCAAGCCTGTGCCAGGAAACTTGTGCCTGGCTTTCCCACTGACTGGGCAGTCACATGACTTGCTTTGACCAAAGGGAGTCCAAGAGCCAGAACACAAGCAGAGGCTGGATCTGGATTTTTTCCCTGGGGCTTGTTCTCCGGTTCCTCGGCTACTGTCACGTGAACAGACCTCGGCGGGTCATGGGTGGGTCATGTGAACCTGAGCTGCACAGCCCAGTCATTCCAGCGGAGGCCAGCCTGGGTTAGCCAAGAGCCACGGGTCCCAGGACCATCCATCAGGCTGCCAAGCTGATCCACAGCTGACCAGACTCGTGAACAAGTCCCACAGAAATCTCCCAGACCCAGCCCGGTGGCCGGAACCCAGCTGGAGAGCGCTGTGACAGGGGGTGGTCATGTGCCGCTGAATCTGGCGGCTCCTCGCACAGGGTTCTGGCACAGACAACTGGGGCTCCGGGCACATGAGTTTTAAAAACGTCTTTTGCCAACACAGGCTAAGGAACAGTTCTCTGCCGAGGGCAGTGGGAGGACCTGAACGGGGACAGGGTCTGAATAAAGCACAGAAGTCTGAACTCCAGGGGTGGGGCTGGGTGGGGCATCAGGCTACATTTTGAATTTCTGTAAAAATACCTTGAATGGGTAATGGGACTCGATAAATGGTATTGTCTGTGCACACTCTGTGGCCCGATCTGCCCACAGGATGAGGCCGGGACTTGGCATGCCTCCTACCAGGCAGGGAAGCGATCTAGCCCGAAGGATGCAACTGTGGAAAGACTTCAATTTATTTCCTATTTATAGAACGTAAGAGCAGAAAGGGCCGTGGGCACCGGATCTCATGCCCGAGGCGTGCCCAGTCAGCAGCACAGAACATCCCTCTGGGTATCGCTTGGTCCTGTGTGTGGAGCGGAGAGCACCGGTGTTCCCCCCGGATCCAGCGAGAGCCTGGGAGCGGAGGAGGAGCGGGGCGGAGCCGAGGGCCAGGGAACGAGGCACGTCCTGGGGTCTGTGCCGGGAACTGGAATCTGCGAGAGGAGGATCTTGCTTCCCGGCTGCTGGACACAACTGGCCCGAACCTGTCGGCTGCGTCCCGGGACCCAGGCCGACGTCCCCCTCACAGAGCACACATGGCCGCAGGCCGGAGGCACCATCAGTGACAGGTCACCTTCGGACCTGCGTGAACTCCTTGCGCAGCCAAGCCGAGTCCTGGTGGAAGCGGGGGTCGCCCAGCCGCACGGCTGTGCGCTTGTAGAAGTAACAGTAGAACACTGCCGCTGCGGGGGCAGAAGGGGGCGCTCCTGAGGAGGTGCTGCGGGAGCAGGAGCCCCTGGAGGCCGGGCCTGCCTCCCAACCGCCCAGGGATCCCCGCTGCAGCGGCAGCAGCGCCCGTGCTGGTGTGGGGCTGACAGGCCGGGGTCCGGCCCTCGCCCAGAGCCGCAGCGGGACCCCGGAGCCTGAGGGTGCTCCGCCCTTACCCAGCCTCTGGAACACAAACAGGGCCTGCAGTCCTTCTGTCCAGACAAAGCGGTTCGAGTCTTTCCAGCGTAAGTTCTGGAGGAGACAGGGAGACGGGAAGGTTAATGGCAGGTGACGCTCCACGGGGAAGCTGCAGGCCAGTCTCTCCCTCCTCCTTCCCACGGCCGCTGTTTCTCAGAGTGCCTCCAGGCCTTAGCTGGAGAGCAAACCTTTAACCCGGTGGGAGGATGTGACCCCAGCTGGTTACTACCTTCACCCCGTGGCCCTGGCCAAGAAGGGACACTCGAGCTCAGCGCCTCGGGGTCCCTGCCTTCTTGAGAAGCCCGGGCTCAGTCCTGCCAGCTGAGGGCGCGGGCAGCCCTTCACAGGACGCGGCCGGGCCTGTTTAGGCTCCAGGACCAGAGCAGGGATCATCTTCTTCAGAAGCACCTGCGCCCTGGGCACGGCCGGCTCCTTCCCGCCGAGAAGGTGGCCGCAGTACGGAGGTGACAGACGCCCCTCAGGACGCGGCCTGAGAAACGCTGAGACACCGAGGGAGGAAGACCGTGACGGGGAAGGAACCTGAGGCCGTGAGCACCAGGTCTGCTCTGTGCCACCTCAGCACCGGGGGCCTCTGGCGGCTCTCCGGGGTGATGGTGGCTGCAGGGGCCGAGGCACAGAGGGCAGGCAGCGCTCTTTCCCATGAGACACTGAGGCCTATAAACACCCTGGACTAGTACCGGCCCAAACAGATGAAAGAGATTCAACTTCCCGCTTTAGCCCCAGTAGACCGGTAGACCCAGTAGAATGTTCCAAAAGCTGGTCGGGCTAAAGCGCCCTAGGAGACTCGCATACTTTGCCCGGCCACACTCTCTCCACCTCCCCGAGCAGGGTCTGTGCGATATGCGAGCAGCTACTCCGGGCCCGCGAAGACCCGAGGCCCCCAGCGCCGCTCACCATGAGCCAGACGTGCAGGGCGATGCTGAGGGCGAAGTACACGGCGGTCAGCACGATGGTCCCTTTGAACTTGTGGAACAGCAGGCTGACCAGGCCGGCCTGGAAGACGAACGTGTTGAAGAACATGAGGAAGATGACGATGATGTTGAAGAGGATCGCGATGTCCTGGATGCTGCAGGCATCAAACACAACAAAGCACAGCGCAGGGCGGCTGAGGAGCGGGAGCGGGCGCCAGTCCCGAGGGGCAGTGCGGCTGTCCTTCTCCCTCTGGGATCCAGGCCTCCCGAGGCCCCCCCCCCCCCCCCGAGGGAGCATGCGCTTTGGGCCCCAGATGAGATGGAGCTAAGACCCCCCTGGCCCAGCAGCTGTGCAGCCAGATGAGGCGTCCTGCTCTGCCGCTCCCTCCCTGCAGGACCTCCGGGCGCCGTGGGAGCTGGCTCCGCCTCCGCCCAGAGCACGCCGTGCGGGCACAGCCTGCCCCTCGGACGTTCCCGTCCCCGGACAGCAAAGCGCCTCCTGGCCTCCGCACGGCCGTTGCTTCAGGGCCATCTCAGGGCCATCGGGTCTCAGTTCATGAGGAAGATGCATTTCCTTTAGTGCCGTGATCTAAAGTGCTCTCCCCCCCTCCCAGCTACTGTGTGTCCACGGCGCGACCCTTACTGCTACATGAAATGGACCTTTACAGCACGCGTGTGTATGCCCTCTCCACGGAATGATCTCCACGGGAGCAGGCGTGCCGCCGTCGCCACTGTGTGGAGCACCAATGGCACTTTATCCCGGAGCCGCCTGATGGTGGCCATGTTATGGTGAAGGGAAACGCCAACAGCTCCCATCGTATGAGTTCAAACATTTCATTAAGACAACTGCCCTTTAACTTGCCATTCTGCATTCCTCTTCACGGCAACGTAAGACAGTATTTCTGCTCGCAGATGCAGGAAAGGACAGGTTAGTGGCGGACCCTCATTTCTATGGGAACCGCTCCCTGTGTCCCGGACCCTCGCCAGAGGAAGCAAAAGCAGGACCTGTGGCGTCGCTGTGGTCTCATACTTTCTTCCTCATGGTTTTCTATTAATAACTTTGAGTCATGACTGCCCAGGCCTCGCGCCGCTGTGTTTGCTGTCAGTCCCGCCCACTGAACTCACATGAACAGCACCAGCTGGATGACGGGCGCTGAGCGGAGCAGCTCCGAGAAGGAATTGACGAAGAGGTCATAGGTCAGCAGCAGGAGCTGCAGGGAGAGCACGAGGCTGTAGCCGCTGGCCTGCAGCATCTTCCTCCGCTGTCCAGCCCCGAGGGCACATCCCCCGGTTCCCCAGAAAGCAGCCCTGACCGGCCCGGCGCTGACAGAGAAGATCAGAGCTGTTTCTTTTACTGAAGACAAGAGCCTGTTGGAGGAGAAAAAAAAAAAAAAGCCAGTTAAAAGTTCATTAGTACCATGAGGATTTCCTGAGGACCTGTCACAGGCCAGGCACCATTCTCGGTGCTTGGATACAGCTGTGAGCAAAGCCAACAAGACCCCAATGAGGCCCGCCTTCCGGGCACCCTCACCCTTTCCCCCAGGCTCCATGCTGGTCGCGTTAATGTTTTTTATTTCTTTATATATATTTTATTTATTTTTTACAGAGAGGGAGAGAGAGGGACAGAGTTAGAAACATCGATGAGATAGAATCATCAGTCAGCTGCCTGTTGCACACCCCCTGCTGGGGATGTGCCCGCAACCAAGGTACACCCCTTTGACCAGAATCAAACCGGAGTCCCTTCAGTTTGAAGGCTGATGCTCTATCCACTGAGCCAAACCTGTTTCGGCAAGGTCAAGTTAATAATACCGAGTTAATAATAGCGGCTGCAATCCTTTGCATATGTGCTGGGACCAGTCTAAGCATTCCTGTTGTTTAAATCTCACAAGGTAGAAGATACTCCCCATTTTACAGATGGGACAGCTGAGGTGCAGAGAGATAAAATAATGTGTCCCAGGTCACACTGCCAGTAAGCAGCAGAACTGGGGTTCGGATCCAGGCAGCCTGGGTGCTCTCACCTGCTGCACAAAGCGGTCTGGTCTCTTATTACTGACAGGCCGACATGGAACCAGGCGGGAGGGAACATGTGAGCACGGGAGAAGTGGGAAGTGGTGCGGGCAGAGAAAGCTGGGAGGAAACTGTGCTCTCCTGCAAACTGTGTGTAAGGTTATGGGAGCAACACTGGGCACCAGGGAAGGGAAGCTGGGCCTTTATTTCCACACTAGAGGCCCAGTGCACGGAGTTCATGTCCTCGGGGGTGGGGGGCCCTCAGCCCGGCCTGCGCTCTCTCGCAGTCTGGGAGCCCTTGGGGGATGTCCGACTGCTGTGGAGGTGGGAGAGGCTCAGCCACCACCACTGTGCTCAGCAGCCATGAGCCCAGCTCAGGGCTTCTGGCCGAGTAGTGATCCCCTTAAGAGCGCACTGACCACCAAGGGCAGCTCCAGCATTGAGCATCTGCCCCCTGGTGGTCAGTGCATGTCATAACAACTGGTTGTTCTGCTGTTTGGTTGATTGGCATAATAGCCTTTCATTGTATAGGAGGATATGACAAGACCCAGAAGTTGCTCTGGGGGTGTCCTGTGACCACTCCCCCTGGATTAAGTTTATAAACAAATTTCAAAATGCTTTGAGGTGGCCTGCCCGCAGTGGCTCAGTGGTTGAGCTTCGTCCTATGAACCAGGAGGTCACTGCTTGGTCAAAGGCACAGGCCTGGGTTGCGGGCTCCATTTCCAGCATGGGACGAGCAGGAGGCAGCTGATCCACTATTCTCTGTCATCACTGATGTTCCTCTCTCCCCCTCTGTGAAATGAATAAAAATATATATCTAAAAAATGCTTTGAGGTGTTAAGAGATTGAACTAACATCTGCAAAATGCTTTACCATCTACAACTCTTGAGATTTATTACTTTGTTCGTCCCACACCCGCCTGCGCAGCAGCTGTTGGCGTGTACACCCTCCCCATCTCACAGAGGCTCTGAGCCAGGAGATCCTGGCCCATCTTACCTGGTGGAGGCCCACCTGGGTGGTGCACGAACTTGGTTTCTCTGAGCCGTGTTTCCTCCTCCATTAAACAGTGACAGTGATGGCGTACTTACCAGCCAAGGCCTCTGACCCCGCAGCTCCTCTGCGAGGTGGGAGAGGGACCCCGCCCTCCAGCCCGGGGCCAGGGTCAGCGCTCAGGTCCTCGGCGGCGGCAGAGGCGCGGAGCCGGGCAGCACACCTAATGTGACATCCCCGCTCCACAGCCCGCAGAGAGCTGAGTGCGGGCCGCTCTGCCGACCTCCCGCCCGCCGCCACCGGCCGCGTGGCCTTTGTCCCGGGGCACGTCCCCTCGGACGCCGGCACTCGCTTTACAAACGGGGCTGCCCTGGCCGGAATCCAAAGCCAAAGCAATAACCACAACCAGCGCCGACGTCCGGATGCCTACTTTCTCGGCAAATCCTCAAGCACGCTCACCTCCAAGCCCAACGCTGGTTGCCATGGGGACACTCACCTGGCTTCCGGAAACTGGTTTCAAATTCCGGAAGTGGGCGGAGGAGGAGGCTTTCCCGCTCGCTCCGTGGTCCGCCAGATGGCCCTGTTGGGGGGGCCCCCGTGTTCCTAGGCCCGCCACCTCCGCGTGGCCTTGCTGAGCGCCAGCCCCTGGCGGGCGGTGTCGCGGGGCCCGAACATTTCGGGGAGCGTTGCCGGCCCCTGGGTCCCCCGGCTTGGGATGGGGGAGAAACACCCGCGGCGGAAGTGGAATGGGAGTCAGCCTCTTGGCGCGGGAGGAGAGGGCGACTCCGGACTTCATTTCCCAGGCGGCCACGCGCCCGACCGGAAGTGCCATGAGCCTATAAATGGCCGAGGTGGCCTCGCCGGCCCGTCCCAGGGCCTCGGTGCCACACTCTCTGCTGGTCTGTGTCAATTCACCTGGGACCCTCGCGAACGGCCGCCGGGTGGCAGAGGCGGGTCTCGGAGGCCCCAAACTCGGCCGCATCCCACTGTGGTTCGGGGGTGAGAGCCCGGGCTGGGAGTTCTGGGACCTGGGTTCGAGTGCTGCCTTTGCTGCTACCCAGCTTCACACAGTCGCGGGCTCTCGCTCGGCCTCAGTTTCCTCTTTTAGGAAGTGGACACCGGTGTCCGGGCCCTTCCTCCCACCGGCGGTGGTTGTGAGGACACGGAATCCCTCCCATAGGCGCCGCCCGCAGGTGGAGCCGGGCGCCTTGGTTCTCTCCTTCCCCCCTCCCCGCTTCGCCGTGGGCTGGGGCCGCCTCCGTCTGGCAGGGAGTCTGGGTTGGTCCCCGCAGCCCTGGGATGGTCCTCTGGACCCCTGAGCCAGTCCGGGCACAGTCCGAGGGGCAAGTCTGCAGTCACTGGTGCTAAGGGGGGCTTTGCTTGTCCCCTCGGGGCTGGAACTTAGGGTCCCTCACTCCTGAACCCTGACTTCACAGGAGCTGCTCTCAGAGGTGGGGAGACCTTGCCCCTGAGGGGAATGAACAGGGATTCCTGCACCAGCTCAGCTCCGCACCTGGGCCAAGTCCCATTTCCTCTTTGGAGCCAGTATTTTATTTTATCTTTTGTATTTTTTTGAGAGGATGTGTATGAAAGCTGGGATCTGTGGAGCACGTACGGGCTGAGGGTAGATGCAGCAGCAGAAGAGTTGAGGGGTGGGGGCTGCTTTGGCTCAGGAAGGGTGGAGAAAAGGGACTCTTGGCGACAGGATCAGGTGGTGAGCTCAGGACAAGCTGCCGCTGCCCGCTGTTTCCCTGGTTGCAAGTCCTGTGGGGACCCTCAGAGTGCAGAGAGCAAAAGTACGTGCGGAGCAAAGGCTGGGGTGCGCATTCTCCGAAGGGAGCTGCAGGGCTGGGAGTGGTGCCAGGTACCCGAGATTCTGGGTTCCTCAAGCCCCCACTCCGCCTGGGAAGGGGGAGCAACGACATGACTTTGTCCCTTCCATCCGCTTGCAGCTCTAGGTGCTTAAAGTAATATTTACGAGTTTGACAGGGAGCCTCTGCCTGGTCTGAACTCACTGGGAAGCGCAAGCATGGCTCCCTCAGCTGCACGCGTGCACTCGCTTTGTTGTGCTTCATGGCTGCTGCATTTCTTACAAAGGCGAGGCCCTCCGCCAGCAAAAAAGTTACGATTGGCTTTCCTGCGACACTCGCCTCGCTGATGGCCTGGAACCAAAGCCACGGTGTCTCCCAGCCGTGCCCTACCCGGTCCTGCCCCCGGGCCCAGGTGTGTTTGCGCCTCCGAGAATCCTGCCCGGGCCACAGGAGAGGTTTAGGTTGGCAAGTAGACGCCTTCAGTCGGGGTCGGCAGTCCTCCCCACAGGCCAAATCGGTGCTATTTGTGGACGTGAACATGACGGTAAACTGAGGCTCGGTGTCCGTCCATCACGTTTCTTTGGAGCACAGCCTCGTCGCTTTGTGAAGTCTTCGCCGGTGACGGCATCAGCAGAGGGGGTGGCCTGGCTGTGACAGACGGATGGCCTGCCACGCCTGGAATAGTTCCCATCCTGCCCTGCACAGAAGAGCTTGCGGTCATCTCTGAGAATGGGCCCTGAGAAGCGAGGGCGGAACCGGATACCCCGCCGCAGTGAGCACATCTGGACCAGCACGCCTCAGTAAAAGAGCGGGTGCTCTCGGCGTCTGGTGGCTGCTTGCGGGGGGACCCCTCCCCACCCACTGTTCCCTTTGCTTGGCTTTGCTGTCTCTCAGGCAGAGGAGGGCTGTCTGTGCGCTGTGCACTGTGCTCCTGTCGGAAGTCCCTGTCGTCTGCTCCAAGCCCACCCCCGCGCAGTAACGGGACCTCGGCCAGGGACGTGGGTCCAGTCCCCTTGGGATTATATTCTTTTTTCCCTTAAAGGAAAATGCTGAACGTAGATGTTGTTTGATGGGTGGAGCCCACTGACCAAGAGCCCTTCCTGACTTAACCCTTCCCCGGGGGGCGGAGGGGGCGAGAGGGTCTGGTGACCTGAGGCCCCCGCTGCTCTCGCAGGAGCTAGGGGACCGCTCTGGGCTCCCGTTTGAGGAGGGAGCTGACGGCACGATTGCCTCCTCCCAGCCTCGTGGAAGCATGTTTCTTTCCCCAGACCTCAGGTGACCCTTGATCAGAGATGATCGCCAGCTTGGGTCACGTGTGAGAGCGCTGTGTTTGTTCTGGTTAGGTGGACAGCTGGCTGGAGAGAGCCGGCCTGGCACAGAGTCGGGGCCACTGAGGCCTGGACAGGCACGAGGGCTGCAAGCTTGAGGTTTCTGTTGTTGTTTAAATGTTACTGATTTCAGCCGAAACCGGTTTGGCTCAGTGGTAGAGTGTCGGTCTGCGGACTGAAAGGTCCCAGGTTCGATTCCGGTCAGGGGCATGTACGTGGGTTGCGGGCACATCCCCGGTAAGGGGGTGTGCAGGAGGCAGCTGGTCGATGTTTCTCTCTCATCGATGTTTCTAGTTCTCTATCTCTCCCTTCTTCTCTGAAAAAACTCAATAAAATATATATTTTTAAATGTTACTGATTTCATAGAGAGAGAGAAACATCGATGATGAGAGAGGATCATTGATTGTCTGCTTCCTGTACATCTCCTACTGTGGATGGAACCCACAATCTGGGCATGTGCCCTTGACTGGAATCGAACCTGGGACCCTTAAGTCCATAAGCCGATGCTCTATCCATTGAGAAACACCAGCTAGGGTTGAGCTTCAGGTTTTCGCTGGTAGATTTTTTCTTAGCGACAACACTGAGAATAGTGGAATACCTCACTTTTACCACTTTCTTACATTTTCTCACGCCCTCTGACAGCCTGTGGTCAAGGAAAAAACTGGCCCTGAAGCCACCCCGGTAAGGGTTTGAAACTCCCTGCTCTTAGTCCTCTGAGCCTCCGAGTCCTCGTCTGTAAAATGGGGAGGCGCCCCTCACAGGGCTGTTAGGAGGAGTCTGTTATCGTGTGCTCGGAATTCCCTTGTGGAGTTCTGTCCTCACAGCTGTGCCTTTCTGTCTGCTCGGGCTGCCCGCCTCCCAGGCCCCCGCTCCGCAGGTGAGGTGAGGTCTGAGGTGAGGAAGGAGAGCGTTCTCTCCTGGGGTGTGCTTGACTGTTTTAGGGGCCCCCCTTCTCTCTGCGAGCTGGTTCAGACTGAGGGGCCTCACCTGCAGGAAGCCTTTTGGGGAGCCCGTAGGATGGGGTGACGGCGTGGAGAACCGGGCCAGCTCTTTGCACATTAGCTGGGGGCAGTGCACTGGCCCGCTAAGCCTCACGCGCACCTGCCTGCCTGAAGGGCACTGCTTTGGGGCCTCTCGCCCCAGGCCTGGCACCAGGGTTGCTTTCTGAGTTGTCGGGTGTGGGTGGAAACACAACGGGTCCTTGTTTAACCCCGATGAGACAGTGGGGACTTCACTCTTGTTTAGAACGCGGAGGCTGGGGCAAAACTGGCTGCATCGTCTCATTGCACCACAGTTCTAAATATGTCAAGTGAGGCGTGCTGTGCACTCCTGCTTTCTAGACCATGAGTTCTTGCTTCCTCTTTTCTGCTCTGGACTTTCCCCAGAGGAAGAGAAAGCGGAAGTCTCGGGCCTGGGGATTGGCTGAGGCCGCCGCCCAATTCCAGGTGTGGCTGTGGGATCAGGAGGGAAGGCCGCCCGCGAGTCACATGGGGAGAGCTGCTCCGTAGAAGGGGGAGCCCAGGGCCTCCCCGCCGGGGGCGGCTTCCTGTCCCCTCTTTCCGTGCGGAGGTCATTCTTTATCCCCGGGTCCTGCGGGCCCAGAGCCCCGGCCCGGCCCCAGCAGAGGAGACGCCACTCCGAGCCAGCCCCCGGCCGCGGGGTGTCCGTGCTCCCAGGCACGGGGTGGGGTCAGTCTCGGTCCCTAATAGGGGTCAGGGCCCACGGGGCGGTGCCCGGTGGGGATGAAGCGAAGCGGTCTGAGCTGGTGGGTGCGCTGAGCGGCAGGGACGCTGACTGCCGCTGCTCCTAGGAGCTGGTCGCAATGGCCGAGGGGCGGTTTTACCTGTTGGTGCTGGCGCTGTCGTCCCTGGGCTCTGTGTGCGTCCTCTTCACCGTCTACTGGATGTGGAACTGGCACGGCGGCTTTGCCTGGGATGGCAGCACCCTCATGTTCAACTGTCACCCGGTGCTCATGGTGGCTGGCATGGTGGTGGTCTACAGCGCTGGTGAGTGTGAGGTCAGCGTGGGAGGCGTGCGGAGCAGCCCCTCCCGGGACTGGCTCTGTCCCTGTGGGCTCAGGGCTGTGGGCGTCGGCCGGGTGGCCTGCCGTTGGGCACAGGTGTCCTTGGGAGGAAGCAGCAGTGAGGGTGGGGCCTGTGGGAAGGGCAGCTTCCCGGGTTCTTCCTCTGCATTTGAAAGGGCTGTGCTGGGAGGGAAGCCATGGCGAGCCTTTGCCTGGCTGTCCAGGGACCCCTCACTCTCAGAGATGGGCGAGGCGGGACTGGTCTTTGAGCTGCAGTTTGCCATCCCGGCAAGGGAGCGGGAGGTGGACACTCTGTTGGCCTAGTGGGCCCTTGCGTAAGGGGTCTGCTTACTCCTGCCGGACCCATCGTGGCCCCAGGCATCCAGAGCTGGGCTTGGGGCCCGGCGGGCCTCCTCCCCCCACTAAAATGGGGGTGACAGTGACCCTGGTGAAAGCAGCTTACCCATGAGCTTCAGGGACATCATCCCATTGTGTTTTTACAAGAAGCTTGTGAGGTGGGCTCTGTTGTTAGCCTATTCTACAGATGAGGAAACTGAGATTTAGAAAGAAGATGCAAGTAGCTAGCAGGCAGAGCCAGGGTTTGGACCCAAGCCATCTACTGGCCTGCATCTTTTTTTTTTTTTTTTTTTTTTTTTTTTTTTTTTATGGGCCTGCATCTTGATAATGACTCGCTGTGAGAGTTCAGGTCGATGGAGAACTAGAGACAGGGCTTCTCACCTGCACAACTGCCTGCAGACCCCTGAGCATCGCAGTGCGAAGGGCAGGCCCAGGGAACTGCTCCCTTTCATCTGTGCCCTCCCTCCTGCCTTCACCGCTGGCTGGAGGCCCGGGAACCAGGCCAGGATAGAAGACGCCGATGAGTCCTAGCATTTCCTGGTCCACGTCCCAGCCTCCCCCTCCCTCGGCGGAGGCTGTGTGGGCACATGTCAGGGTAATCCCCCCATGTGTGGCGAGCACGAGGGGAGGAGCTGAGCCTGGACTGTCTCTCCGGCAGCGTCACTGGTGTACCGCCTGCCCCAGTCCTGGGTGGGGCCCAAGCTGCCCTGGAAAGTCGCCCACGCGTCCCTGCACCTGCTGGCCTTCCTCCTGACGGTGCTGGGGCTGGTGGCCGTGTTCAGGTACCACAACAGCAAGCACATCGCCAACCTGTACTCCCTGCACAGCTGGCTGGGCATCACCGCCGTCTTCCTCTTCGCCTGCCAGGTGGGTGCCCTGCCCTCCTCTCGCCCCCACTGCCGGCTGGCAGCCAGGGCTCGGGCTGGGGCTTCACTTGATCGGCACCAAGTATTCCCTCTGCTCGTGGCCTGGAGGCGGCACTGCAGGCACCGCTGTGGGTGGACAGAAAGGGCCGTGGAGACGGGGGTCCCCACACCCGCCCTGTGCCCGTTCCCCTGCTGGTCTGCCGTCGCAGGGTCTGTGTGAGCCAGGCCGGAAGGAAGCGGAGCCAGCGAGGATGACTGTTTGCGGGAGAGGGGGTTGTAGCTACGAGGTCATGGAAGGTTCTTGTTTGTGTAGGAGAAGCAGAGCACAGTGAGGACCCAGAGGTGCTGGGGCAGTTCCCGGTGGGAGGTTTGAGATGGGAGTGAAGGGAGAAGGTCCCTGCACAGCCGGAGGCGCTGGGGGTGGGGTGACGGCGCCTTTGGTCACAGGCGGGTCAGGTGCTTCTCCTGCATCTGTCCGCAGTGGCTCCTGGGCTTTGCGGTCTTCTTGCTGCCCTGGGCGTCCCTGCAGCTGCGCAGTCTCCTCAAGCCTGTCCACGTCTTCTTCGGAGCCTCCATCCTCGCTCTGGCCATGGCGTCTGTCATTTCCGGCATCAACGAGAAGCTCTTCTTCAGCCTGTGAGTGGGGTGGCCCCTCTGCGTGGAGGGGAAAGAGTGGGGTCTTCAGAAGATGGCTCTGTGGGCACAGGGCCCTCCCAGGGGGGCCTCAGGCCGGTGTGCCCCGATCGGGAAGGCAGTGGCCTGTCTTTGGGAGGAGTTGGTAAATGGCCAGTAGGTATTTCTCCAGCATCAGCCTGACTGAGCACTGCTGGGTGCCAAACTCTGCAAAGCCCCTTAAATGTGGTCCTTGGATTGCCCCACGGCATCGACCCCACGGTCAGGGCCACATAGACATGAGGGCCGAGGCCCAGCATCCCGCTCAGGGAGGGCGCTCCGCAGGGGTTGGTGCTGGACTCAGCAGCGTCAGCACCTCTGTGCGTGGCCCTGGCGGAATCTCAGGCCCACGTGCTGTCCCCTTCAGGAAGAACGCCACCAGGCCGTACTCCAGCCTGCCCGGCGAGGCTGTCTTTGCCAACGGCACCGGGATGCTGGTGGTGGCCTTCGGGCTGCTGGTGCTCTACCTCCTGCAGGCCTCATCCTGGAAACGCCCGGAAGTGGGGGTCACGACCGAAGGACAGGTGCGGCTGGGGGAGGGCGGGTCTAGAGAAGGGTTGCCGGGAGAGGTGTGGGCCTTACCAGGAAGACTGACCCAGGAACATGTGGGGTACCAGCAGCTGGAAGTGGGGGCACTGCTGTCAGCAGCCCCCAGCCCAGCCATCGGGGCAGATGCAGGCTCCGGGACTCCTGGGGGCTGGTCTACCGGGAGCGGGTGGGGGTTCCTCTCTCCCCAGGTTCTTGTGGCTTCAGGAGGGCAAGTGTGGCCCTCTCCTCCCCAGGGGAGCCTTGGGTGTGAAGGGGGTGTCGTCACTTGTGCATTGCCAGCTCACGGCTGGTCTGGCAGGCGCTTGGTGACAAGCCGAGTACTTGGAGCAGGTTCTGCCTGTTGGCCACTCTGTATCTGGGCGAGGAGGGGTGAGGGACTTTGGGCTTCCCTGAAAGATGTTGTGAGTTGGGGACTGAAGGTTGGGGTCTATGTGAACAGCTCAGAGCTGGTGGCACCCGCAGGCCCAGGGCCATTGAGTTATGCCATTAACCTGTGCGCCTGCTCTTCCAGCCCCTGCTGCGTGAAAGGGAGTGAAGCGAGAAGGGACGCAGGAGCGGCCTCCGGCCGGGTGCATCTGGACTCCCTCCGAACCTCTGCTCCACCCGGGGCTCCCACCTCGCCGCCCCGCGGGCTGCTCTACGCCGCGTGCTGCCTAGTCTGTTGGTGCTTTGGCCTCTGCACTCCTTCCTGGCGTCGGCTTCTGAGGCCCTCCCTTTGCACAGGCCCCCTGCCCGGCCGCTCGCACGCCTGCTCCCCAGCTGAGCCGACTCCCTAGACCCTGGAGGTGGGGGGAAGTCCCATCAGCTCAGATGGCTGGATTCAAGTGCATCTGCAACTTGAACGAGTGGTGACCTGCCTGTCCGCTCTCCCGTGGAACGTGTGCATGGCCTTTAGGCACCCGCCATGGCTGGCCCCTGGACGTGAGGCTGGGTGGGAGCATCAGGGTGAAGGGAGGCAGGGGTGACAGAGCAGCTCTGCAAGGAAACTGAGGCGCTGCCTGCTCATGTCTCGAGTCCACTGTGACCGTGTGGCTCCATCACTTCCTGGTGCTGCTACAGCTGGGACCTGGATCCTGGCCTGTCCCCATCAGGCAGCCCAAGGAGTCTGGGAGCCTGCTGCCGCCAGCTGTCCCAGCGGGGAGGCTGGCAGGGCTGCCTTACTCTCCTTCGCCAGGTTGGGGCCACCACGACACGACCGGCGTTGGGGTGCTTTGTCCCAGCAGAGCCGAGGACCACGGCCACCTTCGCCGTGTTTTCTGCTGAGCATGAGCCTCCTGCCCCCACAGTGGCTGCTCGCAGGCCGTGAGTTGAGCTTCTTCAGAGGAATGGGGGAGGGGCCTGGCTCCTCTCCTACGGGCTGGGGCTTTGGCTTTCCCTGCCTTCTCCAAACGAGTCCTGCTGGGTCCCTGGTGCCACATGCTGTGCACAGACCAGCAGCATGTCGCCCGGGGTCTAGGGTGTGCTTCTTCCTCTCTGGCCCATGGTGATGAGGCCGACTGGCCACCGACCCCACAGGCCAGGTGCCGCAGGACTCTGCCGGACCCTCTGGTGGCCAAAGGCTCAAAGCCACTGCAGTGACTGCCAGGCAGCTTGTCACGTGACCCTCCTTACCACCAGGGCAGGCATTTCACCTGTTTGTAAAGCCTGGTTTTCATTAAATACATTTTTAAAGATCAAAGCCTCTTGTGCGGGAATGAGATTGGCTAAGTGAGCGCTGGGCAGCTCAGGACAGTTCTGACCCTGAGGCCTGGAGAGGGACAAGGCAGACACCAGAGACCCACTGACTGCCGCCTGGGAACCGCCGCTCCTGCTGGGTGGCCGTCCCTTGGCGAGTGGCCCTGAGCCCTGGGATCACAAAGAAGGACGTGCTCCCTGGTGTGTGCTCACACATACTTGCTTGAGGTCACCTGACAGGAAGTGGCAGTGCTGGGCCCACGGGCAGGTGTCTGATGCCAGTCCCCTCCCCGGCTGCTGAGTGTGCGTCTGCGCACACTGATAGCTGCCTCGTGGTCGGGGACCAGGGGGTGGGGGTGGCTGGTGCTCAGGAACCCTGGCTGAATGAGGCTGCAGCCAAGTTGGGGTGTGAGTGATGGGGCCTCCAGGGTGACCAGCTGTGCATGTACGTGGTAGAGCAGGACCTGGATGCTGGGTGCAGACACCAGTGGGAGCAGTAACCCGCAGGGCGTGGGCCCCGGACTGTGCTGGGGCTTCACATCAATTCCTTGGACCCTGTTCCTGTCCCCCACAAGACGGGCACCATTCTGTTTCCCAGACTCCAAGAGACTAAAGAACAGGCGTGAGCCGCTGTAGCTGGTTTGAAGCAGAACCAGGACCTAGCCGTGTCCACGTGAGAGAACTCCAGGCCTGTGACCGCCCCGCATTGAGCATGGGTCGGGTGCACGCTGTCCTGCCACCACGCACGGGACGCGGCCGTGGCCTGCGACTGCTGAGAGCAGGGCTGGCCTGGGCGCGCTTTCTGCGCCACCACCCGAACGACACGGTGGCTTCCTTCCCTCCGGGCGTCCCATTTGCCCACTTGATGCCTGAAGAACCAGGGCGCTCTGAGTTCGGTGCTGAGGAAAGCACACCGTCGGGTGGCGTGCGTATGGGGAGGACAGGACTGAGGTCCAGTGGAGCCAGCCCAGCTGTGCAGGCCTGGCCTGTGAGTCTCGGGTGGAAAGAGGGGTCACCTCGCCCGGGGCTGAGCACTGCCCCGGCAGCAGAGGGCCGCTACTCACACGCCTGGAGACGGCCTCAGAGGCGGCCGAAGCTCTGGTCTGATGTGGTTTATTAGCTGCTTTTCACGCGGGCACAGGCTCAGCAATGCCAGTGACAGCTGTGCTGCCCCAGGGACACGACCACCCGCTGCTGAGGCCCAGGCAGCGGGGCCGGGGCAGAGTGGGAGCCTGGGACCCTCCCTCCCTGCGCAGGCAGTGACCCCTCTGGGCCTGCAGTCTGCACTGCAGCCGCTCTGGAGGCTGGCAGCGGTTCCTGCTGAACTCAGAGGATGGGCGTGCGAAGCGAGGGCGGTGGCCGGTGGGCGGCAGAGGGAAGTGGCCGGCGGCCTCTGCACTCACTCGCTCTCCAGGTTCTGCAGGGCCTGCAGGATGGACCGGAGAATGGCTGCAGTGGCCACTGCCCCGGGGTCTGGCTGGTCGAGCTTCATGGAGCTGATATAACTGGCTCTCCCAGCTCCAGCCGTCATGTTCTTGGTGGCCTGGGCCGCAGCTTCGGCGCTCTGAGGGGGACGGAGAGAAGCAGGGTTAAGGACAAGCCTCCAGCCGCCTTCCTGCCCTGAAGCAAGGCCTGGGCTTGGGGGAGGCCCTGGACCCTCCTGTCCTGCTCTGCCAGCACCTCTGTACTGTCCCAGGGCAGAGCGCTCACCTCCCACCTGTCTGCAGCAAGGCCCGGGGCCCCATTTACTGCGGACCTGCTGTGCCCAGTTACCAAGTGCGGCTGTTACTCTCCAGCCTCGCTCCCCTCTGGACAGGCTCATCTCTTCTCAGAGGAGGGAGCCGAGCACGGGAAGGGTATTGACCAGCTCCCAGCCTGTCTCCCGGGTGGCGGGGCCTCCACTCACCTCCACTGCCTTGGTCAGGATGTGGAACAGATTAGCCTGTGGGTTCCTCAAGGCTTGGAGCTCCTGTCCCGCTGCCCAGAGAGAATCCAGCTGGACAAGGGGAGGGTGGGGGTGAGCACAGGTCCTTGCACAGGGCGGCCTTCACGGCTCTGCCATCCAAAGGGGAAGGGCTGGGCGCATACACACCATAGTCCTGTCTCCTGGGGCAGCCTTCCCATACCTGCGGGGAGAGAACGGCGGTTCGCTGGAGGGGATGCTGGGGTGGGGCAGGGCCTGGCTGGGAGCAGGTGACATCTGCCCCCCTCCCCGCCCACCCTGGGCTGGGGCTCAGGCTCCACTCACTTCCTCATGGCCTCCAGGCCGGCGTCCATGGCAGCAGACCAGGCTGGGAGGCCAGTGCTGGCCTTGAGGGGCTGGGCCGCTGCGGTCAGGAACAGGCCGTAGAGCTGGGAGGGCCACAAGTTTTTACCTTCCGGCCGGCTGTACCGCAGCCAGCCCAGGCCCTCTCAGCCCTCCGCCCCGGGCACTGCCGCACTCACGGCCCCTGATGAGCCTCCCATCTTATCCAGCAGCAGGAGGGACAGCTGGGAGAGCAGCTTGGCAGGGTGGGCGGGGGGTGGGCACTCTCTCAGCCACTCCTGGATGGCTGCAGGCGGAGCGGGGGGGGGGGGGGGGAGTCAGAGGCCCTCCCTCCCAACAGGCACGCTCCCCACAGCAGGCAGAGGGAGGGCGGGAACCCCAGGCTCCCGCTCTCTATCCAGTGTGCAGGGCAGAGGCTGAGGAGCGGCAGGCCTCCCGGCCAGGCCGATGCTCCTCCTCAGCTGCCACGCCGTCCTGGGTCTTGTACTGGGTACAAGCCACGAGGCCTGCACTTCTCATCCGCTTTGCTCGCTGCTATCCCGCAGCTGCCTGGCCCCCGACAGGCACTGGGGTTCCCGATGACGCTGGACAGTGAGGGTGCCCTCGCCCAGGAACGTGAGAACGAGGACTACAGAGCGAGTTCCCTGGGAACCTCGTGTCACTGTGAGAGAGACATCTGGCTCTACAATGACGATCCCCACGCCTGTAGCGGTGACGGCCCATTCTCCATGAAAATGGTGGACGGGGCGAGGTCTTGTGCATGACTGCGCTTGGCAAAGGAGAAGTTGGCAACCCATGCCAGCGCTCCGAATGTTTCTGAGATGGTTCTGGTTCAGGAAACACCCAAATCGCAGAAATGTGGCCTGGCCCCTCTCTGCAGGGGTCCCTGCACCCACCTTGGGCAGCGCGGCTGTGGGTGGTCCCACAGTCCCCATCGCCGGACACACGGTCCAGGGTGTTGAGCTGCTCCTCCATGTCCAGGAGGGTGGCGCACACCCGCTCCAGCACGAGCACCATCCGCCTGGGGCTCAAGCCTGCAGGGAGGACAGCGGGGGGAGGAGCACCTGGCCCTTCTCCCAGCTGACTTGAAGGCGTGGGAGATACGGGTGTTAGGGCCCCTGCACACCCCTCACCCTTCGGGACTCAGGCCAATGCCTGGGTCGCCTGCCCCAATGGCAGGGCTTGGTACCTTCTACAGTGATATCGGGAGCCTCTGCGGGGTGGGAGGGGGCTGGCCGGGTCCGCTTCCGCCCCGTCACAGAGACCTTGGGCATGTTCGGCCAGGCCGACGCGGTGGTCTCAGCATCTAGAGTCAGCAGGGTGACTTTCTTAGACACGGGGTGGCTGGCCAGGGGTCAAGTGGGACCTGATTCCCCCTGGTGGCCAATTCCCTTCACCTCAAAAAGCAAGTACTGAGTACCTGCTGTGTACAAGGAAAGAGGGGCTGTCCCTGGGGAGGAGCCTAACACCAACTCCTCCAGTCACGTGAGAGCTGGAGAATCAGAAGGGCCCTTCATGGGGCCTGAGGGTCATGGTTCATCAGACCTCTGCTGGGGTCTCCCCACGGCCCCTGGCCTTCTCCAGCTCCAAGGAGCCCTGGCTTGGATGGCCCAGCTGTAGGTCTCACCTATCAGTTTCAGGCGGGACTCGTCCACGAGCAGGAGGGTGAGAGAGAGGCCAGGCATCTCCAGCGCTGACATGAAGGTGCCCACCAGGGCACGGGCAACCTTCACCCCGCGGCTCTCTGCAACAGCAAAGCACGGACGTCCCTGAGGAAAGGCCACGAGGGCGGTACTTCCCCCAGAAGAGAGAAACCGGGTAAGAGAAAACCAAGGGCTTTGGACACGGGGCCCTGAGGCCAGCAGGGAGATGGCCAGGTCCGCTCAGGGCATCCCTCCAATGCCCCGGTCACACGTCCCCTGCCGTGCCCCCTCTACAGGGCAGATGGGTCCCTGCAGGTCTCATTTGCTGAGCTCTGCCAGGTGCCAGGCTCTGTGCCAAGTGGTTATGCATGTTTCGTTTCATTTAATCTTCACAGCCGCCTAGGAGGCAGGGACCATCCTTACCCCCTACGCCAGGGGCAGGCTCCACACTTGCAATTAGGTGGAGAGTGAAGCCCTAGCTCAGGCTCGTCTGACTGCACAGCCCAAGCTCTGGGCCGTCACAAGACCCCACCTCAGCTGCCCTTTTCTTTTCTTTTTCAAAACAAAATTTTTATTGGTTTTTCAGAGAGGAAGGGAAAGGGAGAGAAATATTGATGTGACAGTGAAACGAAGATCGGATGCCTCCTACACACCCCCTGCTGGGGATCGGGCCTGCAACCCCGGCATGGGTCCCACCAGGAATCAAACCGACCACCTTTCTGTGCATGGGATTATGCCCAACCCACTGAGCCACACCAGCCAGGCTGGAGGAAAGAGCTCTGGGTGCTGGCAGGCGCCATTTGGGGGAGGGGCTCACCCAGAGTGCGGACGGCTGCGTCGGCCATGATGCCCAGCTCCAGCACCGACAGGCCGCCCAGGTTGTTCACCACCAGCACCACCGAGGAGCCTGTAGGCAGATACTTTGCCATGAGCCTCTCTGGGCCCTTCACCCAGGGAGGAGGGGGGGAGGCGCCGGATGGGGGTCGGGCTGGGAGACCAAGGAGTAAGCGCCCTCACCAGCCTGCACAGACACGTGTGACACGTTGGAAGCGTTGGTCATGTGGTCGAGCATGAGCCTCACAATCTCGTCGGCGGTTGCCATCTGCCGGAAGGACCCGGGAGTGAGCTGTGCCCGAGGCCTCGGCCTTAGACCAGCCTGGGCCAGGGCGTCCACCTACCTTCATCCGGCGCACGCCCGCTTCCCCGTGGATCCCTGCGGACAGAGCAGTCATGCTGACGTGTTTGTACCGAGATTGACTTGGGAATAGCTCGGGGCCGTGGAGGTGGGGAGCGGGTAGAAACAGGCAGGACAGTGAAAACGACACCGTTTCTGCCCTCCCGGAGCTTGGCTTGTGGTAGAGAAAGCCATGAACTGGACTCGTAACCAGCGAAGAGCTTGAGCGAGAGGCAGTCAAGCAAGGAGACGTGAGCCTCCGCCCATCACTTTGGGAGCACCAGGCAGGAGGGAGAGCGCCGCCTCGGAGGGCCCGGGGAGGAGTGAGCAGGGGCAGGGAGGGGGGCAGTGCCTGGACGGATGGAGCCCGAAGAGCTTCAAGTGCCCATTTAAAACCACAAGCACCCATGCGACAGCTGCGGCTCAGCAGGAAGGACGGGCAGAGGGCTTCCAGGGCATTGTGGGTACAACCCAGGGAGCAGGCGCGGCTGGGACAGGGGTGGCCAACACTCACCCAGGCCCAGCTCTACCTCATCAGCGGCAAGTTCAAAGTTGGGTCTGGAACCAGGGACACTGCAGGAGGACAAGCTCAAGCCCAAGGTTCCTGTGAGAGAGGAGGAGTGAACGGGATGACGGCCCTGCACTGGCATCGGCCAGGGCAGCAGGCTTAGGCAGGCAGCCTGTTCACCTTGGATGAAAGAGAAACCTGGCTCCGGGACCCAAGGCTACTAGTGCCCCTGGCTCCCCCAGGGAGACCCCTCAGCCCCGGGAACACTGGGCCAGCCCTCCTAGGCAGCCGCTGGGAACTGCTCCCGGGCCCAAGGCAGCCTTCCCCTCCCTCTCCGCTTCCGACCCCTGGGCTGGCACTCACCCATGGCCTTGGCAGCCACGTTCACCCGGTCTTTGATCTCCTTCAGCGGCACACCGGCCTCGGCCAGGGCACCCGCTATCTGTATCCACACAGAAAGAAGCCCCCAAGGGACAAGAGTCACTGTAGCGCTTGGGGGCTGGAGGGACTCTGGGCACTGCCACATCCACCTGGCTCTGGTGGAGGGCAGAACGGCGTATCCTTGCGTTCACAAGGACATGCCAGGAATCTTTAGCAAACAGTCTGTTGGAGCCAGAAAGAACCCTACAAACGGAGAAATGGGCCCAGAGAGGGAAGGTTTCTTGTCTAACGTCACACAGCAGGCTGATGGCCAGTTTCCTAATTCCCAGTGCAGAGTTCTTTCTCCGGGGCATGTATCCTGCGGCTCACTTTACCCCTCCCCCCCATATTCATCCACCCACCCACTTTTTGCCAAGCGTTTAGTACAGCAGTTCTCAACCTTCCTAATGCCTCGACCCTTGAACACAGCTCCTCATGTTGTGGTGACCCTCAGCCATACAATTATTTTCATCGCTCCTTCATAACGGTAATTTTGCTACTGTTAATGAATCGTAATGTAAACATCTGTGTTTGCCGATGGTCTTAGGCTCTACAGCAGCGGTTCTCAAACTACGGGTCGCGACACAGATAATTACATTACGGTTCATAACAGTAGCAAAATTACGGTTATGAAGTAGCAACGAAAGTAATTTTGTGGTTGGGGGTCACCACCACACGAGGAGCTGAATTAAAGGGCCGTGGCATTAGAAAGGTTGAGAACCGCTGCTCTAGTATGTGCTCAAATGGAAGTGACTCGCTCACAACCCCCCCTGGAAGGGACTGGTGTGGGAGGAGCTGGGGAAGAACGCAGATGGCACACTCGGTGGGGGAGGCGGACGCAGTGGCAGCTCACGGAGGAGGATGGAGGGCAGAGCAGGGCTCTCACCAGCTCAGTGTGGGGGAGGGAAACCTCCGGATGGGAGACACCAGAGCTGGGCCTCGGCCGAACAGGAGGGTTAGCCAGGCCAACTGAGTTAGACAGACAAAGGGCTCTTACGGCCGTGGGTGCAGCATCAGGCAAGCCCCAGAGGGGCTGCAGCGGTGGTGCAGGGAAATGGTACTCATGGAGCATGACAGCATGGTGGGGATGATTGGACATGAACTGGGAAAGTTCAGGGAGGAAGCAAGCGTGTGGTGGGCGCCGGACCATGGGCCTGGGCTGCCTCTAGGAGCCCCAGATGGCTGTCAGGAGGCGAGCAGCCTCATCAGACACCCATCTTCCGAAGGCACCTCTGGGTAGCGTGGGAACAGACTGGAAGGGGAGCACCCAGGAGCGCGCTGACCGAGGCCGGGGCGGGGGCAGGCTGAGGAGGATGTGCGTGCAGAGGCACCAGAAGGCACCAGGAAGGCGGCGTGGCGGGTGTGGGCAGGAAGGGAAGGCCTGGGACAACACTGAGATGCTGGCTGAAGCGGGAGAGGGCACTGGGGAAGGCATGGCCTCCTGTGGGTGGGGTGGCAGCAGGCTGGGCGGGAACCTCACCTTGTGTATGAGCACCACACCACAGAGCCCCCGGCGGCCCGCCTTCTTCACCTCCGTGAAGGCACAGTCGTCCCCGATGACCACCATCTCCACGGGGATGCCCTCAGCCTGCGCCTGCTCGCGGGCCAGGCCGAAGTTCAGCCGGTCCCCGGTGTAGTTCTTCACGATGAGGAGGGTGCCCGCTGAGGGAGCAGCAGCAGGGCCCATCGGTGCTTGCCCTCACCTCCCCCCGCCCCCCCAGATTGCCTCCTGGCAGCAGCCCCTCCTGCACCACAGGCTTACCTGTGCCTGCCTGGGCCACTGCCCTGATGGCTGCCAGGATGCTGCCCACGGCTGGCGAAGCGAACACGGCTCCTGCGATGACCCCCGTCAGCATCCCCTTCCCTATGAAACCTGTGATGGGTGCGAGAGGATGCTGGGGAGGGTGCTGGGGGAGGGTGCTGAGGGAGGGTGCTGGGGGAAGGTGCTGGGGAAGGGAGCTGGGGAAGGGCGCTGGGGAAGGGTGCTGGGGGAGGGTGCTGGAGGAGGGTGCTGGGGGAGAGTGCTGGGGAAGGGCGCTGGGGAGGGCGCTGGGGGAGAGTGCTGGGGGAGGGTGCTGGAGGAGGGTGCTGGAGGAGGGTGCTGGGGAGAGTGCTGGGGGAGGGTGCTGGCCTGCATTCTGAACTTCCTACCAGCCCCAATGATTTCCTTGGAGCCCCCACCTTCACCTCTGGCCCGGGACACTCACCAGCGTGGGCAGGCTCATGGCCGGAGCCCCCACCCGACAGCAGGGCCACCCGGCCCTTGAGGCTGTCCAAGTCGGAGCGGAGGGCCACGCGGTGGCCCTGCAGGAGCTGCAGGTTGGGGTTGCAGGCCACCAGGCCAGCCAGGGCGTCGTCCGCACAGCCTGCCACCGAGTTCACCAGCTTCTTGGAGGTCTACGGGGGAAGGCACTTTCAGGTACCAGTCAGGTTGCAGGCCACGAACCACTTCCACACCCATGGGGACTCCAGGGCCACAGCACCTGGGTGTATTTTATCAGGGGGGTGTTGTCTTGTTACTCTGTATCTTTTGCCCTTCTGAAATGTTTTGGATTATGGCTTAACTTTATCCTGAAGAATGGCTTCTACACAAAGGAAGTGGGGGGGCATGGAGTCCTAGAGGGCCACGGCCAGCCGGCCTGAGTTCCAGGGCTGACGGGCACAGGATGACGTGGGGGGCAGGGTACAGCAGTGAAGGTTGGGTTCTGCAGGCACAGGACGCTGGGATCCAATGCCAGGTCTCCATGCCTAGCTATGAGGCCTCGGGGAAGGCAGCTTGCTGTGCTGAGCTTCAGGTCTCTCTCTGCAAACTGGGCCTTCCCAGGAGCAAGCCTGTCACACAGTGAAAGCTGAACACAGGGAGCTACTTTCTTTTCCAGAAAGCTGTAGCTAGCTGGAGGAGGCCTGCGACCAGGCAGCTCCTGCTTTTGTCCCAGGCTGCCCCAGAGGACCGGAGGCGGGGCAGCCTGCCTCTGAGCTGGGCCCTGGCAAGGTGCACTTCCTGAGGCTCCTCCCTCAAGCCTGTGAGCAGCAGGCTCCTTTGTGTAAACTTTGACCTTGCCTGGGTCTGGCAGGGACCAGAGCCAAGCCGCCTGCTGCAGGTCTAGGGGACAGATACAGGCCAGTGGGGACAGAGCAGAATAATGAGATCGGCTCCACTCTGCTCCATGGCCGAGAGCCAGGTGGCTTCTGGGTGCTCTTGAGCTTGTCTTGTTCCTGTTCTCACAATGTAGAGGAAGCGTTATCTCAGTGGGGAAACCGAGGCACAGTTAAGTGACTTAGCCCAAGACCACACGGTCAGCCAGTGTCTGCCTGGCTCCAATGCAGGCTCCATTTTGCTGCTCCATGCTGCTCTCCCTGGGGCTGAAAGGAGGCTGCCAATGGCAGAGGGCTCACCCACCAGGGACCTCACAGGCAGCAAAGCTGTGATTGGTCTCCGCTCCAGCCCAGCCTTCAGCACCACCCCCACCCTCCCAAAAAGGTGATCCCCAAACAGCCTGTCCTGCCGGATTTGCAACCATCCCCACACCAGAGTCAGAGGAGGCATTGAGGCCAGGCCCATCCTGGTTCCCTTGGCCGGAGGGCACCGGGCGGCCCCAGGACTCCATCTGATAAACACCCAGGGCCACTGCCTGGAGGGTTAACCCGCCTCGCTCTGAGACAAGTGAGACTGGGGACTCCATCTGATAAACACCCAGGGCCACTGCCTGGAGGGTTAACCTGCCTCGCTCTGAGACAGTGAGACGTTCAGAGAGGTCGAGAGATCGAGGTGCACAGCTTGTCAGGGAAGCTGGCACTTGGACCTGGTTCTGTGCAAGACCTGCTCTGGCACACATTGTCCTGGAGTGGAGAGGGAGCAATGCCCAGCAGTGCTGAGCGTCCCAAAGCAAAGAACACCCCCCACCCCCTCGCTCCCACCCCCACCGTGAGGCACCAGCCCACACCAGCCATGTCCTTCCTCAGGGTCCCTCTGTAGCTGGGAGAGGTCTACTCCAGTGTAGGTCACTGTGACTGTCCTAAAGACACGACCAGATCAGGGGGCAGGTGGGCCTGGAGGGCCTCGGAGGCTGCAGCCCCGGCCTGGCTGGGACTGGCTAGGACATGGAGGGAAGCAGAGTCCGGGCCCTGAGAGGGACCCTCTGTCTTAACCTCTATGAGCCGTAGGAGGCAGCAGCATATCTTGGTCAGAGTGTAAGGCCCTCCAGGGTGCCCAGGGCTGGCATGGCCCCTGCCCCCCCATGCCCCGAGCCCACAGTGCCCTTCCCCAGGCTTGACCCTCCTGAGACTCACCATGGTGGGGAGGGGCTGAAGCCAGCAAGCTGAGGTCGCACCTTGGCAATGAGCTGTGGGTGCTGCCTGGGCCTGAGCTCGGTGCAGGAGGCAGTGGCACCTGAAGGACAGAGGACGTGTCGCTGGAGGTGCCCACAGCCTACTGGCACAGTCACGCTTCCAGGCCCTCGTAATTAGGGAGCTGCCCCAGACTTTGAGCCAAGTCTAAACTCCAACACGTGCGCTGGGGATGGAGTAGAGCATGGGGCGGACCAAGGTTCACCTGAAGCGGCTGCCAGGAGGCAGATCTGCCCACACTGGGCACAGGGCGGTCTTTACACCCCAGAGAGCACCCACCTCATCGCCACAGGGCGAGATGAGCCAGAGCAACACCCTCTCCTGCATGAGCATCGTGTGCAGTGAATACAATCACAGGGATGCTCACGCCCTGGCTCTGGTTGCTGTTGGTATCAGACCAAGAGGAAGGCAGCTGAGCTGTGAGCACATTTTACTTCTAGGATTGACCCTGAAGTTCTAGAGCAGTGGTTCTCAACCTTTCTAATGCCTCGAACCTTTAATACAGTTCCTCTACAGCAGCAGTTCTCAGCGGTTGAGAACCGCTAGCAGGGTCGCCTAAGACCATCGGAAAACACAGATATTTACATGATTCATAACAGTAGCAAAATGACAGTTATGAAGTAGCAATGGAAATAATTTTATGTTTGGGGGTCACCACAACATGAGGAACTGTATTAGAGGGTGGAGGCATTTAGAAAGGTTGAAAATCACTGCTCTAGGGAATTGTTCAAGGTCATGCCCACGTCTAGTCTTTCCAAAAAGACTGTGTTCTTCCCACTGATAATTCAATGCCTCCAAAGTCACGCAGAGTCCCTGGTATGGGAAATCACCCATAGCTCCCCTCAGTTCAGCCTGGCTCAGTGGTGTCTTGGGAGCACTGAATGAGTCTGCAATGGGAAGAGTTATAGGCGAGGCAGGCTCTGCGCCTAGTTCTGCCTCTGCCTCTGCCTCTGGGGGATCTTAGGTAAACCAACGCCCTGGGGGGGGGGGGGCTTAGCTTCCTCATCTGTAAAATGGGGCTTCATGATCTGTGGCCTTCTGCTGATACTGCAGACCACGTGGTCCCCCAGCCACGTGATCTTGTGAGGCCTATTAAGTTGCAGAGCTAATGACTGCCTTTCTGGGTCATTAAGGTGCTCCTGGGAAATTCTGGTTTTGTAGGAGATCAAAATTTGCACAGCAATAGGGGCCCTTCAAAAGTTCAAGGGGGAGAAGTGAGCCCCTGGTGTCCCCCCTCCCCAAGGTGAGAGGCCATTCTGAGGTCAGGAGAGGGTCAGCTGGGTTTGGGGGACCTGGGAGGGCTAAGGGGAGGGAGGCACGGACCTTGGAGCTGCACACACTGCTGTCACCTCCCTTCCCTCTGGGCCCCCGCAGCTCTTCCGGTTCCAAAGAATGGATCGCCCGAGGGCGGGGAGGCACGGGGTCCGGTAGGACCGGGCCTGGGGAAGGGGGAGGGAGCGTTCTGGGAGTGGGGGAGGTCGGCGGGTCAGCTCTGAGGGCGTTAGCGCAGCTTCCCACCCCTCCTCACCCCTGGCACCTATCCGCCGACACCAAGGCTTCCCGGGGACCCACAAAGGGCGCCCTCATCCGGGTATTCCAAGCGCCGGCGGCCCGCGGAGGGGCGGGGCCTCCGGGGCGGAGCCTCCTCTGATTGGCCGCCCGGGGCGCCGGGAGTCCTCCAGGAGGCCAGGGGAAGCCGTCCCGTGATGCCCCGCGCCCCGGCCGCTCTGGGCTGCAACGTGTCTGCGGGGCGGAGGCAGCGGCCGCGGAGTTCGCCGCGCGGGTAGGGCCCCCTGTGTCTCCGCTGGTGTCCGCCTCTCTGTCGTCGCGCTCTCGTCTCGACAGGCCGCCCCAGTCCCCGACATGTCGTACAACTACGTGGTAACGGCGCAGAAGCCCACCGCCGTGAACGGCTGCGTGACCGGTGAGGCTGCCAGGGCCGGAGCCCCCGGCGAGGGCAGGATCTGGGGGCCCCCGAGGCCTAGGGAGGCCCGCCAGCCCTGGGGCGGCCGGGCGGGATCCGGCCCGGGGAATGGAGGGCGCCGGCGGCCGAGGAACCTCTCTTAGCCCACGACTCCAAAGAAGCTGGGTCCTCATGCGCTTTTGGGGTTTAAACGCTGCTTTCGGGGGTCCCCTTTCGTCCTGGGAGGATCATCTGACCTCGAGGACAGGGACGGGCCCCCTAGGACAGAGAGCGAAGTGTGAGTTGGCCGTGCGGTGCTGCTTGGGCCCCGAGAAGGGCTTCGTGTGGTTGGGGGAATGGGCGGTGGTGGGGGCGACTTGGGGGTCAGAACTTCCCGTCGGGAGAGCCTGGGGCCGAGTGGGGGTCGGGGTGAGGGGCGGTGGAGGGGTGTGGGGACCGCTCGCCCTCGCCCAGAGCTGGACTGGATGGAGTCCTCTTGGCCTGGGGCTGTTGTTTACTCGCTGCTGGGAAGGCGGGTGAGCACGGCTCAACCCGGTGCTGGGTCTGCCTTGTTAACTCCGCGCAGATGGAGAACACAGGTGTCCAGAACACGGGAATAATCAGTCCTGAACCGGGTATTCAGCAAAGCGAGGGCCTCAAACTTGCAGCAAATGCTAACTGCTGTCAGAGAGTTGGAAGCGGTGAAAGGGTGGGTGAGGGTGCTTGTTGGTAGACACTGGGAGGGCAGGAGGTGTGGACAAAGCAGTGTTTCTGTGCAGAGCTGTGACCGGGTCTGCTTGTTTGGTAAGGATTTGGCGAACATTTAGGTAAGGACGTAATGGAAAGGAGCACTGCCTCCAGCCCTGCGTCCCTCAGTGAGAGGATGCGCGTGCCCTCCAAAGGGAAAGGAAAGGCGAGGGTGCAGAGCCATCGGGGGGGGGGGGGGTCACAGTCATTGCCAGTTGAAGGACACGCTGCCCTTACACCCTGTCCAGGTTTCCTCGTCCGATTTTCTTAGTCTGATTGGAGAAGCAGCTTTCACAGCCGCGAGAGAGAGTGAGAGAGACTGTTTGAGGTGCGGGGTCTGGTGAGATGGGAGCCGTGCCTGGAGGCAGCTGGAGCGGTCTGTGAATTAGGTGAGGATTCTGAAGCTGTGGCTTTCACCACTGAGAGGATTTATCTCTTCTGTTCCTTCAGGACACTTCACTTCAGCAGAAGACTTGAACCTGCTGATTGCCAAGAACACGCGATTGGAGATCTATGTGGTCACCGCGGAGGGGCTCCGGCCCGTTAAGGAGGTGGGCATGTACGGGAAGATCGCCGTCATGGAGCTCTTCAGGCCCAAGGTGAGTGCTCGGGCTGGGTCCCGCCTTGGAGACGGTCCAGTGTTGTTTTCTGTCGTTGCTTGGGATGGGTGGAGCTAGGCGAAGGAGAGAAACCACTCCTTTTGAGGGGCAGGCTTTAACTTCTTAAACTCTTGAACAAGCTTCCTAGAAGTGGGAGAACTTGACGGGAAAAACTGAGCGAGTGGACTTCTGTGAGAGGGGAAATGGAAGCAGTTGGGAATGTGGGTCACCATACTGTGGTCGTCATGGTGACTCCGAGCATTGGCTCTGGAGTAGGGCAGCCCTGGCTTCGGTCCTCAAGAATTCTAACTTTAGCCGAAACCGGTTTGGCTCAGTGGCTAGAGCGTCAGCCTGAGGGCTGAAGGATCCCAGGTTCGGATTCGGTCAAGCGCATGTACCTTGGTTGTGGGCACATCCCCAGTAGGAGGTGTGCAGGAGGCAGCTGATCGATGTTTCTAACTCTCTATTCTTCTCCCTTCCTCTCTGTAAAAAAAAATCAATAAAATAGCCGAGACCCCCGTTTGGCTCAATGGATAGAGCGTCGGCTTGGGGACTGAAGGGTCCCTGGTTTGATTCCGGTCAAGGGCATGTACCTCGGTTGAGGGCATATCCCCAGTAGGGGGTGTGCAAGAGGTAGCTGATCGATGACTCTCTCTCATCGATGTTTCTAACTCTCTATCTCTCTCCCTTCCTCTCTGTACAAAATCAATAAAAATATATTTTTAAAAAAATCAATAAAATATATCTAAAAAAAAAAAAGAATTCTAACTTTAGGTGTTACTTAATCTTCCAGAGCTTTATTTTCTGTTTGCAAAATGGGGATTAAAGTTTCCAACCCCCTGGTTTAGTGTGGAAATTAAATGATTTAATAACACGGAGCGGCTCTGCAGCAAGCATTCATTGTTATGTTAATAGTTATCCCATTATTATTATTATGTAAATGTTTTTACTTAATTAACCACCATATTAGTTCATTATATTGGCTTTTTTTTTTTTTTAAACTTCATTATATTGTAATGAATCTGACAGGAAGCAGTGGTTAGAATTTTAATTACAGCCCCTTTGAACAAAATATATTTAGGGGGTCTGTGTTAATAAGTAAGACTGTAGTTCCATTTTAGCTTCATTGTTATTCACAGGTTTTCCTTTTTCTCCAAATACTTGGAGATTAGAGAAGTCCTTACATTCATCTTTCAGAATTTGAATGGAATGATTGCAATTAGCTTGATACGGAAATAGATGAAGAAATTGAATGTAGAACAGAGACGTGGAATCATGACATTGAGGATTCGATGTTTGCCAGCTTCAGTTCTGGTCTTTCGCACACACCCTTCACCTGTGTGCACTTATGTTATATACTCACTGTAGATTTTCTCTTCAGGGAGAAAAAAATCTTTAAGTCATTTAGCATGCTTCAAGAACGATGTCTAAAGGCTGGCCAGGAATTTCTGTTTCAAAAAGAACCTCATTTGATGGCATGATTTGGTTCCCAGGGGGAGAGCAAGGACCTACTGTTCATCCTGACAGCGAAGTACAACGCCTGCATCCTGGAGTACAAGCAGAGCGGCGAGAGCATTGACATCATCACCCGAGCCCATGGCAACGTCCAGGTGAGGCCGCTCTGCTGATGAGCGGTCCAGGTGGGCTGCAGGGTTTGATGAAGGGGATTGAAGTGCGGGCAGCTCTCTCCATGGCCAGAGAAAGAAGGAGAAAACATAGGGTTTGGGCTTTTAAAAAGGACTTCTCTAGTTTGCTCAGAGTCTGAGGGACAGGGTAAATTAAATAACCCGTGGAGTTCAGTGTTTTACAGAAAGACGCTCTGACACTGGTTTCCTGCATGTCATGCAGGGGCCACCAGTTTTACCGCCTGTCCTAAGCAGTCCTGGGAAAGGGGTGCGGGGCCTCTCTGCTATGGGTGTGAGGCTCTCCCCTGACCCCATTTCCCTCCTCAGGACCGAATTGGCCGGCCCTCAGAGACGGGCATCATTGGCATCATCGACCCTGAGTGCCGGATGATCGGCCTGCGGCTCTACGATGGCCTTTTCAAGGTCATTCCCCTGGACCGGGACAACAAGGAGCTCAAGGCCTTTAACATCCGCCTTGAGGAGCTGCACGTCATCGACGTCAAGTTCCTCTACGGGTGCCAAGCACCTACCATCTGTTTTGTCTACCAGGTACCGGGTCGGGAAGAGAGGGGGAAGCCGTGTGGTTGGGCACAGCAGTGCGTTTTTGCTGCATGAACTGCCTGGCTTTCGTGGGCGAGTTGCAGGAGTACTTAATGTACATTTGCATGTGGGTCAGGTTTGGTTTGCGACTTGAGTGCAGTGGTACTTCCTGGGGAGGAAGCAAGCTCCGAGGCTTGCAGCAGGATTAATCCGTGGGGATTTTGTAGGGTGACCCAGTTTGTTGTACTTCGTCTTGGTCTCTTACAGCATGCTAGGGGATTATTAAAACAGAGATGGCCCCGCCGGGGCCTCAGTTAGCGTGTCGTTCCAATGTGCCAAGGTTGCCGGTTTGTTCCCGGTCAGAGCACACACAGGATCAGCCAATGAATGCACTAATAAGTGGAGCAGCAAATCCATGTTTTTTCTCCCTTCCTTCCTCTCTCTAAAAATATCGATTAAAAGAACTTAGGAGAAATGTTGTGGAAGTTGCCTTCACCAGCAGAGAGGAAAATGTCTTGGTGATGCCTTATGTATGTCTTCTAAGAAAAGGCTGGCATTTTACTCCCAGCTCACATTCTGGTGCCTCGCTGGCTCTTGGCTTCTATTTTAGTCCGCTTAAACCTTCAGCGGAGCGGACGGGGGCAGCTGTTCTCTGGCAGATCTGTTGCGGGGGCAGGTGGCAGAGCTCTGGATTAACATGCCTGTCTCGGTGAGACCTCGGCCTTTTCTCAGAGGGCCATGCAGCATGAGGTCATTCTCCTGGCATGTCATTGAGCCAGTGACGGAAGGAAGCAGCCTACGTCCGGGTGCCGTGTGGCCAGGGAAGCACGGACAACTGTGAACTGTTAGAACACACTGACGTGCACTCTTGTAGATTTCTTAGTGGCACTAGACATGTTCTGGATCTGAGGCTGGTTGGCGCAAGGTTCATTCTAATAAATTGAAACCATTTAGGAAACTGCTCTTTTTTTTTTTTTTTAATATTTTATTGATTTTTTACAGAGAAGAAGGGAGAGGGATAGAGAGCTAGAAACATCGATGAGAGAGAAACATCGACCAGCTGCCTCCTGCACACCCCCTACTGGGGATGTGCTCGCAACCAATGTACATGCCTTGACCGGAATCGAACCTGGGATCTTCCAGTCCGCAGACCGAAGCTCTATCCACTGAGCCTAACCGGTTTTGGCACTTTGCTCTTTTTTACAGCGCATTAACTATGAGCTGAAATAAAAACTTGGGATTCCTCTCCCTTCAGTTTTGTAAATGTCAGGTCCTTAAAACTCTGATGGTGGTTATTCTGGCTGCATGTGTGACCGCCTGTTTGTTTTCTGTGTCTCAGTAGGCCACAATCCAAACCCCAGGCTAAACTTTTTCTTAACCTCAATCACTGATTAGAAAATGTTTTCATCAACTGGAAATTATTTTATCTCCTGTTTTGTGTCAAAAGTTCCATTTGACAGTATCTACAGGAAAGTGTTTCAGGGAGTGTCACAGTGGCTAAGGCGGTCCCTGACCTGGAAAACATCTCTGAATTCCTCTCATAACTGTAAGCCCTGGTCCGGCCTTTGAGGCCATCCTTCCCCCAAGCCCAGTGCTCCTATCTCGCAGGGATGACGGCAGCTCCCGGACAAAGTGAGTCATGGTTCAGAAAAAGGAGGACGCTGTGTCGACAGCAGAGGCCTGGAGGTTTGGACTAATTTGAGAGTAGCAATGTGTCCCGCATCAGAATGCTTTTAAGAATTTAGCAGATAACCTTTTAAAAATTAGTATTTAGCTTCTCAATAGGTATATTTTTTTCTCTTCAGCTTTTTTGTAATTTCCTTGAGGCTAAGGAATGAATGTAGAAAGCACACACATACACACACACACACACATTTACGTATTTAGTATCTTTTTTTTTTTAATAAATTTTTTAAATTGATTTCAGAGAGGAGGGGAGAGGGGAGAGAGAGAGAGAGAGAGAGAGAGAGAGAGAGAGAGAGAGAGAGAGAGAGAGAGAAAGAGAGAAAGAGACATACATGATGAGAGAGAATCATGGATCTGCTGCTTCCTGCATGCCCCACACTGGGGATCGAGCCCGAAACCTGGGCATGTGCCCTGACTGGGAATCGAACCCCTGACCTCCTGGTTCATAGGTTGACACTCAACCACTGAGCCACACCAGCCAAGCTGCTTAGTATCTTATGGTGGTTGGTACAGTATAACAATTTTATTTTTTCTAAATTTTTGTTGTTAATCCTCATTTGAGGATATTTTTCCCTTTGATTTTTAGAGAGAGTGGAAGGGAGGTGGGCAGAGAGAGGGGGAGGGAGAGAAATTAAGAAACATTGATGTAAGAGAGACATATTGATCAGTGGCCTCGGGGATTGAACTTGTAACCTAGGTAAGTGTCTTTGACCAGGAATTGAGTGACCCTGTGACCCTTTGGTGCACAGGACGACGCTCTAACCACTGAGCACACTAGCTAGGGCTCATGTTTTCTAATCTGTAAGTGTTTATTGGTTGTTGCTGTTGGTAACAGTAGCTTCAGTGACAGTACCCAGTCCCAGGATGGGAAGGCTGACATGGCAGGAAGTCAGATGCTCGGAGCCCCTCTCCTTCCCTCAGGCTAACGATCCCACCTTCCCCAACCAGGACCCGCAGGGGCGGCACGTAAAAACCTACGAGGTGTCTCTGCGAGAGAAGGAGTTCAATAAGGGCCCCTGGAAACAGGAAAATGTCGAGGCGGAAGCTTCCATGGTGATTGCAGGTTGGTTGGGGTCCGGGCTGTTCCCATGGATCCTGCCTCTCCTGCTCTGCCCTCCGTCCAGCGCTCAGTGTGGCAAGCGTGTGCTCAGCATGTGCCGCCTCTGGACGTGCTTCCCTTCCCTTCTCCGTTTCTGTCTCGGATTGCCTTGTTTTTCACTCCCCCAAATAGAATTTTCTCCTATACGGGGTTAACTGTAAAACACTGAAGTTGATTTGTAGAGTGGCAGATGGCTATTTTATTTTGAGCATAACATTTAAAAACGGACAGGGGCCCGTGGAGTTGATCTCATTGACGCCTTCGCTGCACAGAGGAGGAAGCGGGCCCGAGGGGATTGCCCAGGCCCGTGCCTCCTGACAAAGCCTGGGCTGCACTCCAGACCTGCACGACCTGGTCTGGGCTCTGGCCCGCACCAAGCCGTGTGCCCAGCGAATAGAGAAACCTAACACTCCTCCTCGGTGCCAATTGGCTCCTCAGTGACGGCTCTGATGATGGGGAAAGCTGAGCTCAGGGACAGGAGGAAAGGAGAGGCTTAGTTAGGACGTCTTTAAAAAAAGTGACGATGGTCTGCGTTCGCCTCGGGTAACTGGACGAGTGCCCTTGCTGTCTCGAGTCTGGCAGCCCGCGCAGAGCCCTCCAACGGCCCTCTCTCCTCAGTCCCCGAGCCCTTCGGCGGCGCCATCATCATCGGGCAGGAGTCCATCACCTACCACAACGGGGACAAGTACCTGGCGATCGCTCCTCCCATCATCAAGGTGAGCGGCTTTCCCTTTCCTCTTCTGCCCCCCCCTCCCCTACCCCCATTTGCCCTGCTCCGCTCTTTCTCCCCATGTGTCAGGAGGGTCACAGGTGTCTGTGGCTGTCACTGAGTGTGAGACAGTGCGGTCATTGGGAACACAGAGAGGCTTGCCTGCTGGGCTCACTATGAGCGAGAAATAACAGAATAGGTCTGCCCTTTCCATTGATTGACCGGGCTAACTTTAAGAAGGGAAAGGTTTTGCAAATTTAAGTCTTTGCAGCGTTCGCGTCATGTAAAGTATTATAGTGATAAATGATACAGACTTTTAAAAAAATCCTCGAGCCGAAACCGGTTTGGCTCAATGGATAGAGCGTCGGCTTGGGGACTGAGGGGTCCCGGGTTCTATTCCGGTCAGGGCCATGAACCTAGGTTGCGGGCATATCCCCAGTGGGGGGGTGTGCAAGAGGCAGCTGATGAATGACTCTCATCAATGTTTCTAACTCTTTATCTCTCTCCCTCTCTGTACAAAGTCAATAAAATATATTATTTAAAAAAATCCTCGATTTTTTTTTTTCCTTTTTCTTAGAGAAAGTGGGAGGGAGGGAGGAAGGGAGAGAGAAACATTGATGTGAGAGAGACACATCAATTGATTGTCTCCCGCACATTCCGACCAAGGATCTAACCTGCAGTCCAGGTGAGTGTCCTTGATCGGGAATCGAACCTGCGGCCTTCCAGTGTGTGACCAGTGCGCTCACCACTGAGTCACACCTGCCAGGCCAGATTATATAGATGTTTGCCAGGGCAGATTACAGACATTTAAAAACTAGTCATAGGAATTCCAAATTTTAAAACTTAAAATCATAAAATTTACGCCTTGAAGGTAAGTAACAATCTATAGTAGCATTAGTGCAGGAGGCGAACGGAGGCAGGAGGGTACATTAACAAAACTTCTGGCCACATTTATAGTCCATGAGTAATTACAACTGCTTTCTAGTCTTCTGTTTCTAGTTTCCAATAGAGTAACATGTGACCGAACCTTTTAGAATAACATGTTGAACTCCTCAGACAACTGTCCTCAAAGTGAAGCGCCTCTGGTTGCACCGGCACATGCGGGGCTGGTGGGTGGGAAGGGGAGTGGTTTGTGCTCTGCTCGTGGCAGACGCTTCATCTCTAACAACTGCCTCCCTCTTGGCAGCAAAGCACTATCGTGTGTCACAACCGCGTGGACCCCAATGGCTCCCGCTACCTGCTGGGGGACATGGAGGGGCGGCTCTTCATGCTGCTCCTGGAGAAGGAGGAGCAGATGGACGGCACGGTCACCCTCAAGGACCTCCGTGTGGAGCTCCTCGGAGAGGTAGGGCGGCTCCTCTGCTGCGTTCTCCTCGGGCACTGACCCCACTGCGACGGGCTCCAGTACCCAGCAATACGGTCATCCTGCTGTGGAAGTTGGTGTTGGAGGGAGTGAGATGGAGGGTCTCAGGCACTTCCTAGAGCAGAAAAAGCAAGCAAGTAAACAGAAGGGAAGATGAACCTAATGATGCTTACATTACCCCTGGGAGGAGGGGCACAGACACGGTAAGAATTACGCAGTGTTTTTAGGGGTTTCCAGTAGTTTTGAGGTGATTGAAGTTGGGATTATAGGGATCATTTGGAGCTGGCAGCTTCGAGTTAAATTACAGGTTTCTCTGACTGCAGGGATGTGGTCAGCGGGTAGTCAGGAACGTCAGTGATCAGGCCGTTGTGTGGTGTGGCCTAAGGTTTGGAATGGCGAGGTGTAGGCACCGTGGCTGCGGTGTGTGTGCTCAGCGCAGCCAGAGGGGAGGACGCTGTCGGGGAGCCACAGGCGTCCTGATGCCCCCCGTGCTGTTGACCTTCCCTAGACCTCGATTGCCGAGTGCTTGACCTACCTGGACAACGGCGTTGTGTTTGTCGGGTCTCGCCTTGGTGACTCCCAGCTTGTGAAGGTGAGGGATGTTTTCTTTGGCTGCTGCTTCGTCAGGGTCCTGTGCTCAGTGCCCCTCAGGATTCCCTCCGTTCACCCTGTCCCTACTGTCCAGCTTACTGCTCGATCGCTTGTGCGCTTTGCCTTGACGAACTCTCGTCCTCACGGTTCACGCGGGCTGGGTGCTGTGGGGAATGGTGAGCAGGACGCAGCTCCATCTGCAGAAGGTCATGGTCTAACGTGCTGCCTCCCCTTTAGAACGAACGTTTTGGACCACTGCAGAAAATACATGCCAACATTTTCCACTGATTTCCAAACTGCTTTATTAGAAACCCCTGCCTGGTTGGGGTCTCCTGTGGGACATGTTCCTTTGTCAGCAATCCCCTCTGCAGGCCCCCCTCCCCACCCCACCCCCGGGCCCACAGGGAGGGCACTCCCGCAGGACGGAGGTTCTGTGGGGTGAGACCGTTTCTTCCGGGGTGGGGTCTGCTGGGCATGCTGCAGGACTGACTGCTCTTTCTTCCTAGCTCAATGTTGACAGCAATGAGCAAGGCTCCTATGTGGTGGCCATGGAAACCTTTACCAACCTGGGGCCCATCGTGGACATGTGCGTGGTGGACCTGGAGAGGCAGGGGCAGGGGCAGGTAAGGGCCCTCCTGGGATATGGTGGTTGTGTGCCCACTCAGCTGCCCTCCTGCGTTTGCCTAAGGGGGGCGTGTACCGCACATGACTTTTAAGAGCCTCACTCACTAAGCCAATGGCAGAAGAGTAACTTTTATGAGTGCCTATCTTGGTCTGCCAGACACTTGATACACATCATCACCGCACAGCACCCCGACAGACGGGTTCTCAGCCATCTCAGAAGGGCTGAGAGAGAGTCAGAAATGCGTCCAAGATCCCACAACTAGTAAATGGCAGGTGTCTGATTCCAGGTCCTGTGATCTTTCCAGTAACTGGGCCCCGGGTGGAATGGGAGGGAGCTGGCGGGTAAGTAGCAGGAGCCTTTGCTTTTTGGACTGGGATGTGCTTCCCGCCCTGTCAGGACGTTGGAGAGACTGCCGAGACTGTATCCTCAAACCCAGCTCCCCATGCAGGGTCCTTGGGTCCATGTGCAGCTGCTGTACTTGCTGGGCCTCAGCGTGAAGGCACAGGCTCTGGGGGTGTTTAAAAACCTTGTCTCTCTTTGCAGCTGGTCACTTGCTCGGGGGCTTTCAAGGAAGGTTCCTTGCGGATCATCCGGAATGGAATCGGAATCCACGAGCATGCCAGCATTGACTTACCCGGCATCAAAGGTAGCCTTTCGTTAACGTAGGGTGCAGATCTTACTTAAATGACCTTGGCCTTGGCCTTGTTATATGTTGGGAAGGCAGTTGGGTGAGAGCTAGAGGAAAGATGATCAAAAAGCAAAGAAGGAAGAAGGTCCCCGTGCAGTGGAGTGGTGGAAGCTGAAACATGCCCAATAGCTCTAAAGGACGCTGCTGCTCAACATTGGATAGTGAAGGGGAGAATGGGGAGAGAAGGTTACAGGGTAATTTGGGGTTGTGTACAGGGAGCTGACAGCAGCCACGGGAAGTGGGGACTGAGGAGATCACAGGAAGGGAGAGTAACTTCGAGGACAAAATGCAAATCTTCAAGCCCAGGAGAGTGGATGTAATCAGAAAGATCAAAGAAAGGTACAGAATGAAAGACTTGCAGTATATAAGCAGTAAACGTCACTTAAAGTAATACAACAGGACTGACACCAAACATACGTATGAGTATCTGTATCTCCTATGAGGGACCTGGCACCCTATGTACATGGGCTAAACTCACCTATTACAAGGAAAAGGTGATCAGACCGAATCAGAAAGCAAAGCCAGTTTAAAGTTGTATATATGAGCTACAACTAAAATGAAGAAATTCAGAATGTAAAGCAACAGGATGGGAGCAGAAAAGAAATAGAGGTTTGTGAATTAGAAAGGGAGAGGTCATATAACTAACTGCAAAGCCCAAGAGAATCAACTGAAAAACTAGACTAAGAATTTAGTAAGGTGGCAGGTTATAAAATTAATGGTCTGAAGTCAGTAACTTTAGTTTAAAGATACCCTTGCTGATTTGGTTCAGTGCATGAGAGCATCGTCCTGCCGACTGCAGGGTTCCAGGTTTGATTCCAGTCAAGGGCACTTCCCTGGGTTGTGGGCTTGAGCTCCAATAGTGGGCATGCAGGAGGCAGCCGATCCATGATTCTTTCATCATTGATGTTTCTTTCTGTCCTTCACACACATAAACATACATACATGTATAAACACACGTAATAAAAGTTATTATTTTAAAAAAAATAACACAATTAGAAGGTATAATAGAGGGAAAGAGGTAATTTGCAATAGCAAAAAAGGTAAAATACCAAGGGATAAGTCTAACAAGAAATGTGCAAAATCTATTACATAAAACTTGAAAGTACTCTTGAAAGATTAAAAGGCTAGCTTGTTCAAATAAAAAAGATACAGCCAGGTCTTAAAAATCGTTAGAAAGCTGTTCTGACTTTTTATATGTGATGTATCAATATCAGTAGTTTTTTCCTTGATGACAAGTCAGTCCAAATAAAAAGAGCAAGAAATAAGAAAAGCCAGGAAAACTTAAGAGCAGTGATGCAGGACAAGCCTTCTCAGATGGTAAAACATATTAAGCCCTGCCTGGTGTGGCTCAATGATTGGAGCACCAGCCTGCATACCGAAGGGTCTCGGGTTTAATTCCAGGTCAATATTGGTTGCAGGTTCAATCACTGGCCCAACCAATCTATACATCTCTCTCTCGTCAATGTTTCTCTCTCCCTCTTTCTGTCTCTCCCTTCCTCTTAAAAAAGTAATGGAAAAATATCCTTAAATGAGGATTAGCCAAAATACATATCTATTTATAATACTATATATATGTAAAAATTAAACACAACACTATTAAACCTAAGAAACTAAAAGTATGGTTTGGTGCAAAATAGGCAGTCCCATGGGCAGACTCGGAAGTTCAGAAATAACAATAAATGCGGGAATTTAGTGTATGATAGTGGCAGCATCTCAGTTCAGTGAGACAGGTGATTCTTTTTAATAAATGATGTTGGGGTAACAGTCATTTGGGAAAAAATAAGGTGGAACGCATACTGTACATTGTACATGTGCATCTTGCTAGAAACTAAATGATCAAAGACTTAATGTAACAAAACAAAGTCATACCAAAGCTAAGAGCAAACGTTGGTGAATTCCTTTCTAATCTTGGAGTGGGGAAGGTCTTTTAAACCATGACTCAAAAGTACAGGAGCCAAAAAGAAAGATTGATAAATTCAACAAGGGAAATAAAACACTCCTACGTGATAAAGACAAAACACTGAAGTTAGAAGGAATGACAAACTGGTTAAAAACATGTTATTTTCTAGGCAAAGACCCATTTTCCCTAATTTAGAAAAAATTCTAGGAAGAGCACCAGATTTCCTGTCCTCAATTTGGCAAAGACACGAATGGACAGGTTACAGGACTCACCTTGTATTAAAAGAAATGCAAATCAAAACAAAATAGTGCTAGCATTCTTTGTCAGGTGACCAAAACCTGGAAGTTTGGCACCTCATGATGGTGAGGCTGAGGAGCTGGTGCTCACTAGCGATGCCTCCCAGCTACAGCGCAGCTGCTGACCTACCGGCAGCCCCAGTCTGGGCGCTGCCCACAGCCCTTCATCTGCAGCAAATGACATAAGCATCAGGTTATTCTCTGTGGCCTGAGTGTCGCAGCAAAACCCACTGAGAAAGTGCCCAGCAGCAGAATTACTATATAGTAAGCTGGCACAGCCACGTAATGCAACACCGTGCCGCTGGCACCCACAGGGCCTGCTCAGTTCTGATAAGGGCTCGGCATGTAATGAGAAAGCAGGCCGCACAACAGTATGTAACGGGTTCTTGTGCTTGTGTTTGCTTGTGATACAGTGTTTACCAGTTTCTCCAAATTACAAAATAAAGTTGAATTATTAGCCATGTTACCTCAATACATTTAATTAAATTGGAAGGACAAACTAGAAACTCCTATGATTTTTTAAAAATACATTTTTAATTGATTTCAGAGAGGAAAAGAGAGAGAGGGAGGGAGAGAGAGAGAAACATCAATAATGAGAATCATTGACCGATTGCTTCCTGCTCTCCCCACACTGGGGACTGTGCCCTGACCAGGACTTGAACTGTGACCTGGCTCATTAGATTGACATTCAACCACTGAGCCACACTGGTCGGGCTTGAAGCTATTCTTGATCACTTATTTAAAAGATGGGTTAGAGGAAGGGGTAAAGGAGTAAGACTAATGTTATATTTAAAAAAAAATAAATTAGATTTTTGAATCATGCAAATGTATTACTGAAATCAGATTCAGAGTCTTACTACACTGGGGGAACACAGTGTGTGCTTCAACTGAGGACATATTCCAGATTCTCCTCTCTCCCCCTGGGGACAGCTGGCCCTTCCTCAGATGTGTTGGTCTGTGCCGTGAGTCTTAACCCTTGATCTTTGTTCCAGGCCTGTGGCCACTGCGGTCTGATCCTACCCGGGAGACTGATGATACTCTGGTGCTCTCCTTCGTGGGCCAGACAAGGTGAACTGAGCCTGGCTGGCTCTAGGGCTCCTGGGAAGGCGGCGGGGTGCTGGGCCGGCTCTAGGGCTCCTGGGAAGGCAGTGGGGTGCTGGGCTGGCTCCAGGGGCTCCTGGGAAGGTGGCGGGCTCTGGGCTCACCGAGGCTCCTCCTACTGCAGAGTGCTCATGCTGAACGGGGAGGAGGTGGAGGAGACAGAGCTGACGGGGTTTGTGGATGAGCAGCAGACCTTCTTCTGCGGCAACGTGGCTCATCAGCAGCTTATTCAGGTAACGGCTGAGAAGGGCAGGCCTCATGTCCTTGAATTTGACCTCGAGTGCAGCACAGAGCACCCCCGGATTTTACAACAGCCGGTGTTTATGGCTCTAAAACTAATGTTAAAGGGCTGGAAAACACTAAATTACTTGATGACCCGATGCTCAGCACATTCAGCAGCTCTTCACTCGGGAGTTGTGCTTTTAACACCGTTTCCTCTGCAGGTGTGTGTGTTGTGTGTTCACATGATCTTCTCTGGCCGGGCTGTCTTATGGATATGTTGAGCTTTACTCTTTTAATACTTAGACCCTGTCTTCTGAGACACTCATTTTCCTTTATAATGTTAACTCGTACTTGTTGGGTAATATAGAAAAGCACAAAGAAGAAAAACAATTCGTCATAACGCTACCAAACTGATTGTTGGCAGCGTTTTGCACATATTAGTTATTAGAATCAGAGCTCTTCTGAGTGTGCCTGCTGTGCGACACTTGTCCTGAAGAGCCTGCTTGCTGAGCCTCGCCCCCTCACCCCAGCAATCTTTATGTTTGGGGTGACCCTGATGCTCTTTGATTGGCATCCCCACCTCACCACCTCACCTTTTGAGCTGTTCTCCATTCTGGCAGAGTTGGTGTTTGCCAGTGGAGATCAACACTTGAGTGCCTGAGGGTCATTGAACTGTTTCCACTTCCATCCTCTTGCCTTCCTCTTAGCCAGTCAGCGGTGGCGGATTTGGTAGGAACTGTAGGGAAGGTTCTTCCCGTCCGGGCTGAGTGTGGGGGCTGGTGCTGATTGCTCTGTCCGTGCTTTCTAGCTCGAGGCCTGAGGACTGGCACAGCTCGCAGATCTATCATAAAGGGCTTTCCTCTCACATATGAGCTCCATTTTGATGGTTAAGGTGAAGCGATACGTAATGCCATCAACCTGCTCTTTGTTTCTTTTCAGTGATGAAATAAATTTATAAAATGTCAACACAATTTTATGATTTGTACACAGTAAAGAACTTGGGTATTATAAAGCCTCACAAATTTACAGCATGACATAGTTGACACCTTTCCCAAGTAACTGTACATCATTGGCTAGTTCTCCTTTTAAAGAATGCTCTTGCTCGCTCCTGCAGCACGTTTCTACATGACTGTGTGTGCCAGGAGCACAGTCAAGGGTAGTGGCTGCGTGGTCTCTGCATGCCGGGAACACACGCCTCTCTCAGCATTCCTGCCCCCTACACGGTGGCTGTGGGCTTGAGAGACTTTTCCCTCGCTCAAGGGCCTGAAATTAGTGTGTTGGAAGCTGCAGGTCGGACTGGCTTAAACATCTCTGCTTTCATTGATATGCCTGTGAATGCTGAATACCAGGTTTGCAAAGGGGTCAAAATCTGTCATTCAGACCTTGGTCTTGGCTGTTGGGTTGCCAGTATGGTGGTAAGAATGTTGACCACCATCTGGGGATCCTGTCAGCATTACGACTTGATAAGTTTCACATCCTATAGGTATCTACAAAATGAAAATAACAAGTTATTAATAATAAGAGTGCTTGTTCTTTCCAGCTCTAAGTTCTTCATTTTATTGCTTTACATAATACGTTTTTTTTAAAAAGTTACAACAGTCACCATGAAGTACGGTTCATGAGTAGGCACCACAGTGTCTCATGAGTCTGTGATCTCCTTTGCTGTGGTGCATGATACTGTGCTCAGTGTGAACAGCTAGTAACTTGACTTTCTAACCAAGAATTTTTGGATGATAATGCGTGCTGTTACCAAGTGTATTGCTTTTGCTTTTAATGGGTATTATTAAAATTGGTATGCTATAACATGCTTTAAGGAAAGGACTTGATATTTTAGAGGTCTCATTTTTGGGGTTGATAAAAACTGCTGGGCTGGCGTCACAGGGCCTTACGCTGCTGGTTCCTTTCCGGAGCCTCACTCAGGCGGGAAGCAGCAGGCCTTCTTTCCGGTGGCAGGTGTGCACACGGTCAATTGCTTGAGGCCAGTCTTCATGGGGCTTCAACGAAAAATAACATTGTAATTCATCATTGCAGGCTTTGGGAAAAGGTACGCACGGTGAAGGAGGGCTTCCAGAGCTCATTCCCAGGGCAGCTGTGGTCCCTGCCAGGCCTCAGGCACATTGTTTCTCCCTCTAGATCACTTCTGCCTCCGTGAGGCTGGTGTCTCAAGACCCCAAAGCCCTAGTGAGCGAGTGGAAGGAGCCGCAGGGCAGGAACATCAGCGTGGCCTCCTGCAACAGCAGCCAGGTGGTGGTGGCCGTGGGCCGGGCGCTCTTCTACCTGCAGATCCACCCGCAGGAGCTCCGGCAGATCAGGTGTGTGCTGGCCGCCCGCCCTCCTGTCCTCTGGGCCTCCGTCACCCTTCGGCTCCTTCCCTCTGCCATGTTCCTCTTTGTTCAGCCACACAGAGATGGAACACGAAGTGGCCTGCTTGGACATCACCCCCTTGGGGGACAGCAATGGGCTGTCCCCCCTTTGTGCCATCGGCCTCTGGACAGACATCTCGGCCCGGATCTTGAAGCTGCCCTCGTTTGAGCTCCTGCACAAGGAGATGCTGGGTGGAGGTACGGACCTTGTGCGGGCCGGGCTGGGGCTGGTCGGAATGTGGGCGATAGCTGATGTGCCTCTCCCGCAGAGATCATCCCTCGCTCCATCCTGATGACCACCTTTGAGAGCAGCCACTACCTCCTCTGCGCCTTGGGGGACGGGGCGCTCTTCTACTTTGGGCTCAACATTGAGACAGGTGAGAGCAGCGCTTGCCGTGGGAGGCTTGGCCTGGAGATGCTGCCTGGGGACCTTCCCAGCCCAGCGGTCGCCCTGTCCCTTTCCTCCCTTCTCCGATGCTGCCTCCAGGCCTGCTGAGTGACCGCAAGAAGGTGACGCTGGGCACCCAGCCCACGGTGCTGAGGACTTTCCGGTCTCTTTCCACCACCAACGTCTTCGCCTGCTCTGACCGCCCCACTGTCATCTACAGCAGCAACCACAAGCTGGTCTTCTCTAACGTCAACCTCAAGGAAGTGAACTACATGTGTCCCCTCAACTCCGATGGCTATCCTGACAGGTGAGCCTGCGTCTGCAGCAGGAGCCAGCATGGAGCCTCGTGGCGTTTTCCTCAGACCCTCCCCTGCGTCTCCCCAGTGCCAGTCAGGACAGAGCTGATGGGAAGGCAGCGCAGAGGCGCTCAGAGCTGGCTGCCGGAGAAATCCCGGAAGCTTTGTAAAGTGCAGATCTTCTGGACTCCTTAGTTCTGATTCCGCAGACCTGAGGCTGGACCCCAGAATCCTTATTCTCAGCAAACCTCAGGTGCTTCAGACGATGAACCTGCAGCTGCACTTTTATTACTTTTTGTTTATCCTGCAGCTTTGGAGATCATTGTGTAGTTACCTAGAGCGGACCCCGGCATCCCAGCGCTGCCTGGGAAAGCGTGAGAATGGCAGGGTATTTTCTGGGGGGCAGTCTGGTTCAGCAGCCCACCAGCAGAGGTGCTGTTGAAATCTGTTGTAGATGTTGATGCTTCAGCATTAAACTAACAGCTCGTCAGTCAGCCTAGGCCACCCAGAAAGTTTCGTGATCTCAGCGGTAGGACCAGGCGTCCGGATTGGACGTCTCCCAGACTCTCTTAACCTCAGCATTCCACTGCCCTGAAGCAGCTGGTGGATTCTGCCTGGCTTCCTCCCCGTGGGGTTCCCTCTGAGAATCCAGTCCTTTCTGGAGTCTCCTCACTAAACCCAGACCTTCTTTCCAGCCTGGCTCTGGCCAACAACAGCACCCTCACCATCGGCACCATCGATGAGATCCAGAAGCTGCACATCCGCACGGTGCCGCTCTACGAGTCTCCCCGGTGAGGCGCTGCGCGAGGGAGGGGGTGGTCGGGGTGGTCGGAGCGCGTAAGGCCCTGGTCTCTGACAGGCACTGTTCTTCAGGAAGATCTGCTACCAGGAAGTGTCCCAGTGTTTTGGGGTCCTCTCCAGCCGCATCGAAGTTCAGGACTCGAGTGGGGGCACAACTGCTCTGAGGCCGAGTGCCAGCACCCAGGTGAGGCAGCGGACAAAGATCGGGCCTGATGCAGGGCCAGGCTTATTTCAGCTTTGCAGGGAGTCTCGCCTTAATCTGCTCAGCTCTGCCCTGGAGAGCGCAGCCATGAGCCAGGGGCACAGCTGACTTCAGAACTTGCTGTAAAACAGGCAGGAGCTGGATTTGGCCCCCTCACTGGAGGGTTGAGAATTCGGGGTACGGGTGGCTGTCAGTGGCTTTGCTGCTTGGTAGCTTTGCAGGTTGAGTGATTCTCCTCTCATCATTGGGCACTTTGTAGGCTGTGTGTAGCGGGGGGCAGCGTAGCATAATAGTCAAGAGCATGGGATTGAAGTCTGACAGGTTCACTGCTGACTGCTGACCTTGGGCAAACGTAGCTTTTACTTTTTCTCATCTGAGTGCTAGTGACAGGCCACTCCAGAGTTGCACTTACGGGCAGGTTGGCTGAGCACCCCGTTTCCGGTGCTCTGTCCTGCCTGATCTGTGATAGGGCTTCTTCCCTAATTCCGAGAGGTCTTCCGTTTTCCTGTTGCTGGAAGTGCCCCCTGCTGTTCCCCTTGGGAGAGGTGGAGTCTGTTGCTCTCTTAGGTACCCTGCTTCCTCCTCAGCTTGGCTGGATGGATGTGGCATTGCCGTCTCAGTGATCTCTGCTGACCCTTAGATTCCCGTGCTGTTTTGGGCCGCTGTCAATTCCAAAGGGAATTTAGGTCTGTGTCCAGTCCCCATGTCCTCCGAAGCCCGCTGCTCCTCAGGTTCCACTAGAACTGCCAACCTCCAGAGTTCTTGCTCAGATGCGGTCTCTGCCCTGGTCCCGTCGGCCCCGGCCTGATGCTGCCAGCGCAGTCTGCACTCGGGGTGCTGATGTCCCTTCTGTCCCCAGGCCCTGTCCAGCAGCGTCAGCTCCAGCAAGCTGTTCTCCAGCAGCACTGCCCCTCACGAGACCTCCTTCGGGGAAGAGGTGGAGGTGCACAACCTCCTCATCATTGACCAGCACACCTTCGAAGGTGCGGGCGCTCCCTAAACGAGGCCGCCGGTCCTGATGTGTTTCAGAACTTGGTGGACTCTGTGCTAGACCGTCCTCAGCAAGGAAGGCAGGAGGGCTGGGCTCCCTAGGCCAGGGCAGGCTGGGGAGGAAGTCGGGGGGGAGGGAGGGGGCAGGAGCAGCCGGAGGCGCGTGCACTGGCACCACCTGGGCACTGCCCAGAGCCGCGCTGTGAGCTTCCAGCGCAGGGTTTTGTGCTTGTGGGGTCATCGCCAGTCATCTTTTGCCCTCTCTTCCTAGTGCTCCATGCCCACCAGTTTCTGCAGAACGAGTATGCCCTCAGCCTGGTCTCCTGCAAGTTGGGCAAAGACCCCAACACATACTTCATTGTGGGCACAGCCATGGTGTACCCAGAAGAGGCGGAGCCCAAGCAGGGCCGGATCGTGGTGTTTCAGTATTCGGATGGTAAGTGGCCTGGTCTCCAGCCTGGGAGAGCTTGGAGGCCTGAAAGGAAGCGGGCTGTTCAAGGTTTCAGAGCCTCAGTCAGCAGCGGGAGGACGTGTGGCAGTCGCTCGCCGCTTTCGCCTGAGTGCGTTCTGGAGCAGATGAGCGGTGACATGAACGTGCGAGCATGTGCTGCTGCCTTTTCTGCTCGGGGAGAGGCAGAAACGGGGAGAGGCGGGAGAGGGGGAGGAGAATCCAGTGCTCGAGTGAGAGACGAATTCTGGTTGCTCCGCATTTAGGATTCTATCCCGCTTCAAGCGGCGTGTTCACTCCTGTATCTTCACGCGTCTCCCCTCCCTATACGGTCCTAACCACTGGCTTTCAGCCCAGAACCCTTGAACAAGTGGACACGATGGAATTGGTCTTCCTCTTGAGAGAGCTGGGAACTCCAGGCAGGGAGCTCGGGGACATGACCTTGAGGCCCATACATCTGGGCTGTGTTTCCTGCTGTCAGAGGAACTAGACCAGAGGGGGACTCAGTTTCCTTTGATTAGTCAGCGTGGGCTCCTCAGGAGGAGATTCAGAATATCTCTTTCTCCCAGGAAAGCTGCAGACGGTGGCCGAGAAGGAAGTGAAAGGGGCCGTGTACTCCATGGTGGAATTTAACGGGAAGCTGTTGGCCAGCATCAACAGCACGGTGAGACCCAGCCACGGGCTGTCCTCCCTCAGCTGCGCACCTGGTCCACAGGCTTTCTCCCCGTTTTCCTGGGCCTGTGTGTCCAGTGCTAACGATAAAGCAGTGGGGGGTGTGCGGCTGGGGGCCAGGGGCTGGGTTGGAGCAGGTGTCGGGCTTGGTTACGTGGACTGCAGGAGCATCTGATCCGAGCGCACGTGGGTGTGAGCCAGGGGAGTCCCTGCTCAGGAGGGTCCTGTGTGCAGAGCCGCTGTCCTCACAGCAGTGGGGTGCGTGGCCTCCCGGTCATGGGGTTGCTCACCAGCCCAGGGCTCTGAACCCTGCAGACTTCATCCTGTGGGCACGAGGGGTTACCTCGGTCTCCAGCCCAGTCCTCCCCAGGGGAGGGTGGACTTCAAGTTCCAAGCTTGTAGTCATGGCTTGGTCTTCCGAGCGACCACCCCATCCTGAAGCCAGGGGTCCCCAGGAAACTGAGGGGCTCGGAGGCTCCGGGAAAGGTGCTTTTAAGTTGGGATGGAGAATGAACCTGTCTTAGTGCGATGGGCACACCAGGGGTTCGGTGTCGGTAGGCAGCAGGATGAGGGAGGCGTGGAGCCAGGTGAGCGATGGGCGGAGATGGCAGCGGGCCATGTTCGTGGCATTAAAGCTAAAGATCCAGGTGAAGTCACGGGAGGGGGGAGGGAACAGGACCTGGAACCGCCTGCCAAGGCAGCTTCTCCCGGGAGTTGAGTGTGTCTGTCTGCCGATGACCAAGCACCTTCATTCTCTTGGTGACGTGGCTGTGACTACAGTGAGCAGAGGGGAAGGAACCCCGGCTGGGGCTCTGGAATCTTGGTTACTCGTCATGTCCCTGGGCTCGCGTCACAGGTTTCAGGAGCGGACATGTTAGAGAAGGGTTCGGAACAGACAGGTTTTGGGGAGGCAACCTTGTTCCTTTCTGATGGCAAAGTTGGAGATGGATCTTCTTTCTAGAATATTCTGCAGGTCTGCCCCCAAACTCAGTCACAGGAGGTCGTCTTTTGCCATCTTCACTGTGGTGCTGGCACTGCAATTGTCTTGCTGCTCCTTTTTCATGTTTGAGGTGCTCGCCGCTTTCGTAGCTCATAGATGTAAATGCTGGCGTGTTCACGCGAGCCCTCGTCAGGCCGTTTCACGGCCTCGTGCCCTGGTGAGGGCTGAAGGGGGACGAGGACAGGGTGGACAGTCCTGTGAGCAGACATGGTGCCCCCAGGTGCGGCTCTACGAGTGGACGGCGGAAAAGGAGCTGCGCACCGAGTGCAACCACTACAACAACATCATGGCGCTCTACCTGAAGACCAAGGGCGACTTCATCCTGGTGGGCGACCTCATGCGCTCCGTGCTGCTGCTCGCCTACAAGCCCATGGAGGGCAACTTCGAGGAGGTACGGGGGCAGCCTCGCTCAGCCGGGCCCTGCCCGGGGCCTGTGGGGGGGCGGGCAGTCCTGGGAGACGGGACATTCCTGGAGGGCACATCCTGGGTCGGTGAGGTCTTCCTCCAGCCCCACCCCAACCACGAGCAGCTCCGTTTTGGGGTAATTGCAGCCACTGGGCTGCATCGGCCCGAGCGGGGAGAACCTCTAGCGTGGCCATTGCCACGCCCGGGCAGGGCCTCCTCGGGCAGGCGCTGGTTTCTGGCTGAAGGACGGCGGGCCCAGTGCTGGCTCCAGGCGCTCTGCTGACCGTCCTCCGGTTTGCACCCGCTCACCCGCACGCCTGCAGATAGCTCGGGACTTTAACCCCAACTGGATGAGCGCCGTGGAGATCTTGGACGATGACAATTTCCTGGGGGCTGAGAACGCCTTTAACCTGTTCGTGTGTCAGAAGGACAGGTGGGTGACAGCGTGGGAGGAGGCCCGGGCCGACGGGTGGGAGAACAAGCCCAGGCTCTTGCTGGGAGAACAAGGTCTCAGGCAGCCTCTCGGGCAGCCCCGCTGCGGGCTTTGGGTGGTGAGTTTGTCGCGCTGCCTTCCAGCGCGGCCACCACCGACGAGGAGCGGCAGCACCTCCAGGAGGTCGGGCTCTTCCACCTGGGCGAGTTCGTCAACGTCTTCTGCCACGGCTCCCTGGTCATGCAGAACCTGGGCGAGACGTCCACGCCCACCCAGGGCTCCGTGCTCTTCGGCACGGTCAACGGCATGATTGGTAAGGGCCACCTGCTGGGCTCCCACCGGCCTCGGAGGGAAGAGCAGGGAGCGGGCCCGCCCCCGCTGCCGCCTGGGCTGCCTCCCTGCCCAGCAGGCTCTGCAGCTCCGGGCTCCCTTGCTCCGCAGGGCTGGTGACCTCCCTGTCCGAGAGCTGGTACAACCTCCTGCTGGACATGCAGAACCGGCTCAACAAAGTCATCAAGAGCGTGGGCAAGATCGAGCACTCCTTATATCCTTCCCGAGCAGCCGCCTCCCGGGGAGCGGCGGCCAGCTGCTCCGGACACTGCTGTCCAAGAACCCTGACGGACCCTGTGGGACCAGGCCCTTGGGAGCTTAGAGGACAGTCCAGCGCACAGCCATAGGGAAGAGAGTATAATTAACCCGTACCTATCACCACGTCACCTGGCGCTTCTTGGAAACGTACATTTATGTCCCTGAAACCTCTGGCCTCTTGGCATCGCAGGAACAGTTGGTTTCTATGACAACAGAAGAGCTTCCTTTCAGAGGTTGTGTTGGGACAATGGTGTTGAGGGGCCCTTACTAGAGAGGCTGGCAGGAGCTGGGAAAATGAAGAAGCTGAAAATTCCAGAAGCCCAAGGATCAGCCCTCCCAACCCCAGGGACACCCAGGATTCATGTAGTGGGCGTTTGTTTATTGTGGGAGATTTAGAGGCCACCCGGTCAGGAGGTGGGTGTAGCTGGGGGCTCCTGCTGTGAGTCTGGCATCCGTCAGCCTGCGACAGGGCGGTGTGGCCTAGCTGTCGCTGGGGGAGGGCTGAGGTGTAGGTGGGGCATGCCTCTCGTCTCACTGAGCCTAGTGGGGTGAGCTGTGCACACTGGCTGGGCCTGGAGGAGGGGTTCTCCGGGTGTGCACCCCGCCTACTGCCCGCAGCTCTGGAGCCCGAGCTGCACTTTAGAATGCTGAGTGAAGATCACCCTGCTGAGAGCTGTTGGAGCAGGTGTGATTCTCCGGGTCTCTCGGTTCCATGGTAGTCCGGAGAGCAGTGAGGGTTCCGGGTGGGCCCGTTTCCTCTTCCGGTCCCGGTGGTTCAGCTTGTGGCTGAGCAGAGGGGGTGGCTGAGGGAAGGGCATCTCCACGGACGGCACGTTCCTTAACTCCTCCACCTGGAGGTCCTTTCACACGGAGCGAAAGACAGAACCGGCCACCGGCTTCATCGACGGGGACTTGATTGAGAGTTTCCTGGACATCAGCCGGCCCAAGATGCAGGAGGTCGTGGCAAACCTTCAGGTGAGCTGTGCGGTGTCCAGTCTGGGCGCCTCACAAGCCCTCTGCAGGCCTGGCTCACCAGGACCGCTGAACCCCGGTGCCTCCCTCCTCGCTTCCCAGAGACCAGTGGCCCCTGTCTGTCCTGCTGCCCAGGGAGTGGAGTCTGAGGACCAGGAGATATAACTGAGCTCGCCTCCTGGGTCCCCACCAGGCGCCCGGCTGTACCCAGGGGGCCGTGCGCTTTAGCAGAAGGCACCTCGGGCCATGTTGGGGTTCCGGCAGACCCACAGGAGGGAGGCAGGGCCAGAACCCCACCAGGAAGAGAAGGGCCCTGGAGCTGCAGTTTGGGGTGTTGCTTCCTAGAGCTGGTGCCCCTGGGGACCATCCTATCCTGGAAGTGCGGCCTGTCCCGCAGGCGGCAGCTCCCAGCCAGCTCATGGTCAGTAGACCTGCTGGGCCACACTCCAAGGGGAGAGCCCCTCGCAGTCCGCACACCTTCCTCCTTCCCTCCACAGTATGACGACGGCAGCGGGATGAAGCGAGAGGCCACCGCCGACGACCTGATCAAGGTTGTGGAGGAGCTGACGCGGATCCACTAGCCGGGGCAGGGTTCCCTCTCGCAGAGCCTCTGGGGAGGTTCACCCTCCCGTCTCCCCTCCCCGCCGCTGTCTTCTCGGCCACGGGAAGCCTTTCCCTGAGCTGCTGTCCCAGAAGCCACAGTCACCGTGTGGAAATGGGGGTTTCTTAGAACTAAACCGGGACCCGGGGAGCAGCTGTCTCCCTGGATTTTTAATGTCGCACCTGCTTCCAGCCCCACGCAGGACACCAGGCCTTGGTGCAGCCGCCCTTCCAGGGAGGGTGTCTCCACGGCGAGGGGACGCTGTGTGTCACACCCGTGCGCTGTCCTCTGCTATCTCTATTTAGGTTGGGGTGTGGGGGGCCTTGGGGACACGGGAAGAGGGGCGGGAAGGGTTCATTGTCTTTGAAGTGAGGGCTTCCTTGTATTTCCTTCTGTTGCCTCTAGAGCTCTGGGTCTGGAGACCTGACCACCAGGCCCTGGGTGCCTGAGCATAGAATCTGGAGATGGTGGGTGGTCCTCCAACCACAGCCTTTCTGTGTCTGGGGGGCTGACTGCCTGCAGCGAGGAGGAGGTGGGAGGGCGTGATGGTGGTTAGTTTACCAAATAAAGTAGAGTCTAAGAAGAAAGATCTGTTTGTTTTCGCTTTTCCTCCCCCCGCCCGCCAATCCAGTATCCTGGTCACACTGCCCAGTGTCCCGAGTTCACTTCCCACATCGATGGCTGCTGCTGGGCACCTGCCGCTGCTGCCGGAACAGGTCCTCTCTCACTTGCAAGTAGTGAGTGAGGTGATGCCTCACCTCCTGGGCCATGTGCGCTCCACGGTGCCAAGCGCTGGGTTTTTGATTCCCTGGTCTGTGGCTCTTGACGGCAGCATCTGCTTCCCAGCCGCCTGTCAGTCACCTGCTGGGCTGGGGGCTGGGCTGCCTTCCCGGACATGGGTTTGCAGCAGATGAAGCTGCCACAGCGGCCCCCCACACGCCCCAAGGCCACCGGCAAGTAGCCCCTCATGGGCCTCCCGCCCTACGGACACACACCATTTGGGTTCTGGCTTCATGTCCTTTGTGTCTGGTTTGAAAACACAAGTGAAGGCATATTTGGGGTTCACCTTTCTGTCCAGCAGACAGCCTGTCTCTGGCTCCGTGGGTCCACATTCCCACCTGTGATCCAGTGGGAATAAAGGCTGCTCTGTCCCCACAGGGAAGTTGGGTTGATCCCAGACAAATTGGCCCGCTCCTTTAAGACCAGCCTTTGATACAGTTTCAGGAAAGTTGTGGTTTCAAGTTCAAACTGTGGTTTTGAGAGATTCAGGTGTAAAAGGAAAAGGCAAGGGAGCACCTCAGCTTTGGGGTCTTCGGAGCGAGTTCCTCCGCAGAGGCGTTCCTTCGCTGCCCGTCTTCCTCCTCTCCTGGCCTAAGCCATCCCCTGAGGGTTCCCGGACTGTGAGGGTGCAGGCCAGGCTGCGGAACCCCCTTATCCCCCTCTCCTCAGCGCACCAGGCCTCTAGTATTTAAACAATATAAAGACACAACAAAAGCACCCAAGGTTTTCCTTTGTTATGAATGCACAGCATCATGGGATTGCCCCCAGAACAAGTGTTAGTAAAAGTGTCCGAGCCAGGTGTGGCTCAGTGGATAGAACATTGGCCTGCACACTGAAAGGTCACGGGTTCGATTCCAGTCAAGGCCACATCCCCAGTGTGGGGTGTGCAAGAGGCAGCCGATCAATGATTATCATCACTGATGTTTCCATCTCTCCCTCTCCCTCTCTGAAATCAATAAAAATATGAAAAAAAGGCATCTGAAAGGAAAAATGCAAGAATCCAGGCTACTGTTGGCATGCCATGTCCCTCTGTGGCCACCAATGTTAAGGCCCGGCAGGCAGTGGGCAGCCGCTGTGGAGGCAGGACCAAAGGAACAGGTGGTTCAGGGGGGAAGAGCGAGCACTTTCTGACAGCAGTGATTCCAACGGGACTGGTCCTGCATTTCAGGCAGTGAGCACCTCATCCCGGGAAATGCTGAGGCAAAGCCTCATGGGGTGGCGGGTGGCTAGGGACGATTCCACAGAGAAGATTCTGCAGAGAGAAGGCGGGTGTCCGCGTCCTCCGAGGGATGACCTGGCCGCCACCTACTCACCACTCCCTTGCCCGCCGCTCGGACTGGCCCAGCAGCTGCAGGGGCTCCCAGGCCGGCCGGTGCCCGCTGGCCGCGCACTCGGGCGGCGGAGACCTGCAGCCGGGCAGGCTGGGGCCGGCTCGGCACGGCCCAGCGGTGGAAGGACGCAGCACCTGGACACCGGCATCGGCTCCACCAGCTCCACGCCTGCCCTGCTCCCAGTCTCTGCCCCCCGCGGGCCTCAGCCTGCCGCCCACGGCCCTTCTCAGGAAGCCGAATCCCAACCAGGCCAGGGAAGCGGGCAAGGGCAAACCCCGCCCCCAGGGGTCCCCGATCTTTGACCCCATCCGGGACTCTGCGCCTCCCCAGGCGGCCGCGGGCGGGCGGGCGGGCGGGCGGGAGGCGCTGCCTTTTGTGTGCTCGGCTTCGAGGTGCCGAGACCCTCCAGCCGCGCGGGATCCCCTCGCGGCCCCCGGCCCCTCCTCTGGGCGTCCCGGCCCCCTGCTCGGCCGCGCGTGCCAGCTGGGGGCGCGCTGGTTCGCTCCCCGCGGCGCCAGGAGGAGGGGCGAGCCCGGGAGCCCCGTCCCTCGCCGGCGCCGGAGCCAGCCCGCCGGGGACGCGCGCCGCCCGTCATGTGGGCCGGACTGCTCCTGGCGGCGGCCGGCGTCGCGCTCCTGCTGCCCGGGGCCTCGGCCCGCGGCTACACCGGGAGGCAGCCGTCCGGGCACCTGGGGACGGAGAGGTGAGCGCCCCGCGCTGGTCCCGCCCTGGTCCCGCCGCGGGGGCGCTCCCGGCGGAGAGGGGCGCCCAGAGCCGCCGGCACCCGCGAATCGGGGCTCCCCTCTGGGGTCCTGTCCGTGGGGGCCGGACAAAGAGACTGAACTGTGCCTCGTGCGCATCTCTGTGCCCGGGTCCGGGCCGTCCTGGCTGGGACTGGGGGGGCCGGAGGGCCAGGCGCTGGGGAGCCACCTGAGGTCGCCCCGCACCGCAGACCTGGGCGGGGAGGCCGGACGTGCTGCCGCCTGGTCTCCAGGTCGGCGGGCTTCCCGGAGAGCGTGCGGGGCTCTGCCGGGCCGGGCCTGGCTCCGGTGCCAGCGCCCGGGGGAGGGGGCTGCTCCTGGCGCGGGCTCTGCGAGCCGCGGACCTTGGACCCGCAGGGTCTCTCGGGTCACGTTTCGGTTTCCGCCTGGGGGTGGGGTGGGGGTGGGGTGTTTGTCTCTTTGCTCTTCCCCGATAGACGCCGCCGCCCCCTCGGGTCCGCTCCCGCCGGTCAGCCGAGCACGTGTGTGCGTGATGCCGCGGGGGCAGGCGGGGGGCACCGGCTGGAGCGCGCAGCCCGGCGTGGGCCGCTGCCTGGGGGTTGGGGCGCAGGGGCGCCTTGCAGGGGGCGCAGCTCGCAGCTCAAAGCTCATAGGTGTTTGCTGCCGCTGCCGCCGCCGCCGCCACCGGTGTCTGCTTAGATTCCGGACTCCGCGTTCGGGAGCTTTCCTGCCACCTGTCTCCCCGCCGCGCCGCTCCGAGGCCCGGGGCGTCCCTACATCTGCCAGGGGCTGGCTCCCCTTTCCTTTCAGAGCGGGTCTGGGGAGCAGGGGCGCAGCGTCTCCTTCCCCGGCTGCTGACGTCATCTCTCTGGCTGCAGCCTGCCTGTGGGTCCCCCTCCTCCAGGGCCCCCCTGTTCTGTGATGACCTCAGAGCAGCAGGCTTCAGAGGACACGGTGCGGGCCATTTCCTGCAGACATGCCTGTGCTCAGACAGCTTGTCACAGCTGGCAGGGGCTTCTCCGCGGAGGGGCGGGTCTGTCTTGTGCACCATGCCCTCAGCCCTGCAGCTGTGCCAGGGCCCTCGTGGGTGGTGCTCCCAGAGGCCTGGCCTATAGACCGTGCCCATCCAGACAGGTGGAGCGCAGGCGGGGGAGGGTTCCTGGGTCCGGTTCTGCTGTGTGGGCTTCCCGCTGCCTGCCCATCCCAGAACCAGTGATAGCCACGTCTGCGTTCCCCTCCAGGCCTGTATCCTGAGCTCCCTCCCACTCAGCACCCTCCTGCCCACACATGGCCGTTCCTGCCCACTTGCCCAGCCCAGCCTCTGGGAACTCCCTGACCCCACTCAGAGCTCCATGCCAGGCCTCTGTGGCCCCTGTCACTTCGAGTTTGTTCTCACCTGGCTGCTTGTCCAGCGCCCCCGCAGGCGGGCTGCCCTGAAGTGCCTCATCCAGCAGTGGGCACAGCGGGTCCTTCTTCACCCCTTTGGCATCCCCCTCCCTGAGATGTCACCTGGGGAGGGACGTGTCCAGCTCCCCTCCTCCTTCTGTGTTTTGCTGACTCCTCTTCTTAACCTTTCCCTCAACAGCCATTTAGTGAGCACCTACTATGTGCTCACTAAAAGATGAAGCCCTTGTCCTCAGGGAGTGGTAGGGGAGACAGACAGTGAATAAAATCAACCAGTTAATAAGCACTTTTACGTCCCAGGGAGTGAGTGTCACGAAGACAAATAAAGCAAGGAAGGGCCCTGACTGCGAAGGTGACGTGAGCGGAGACATGGGTCCCAGAGGGATGGCCGGGTGTGTCAGAGGAAGGCCCTGAGGCAGCCACACCAGTGGCTCTCCATCCACTGCCGCTTCCCTCCACGGAGCTGAGGCCCCGGTGCGGCCCTCTCTGCTGGCCACGCCGCTCTGTGCTCACCGGCCGGTGTCTGTAGGACAGACCGGGTCTGTGCTGCCTCCAGACGGGCCGTCCGGGTCTCTTCTCTCTGGAAACTTCTGGTCGCCTCTCCTGTGGGTCCTGAGAGCTGCTTGTTGAGTGACTGGCTTGGGGGGCGCTCACCCCTCTGCAGATGCATCGGAACGTGGACTGTGCTCTCCTCTCTTGCAGACGCCAGCTGGGCCCCCACGTCTGCCTCTCGGGGTTCGGGAGTGGCTGCTGCCCAGGCTGGGCGCCCTCCATGGGCAGTGGGCACTGCATCCTTCGTAAGTGCCTGTCCCCGGGCCCCAGACATCCTCCCCAGCAGGCGCTTCCTCCCTGGGTTCGGCAGACAGCCCCAGGCATCCTCCCAGCGGGCACTCCCTCCCTGGGCTGGGCAGAGGGCCCCGCCTCGCCCCTCACTCCTTTCTCTCCCAGCCCTCTGCTCCTTTGGCTGCGGGCGTGGCATCTGCATCGCTCCCAACGTCTGCTCCTGCCAGGATGGAGAGCAAGGGCCCACCTGCCCAGGTACCGGGGGCGGCGAGGGCTCCGGGGAGGGCTCTGAGCACTGAGGTATGTGCCAGGCACTGGGCACGGTGTGCTAGCAGCAGGCACTCCTTCCCGTTTTATGGACGAGGAGACGGAGGCACAGAATCAGTGGCTCCCAGGTGCCGTCGCTGGTGGGTGGCAGAGCTGGGTTAAACTCAGAGGATCCTTCCCAGCAGAACTCAGGAGGAGCGGGGGTGGGGCGGCCGGGCCTGGGCGTGGCGCGCTCACCTGTGCGCTGCCTGTTACAGACGCCCACGGGCCCTGCGGGGAGTATGGCTGCGACCTGGCCTGTAACCACGGTGGCTGCCAGGAGGTGGCCCGAGTGTGCCCCGTGGGCTTCTCGATGACGGAGACGGCGGTGGGCATCAGGTGCACCGGTAAGAGGCCTGGGCCCGGGGGAGAGGAGGGGCGGCAGGAGCCATGCCCTGCCCTCTCCTGCCAGGATGGTCCCAGGGAGATGCCAGCGCAGGGCTGGGCAGGGGGAGCGGCAGTGGGAGTGGCAGGGAGGGAGGAGGGAGGCGTGTGTCCCCTGCTCTTTCTCCTCCCCGGGGCAGGCGCAAAGGGGGAGGGGGTGGCAGTGACGGGCCTGGGGGCAGGGACTCTGGTGCAGACCAGAGCGGGCAGAGCCGGTGCTGTAGACCCCGCAGAGCCGTGTGGTTCTTGGCGGGGTGTGTGTGTGTGTGTTCTATGAAGCAGGGGTGGGGAGGTCTGCCTCCCAGCCCCCCTCTCCCCTCAGGCCTGCACCTCCTGGAGCACTGCTTATACCCAGTCACCTGCCCCGGGTGCTGCCCATCCAGCCTTAACCAGCTCCCCAGCCCTGACCCCCCACCCCTCCTCCCTCCCAAGCAGGAACCCGTGGCCTCCTGCCAGGCTGGGCTCAGGTCTCCCCTGTGCTTCCCAGAACTTCCTCAGACTCCCCTCCTCCCCCCGTGGGCCCCTCCCCCTGGGAGCCTGCTGGTCCTCTGCCATCTCTCCCCCGCTGAGACCAGCTCACACTCCGGCTGGGCCTGGGCGTTCCCTGTGGGCACATCTCACTGGCACGGGTGGCCTGAGGGCGTGTGCACGGCTCCTGCCCTATCAGACTGGAACCATCTGGGGAGGCAGCGCCGCCGTGTCTCGGTTCCACTCGTGTCCTCAGTGTCCTCTGAGGGCCTGTGCACACAGCGGTGCCAGTGAGCATCACAGGGCTCTGCCAGCCTCCTGCCGCCCTCTGTCCTGTGGGGCTGCCCGGCGGGACGGCTCAGCTGGCCATCCTCTTGGTCGTCAGTCTGCGGGGATCAGAGAGGAGGCCTGGCCCTCGGCCTCTCCCTCTGGCTTCCCTGTGGTCCGAGGTGACTCTCCCTGGAGGGTTGGGCACGGGGTCTGTGCAGGGCGCTTTCTCCCTGCACCTGACCGCGGGCACCGTGTGCCACGCCAGGCGGTTTCCTCTCTCCCCAGACATCGACGAGTGCTTAAGCGCCTCTTGCGAGGGCCACTGCGTGAACACGGAAGGCGGGTTTGTGTGTGAGTGCGGGCCGGGCATGCAGCTGTCCGCCGACCGCCACAGCTGCCAAGGTGAGCGGCTCTGGGGGCGGCAGTGAGTCTGCGGGGGCTGGCATGGACCGGTGGCTCGGCTCTGGAGACAGGCCCAGGAAGAAGCATCCTGCCGCAGCAGCCCAGGCTGGCGGGGAGCAAAGCCACCGGGGGGACAGGGGCAGGTGTGGGGGACCCCCGGAAGAGGAGGCGTCTCCCTCCTAAGGGAGCAGGGTGAGCGGTCTGTGAACACCCCTCACGATGGAGGGTGACTGTCCCTTAGAGGAGTTAGGTAAGGAAGCACTCGCCCACGAGGCAGCCGCCACACGTCCCCGGGCCCTGCGGGGTTAGCCTCTGTCATGTGATGTCATCGCTGTAAGAAACGGCTTAACAGAAACAGCTGCCAGCTCCAGGCCTTCCCCCACTCCTGCACCTGCTCTCCCGGCGAGCGACCTGGTACTGCAACAGAACGCCGGGACCGGGCGGGGCGGCTGGGACAGCATCAGGTCAGCCTCCCAGTTCTGGAGGTGGAAGTCCAGGTGCCCCCACTCCATTCCTGGTGAGGACCCTTTTCCTGGCTCGCAGAGGGAGGGAGCCTGGCTCCGGGCTTGAAGGACAGGGCAAGCCCAGGGGCAGGGCACGGTCGACAGTCTGGACCTCCAGGTCCCTTAGCCCGATGTCTCTTCTTCTAAGGGCACCAATCCCATCCTGAGGGCCCCACCCTCCAGACCCCCCTCCTAACACCATCACTTGGAGGTTATGGCTTTCCCAGGTGAATTTGGGGGACACAATTCATCCACAGCACCTGGTTATCAATCTGACTGCCTCTCCCTAGCACATGTACACACACACACACACACACACACACACTCTCACACATACTCTCACACACTCACACATACACACACACACACACTCACACACACACATACACACACACACTCACCACTCACACACACACACATACACACTCTCACACACTCACACACACACACACTATCACAGAGATGTCATAAGAAATGAACAGCTCATGGTCCCAGACTATCGTGTCTGGGCACCTTAGTAAGCACCATGGCTGCGTTTTCTCATTTTGTCCTCCAAATTATCCTCTGAAGTTTATTTCCATTTTCCTGATGGGAACACTGAGCCCACAGACGTTAGATAATTGGCCGGAGACTGTGTCAGAGCTGGAATTTGATCCCAGCCGTTCCGCTGCGTGCTTTCCCCTCCAACAATCTGCCTTGGCAGTCTCTCCCCATCAGGGCCAACAGCCCTGCTTAGCTCTTTGAAGTGCAGCCTGGTGCTCTGGGTGCAAACATCCCACAGCTCCAGCCCTTCTCCTATGGAAGCCTGGGAGGAGCACGGGGAGAGGCAGGGAGGTGCTCGAAGCTGCTGTTTCGTAAGGTTTCGCCTTTTCAAATACCAGCTCGGAGTAGCTTTGGCAGAAGGTGTCATAGCAGCTGGGTTTTGAGGTATGAGTAGGAGTTTTCCAGCATATGAGACCAGAAAGGCAGTCCAAGCGGACAAGAGAATGTGGGCAATGGGGAGGCCCACAAGAGTGGGGTGCACTTGGAAGATGGGGTTTGTGAACTATGGTGCCGCGTCGGTGCCTGTGGGAGCCGGGGAAGGGGAGGGGCCTGGTCAGAGGTGCCCTTTGGGGGGCTGTGCAGAGGGAGGCCTGGGAGGAGCACGGGGAGAGGCAGGAGGTGCTCAAAGCTACTGTTTTCCAGACCCTAGCCCCGTGGTCCCAGCCTGTTTCTGGCCCCAACTAAACTCCTCTAACGTCCTCATGCCCCCACCCCCGTGACATGTAATTCTTACTATTCAAAAAGCAAACCCTGTTCACGTGGAGGAAGCCTAAAAGGCCATGAACTTGGTCTAAACAAGCCCCCTAAGAACACGGCATCCATGAAAGAGAAAAATAAAGGGACGAAAGGACAGTGGAAGTCCTGAGGAAGAAATCACTAGGAAACTTTAAAATAAAAATAATAGGAAGTGATAGGAAAGAATAACCAAGTTACAAAACATAATCATAAAGACCTGACATGGATAAATGTCACAATATCTATTTACATATGTATACGAGGTCCCCAGGACCAGAAGAAGTGCAAAAAACTCCCTGTAACTCATTCTCAAATTGACCCCATAAAAGTCACATTGCCCCTGAGGGGTGTGTGCCCCACACTGGGACCCACTGCTCTGGAGAAGGTGGCTGGGTGAGGATATGAGTGGGGGTGGAGGGAAGGCTGAGCAGGGGGGACTGAGGAGTTGATACATGGATGTGAGCACAGAGAACGGGTTAAGATGGCCTCCCCAGGCCCTGCGTGGGGCAGGAGACGGCGATGAGAGAGGAGGGACTGCATGTTTCCACAATGCCATGGGGAATGAGCCCCAGCCTCGCCCGTTCCCTCCAGACACGGACGAGTGCCTGGGGACCCCGTGCCAGCAGAGATGCAGAAACAGCATTGGCAGCTACCGGTGCTCCTGCAGACCCGGCTTCCATCTCCACGGCAACCGGCACTCCTGTGTAGGTAAGGTCGGGAGGACCTTGTCGTCTTCCCACTTAGGCCGCCCATCAAGACAGAGCGGGGACAGGACAGGAAGCTGTGGCAGGCAGTCGGACTTCCTGTCCCCGAGCCTGTGAGCATCTGAGCCTTTGCTCAAGCCGGCTACACCCCAGGGCCCTCCCTTCACCCGTTTTCTTGGCTGCCTTCACTCCCCCTGGTGACCAGAGCACGTTCTGCCTCAGTGCCTCTTAGTGCCCCTGTCTTCTCAGCCCATCGGCAGGAGTCTCCAGCAAGGAACGGCATGTGGCTGGAGCTGGGCTCCCGGGGTGGAGGGGGGTCTCAGCGGGCTGGAAAAGGACCTTGTTCCAGCCGACCTCGGTGTGTGCCCCGAAGCCCGAGCAGGGCAGTGACTTTTGAGACTTCAGATGGGGCCACACCACCGACCCCCGGTGGGTGGGAGGTGTGAGGTGTGGATTGAGGTTCCCAGTGGGCTGCTCCCCTCCAGCCAGCACTTGATCTTTGCTGCGTGCTGTTGGGGGATGAGTCCCTGGCCCACCCATTAAACGCCAACTATCATGCATGACCCTACCAAGGGCACTCGCATAGACTTCTGCCCCACTGCCAGGCATCTGAGCCACCCTCACCCCGGGCAGGGAGACCCCGGCCTGGTGGCCTAAGGGATGGTGGCAGAAAGGCTCAGTGGCCTGACAAGGCAGCCGTGGCAGCGAGGCTCTCCCGCAGATGTAAACGAATGTCGGAGGCCACAGGGGAGGCGGGTCTGCCACCATGCCTGCCACAACACCGTGGGCAGCTTCCTGTGCACCTGCCGGCCTGGCTTCAGGCTGCGGGCCGACCGGGTGTCCTGTGAAGGTCAGTGACCAGCCCCGGCTCTCGGACCCCGCCTTCCCCACCCCACCCTCAGCCCCGCCAGGCCCCGCCCCCCAGCTCCAGGTCCTACCTCCCAGCACCAGGCCCCACCCTCCAGTGTCAGGCCCCGCCCTCCAGCACCATGCCAACCTCTTCTCCATCCACTATTGTTTTTGATTCATCTTAAAACACTTCACTTTCTTCTTCCTCCCTCCATTGCTTTATCCGTTCTTTCTCCCTTTTCTTTTCTTTCTTTTTTTTTTTTAAATATATTTTATTGATTTTGTACAGAGAGGAAGGGAGAGAGATAGAGTTAGAAACATCGATGAGAGAGAGTCATCGATCAGCTGCCTCTCGCACACCCCCTACTGGAGATGTGCCCGCAACCAAGGTACATGCCCTTGACCGGAATCGAACCCGGGGCCCTTCAGTTCCCAAGCCGACGCTCTATCCATTGAGCCAAACCGGTCCCGGCTCTTTCTCCCTTTTCACTTCATTGTTTCCCTAGCCCCCTGGTCGGCAAAATGCGGCTCTCGAGCCACATGCAGCTCTTTGGCCTTGTGAGTGTGGCTCTTCCACAAAATGCCATGGCCTGGGCCAGTCTATGTTGAAGAAGTGGCATTAGAAGAAGTTTAAGTTTAAAAAATCTGGCTCTCAAAAGAAATGTCAATCGTTGTCCTGTTGATATTTGGCTCTGTGGACTAATGAGTTTGCCGACCACTGCCCTAGCCCTTCTGTCCCCCCCCAAATGGTGAAAGAAAAAAAAAGAGCGTGTGACATAGGAGCCCCGTAACTTGGGCCCCAGGGGCACTGTGGACAGTGGTGTCAGCTCCATCTGCCATACTTTGCCGGCGAGCCTGGAAATTTAGGTTCGATGTATAAAACCGAAGGTGCTCTCTCTAGTCCTTGGTGAGTGCTCCGGGTCCTGGGTTCATCCCAGGAGCACCCCTGGGTGGCAGGCGCACAGCCCCCCCTGCAGCCGCCTGCACTTCGCTGCTTTCCCATCCGTCTCCCTGTGACCGTGTTGCAGCCCCAGGACTTAGAGCCCAGCGGCTGGCGTTGGACCCAGCGTGTTGGAGAAGGTGGCCCAGAGGCGTTTGGTGACTGTGGTGGCGCTGGGTCCGGCTCCTCCGTCCCACCTCCCTCAGGACAGCCCTGTGCTTCCGTTCCAGCGTTCCCGACGGCCGTGCTGGCCCCATCCGCCATCCTGCAGCCCCCGCAGCCCCCGCCCAACATGCTGCTGCTGCTTCCCGAGGCTGGCCGGCCCGCCCTCTCCCTGGGACGCCCCCCTCCTTCTGGGGCTCCCGGGGCCCCAGCGGGAGTCCGGACCACCTGCCTGCCCTCTCACCCCTCAGCACCACCGGCAGCCTCCCCTTCTGCCCTGGCGAGGCTGCTGGCCACCCCGATGGCCACCCCAGTGCCCAGCGTCCCCCTGTTGGGGACCCTCAGACCTTCTTCACAACCGCACGAGAGGGCGGGGGTTACCCCTTCCCCCCCTAGGGGCCCCACGGCCCCACAGCCCACTCCAGGGCCCTCTGCCTGCTGGCACCTGGGAGCCACGTACGAGTCGGGGAGCCACTGGACAGCGCCCAGGTGTTCCCAGTGCTGGTGTGAGGTGGGTGCGAGGCCTCGGGCAGCCCCGGTCGGGTGCGTGGTCTCGTGGTGATCGGAGCTCCACTTCCAGGACGGGGAGGTGACCTGTGAGGAGGCGCCGTGTGAAGCTGCTTGCTCCCACCCGATCCCTGCCGGGGATGGCGGCTGCTGTCCGTCCTGTGCAGGTGGGAGCTGGTCCAGGGCGGCTGGGGGTTCCTGTGTGGTCCCACCTCTTCCCTCCCCCAGTTCTCCTGTGGCTCATAGGCTGCTCTCAGACCTTAGGGTGACCTGAAGGGGGACCCCTGGGCCCACCCCAGAGCTTCCATTGAGCACGTGTGAGGTAGGGCCGGGAACTGGAATTCCTACCAAGTTCCCAGGTGATGCTGCTGTCCAGGGACCACAGTGAGAACTGCTGGTCTATGTTGTGATATCCCTCAGGGGGGACTTTTCATCTTCTGGATCCCTCTGAGCTTCATTCATTCATTCATTCATTCATCCATCCATCCATCCGTCCATCCTTTCATCCATTCATCCATTCGTCCGTCCATCCATCCATTCATCCATCCATCCGTCCGTCCGTCCATCTGTCCATCTGTCTGTCCGTCCGCCCATCCATCCACTCGTCTGTCCGTCAGTCCGTCTGTTCGTCCGTCCATCCATCCATCCATCCATCCATCCATCCATCCATCCATCCCATGAGTCTCTGCACATGTGCGCTGCAGTCCCTTTCCCTCGCCCCATCCTGCAGCCAGAGGAGTACCCTTTGTAAATTGTACCCCCTTCTGATTTTCTCCTCCAATCTGCTTGCAGTTTTTCTGCTGTTAGGACAAAGACCCCACTCTTCACAGGCCCTTCAGCAGAGCTCCTCAAAACGCACTGAGCACACGCATCGCTGGGTTGTCAGAGAGCAGGTTCTGTTGGGAGGAGCTGGGGCCCGGGTGCACGCTGTGATGTGCGTGCGCGGCCGCTGCACTCGGCGTGGCCGTGGAAAGCCTCCTGCGGGCTAGGGTAGCGGCCCTGCCGGCTTTCTGGATGGCAGGCGTGACCTCTTACCGTGTCCTGACTGTACCGAGCCGCAGGGTGAAGTGCTGGGTACTTTACGTTTGCGCTGCGGACCCTTCTGAGCCCTCTGCGGGGCACAAGCTGGCATTCCCACTTTACAGGAAGGACAGCGGAGGCCCAGGGCGGGAGGGGCGTGGCCAAGGCCCCTGGAGAACGGGGCAGGAAGGCAGGTTTGGAGCCCAGGCTGCCTTCCCCAAGGAATAAAGGGTTGTGCTCTCAACTCAGTTTTGGTTTTGTCAGACATGCATGCCCCCTCCCTGTCCCTCCCAGGAGCATCCTGTGGGGTGTCCCCTGTAGCTCTCCAGGGATCTTAGCCCACACAGTGCTGGGACCTGGACCCGCCCCTCCTGGGCACCCCCGCCGCCGTGAGAGAGGCACAGGTGCATGCTGCCTGGAACGGGGGCGACACCACACGCTCTGCTTTGAGGAGCCTGACCCGCCTCCCGCCTGCTTGTCGCCTCAGGCTGTTTTCACAGTGGCATCGTCAGAGCCGAGGGCGCCGTGTTCTCCCCTCCCACGGAGAACTGCACTGTCTGCGTCTGCCTGGTGAGCCTGGGCGCCCTTTGGGGGTTTGGAGGTGGGAAGAGGGTGGTGAGGGTGAGCTGGTGGAACGGAGGGAGAGTTGGAGGGAGAGTTCTCAGGCTGTAGATTTTGGTGGGAACCCGCTGAGTTGAAAAGCCTGGGGGATGTGAGGCCTGCAGGTCCGTGGAGCCAGTGAGGCTCTGCTGAGTTGAGGAGAGCCAACTGGCAGCCGGGGCCTGTCTGTCCGGTGAGGGCGGGGCGCAGGTCCTGGAACCCCCACCAGGGAGCTGCTTTTCTCTCCGGCCAAAGTGTTTGCCAGCACAACAAAGGCGCCCTCCCTCCCAGACTCAGCGTGTGGGGAGCACGCTGCTTTGGGCAAAGCCTCCTCCAGGAATACGTACTAAGCACCTACTGTGCGCCAGGCACTGCCAGGCGCGGTCACAGGGGTTGGTTATGAGCACCCAGTGCGCACCAGGCAAGGGCTTGAGTGCTTTCACCCGTTTTCTCACCCGAGGCTCCTGGTAGCTGCTCAGGGTCCGCTTGGCTGTCCCTATTCTACAGATTAGAAGACTGAGGCTGGGAGGGAGCAGAGCTGGGACATGAGCCAACCAATCCTCACTGCCACTCTGAGCATCTTTAGTTTTATTCACTTATTTAAAAAAACATATACTTTATTGATTTTTTTACAGAGAGGAAGAGAGAGGGATAGAGAGTTAGAAACATCGATGAGAGAGAAACACCAATCAGCTGCCTCCTGCACACCCCCCATGGGGGATGTGCCCGCAACCAAGGTACCCATGCCTTTGACCGGAATCGAATCTTTCAGTCTGCAGGCTCTATCCACTGAGCCAAACCGGTTTTGGCTATTCACTTATTTAAAAATATTTTTTTACTTATTGCAGAGACAGAGAGAGAGAGATAAATATCAGTGATGAGAGAGAATCACTGATTGCTGCCTCCTACACACTGGGGAACTAGCCTGCAACCTGGGCCTGTGCCCTGCCTGGGAATTAGACCATGATCTCCTGATTCCTAGTTGACGCTCAACCACTGAGCCACACTGCCAGGCATTTTCCCCCTCTGACCACGGGTCGTTAAAAGCACCCTGGCCTGGCAGCGGCGAGGAAGCTGCAGTGCGCGTGGGGTGGGGCACGCAGACACGGCGCACCCATCGCCGAGCCCCTTCTGGCGCCATACATGCAGCAGCCGAGCGCTTTTGCAGGTGACTCAGCTCACCTGATTCTCAGCCTCCCTGAGAGCTGGGGTGACCGAGGTCAGAGGGCGATGGACGTTAGAGGAGTGACCCCGGACTGGGTCTGGCTGGCTCCATGGCTAGAGGCTTTTTGGTTTGACCCTCAAGTGTTTAAGACTCGGTTTTAAGTTTGACGCTTTGAGCAGCTAACGTAGGCGCGGGTCCAGAACCCGAACCGGCTGCACCGGAAGGCGTCCTGGAGGAGGAGCCCTGGCCTCTGTGTGCTGGGGGAGGGGAGGAGGGGGCGAGGATATGCTATGGAAGGCTGGCGAGGCATCCCGTTTCCCCCTCCACGCCTCCCCCCCCTGGGGGGGGCAGGCAGCACCCTCTGCCCTCTGGTCCGGCCCTCGCATAGGAAGGGGAGATGTTCTGAACACCCCAAATAAACACCAGACTCCCCTTGCTGTGACCTCGGCGGCATTTGAAGGTCTGGGAGGGCCGTTAGGGGTTTCTGTAGCTTCTGCATTGGAGGGGAAGCCTGGTGGGTGTGAACCGGTGGGGAATGGCTGGGGGCCCCATAGCCTGGCTCTCCCCTCCCTTCCCCTCCCTTCCTCCCCCCGCGACCCGCCGCCTCTCCCCTCCTCAGGCTGGAAATGTGTCCTGCATCTCTCCCGCGTGTCCTCCCGGCCCCTGTCAGACCTCCCCGGAGTCGGACTGCTGCCCCTGTGCTCCAGGTGAGTGACTGGGTGGGGGTGGGCGGGAGAAAGGAGCTTGTTAGTGTGTTCTGGGGAGATGTGTCTTTTGAGTGTATTTTTGGGGGCGAGGTGAGTGGAGGAGAGAGGAAGGGATTGACTTCTGCTCAGACACTCAGATCAGGAGAAACATTTCAAACTGCCTGTTTTAGTTGAGCACCGACTACATACTCAGTGGTTTGGTGCTAGACTGGGCTCGAGGCCTGGCCTGCCCTCTGGCCCCGGAGGCACCTCCAACACAGGCAGACGGGGTGGAGCCCACGATGGAGAGGGGCCTGGACTTCCCCACTGCCGAGCTGGTCCTTTCTAGAAAGTTTGTTCTGGTTCCCGGGATGACCTCATGCCGTCACCGGCATTCCCTGCCGGCTCAGTGCTGTGCGGGCACTTGCCAGACTGTAGGGCACCACCCCAGGGAGCACTGTTTGTAGCTCCATTTCATATTGGAGAAAACTGAGGCTCAGAGAGCTCAAGGCACTGCCTGAAGGCACAGCAGTGAGTACAGGCGCAGAGCTGAGTTGGCATCGTCTTAAAATATTTGTTCTTTTTTTTGTTGTTTTTTTTTAAAGGCTTATCTTTACCTTAAGCAAGCCCTGTAACATGCTTTCTTTTTCTTTCTTTCTTTCTTTCTTTTTATTTTTTTTATTTTTTATTGATTTTCCACAGAGAGAAAGAGAGAGGGATAGAGAGCTGGAAACGTCGATGAGAGAGAAACTGCCTCCTGCAACAGGGATGTGCCCGCAACCAAGGTACATGCCCTTGACCGGAATCAAACCTGGGACCTTTCAGTCCGCAGACCGACGCTCTATCCACTGAGCCAAACCGGTTGTGGCAAAATATTTGTTCTTTTAAATGTTATGTATTGTTTTTAATTGAAACGTCCTTTTGAATAGGCAATGTACTCTTAGGAAGTAGGAACTGTTAGCAACCCCACTGAGGCTCAGCGAGTCACTCCCCGTGGGTCGTGTGGGTGGGATTTGAACCCAGGGCAGCCTGGCTGGTGTCTGCTGGGCCTGGCAGGTTGGAGGCTGCTGTTGCTGTGGGGGTCTTCGGGTGAGAGGCTCTCCCAAGTCCTCCCAGCTCCCCCGGTGTCTGGCCGATCTCTTCCCGTTTCTTCTTTTCTCTTCCTCGTGAGCTCTGGGCTTCCCGTGCCCTTTTGGTGAAGGACGTTTTTACTCGTGGCTCATTCTCTGTCGTTTTTAAGTAATAGCATGTTAGATGTATGTATATGCATTGATTTCAGAGAGGAAGGGAGAGGAAGAGAGAGAGAACCAGCAACAATGAGAGAAAATTGTGGATCGGCTGCCTCCTGCACTGGGGATCAAGCCCACAACCCAGGCATGTGCCCTGACCGAGAATTGAACCCTGACCTCCTAGTTCATAGGTCAGCGCTCAACCCCTGAGCCACACCGGCTAGGCTGTGATAGCATATGTTTTGTTGGGGTGTGGGGGGGGGAGAAGTGAGTGGGGTTCTGGGCCATGGGCTATGCTGTGGAGTGCTGTGGGAGTGCCAGCCTCCCCGAGCTCCCCGCCATTGCTCCCTTTTTCTTCATCTGCCCCCACCCACGGGCCTTGAGCGGCTTCTCCCTTTCCTCTCTGCAGGGAGGTGCCATTTCCAGGGCCGGTGGCATGCAGACGGGGCCGTGTTCAGTGGGGATGACGACCAGTGCACCACCTGTGTCTGCCAGGTGGGGGCCGACGTGGGGGTGACGGGAGGGCGCAGGGCCCGGCCCTGACCCAGGCTGCCTCGGCCAGGAGGAGAGACGCTGGCCCGCAGAGAAAGGGAGACCGAGGCAGCAGCGGGCTCAGGGACCGGCCCTCGCCAAGGCCTCCCGCAGGCTCCTTGAGGTTCATCCATCGGCAGGGATATGTGTAGAGCCATGCTGAGCGCTGGGGACACAGCCAGGTGCTGACAGCCCAGTCCCTTCTGTCGAGGGCCCACAGCCTCAGTGGGCGGTGGGCAGGTGACCAAGCTCCTAGCCAGACTGCAGGCTCCGGGAAGCCTTCTTGGAGGGGGATGCTAAGGCCAGACCCGAGGAGGCTGTAGGCGGGTGCTGTTAGGTTGGGCCTGGGGCGAGATTCTCCTGTAGGTGATGTTCTGAGGGAGCGCTCCGAGGAGAATGGGAGAATGGGTGAGGGGAGCAGGAGCAGGATAGGCAGGGAGGGAGCCAAGTGCAGCCACGAGAGGCTCAGGCTGATGCCCGGGGGCCAGAGTGTGCATTCCCTGCAGCGATTGGCGATGGAGATGGGATGGGATGGAATGGGCGATGGGATGGGATGGGGATGGGATGGGCGATGGGATGGGGGATGGGATGGGATGGGTGATAGGACGGGATGGGATGGGATGGGATGGGTGATAGGATGGGATGGGGGATGGGATGGGATGGGATGGGATGGATGATAGGATGGGATGGGGGATGGGATGGGATGGGATGGGATGGGATGGGTGATAGGATGGGATGGGGGATGGGATGGGATGAGGATGGGATGGGGATGGGGTAGGTGATGGATGGGTGATGGGATGGGATATGGGATGGGATGGGTGATGGGATGGAAGATGGGATGGGATGGGGGATGGGATGGGTGATGGGATGATAGGATGGGCGTGTCAGAGCCTGGAGCAATGGTGGCTTGTGTACGCTCCTTGGTTCCCCAGGGAGTTGGGGCCAAAGGAGCCATTGGCACCTGGAAGACATGGTGCTCATTGGCCAAGGGCAGTGCCCAGGGGAAGGAGCCTGTTGGGGGAAGGTGGGGGAAGCTGATAGCCTTGGCCTCAGACACAGTCGTGAGAGGCTCTGCCAGCCGGGCCAGGGCCTGGGGCTTGGCGACGCTGCTGGCCATTTAAGTGGTGGCCCGAGCAGACCAGGTTGGTGTGTGGGAAGTTGTCTGTCTGGCTGCAGAGGGAGAGCAGGTCAGCAGCGCAGGAGGCAGGGAGCCTGCGCAGACACTGCCTTGCAGAGTGAGGGGTGGGCTGCTGGTGGCTGTGGCCCTGCGGGCAGGGGACCCTCCAGATGAGCAGCTGGCACATTCCCAGCCCTTTCCCCCCCCAGGACATGCCCTGCCTCCCCCTTGCTCCCTGGAGTTTTCTGTCGCTTTAGGAGGGGATGGCGGCTCCCTTCTCAGCCCTCCCTGGCCCAGGCGGGGAGCTGCCCTCACTGGCTATGCCCTCCGGCTTTCTCCAGGACGGGGAAGTGGAATGTGCCTTCACTCCGTGCCCGGAGCTGGACTGCCCCCGAGAGGAGTGGTGGCTGGGCCCGGGGCAGTGCTGCTTCACCTGTCGGGAGCCCGCGCCCAAGACAGGTGAGCGCCCGGCCAACTGGCCGACCGTTCCTCCCGGGGCTGTGCCAGCACAGGCCTGAGGGGATGGCTGAGCTTCACCCTGGGCTCAGAGTACCTGTGTGTGTGTGTGTGCCTGTGCCTGTGTGTGTGTGTGTGTGTGTGTCTGTGCGGGTGGCTTCTCTGTGTGGATGTGTGTTCACGGGTGCACATGTGAGGTGTGTTGGTGTGATGGGCCTGTGTACACTCACGAGGGTGCCGGGCAGGGTTGAGTGTATCCCCTCGGAGCGGCGTGCATGGCCTGGATGAAAGGGGCGTCTGTCCTTGCTGGGGGGCTGGAGACCCACGTGTCCTCCCTCGCTGTCCCGGCCAGGCTGCTCGCTCGATGACAACGGGGCCGAGTTTCCGGTGGGACAGATCTGGTCGCCCGGTGACCCCTGTGAGTTATGCATCTGCCAGGTGAAGACAACCTGCGCGCCTCCAGCTGCTTTCCGGCTATATCTCTGCCCCCGCGCCCCCAGCGAACCGCCCCTCCCCCAGTCCTCATGGCCCAGGCTCCCTGCCCTCCAGAAGCTGGAGCTGGGCTGCCTCAGGCCCTCAGCCTGTCCCCGCCCCGTCCACTCCGTGTTGACAGGAAGGGCTGTGACTGGCATGTGCTGACCCTGGAGACTCCTCGGCACAGGCGCTGGGCATCCCCTTGGCGGGGTCGGGGAGGGCGGGTCCCCAGGCACAGGCGAAGGAGGGCCCTGCCGCCAGGGGTGCAGGCCTTTCCTGTGAGTGAGTGTCGTTGCTGGTATGAAGCGTGTGGCCACGTCGCCTCCGAAACGGCGAGGAGAAGGGGCTGGAGGCCAAGGGCGGGTGGCTGGACGTGCAGACACATTCGCCCTGAGAAGCGACCGTGCGGGCTCCGTGTCTCAGTGCACCGCTCCCTCTGCTGCGGGAGCCAGGCCCTTACCTGTGTGCACAGCGGCCCCGCACCATGGGCTGAGGGCGTCACCCCGGCCTGGTGGGGCAGCCCCCCCCATCCTGACCTGCTGCTCAGACCGCCTCCTGCAGCGACGGGGTGACGGGTGTGCACTCCGACGTGCCGAGTGTGAAAGGCCTTAGACCCTTACGGACACGGAGGTGCCATTGGGGTCGGAGTGGGGTTATGGGGAAGTCACTCGAGAGGTTCATGGGCACTCAGGTGCTTAGGGGACAGAAAGCCGACAGGGCACTTGTCTTCTGACATAGACACCTGGGGGGGTAAGTAAAGGGGGTTTTACTGCACTCCATGGGTGGGGTGACCCAGGGGCCCAGGGCGATGCCAAGGGCAGAATTGGGGCTCTCACTCCTTCCCAAGTCGTGGGTCCTCTTTGTGGGAGACTAGCCCCCTCCCAAAAACGCCATCAGGGCGTTTTTGCAGCCTTGCCCTCTTTTGGGGGGAATGGAGACTGGCGGGATCACAGTTGGGGTCTCGGTGAAGTTTTTCGTCCCTCAGGCAGATGGTTCCGTGAGCTGCAAGCGGACAGACTGCGTGGACTCCTGCCCTCACCCCATCCAGATCCCGGGACAGTGCTGCCCGGACTGTTCGGCAGGTAATCCCCCACAGGCAAAGGCTCCTCCGTGTGGAGCACTGCACAGCCGTCCAGGCCATCCTTACAACTGCCCAGTGGGCAGCCCCATTTCATAGATGAGGAAACTGAGGCTCAGAGATGTGAACTTGCTCATAGCAGGCCCTGACCGGGTGCTGGAGGCAGATGGGGAGATGTGCCCAACCTGCAGCCTAGGCGGGTGGCGAGGGGCCAGACCGGGGCCAGTGCAGGGCCAGTGAGCGCGGGAGAGTGGTAGTTCACTCACAGAAGCTTCTCCCTTGTTTCAGAAGGAACAGCTCAGCGTAGGGCATTTAGAGCACACAGAGCAGAAATAACCAAGTGAAGAAGGGCCGGTTACCACTCTTAAATCTCATGGCTCTGTTTTCCTAGTCTCTTGGTGATATACTATCTACGTCTATGTCTAACATATCCATAATATACACCTCTACCCAACATACACTAGATACGTTATATATATTCCCTTTAAAATACTTCCCTACTGTCTCATCCCCTGCTTTTTTACCTGCTAGTGTGAGGTAAGTATGATCAAGGTTTCATGTGCATGGGGCCTCGGGGGAAGGGGGAGGTGCGGAGGAATGTTCTGGAAGGTGGGGTTTGGGTTCGGCTGGAGGGCATGGCTGCGGCAGAGGCACCAAGTTTCTCCTAGGCCTCTGTCCTGTGCACCGGGTGAGGGGTAGAGGAGGAAGCGCCTGACCCAGGGGCTGGGCTAGGGGACCCCATGTGACCCCTCTGCCGAACCTGTGTGCTGTCCCTGCCCCAGCCCCTGGGGCAGCTTCGCCAGGAGCAGCTGGCCTGTCGCTCCCCAGGGAAGCATTGACCTTTGCCCTGGCAGGAGCGGGGTCCCCGGCCACCCCTCTGCTCCCTCCCACTGTGGCGCTCACTGCATGCCTCTCCGCAGGCTGCACCTACAGAGGCAGGATCTTCCACAACAACCAGACCTTCCCATCCATGCTGGACCCGTGTCTGAGCTGCATCTGCCTGGTACGGCCACCCAGCTGCCCGTCGGCGAACTCGCGGGGGTGCCCCAGCTCCTGACCCCAGAGACCTCAGGAGCAAGGTCACTGCTGGGTCCTGGCGGTGTGGCCCCTCAACCTGCCCAGCACTACCCAGGGCCAGGGGACGGTCCACCTGCCCTGATAAAGCCCTCTGCCCTGGCGACCGGGGCAGGGATTCTCCGGGGGCCCGGGCTGCGGCCCTTCTCTGCTCACACAGAGGGCCAGGCTGTGGCTCTGCAGCCTCGGCCTCCAGATCTGGCATTCTGCACCTGCCACCCCGCTCTCAGCCCTGGGCAGCAGGAGCTCAGTCCGAGGGAGAGTCCAGCGGGAGGAGGGGAGGTGGGCACCACTACTGGCTCCATCTGTGAGTGGGAAACCGAGGCACAGAGACGGGCATTTGCTCAGGCCCCGCAGCTGGTGAGCTCAGTGCCAAGAGCTGAATCCCCATACTCGGCATCTGGGCTGGGAGCGCACGTCTGCCCAAACCATCTGCCCCTCTGCCTGAAAGGTGTGTGGTGGCCGGGCCGTTAGTGCTTGGTGAAAGGGAACCCCCGTTGCTGTCAGGCCCAATGGGTGGAGTGCCCAGGGAGCTTTGCTGGGGAGGGAGGGGCCTGATGCTGTGTGGGAAAGGGCGGGGCCTGTGGAAAGGGGCGGGGCCTGCAGAGAGGTTGAAAGACCATCTCTGGCCTCCAGTGGCCACGTGCTCTCACAGTGTTTACATCGGGAGCTTCGGCCTCCGGGCCCCCCTGCTGGGGTTCGGGTGCTCACTCTCCTGGGCAGTTCATGGATTTGCTCCCCTGTTGACAGATGAGCTCTGTGCACAGGGCCTTGCCCTTGGCCTGTGGGGCTTGCATTTCAGCGCGAAGACAGACTCTGACTGAGCCACCCATCCCCGCCCCCACTCCCTCCACGGCTCTCTCCTCTGACCTCGGTGGTTCTGGTGGCCACTCAGTGGCTGCGTTACCTGTCCTCCGGGTGTCCCACCAGTCCCCGGTCGAAGGGCCTGTTTTGTGTCCTGCAGCTGGGCTCCGTGGCCTGCTCGCCCGTGGACTGCCCCATCGCCTGCACCTACCCTTTCCACCCTGACGGCCAGTGCTGCCCCGTGTGCCGAGGTGAGTGGGATCCGTGCCCGCTCGCGGCTCCGGGCGGGCCTCCGCTCACGGCCTCTCCTCTGCCCCTGCAGACTGCAACTTCGAGGGACGGAAGGTGGGGAACGGCCAGGTGTTCACCCTGGACGATGAGCCCTGTACCCAGTGCACGTGCCAGGTGGGCTGCTCCCCGGGGCTGCTGCTGGCCCTGGTCCCTTTGCAAAACTGAGGCCCTTAGCCCGGGTGAGCCCCTCCCCTCCCGCCCGTCTTCCACTTGGGCACCTGCCTGCATGTCTTTGGAGGTGACCTCCCTCTGCGGTTTCGTGAGGTGTCGCTCTGCAGCCTCGGGCTCCGGATTTTGCCGTGTGTCGGTCCCACGGCCGGTGCAGCAGGCCTTGGGGGGCTGCTCTGGGCGGGCGGGGTGCTCTGGGCGTCCTCACCTGTGCCCTCTGCTTCCCCAGCTGGGAGAGGTGAGCTGTGAGAAGGCGCCCTGCCCGACTGCCTGTGCGGATGCTGCCTCGCCCCCTGGGAACTGCTGCTCCTGCCCAGGTACGAGAGCCATGGGTCCGAGTCTCCCTCCCCCCTCTCCCACCTCCCCCCCACCCGTCCTCTTCCTATGGACACGGAACTCGTGGCGCAGGCTGTGGAACCCCAGGCTCTGCGAGGGGATGGGGCTTGCTCGAGGCCACATGGCCAGCGCCCGGTGAGCCCCGCTGGGGACCGCTGTGTGACAGGGTTGTTTGCCCCCCATGCCCTGGCTTCTCCAGAGTCTCCTTCCTTAATTGCTTCCTCTGCTTTCCGTCTTTTTGGGAAATTAGAACTCAGGGACTGAACCCCTTTGCAGAGGGCTCCCTGCGAATATGTATTGAGAGCTCCACGTGTCCGGGACCTCCCGGCCTTTCCCGGCCGCTGAGGTGGGCGCTGCCATCACCCCCGTTTCCCAGGGGAGGCGGCGAGGCACAGGGAGGGGAAGTGAGCGCCCGAGCACGGCCTGTGGCTGCAGAGCCAGGAGTGGAGCGTGGAGTCCGTGCTCAGCTCCCGAGCTCTCTTGACTCCTGGAGTTATTCTCACCTGTTTGCCTTCCTCTATCGTCAGTGTTCGCCCACGTGGTCACTTTCTCGGGTGTAAAGGGGAGACAGGCCGCCGCCGGGTGCACAGGCTTCACGTGGCCCGGGCTGTCATTTGAAAAGCTCCCAGTTGTCCATCTGCTCACTGCCGCCTTTTGTTGGCTGTGTCCATGGCTCCTTCCTCTTTTTCTGTCTGTAATACACGCACTATGAGAGCAGGCACCATGTTGGTGGGTCCTCGGAGCGGCCCTGTGCGCCCATTTCACAGATGAGGAAGTGGAGGCCTGGGCAGTCATGTGCCACATGCCATCAAGGCCAGTGCGTGGTATGGCCTCTGTCTGCTCTCCTCCGGCTGGTCCTCACCGGGGTTCAAGGCTTGGGAGAACGGAGCCCAGGCCCGGGCCCTGTGCAGCACCCAGAGCTGTCTCAGCTGTCGGAGAGCCACTGTGTCAGTTTGCCCCTCTCTCTAGATTCCCTGGAGGATGGGCAGGAGCCGCCCCCTCCTGCAGACACGGCCCTGAGTCCCCGTGGAGCCCCCCAGGACCCTGCCACCTGCAGCTCCTGCCCAGGGCCCCTGGCAGCCCAGCCTCAGCAGCCCACACCCTACTTCCTCCAGCTTGTCCTGAGAACCAACGTGTCCAACCTGCAGACTTTGTCCCGGAGCCCCTCAGGAAACCAGGCCTCCCCACCACCCTTCGACGGACCCTCCCTGGGGCCTCCCACCCCCCCAGGAGCCTCCTCTCTACCTCCCGCCTCTCCCGGGGCTCCCGCTACTCCGGAGCCTTCAGCCACGGCCTCTGGGGCCCACACAACGTCCAGGTGGCCTGCACTGCCCCCTGCCGTCCTGCTGGGGGCTCCAGCCCTCTCCACGGCAGACCCGAGCCCCCCAAAGGCCCCCCCCACCCGCCATGGCCTCTCTCCCACCACCTCCGGACTCTCTGCGGTGACCGTGACCGCCAGCCCTGGCGCCCTGCAGCCCCCAGCCACGATTGCGAGTGAAGAGGGGCCCGCTGGGTGAGGGACCTCCACAGAGGGCCACTGGGAGACGCACCGAGGGAGCCACTGGGGCCAGCGAGGGCCACTTCCTGGGGCTTCCAGCCGTGGGACATCCTTGGGGCTGACAGCCTGTCTCCCCGCTTCCCTGGAGCATGTGGGAAGCCTGAGAACCAGCCTGTCCTGGCAGCGGCCTCTCTCCTGTCTTTGGGAGAAGGCTGGACTTCCCGCTCTGCAGGAGGAGGGTCAGCGGGCCCTGATGCCACTGGGATTGGCACCGTGTGGCTGCCCTCCCCAAAGTTTCCTAATTAAAGGCTGCCTCAGTTTCCCCACTGCCTGCACATTAACTTCTCGCCTCGGAAAAGTGGGAGACCTCCCCCCATGCCCACGGGTGGGAAATGGTACCCCTCCAGCCTCCAGCTGGAGAGAAAAGCCGGCCTGAACTGGGGCTGGGGGGTCGGTGTAAGGCCCGCAGGCCTCTGTCGCCGGGAGACCTCTGTGGAGCAGGGGAGGCGGATGGAGGGCGTTGCAGGTGCCTGGGGACCTAGGGGGAAGTGGCAGCAGGCACCGGTGGAGGCAGGAGAGGGGACACCCCCAGGCTTGGCCAGCCCTCTGGGAGCCCAAGGCTGCGTGGCCGTGTAGCGTTGTGCTGAGGCAGGCCGAGGGAGTGGCTGTGTGTCCCCATGTCTGCCCTGGCCGCCCAGCAAAGCGGTGAGCGGTCATTCGCCCCGGCAGCTCCCTGAGCTGGGCGGTTCCTGGTGAGGCTGATGGCCCAGCGCTGCAGCTGCACTAACCCGCAGCGGGTCCCTGGGGTGGGGTGCTGCGGCCAGGCTTCCATGACAGGTGGGAAAAGGCCGTGTGTCATTAACAGGTTCGTCAGACACACGGGGCGGTGCTTCAGAGTGAGGTCTGGGCGCCCTGCTCAGTAGCCACCTGCCGAGGGACTCGGGCCCAGCACCCTCGTCTGCAGGGTGGGGCCTCCCAGCGGAGTTGTGGTAATGCCTCCGCATGTCTCGGTGGCTTGTGACCCTGTGCAGCCTCCTGCTCTGCTCCCGGGACCCCACGCAGAATGGAAGTGCAGGGCCCTGGCTGTCTCCTTCGCTGCCTCCGTGGGGGTTTGTCCGCCAGGCCAGCTGCCACGTGGCAGAGGCTCACAGCACCTGTTTCCTCGTCGCTAAACCAGTTCAATCGAAGGCACATTCATGTTTTAATACTATCCTCCCCCCAATAGAACCCCAGTAAACAGTGTTCATTTCTGATAATAAAAAAATGTGTGGGAGCCCAGTCGGTTTGGCTCAGGGGATAGAGCATTGGTCTGCAGCCTGAAGGGTCCCGGGTTTGATTCCAATCAAGGGCACATACCCGGGCTGTAGGCTTGATCCCTAGTGGGGGGCATGCAGGAGGCAGCTGGTCAATGATTCTCATCAATGATGTTTCTATCTCTCCCTTTCCCTTCCTCTCTCTGAAATCAATACCATATATATATATATATATATATATTTTAAAAAAAGTTATAAAGAAATTATGTGGCAAAGGGAGACAGGAGGACAGCTGTAAACATTCCACCACTTTGGCCCACTGCCACGTGGCAGAGGCTCACATCTGAGACCTCCGTGGCCCAGAGAGTCAGGAGAGGACCCAGCGGCACTCCCGGCGCGAGGTGCGAGAACCTGCATCCGGGAGTTCTGGGTTCCAGGGGCCAGTGGAGAGGGACCCGTGCGGGGAGGAGAACCCTCGGGGACAAGAGTGGATGGGAAGGATGGAGTGAGCTGAGCGTAGTCCTCGCTCAGCCCCGGGGAACAGAGAGTGAAGAGCAGAGAAGAGTGATGAGTGAAGATGAGGGAGAAAAGCAACGTGAGTTTGTCTTATCCTGCGGAGCTACGTGGGAGCTGTCAGACCAGAGATGCCCTGCGGGTCTGCTTAACGGGGAGCCTTTTCAGATCGGTCTGCAGCCAGGAATCCCAGGGGGAGGGAACGGAATGGAGCGGGGCTGGGAGGAGAGGCCGAGCTGCTGCTGGCGGAGTGAGGATGGGGAAGGAGGAGGCGTGTGACCCGGAGCGGGACGGAAGGGTCCGGGAAGACCTGCCTGAGCCCCCGGAGCCTAGCCCACGGCCTGGCCTCGAGCGGGTGCTCGGGAAATGTCGGAGATGCCAATTGCCAGGGCGCTGTGAAATTCCTCCCTGAAATCTGAGAGGCGCACCTGTTGGTCTCATGACCAAATATGACCGGACAGAATGCCAGTGGGGTGGGCGCTGACCCCCCTGATGTAGGCCTGGCTCCAGTGGCGGCAGATCCACTCTTTCGTCCTGTCCGAATTGTTTCCTCCTAAAACATTACCTCAGATTCATCTCTCCGTTCACATCTACTGCGTGCCAGGCCTCGGGGCTCCAGCAGTTACGCGATCACAGTCCCGGCCCTGGCAGATGAGAAGCAGGCACCCCTGCGAATGGTCGTGCCCAGAGCAGTGAGGCCATCGTCTTTCCTGAGGATTGGAAAGTGCGGAGGGCTCCCCAGGGGTTAGTCCTAATTGGCCAGCTGAGCAGGAGCAGCCTGGCAGATGCTGTCACCCCTCCAGGCAAGACCTCCCTGTCTGGCCTGCTTAGGAATGCCACCGTCCGTGGCCACCTGTCCTCAGTCCCTCTCTTTCCTCTTGGTCTTATTGGCTTTGGGAGAAATGAGAAGTCAGGTTCCTTAACCAAGACCTTAGGTGCCCTGTTCCACGGGGAGGCAGTGGCTTGGCATTTCTGGTCCCCAAGTCTTAATTTTTATTTATTTGTTTGTTGGTTTCCATTTATGTTGGCTGGAAGGGAGAGGGAGAGACACAGAGACATATCGATTGGTTGCTTCATGCACACACCCTGACCAGGGCCGGGGAGCCTGCAGCCAAGGTTCCTGCCTGTGACGGAAACTGAACGGGAAGTGCACGGGAGGACACTACATGCATGGCCAGGGCTTGCCTCCTTATCTCTTTATTTTTTTTAATTTTTATTATTATTTTTTTTTGCCAAGGTAAAGAATTTTTATTTGAATTAATAAATGATAATTAAAGCCAACATATACATGTTAATGGGAAATGTGTGTATAAGTGAGTGTTTCTGGCCCTTGGAAAAGTATGTCCTTGCAGTTGTGCGAAGCATGGAGCAGGTAGAAAGAGGAGCAGAGAATGCCTCTTACTCAAGTTCCTTAAAGAGCTTTAAAACAGGAGCCAAAAATAGACTTAAGCCCCCCTTGCTCCCTATTTCCTTCCACCATCTGTCAGCCCCACTCCCCTGGGGAGAAGCTAAAGCTGACAGCAGCAGAGTGAAGGAACAGGGGTGTGGGTGCCTCCTTAACCCTTTAAATGGAGGCGGAAGTGACTCCCACGTCTTCCCTCGACCCCCACGTCTTAACGCGTTGCCCCCACATTCTTCACACGATGCTCCCACATCTTCCCTTGACGTTCCCACGTCTTCACACGATGCCCCAATGTCTTCCCTCGACGCCCCCATGTCTTTTCCCGATGCCCACACGTCTTCCCTTGACGCCCCACGTCTACACATGACGCCCCCACGTCTTCCCTCGACGTCCCTACGTCTTCCCTTGATGCCCCCACGTCTTCCCTTGACGCCCCCACGTCTTCCCTCGACGTCCCTACGTCTTCCCTCGACGCCCCCACGTCTTCCCTTGATGTCCCTACGTCTTCCCTCAACGCCCCCACGTCTTCACGTGACGCCTCCACGTCTTCACGCGATGCCCCCACGTCTTCCCTTGACGCCCCCACGTCTTCCTTGACACCCACACGTCTTTCCTCGACGCCCTCACGTCTTCCCTCGACGCCCCACATTCACGCGACGCCCCATGTCTTCACGCGACGCCTCATGTCTTCACGCAACACCCATGTCTTCACGCGACGCCCCATGTCTTCACGTGACGCCCCCGCGTCTTCCTTCGACGCCCCCACGTTCTTCACGCGAGGCTGCCAGCGGCGCCTGTCAGGACCTGTTTGCCGTCAGGGCTCCACCTGGCGTGTGCGCAGCCAGCTCACCGCGCCATTGCCGTCCAGTGAGCATGGCCACCCCTGACCCCTGCCCTGTGTCCTGACCCCGGACCCAGTGACGCGAGGAGCAATACCAACGAAGAGAAGCAACTCCACAAAACGTTTCGGCGAGGTTAGGTTTTATTCTACATTGTCGGGGCGACCCCAACGCGAGGGAGACCCCTGAGGAGAGTGCTCTTCCCTTGGAGCGGGCGCAGACCCGGCCCGGGGCTCCGAGAAGCAGCCGAAGACGGGGCTCAGGCCACGGGAGCCAGGCCGACGCGGTTGTTGCCCCGGTCGAAGACGGCGAAGTACTGGCGGATGAACACGTCGCCCAGGATCCAGAGCTCCCCGCTGTCCGTGGGGATGTCCATGCCCTGGAAGCCGCTGGTGCAGCCCTGCTGGCTCTGGAGAAAAGAAGACGGAGAGGAGCGGGGACGGACTCAGCGGGAAGGCGCTGGGCCGAGCCCGGGGGCGCGGGGCGTGGGGGAGCTCCGGGCTGAGGAGGCCGGCGCTGTGGCCCGGGTCTGCCGCGTGAGCTGCTCCCTGCACGTCCATTTCCGGTTTCCGGGAGCACAGACCCTGCCGTCAGCATCGGAGCCGAGGCGGGAGCGAAAGCTGCCGGGAGGGCTTGGGAAGCTTTTTCTCATCACCGGATCGCCGGCCAGCCAGGCCCCCTGCCAGCCCGTGGTTCACAGGGCGCTGGGCTGCCGCCTGCGCAGTGAGGGCACCTGGGCGCTTGGAGAAAGCCCTGCCCAGGCCCTGCCCTGTGGTGAAGCAGCATCGCCGACATCCACCCTCTGGACAAGCCGGCCCCGCCCCTGGCTCCACAGGACAAGGTAAAGGCTCTTCCTGCGCCGTTGGCAGGGGATTGGTAGGCCGTAGAGGTGGTAGGAGCGTCCTAGCCCGGCCCCGGTGAGTCGGATCTTCATTTGCTCAGCCCTTGAGGGCCGTCAGGGGTTCGTCTCCCAGGCTCTCCTAAACCACACTCGGATCAAGGGCCGTCACAGAGACCCAGGCCCAGCCAAAACCTTTCTCGCTACCGTCCTTGGCCTTGCTTCTCCTCTTGGGAAGGCTGTATCCAAGTTCTCCGTCACGAGTTTATTGTTAGGACGCTCTCCCTCCCCCTCTCTTTCCTCCTCTCTCTCTCTCTCTCTCTGTCTCTCTGTCTCTCTGTCTCTCTCCCTCTCTCCAGAGCACTGTTGGCTGCGACCTGTGCAGGCACTTGCCCTGACGGAGTGAGGGGACAGGCGCATCCTGTGCTGGGGCCTTACCTGCAGGACGTAGGCGCTTGGCGGCAGGGGGTACTGGACTCCGTTGATGGTGAAGACAATGTTGGGCAGGGTGTTGATGGCTGCGCAGCTGACCACCATCTGGGGCAGAGAGAGCAAGAGTCAGAAGGGCCGCATCTCTTGTGCATGGCAGAACCCCCCACTCCCCCGGTCCGTGCCAGGGCCATCAGGGGGCTTACCTCGCCGTAGGAATTCTGGTGGGCGCCGATGGAGCTCTGGATGTTGGCTATGGCTTTGGTTGGGCCAGACAGCAGAGAGGTGCCTGTGTCGACAATGGCCTGGCAGCCCTCACTGCAGGCGATGGCCTCTCCATTCATGGTGATGCTGAGGGCGAGGCAGCAAGGGGTCTCCTTAGCCCCCAGGGAGCACATCTCCCGAGGAGCCAGGTGACTCCAGCGGGCCCTCGTCCCCATCCTTCAGCCAGCTTCTCTCAGTCATGCAGGTGCTCATGTATGTGCTCCTGCACTCGCACCTGCGACTGAGCCTACTCCGTGCCAGGCACAGGGGATGCAGAGCCTAACCAGGCAGCCACATGGCTCGGGGAAGCAGACACCCAAAGGTTACCCAGGAGGTGACGAGCTGAGGGGGGCGTCTCAGGCTGACGGCAGGCAGGGGGAGGGGCGGAGACCAGAGGAATAGGCGGGAGCGGAGGGACTGATGGCGGTTAGCACGGCAGGGACAGACGGAGGTGACCAGCTGGCGCATCTTGGTTCAGGACTGTCCTGGTTGGAGTACTGAAAGTTCTCGCATCCCAGGCCCTGCTCACACCTGGGCAAACCTGGGTGACTGGTCACCCCTGCAAGCCAGCCGGGCCAGGACAGCTGGGGGTGAGGCTGCTGGGGCCGGGGCAGGCCCTGAAGTACAAGGGGACAGGGGGGTCTGAACTCTTCTGCCATTTGCCCCGTCACCGGGCTAGAGGATATTTTCCCGAAAGTGGGAGGCGTGTGCTGGTTCCCAGGTCCCTAAACGCTGGGGGGTGCACAGCCAGGTCCACCAGACTCCCTGGGTACTGGTAGATTGTCCTGCCTCTGTGACCAGGAGGTAAGGGGTTGCCCCATCCTGGCAGGGTTTGGGGGTCTCTGGCAGCTCCCCTCCTGCAGGGAGGTGCCTTTCTCGGGTCTCTCTGGCTTGGCCACCCCCAACTTCCCCTCCTGGGAGACATCTCCCTGTGTGGCCATTCCTCTGGCATTCTGGGAAGCTTAGTGACTGTGCGTCTATAGAGCGATAGGACTGGAGGGGGCCGGCCACGGTGCGCTCACCTGTCCACGGTGATCTGCCAGTACGTCTCGGAGGACAGAGGCACCCAGTTGAGGGTTCCGGTGTAGTAGGAAGAATCGATGCCCCCGAACATCACCACGCTGCCACTCTGGCCATTGCTGTGCCACGTGGGGAGGAAAAGACAGGAATGCATTCTTCCCATCATTCCCTCCGAGGGACATACACTCTGGGTCTTCCAAAAGCTAACTTTCCCCTTCCTTCCTCGCTGTGGAATTTTGGCCTCTGTTTAAGTGGATTTATTTGGGCTGAGGAGCCATGCGGCAGGCAGGGTTTCTCTGAATCCTATTACATGAAGGGCCATGCCATGGTCACTAGGCTTATTATTATTATTTCCACTTTGCAGAGAGTCACAGAGAGGCGAAGCAGCTTGCCCAAGGTCACACAGCAGGGAGCGCCAGAACCTAGATGGGCACCCAGCTCTTTCTGGTTCCCGTGCTAAATGAACCCAGGATGGTGTTTGCTCTTGAGGACTCGACAGTGTAGCTCTCATCCTCAGCCATGGGCACTGTCCCTTCCCCACCCCCTGGGACATGGGCCAGTTTCTGGAGGTGTTTTGATTGTCATGATGGGGTGGGGAGGGGGTGTCACTGGTGTCTAGGAAGTGGAGGCCAGGGAGGCTGCTAAACACCCTACAAGGCACAGCACAGCCCCCGGCGGTCAGGGGAGGGGGGATTGGGCCCAAAGTGTCCACGGGGCCCAGCTGGCGTGGCTCTGTGGTTGAGCCTCAATCCAGGAATCAGGAGGTCACGGCTCGATTCCTGGTCTGGGCACAGGCTCAGGTTGCAGGGTTGGCACCAGTGGGGGCATGCAGGAGGCAGCCGACCCATGACTCTCATCGTTGATGTTTCTCTCTCTTCCCTTCTCCCTTCCTCTCTGAAATCAATAAAAATATATATATTTAAAATGTCAGTGGTGCTGAGATGAGGAGCTGTGAGAGAGAAGGTGGCCCCATGGGATGGCTCCGGCGCAGGGCCAGGAGGGAAAAGGAAAGGGCCTTCCTGTGCGAAGCGCACTGGTTCTCGTTCCTGGGTGCTCCCTGTCTGCGTCGCAGCAAATCTGGATTAGATGGGGCAGCAAATGGCCACGACAAGGTTAGTCACCAGAGGGTGTGGATGAACTGGTCCCCACTCAGCGGAACCCCCACCTCCGTGGTAAGCAATGGGCAGCCCAGGCGATTCACTGTGTTGTGGCAGGACCCTGAACTAAGCACACATGGGCCGCTCTAACTGCTTCGCGAGAGAAGGTGGGGGTGTCTCGGGAAGCTGCCAGCACCCTCAGGTTTCCTTGCGTAAACCTCTTCTCAGCTCAGACCAATGGTCAGCAAACTGTGGCTCTCGAGCCACATGTGGCTCTATGGTCCCTTGAGTTTTTAGCAAAGGCCAGCTAGGAGTACCCTAATTAAGTTAATAACAATTACCTACCTATATAGTTTAAGTTTAAAAAATGTGGCTCTCAAAAGAAATTTCAGTTGTTGTACTGTTGATGTTTAGCTCTGTTGACTAATGAGTTTGCTGACCACTGGCCCAGACCAACGCCTGGTTCACTCTTAGAAGTAACTCACTGTCACCACGGAAACCTAGATTCTAAATATGGAAGAAGCTGGTCTTCCTCCTTTAACAGCTTCCCTGTTCGAGATTTAAGCCCCAGTCGAATCTTCATCTCCCCATCCCTCAGTGGTTCTTTGCTATGAAGTCTTGGCCCCAATGTTAAGCAGATTCACTTGACTCGGTGGTCCTGGGACTGGTGCCTAGCACAGACAGCTGATGATGCTGGAGTTGTGTAAGCCAAAGCGACAGAGACTCTCACTCGTCAAATCAGAGGTGTGTGTCGGCTGGACACAGGGACCTGGCGCCGTTCTCTCTGCAAATACACCTCTCAGACCCAGACACGGGCCTCCCCATGCCACGCCTGCTAAGACCCTCTGCACCCCCCGCCCCCAACCCCCAGCCCGGGCAGCCCTGCTGGGCCGACCCTGCCCTCCCTGCCCTACTCACGGGCTCAGGTAGACGGAGAAGAGGTCTTGGGAAATCAGCCCCTGGTTCCACATGTTGTCAAAGACAGGTGTGGCCCCTGAGGAGGCGATGCTGGGGTAGGCCAGGCCCAGGATGCCATCGAAGGGCGCATAGTACAGGAAGGAGCCGGGCTCCGTCTTGCTCAGGCCGAAGATCTGGTTGGTGTCGGCGATGCCTGCAACCTGAGTGGGGAGATCAGGGTGTTCCCATCAGCGAGGCCTCTGGCCTGTGTGTGGCGCCAGCGCTGGGCCTGGTGCCTTCGGCTCCTTCCGTGTGGGACTCAGCTCGGGCATCGGCTGGAGAGGCTGAAGGGGACTGTCCCCGGGTGCTTGTTATTCCTCTGAGGTGACCATGGCTGCTGACCTCCAGGTGCCCCCGCTGCGGGTTGGGTGAGAATTTGCTGGGAAGTGGGGTCGCCCTGTGCTTGTGTCTGATGTGCAGATCGAAGCAGACCCCAGGGGGGTCAGAGCCCTTGACCCCTACTGCACCCAGAAGCAGGGAGCTGGAGGAGCTTTTGGACTGGGGGGGGCGGGGGATAAGCTACATTGGAGGGAGGAAGTGCTAAAGGGGAACTGAGCCATTTTTCATGCCCTCCCCCGCCTCTCCCATAGCCCTCAGCCTGAGTGGGGCAGAGGCTGGCTTATGGCTCCAAGCACCACACCCCTTAGCCACTCCTGCCCATCTAGAAATATCAGCCACGTCCTCTCCCCTTCCACCCCCCCAATTTGACTCTGTGATCATGAGACCTATACTGCTGAAGCGAGCTGGTTCTGGGGGCCCCAAAGTCCCTGGGAGCTAGCTCCACGGCGGTGCGGGGGAAGGGGCCCTGTAGGTGCTCACCTGGACCGTGTCGTACCCGAGGATGCCAGTCATGCTGCCGGTGCCATAGGCCACGGACAGCGTCTGGCTGGTGCCCTGGTAGGTGGAGGACTTCTGAGGGTTGAAGCGGTTGTGGTTGGCTGTGTGGGCAAAAAGTGACACTGCTGACCCCCAAAAGCTGACCGAGAGGCAGGGCCGGGGCCTGTCTTCCCGGGTGGGTGCTGGGTGCTGGGAGGGGGATTTGAGAGAAGGGTAACTTTGCCCTAGGTTCTGGGGCCTAGGTATGTCCAGGTTCCAGTTCTGGCTGGTTAGACCAGTTGGGACCATCTTCTGGATGGAGGTTCCCCACTCACCCCACAGTGCCCCCCAGGACACCCCTGCTGAACATGAATGGCCAGGCCCACGGCTGCCCACTTCTCTGCCGTTGGCCTGAATGCCTTGGGTGCAGGGACCCTGTGTCACCCTTTAGCCCCCAGAGCACCTAAGCCCAGTGCTTGGCACATAGTAGGAGCTCAGCAAATCCCAGCAAGTTTGGGATTGGACCTGTTTGCAGCCCCTGTGAGTTCCAGGTCCCCGTCAGTCAGGGCCGGGTCCAGGAGGTGGCACTCACAGCAGGCAGGGCTGGAGCAGTAGACGGAGGGCACCCACAGGTTGGAGGAGCCGGTGTCAAAGATGACGGTGAACTCCTGAGGGGGTGTTCCGATGCCAATGGTGCCGAAGTACTCCACCTGGGGGGCGGGCACAGCTCACAGACCCGGGCTCCCACCTTTACCTCCCTGGCGGCTGTCTCCGGGTTGGCTCCTCAGCCCACCCCCACCTCCCCCTTCACGGTTCTCCTCGCCTTTCTCTCCCTGCTCTATGCCTCTGTCCTGTCTGGCCCAGCGGGTCTCTTAGCCTCGTTGAAGCCCTCTCTGATTGTTCCCCAGTTCCCCTCTGACTGCTCTCCTCCGAGAGCCACTGCCACCTAATAATAGCCTCATCTTGTCTGTCCTCGTCTTGCCACCCTGGGTGACAGCGGGACCCATAGAGTACCCTGTGCTCATCCATTAACGTGTCCTGACAGGTGGGAGCCCTTCACTCTGCCTTTTCCCTAAATCCATAGAGGGCGTCGCCAGGATTGTTATTCGTGGGGTCAGCCACGCTGGTCTTGCTCTTTGCTGATGAGAAGCTCATTCTCACCTCAGGGACATGGTGCTTGCGATTTCTTGTGCTTGGGAAATGTTTATTCTAGGTCTTTCCTTAGCCGACTCCTCAGTCGTTCAGAGCTCTAATCCATGTCACCTCCACCAGGAGGCCCTCCCTGACCACATTGTCCAAGTTTGCCCTCCCTCATTCCTCTCAGTCCCCTCACTCACCCCTTTCCCCCAGTTCATGTCTCTTTGTGTCACGTGTCAGGCCCTGGAATTGTCTTACATATGCATTATTAGTCTCTTATTTGTCTTCTCCTGCCTCGAAACTCCAGGAACTCGGCTTACTCACAATTGTTTTCTCAGCTCCTTGCCTAGCCTCTGGCACGTAGTAGGTGCCTCATAAATTCGTAAGCGAATAAACAGGATGCCTTTCCCAGGGACCAGTCTGTGCTCAATCCTCCAAAAACCTCACTGCTCTGAGCACACGTCACAGCCCTCTGCTGGGAGATGTGAGCTTTGCGGGAGGGAGCGGGGGCTCTTGCCCAAGGTTCCAGGGAGCTGGTGAACCCAGTTCACTCGAGGCTCCTCAGACAGGCAGCGCCGCTGGCGCCCTTTGCTCGGCCATTGCCACAGGCGACACAGCATGTAAGGACGGCGAGGTGGGCAGTCATGTCCCAAATAGAAGAGTCGGAGTGATCTCCCTGTGACCCCACGCTGTCCATGTCAGACACCCCTTAGGGCGTTCAGTCGATCAGGATGCAGGCAGTATCAGAGACTCTGACTGGCTTCTCCCACTGACCCTCGGCCTCACTTTGCACTGCCCTCCCCGTACTCCTCTCACTCTCTGCTCTCTGCAGGCTGCTCCCCGGTGCCACCAGCCCTGACACCACCCTCCTGCTCTCTTCCATCTGCTGGCCCCCTCGTGTTCCCCTCACTGCTCCCCAGAGAAGTCCTGGCCTGTCACCTGCCACTTGCCACCTGGCTCAGTGTGTACCTTCCTGGCAGCCCTTCCCCGGCTGCGCGTGGCTGGAGGGGCGGGGCGCTCAGATCACTGTCTGTCTCTCCCTACCAGCCCAGGGCCCCTGTGGGGTGGGGCTGCGCCAGTGGCTCCCTGCTACTCCTTGGCCCAGCACAGAGCCTGGCTGTTGAGGTGCTCTGTGCAAACTGACAGAGCACGCGTGAACGCAGGGAGGAATGAGTGTGACCTCTTCAACCGCGAGTTCTCCTATGTCCTCCCCGTGCCTCCGAGATCCCGGGAACAGACCCCTGGGTGACGGCCTAGGGGAATCAGAGTCCTCGTCCATCTTCCAAGACCCCCAGCCCCTCACTCCCCCTGGCAAGTCTGGGGAGCCACCCGCCACCTGCCAGGCACTCACGTCCATGTAGTTCTCCAGGGGCTGGGTGGCCATCATGTCGGCCGCCTTGGGGAAGTACTTGCTGGCGGGGTTCAGCTGGTGGTTCTTCAGGTAGTCATTCAGGAGGCCATTCTCCCTCAGGTTAGTCCGCAGAGACTTCTTTCTGACGAGGGGAACCCTGTAGCGAGCGATTGCAAAGGGATGATTTGGGGGAGGAAGCATCATTAGGCAAGGATTATTCGGGCAGGGGCGGGGGGTGGGCTGTGGAAGCAGCAGGAAGAGAAAGCTGGCCCTAGGGAGGACGAAGGAAGGAGGTCAAGCCCGGCCGGCAGGGCTCAGTGGTTGAGCATCAAGCTAGGAACCAGGTGGTCACGGGTTGATTCCCGACAGGGGACAGGTCCTGATTGCGGGCTCCATCCCCAGTAGGGGGCGTGCAGAGGGCAGTTGATCCATGATTCCCTCTCATCATTGATATCTCTCTCTCTCTCTCTCTCTCTCTCCCTTCTTCTCTGAAATCAATAAAAACTTTTTTTAAAAAAAGGAACAAAGTCAAGAGGGAAGGCGTTCCTGCCAAAGCCGGTTTGGCTCAGTGGTAGAGCGTCGGTCTGCGGACTGAAAGGTCCCAGGTTCGATTCCGGTCAAGGGCATGTACATTGGTTGCGGGCACATCCCCAGAAAGGGGTGTGCAAGAGGCAGCTGGTCGATGTTTCTCTCTCATCGACGTTTCTAGCTCTCTATCTCTCTCCCTTCCTCTCTGTAAAAAATCAATAAAATATATATATATATTTTAAAAATATATTTTATTTATTTCATATAGAGAGGAAGTGAGAGAGATAGAGAGTTAGAAACATCGATGAGAGAGAGAGTCATCGATCAGCTGCCTCTTGCACACCCCCTACTGGGGATGTGCCCGCAACCAAGGTACATGCCCTTGACCGGAATCGAACCCGGGACCCTTCAGTCCCCAAGCCGACGCTCTATCCATTGAGCCAAACCGGTCCCGGCCAATAAAATATATTTTAAAAAAAAGAAAAAAAAAAAAAAAAGAGGGAAGGCGTTCTTATTTGGGCACAAAAATACAAATGAGTTGGTGGTTGTCCCGAGGCCGCTGGTCCAGGGGTGGAGCTGGGGCCACACTGGGCCTGGCCCAGGGAAGCCACGACAGTTGGTGATGCCAGGGTGCGCTGCCTGGGTGGGTCTTCCTCTGAGTGCTTTAGGCTTGGCAGTGTTTTGAGGTCTCAAACTAAATCCCACCGTTATCGCCTCATTCCTTTGCGTCTAGAACTTATTTACAAACAAGGAAGTTCTCGAGAGAGAATTATGCTGGGCTATCTGCCCTGGACTCGTATTTAATATATACACACTGTTAGTCCTCACCAGAGGATATTTTCCTATTGATTTTTATAGAGAGTGGAAGAAAGAGGACTTTCTTCCAAAGAGACAGAAAGAAACATTAATGTGAGAGAAATACATCAAAGGGTTGCTTCCTGCAGGAGCCCTGACCAGGGAGGGGCCTGCAACTGAGTACGTGCCCTTGACCGGAACTGAACCTGGGACCCTTTGGTCTGCAGGCCGATGCTCTATTCACTGACCCACACCAGCCACGCTGGACTCCTATGTTTAAATGCACAGAATGTTCTTTCCTCTGAACAGTGACCCACCCCAGCTACAGCACTGGCTCCCCAGGGAGGCAGAGAGCGAGAGAGAGAAAAATGGTCAGGAGAGAAATGTGAAAAGGAGGAGAACATCTGGGCAGAGAGGCCGGCCAGGGACAGGCAGCCGAGGGGACGTGCCCCCGGAGCCTCTGTGCCCTGCGCCTGACTCACTTGTAGATGAGGCACTCGGAGAGCGCCACCAGCGCGAGCAGCAGCAGCCACTTCATGCTTCCTCCAGGCTCCGGTCTCTGAGAAGGTCGAGGGCGGATGGAGGCAGGTGTACAGTGGCAGGCCACGAGGCGCCTTATATACTGCCCAAGTGTGAGGGAACAAATCCTATCAGCCTTCAAAGGTGACCGCTTATCTCAACCGCAAACACCAAGTTTTCTGATAAGATTGTCCCTCCCCAGAGCCAGGTCCTGAGAAGTTCCCAGGGGAGTGGCTTTGTAGCTTTCCGTCGAGGCCACGTCCCAAGGATGTGTGGGTGCAGGCGATGGCTGGGTGGAGGCTTAGTCCTTAAGTGATGAAGTGTAAGAAAACTTGACAAGTTGAGTATATTGTCAAAATTGGGCTCAAGGGCCTTTGACATTTCATGGATGTCCTTGGAGTTTGGTGTCCCTCATTCGTCCCCATGGGGCCAATGGCCGGGGTTCTGGGAGAGCCGGGGTTCTGGGGGAGCAGCTCCCCATGTAGATATGGGCCAGTTCCTGTTGCTGAGGCCCCGAAGCATGGTCCTAGGCCCGTGACTGGGAATTTGAGACCTTTCCCTACAGAAATGTCACTGCACTGAGTTGCTGAGTACCTTGTTCTCACGCGGTTGGGCCAAATCCTGTAAAGTGGTGCATGTGGGGCAGAGGAGGAGAGGGCGGAGCGGGTGGGAGAACGTGGCCGCCTTGAGACAGCTGGCGTGTCTTTGGGATCTATGCCCCTCATATCTCACGCTCCTCCTCTTCCCACAGCTGCTCTCCCACCCTCTCAGGTTGCTCAAAGCCTCTGCCTTTTATTTATTTATTTTTATTTATTTAAAAATATATTTTATTGATTTTTTACAAAGAGGAAGAGAGAGGGATAGAGAGTTAGAAACATCGATGAGAGAGAATCATCGATCAGCTGCCTCTTGCACACCCCCTACTGGGGATGTGCCCGCAACCAAGGTACATGCCCTTGACCGGAATCGAACCTGGGACCTTTCAGTCCGCAGGCTGACGCTCTATCCACTGAGCCAAACGGGTTTTGGCAGCCTCTGCCTTTAAAATATTTTTATTTTAAATGTATTTTTATTGATTTCATAGAGGAAGGGGGAGAGAGAAACACTGATGAGGAGAGCGAATCCTCCTCCTCCTGCACGCCCCTCACTGGGGATGGAGCCCGCAACCAGGCCTGTGCCCTGATCGGGAGTTGAACCGTGACCTCCTGGTTCCTAGGTCGATGTTCAGCCACGGAGCCATGCTGGCCTGATGAAGCCTATATCGTTGAGATCCCAGAGGGCCTGACTCTCTCGTGTCCTCTGTGCTTATGATTTGGCTGAATTTGCTGCATCTGTGCTTACGATTTGGCTGAATCTGCTGCAGGCGACAAAGCCACCTGGGACATGCGTACTCGTGTATGACCTACCCGAAGGTTCTTCTTCTTAAAGTCTCTTTTTAAACAAGGATGTTGCCAGCCCACTGGCTTCTCGCTGGGGCTCATTCAGTGGATAAAGCAGACAAGGCTAGCGACAGTGTTGATCCTGGAGCTCTGGGAAGGGGGAACTTGCGGGGGGGGTGGGGGGAGGGAGGCCACCAGGGGGCAGAGAGCACTGTCCACGGGCTTGTTCTGAAATCGGATTTCTTGGGCCACCCCGGGTTTTTCAGCACCAGGGGACGTAGGTTCTGGCCAAGCTCCAGATCCCCCCGAGGCTCCGGGTGAGTGTGGGGGGGGGACCCATGGGGGTCGGGACACAGCATATCTGTGTTCAAAGACACCTAAGACATCTTCCTGCCCAGACTGGGGTCCCTGACCGGCATTTCTGCTTTTGTATCACCTGCTGCTTTCTCTCCTCTCTTTCCTCGCCTTGAGCCTTTCCCCTTCGAGCCACACTCTCACTTCTGCACTGACTCAACTAAAGATCTGCCCAAGTCCCAGAGCACCAGGTGGAAACCCTGGGTCAAGGTTACCAAGGAAGGAGGACGGACGGCGGGAGAGAGGAGGGAGGGACCCTTCAGTCCAAGGCCTGATGCTCCAACCACTGAGACACATGGGCTGGTATTCAATGTGTCCTGATTATGTGCCTGCTTCGTGCTGTTCCGGTCGCTGGGACACATCCATGAACAAGATGTAAAGAGGCAGGCCTTCTGGGGGTTCACAGCTGGCCCAGAAAAGGGCATGGGGGGCCTCATTCCTTTCCACTCAGATGGACCTTGGGGTCCCACCAATGGGGCACTCTTGGATTGCGAGAAGTTGTCTCCCTACATGAATGATTTTAACATCCTGGGACGGGGGGGGAGGTGGGGGGGAGGGGAAAGTCTGGGCTTGTGGCAGGGCACACGGTGGCCCCGAAGTGTCCTCTGCTCTGGGGGGGCATGTTCCTTGTCACTCTTGCCCTTGGGCAGGTGCGGGCCTGTGACACACTGCTGGGCAATAGGGTACGCGTTCTGATTTCGTGGTGACATCACATGAGCTGGTCACTGTCTTTGTGCAGATTGTCGCCTGCCGGCCTTGATGAAGCACCACCCTCCGGAGAGTCCCACGTGGCAAGGAGCAGAGCGAAACCTCCAGCCCCCAGTCATCGGGGAATGAAGCCAAAAGTAACGGATTCCCTCTAATGATCAGGTAAGCCTCAGAGGAGATCCCAGCCCTGGCTGACATCTCGATGTAGCTGGAGGCCGTGAGTTCAGTGGCAGCCGATGGAGCCTGGATCCTCAGCCCACGGAACTGGGGGCATAAAGGTGAGTGGCGTTAACTTGCCAAATCTGTGTTCGTTCATCACCAGCAATAGGAAGTGAACATGGTTAGGAACCCCTAGAAAACCCCGCAAGGTCCCTCCGTGGCCTCCATCTGGGGCCACTTCAGGGTTGGGCAAGGCAGCTTTCTGCCAAGCAGTGAATATCAGGAGTGGGGAGGGTGGCAGCAGTGGCATCGTGGGCCGTGGGTCTGAAACCTCCATCAGCACAAAAGGCGCGTGCTGTTGCATGGCCTTGGCTCTCGTGCTGGCCGAGTGCTTGGGGATCCTGGAGCTTTCAGACGTGATTATCCCTGCATTTCCCAGCAGCACAGCTCAGAGGTGGATGGGGCTGGCCCAGGGTCACGTAGTGAGGAGTGACACGCGAGGCCTAGGACGGGGTGCAGGACGGGGTGCAGGGGGCTCTGGTCTTGGGAGACGTCCTGGGCCAGGCCCTCTCCTCCCCCTGCCCGCCTGCGTCTACCTATCAGTGATGGCCGCAACCTCCATCCCAGAGGAGCTGTAGGGGAAGAGGGGGGAGCCGGGACCGGGCTCCTGGAGGCGGGTCATGCTGCCAGCAGGGAAGCCGGTAATCTGTGCGTGCCAGACGGTCCGGTGGAGAGATTAGACAACAGCATTGACTTTGCCATTAGCGCTGCCGGCACTTGGCTTTGAGGGGGCGCTGGGAGCTTCATTGCTGACGGGGCAGCCTCACCAAGGGCACAGGTGTTCAGGAATGTTATGTGAACACAGCACATCAGGCAGTGGAACGTGATCTAAGGAGCCGATGGCGGCAGGGCCGGCCGGGACTCATTGCGATAGGTGTTATCGGGGTCTGATACGCTTGGGACGCGGGGCCCCAGGAATTTTCCATCAAGGCCTCACCCCAGCCAAAGTCTTCCCGGGACACGGAACCGTGTATGCTCCCAGCCCCATGCAGTTTCTCCAGAGACCAGAACAGGTTCAAAGTATTAAATTTATAACAACATTTTGGCCCAAGTCTACAAATGGACAAATAATACATGTCCATTGCAGGTTATTTACAGGCAAATGAAAGTTAAAAAAGGACCCAGCCCACAGCCAGAACCCTCCCAGGAACGGTGTGTGTGTGTGTGTGTGTGTGTGTACAGCAATGGGGCCAGGCATTGGTTTTGCATATTACTTTCTGAAGGAGAATTAAGTGCTCAGGTGTTTTCCAAGGGATTTCTTATACGTCTACATAATCATTTTAAACAATTTTTCTTGAAATATAATGTGCATACAGAAAGATGAGTGTCATGCGGGATAGCTTGATGAATGTCACACATCAAGCATATTTGTGTAACTCCTACCACATCAAGAAACAACACAGCCCTGGCTAGTGTGGCTCAGTGGATAGAGCATTGGCCTGCAGACCTTTTGGTCCGGGGTTTGATTCCAGCCAAGGGTACTTACTTTGGTTACAGGCTCCTCCCTGGCCCAGGCCCTGGTTAGGGTGCCTGCAGAAAGCACAACCAATCAATGTGTTTCTCTCACATTGATGTTTCTCTCTGTTCTTCCCTCTCTCCTTTACTCTCCCTAAAAACCAATGGGAAATATCCTTGGGTGAGGATTTTTAAAAAAGAAAACAAATTGCAAGCCCCCCTGCTCCCTCAGGTACCCTTCCACCCTTGCCTAAACCATCGCCCTCACTGCAGGCAGCAGATGGCTCGGGCCCGCACTTGTACTTGAGGTAAATGACACTGCGTAATAGGCACGTTGCTGCGTCTGGCTTCTTTGCTCAGAATCACGAGTGTGGGCATCACATGGTGCTGTGTGTCTCTCAAATCAGCCGTTCTCACTGCTGCATGTCATTCTACTTGGACACGGATACCTCAGTGACCTCGAATCTGGCTGGTGGGCACGTGAGCAGCTCCTGTGGGGGCTCTTAGGGCGGGGCTGCTCTGAGCCTTCTAGTCCGCCCCCCTCCTCACTCCCTCCCGTGAACATGCACAGCATTTCTGTTGGGTGCGAGCTCAGGAGTGGAATTGCGGGATCACCGGGCATGGTGTGTTTCAGTGGATAGAGCGTCGGCTTGTGGACCAAAGGGTCCCACGTTCATTCCGATCAAGAGCACATGCCTGGATTGTGGGCTCAGTCCAATGTGCAAGAGACAGCCAATCAATGATTTGCTCACATCATCGATGTTCTGTCTCTCTTCCTCTTCCTTCCTCTCTCTGAAATAAATGAAAATATGTTAAAAAAGAAAAAAAAGAAAAGAAAAAAAAGAAACTGCTGGCCTGTTCCCCCAAGTGGTGTTAGGCTGTCCTCCCAGCAGCCGCGAGCGGGTCCGGTGGCTCCATGTCCTCAAGCACGCAGGACGTCAGTTGTGCCGCACCCACGGTCTGGCGGGTGTGAGGGATCTTCTCTCCTAGCTTTCCTCTGCGTTCCCGGTGAACCAGGACTCTGAGCAGCTCTTCTTTCGCACGTTGGCCCTTTGCGTGTCTTCTTCGGAAGCACCTACTCCAGTCTTTGGCTCATTTAAAACAGTGATCTAGTCTTTTATTTTAATTCATAGACGTTTGCAACAAACTTTAGCTTTTAGGAGCCAAATGACTTCGCACAAACTGTATCCGCACTCGAGGCCATTTCAGGAGAACTGAGCCACTTAGGCGGGGGCGGGTGCAGCCCCCTAGCCCCCGAGGCATTTCCACGGGATCGAAGGGACACAATTTGGAAAACCCTGAAGTGGTTGCTCTGCAAACCCCGCTCTGCTGGTGCCTATTTCACGTGCAGTTTTGGCGTTAGGGGTGCAGAGGTGAAAGCCTTACTGCCCGCTCCCCTCTGGCTGTCCCCACTCAGGTGACAGTGACAGCCCTCAGGTGTGGGGAACACACGTGCCATGGACCCATGGTCTCTCCTCCAGAGGCAGATACAGGGCTCTGCGGTACCATTTTACAAAGTATAGCAGGTAAACCGAGGCTCAGAGAGGTCCCGAAGCTTGCCTGGATGCAGGGAAGCAAGAGGCAGAGCTGGCACCCTTGACTCCTCTGCTCAGGGGGTCATGATGCCTGAGAGATTCTTGGGAGAAATGGGGGGTGGAGGAGATAGTCTGCTGAATGGAGACCTGTGAGAGGCTTGGGGCACCTTCCATTCCTTGGCCAGCAGACGTGGGGAGTGAGAGCCATCTTGGACCCTGATGGTCCCACCTCTGGGACCCTGGCACAGGGAATGCCCTGGGTTAGGTGATCCAAGCTCTTGAAACAGTCAGGGAGCAGAGAGGAGGCAGCGGGACTGGAGGCAGGAATGTGCTTGTGGGGAGTCCCAGATGTTAGGGGCATGGCCCGGAGCCTCAGTCCCAGGCTCCCACCACCAGACTGGCCACCTTTGGGGCCTCTGACGCCTGCTTTGGGGAAGGGGGAAGCGGAAATTGGGACCTGGCCTAACTGGAAGCAGAGGAGGAAAGGTTTGAAAGCTGGGGGTTGGAGGGAGGGGTAGTAACTGTTTTAACCAGATTTGGAAAATTCCTGGAAGTGAAGCGAAACCGAGGAATGGCCTGCAGGCCCAGGGCAGCAACAAAGGGGTTCTCAGAAGGTCCCCTCAGCCCTGGCAGCCCCGGCAGCCCCCGCCCCTCCTGGGTGGCCCCTGAGCTGAACCTGCTCTGGGGCCAAGCAAGAACCTCCTGGAGCAGTGGCCTGGGGTGAACCCCTCTTGTGGACCAAAGAAGGTCAAGGCCCTGCTGATATGGGCTCCGCCCCACGGCCCGGCCCATCTCCTTTGTTCCCATATCACTAATGCCACATTCCTGCCTGGCCGGTAAGCTTGTCTCGGCCTGGGCCTGGCTGTTCTGCCTTCTCTGGTCGAATCTGATCTGACTAGCGCCCTGTCCTCCTGGTGGCCACCTGGGCCAGCTTCTGCCCTGTGACTGTTATGTGTGCTGACAGTGGAGGGAGCTGTCCCTGGCCTTCTGCTCCCGATGGACAGAGCTGTTCTTAACACGACGTCCTCCTGCCCTGGTTTGGCTCAGTGATAGAGCATTGGCCTGTGGACTGAAAGGTCCCGGGTTCGATTCCAGTCAAGGGCATGTACCTTGGTTGCAGGCACATCCCCAGTGGGGGGTATGCAAGAGACAGCTGATCAATGTTTCTAACTCTCTATCCCTCTCTCTTCCTCTCTGTAAATAAATATATTCTTAAAAAATACACACACACACACACACACACACACACACACGAACATGAGGCCAGCTGCATGAAGAGATTCATGTAATAGTCCTTCCTTCCCTTGGCTTCCAGCACCGGTTTTCCTCCCGCAACTGGGACCCAGGCCTTTGCTCTGGCTGAAGTCTGTGGCCTTTGCTGCAGACTCCGGCCAGAGTCTGCCGTCTTTGCCTTCCCTGCGGCCAGAGTGCTGTTCCTGTAGATCCCTTTGCCCCCTGCCCTCCCTCTCATAGCAGGTATCCTGCCCGGCCCGGCCACTTCACGCCTGAAGCAGCTGGGCAGTCATCATATTTCTCCTTCTAATTTGCATATTCCCTCCTGATTGGCTGGTGGGGGTAGCAGAGTGAAGGTTAATTTGCATGTTTCTCTTTTATTAGTGTAGATATTTTTATTTCAGGGAAGAAGGGAAAGGGAGAGAGAGATAGAAACATCAATGATGAGAGAGAATCATTGATTGGCTGCCTCATGCAAGCCCCCTACTGGACGTCAATTCCATAACTTGGGCAGGTGTCCTTGACTTGAATTGAACCTGGGACCCTTCAGTTTGCAGGCTGACATTCTATCTCTGAGGCAAACCAGATAGGGTCACATATATCACTTTAAGAGTCAGGAATAGATTCCTTCCTGGTGATAAATTCCCTGATGTTAGAAACTTAGGGTAGTCTCCAACTGTTACTAGTATAAATAGGTTGTGTGGGGAAATATTTATAGGTAGTATAATAATTTATCACTCAATATACCCATCTCTATTTAGATATGTAAATATATCTACTTTTCAAAGTGCCATTAGCAACTGTAAAGGTGGGAGAGGCCATGTGACTATGATTTCATGTTGCCAAATAGACATGCAAGTACATGAAACCAATGGGCAGGTCCCCCAGGGTAAGACCACGCAGCGTGTGCATTTAATGCCCACCTTGGCCACCAGGTGTCAGCATTTTGCCATCCCTTGGACTCAATTTGCCCCAGCAGGTAAACCCAGCAAAGATATGATCCTCTCTCAGATGGAAATCTCTGTCTTTTAAATACATTTTTTTATTGATTTTAGAGAGGAAGGAAGAAGCATAGAAACAGCAATGATGAGAGAGAATCATTGATCTGCTGCCTCCTATGCGCCCCTCACTGGTGCCAAGTCCACAACCCAGGCATGTGCTCTGACAGGGACTCCAAACCATGATCTCCTGGTTCCTAGGTCGATGTTCAACCCCTGAGCCATTTGGGCTGGGCAGACCCTCTGTCCTTTAGAGAATAATGCTTGGCATTTTCCTGCTCTTAAAAGCTATCATCGAAAACATCATAATGAAAGCATAAGATGAGAGGACAATCACTCTGTGCTTCCTCCCAGATATGACTGTTGTCACATATCCATTGGTCTTTTTGTGCCATTTGTGTGGCATTAGCAGTAGTTCATGCTGCTGTGGGACAGACATTGCCCAAAGGTTTTCTGTAGGTTATCACATGGAATCTTCACCATAGACCAGAAGGTGGGACTGGTTTTTCCTGTCGTGCTTTGGGTGCAGTACTGGTACAGCCTGATTGAGATTAGTTTCCCACCTCATCAAAGCCACCATTTCAGGCATGTAGTCTGGTATGATTTAGGGTATTCATGGAGCTGTATGGCCATCCCATGATTTAATTTTAGAACATGTTTGACACCCCAAAAAGCAATGCCATACACAGTAATAGCCAACCTTCATTTCCAACCCTGCCCTTGCCCCCAATTGGAAGATTAGATTCTCTTACTGATTAACTAGAGGCCCATTGCACGAAGATTCATGCAAGAATAGGCCTTACTTCCCTGGGCTTCACTCCTGGCTGCCCAGGAGTCTGCAATCCTTGCTCCCGGCTAGAGCACCACTCCTGTAGCTCCCTCTGCCCTCACACTTACCCTCATAGCAGGTGTCCCACCCTGCCTGCTGCTTCCTGGCTATATATGCAAATTAACTCACCACATTTGTTGGGTCAATTTGCATACTCACTCCTTATTGGCTGATGGTCATTATGGACTACAGCCAATTTACATGTTTCTTGTTTATTAGTGTAGACTAGAGGTCTGGTGTATGAAATTTGTGCATGGGCGGGGGGGGGTGTGTGTGTCCCTCAGCCCAGCCTGCACCCTCTCCAATCTGGGACCCCTTAAAGGATGTCCAACTGCCTGTTTAGGTCCTATACTACTGGGCCTACACAGGCAATTGGACATCCTGCTCACAATCCAGAACTGCTGGCACTCCCAATGCTTGCCTGCCTGCCTTCCTGATTGCTCCTAACCAATTATGCCTGCCAGTCTGATCACCCCCTAACCACTCCCCTGCCAGCCATATTGTTGCCTAATAGCTCCCCTATCAGCCTGTTTTCCCCTAACTGCCCTCCCCTGCAGGCCTGGTCACCCCCAACTGCTCTCCCCTGCAGGTCTGTATCTCACCCCCCCCCAACTTCCCTTCCCTGCAAGCCCGGTCACCCCCAACTTCCCTCCTCTGCTGGCCTGATGACCCCTAACTGCCCTCCACTGCAGGCTTGATCACCCCCAACTCCACCCCCTGCAGGCCTAGTTCCTCTCAACTGCACTCCCCTGCTGGCCTGATTGCCCATAGCTGCCCTTTCCTGCTGGCCTGGTCCCTTCCAACTGCCCTCCTCTGCTGGCCATCTTCTGTTGACATGGGTGTGGCCATCTTTGTCCACATGGGGGCAGCCATCTTGTGTGTTGGAGTGATGTTCAATCTGCATATTGGTCTTTTATTAGATAGGATAGAGGCCTGCTGCATGGGTGGGGGCCAACTGATTTGCCCTGAAAGATGTTCCGGATCAGGGTGGGATTCCCTTGGTGTGTGAGGCGGCCTGAGTGAGGGGTCTGTGGTGGTTTGCAGGCCAGAAGTGCCCCCCAGTAACCCAAGCAGAGGCCCTGGTATCTGGGATTTATTTATCTTCTATAATGGAAACTTTGTAGTTATGAGCGGAGGCGCTTCCAAGGACCAGGCAGAGACACCATTCATATGAGTACCATTGAAAATGAGACCATTTATTTAAAAATCAATATGTTTAAAACAAAATCTATGTTTTTATGATTTTTTTTTTAAAGAGGGAGAGAGAAACATGGATGAGAGAGAAATATTGATGAACTGCCTATTGCATAGCCCAACCTGGGGATCGAGCCCATAACCTCATGGACATGTATCCTGCCCAAGAATGGAACCGGTGACCTCTGAGTGCGTGGTACGAGGCTCAATCAATTGAGCGACACTGCTGGACATAAAGACAGTCCTTTTCTACTGAGACAAGGGCTTGGCAAAGCCTCAGACGGAGATGTAGTGGGTCCCCTGGGCGGGAACACAGGAGCGGCGCCCATGTATATGCCATCACAGGAGCCTATTGTTGGACTGATCAAAAACGGTGAAATAGAGCCTCAGGAAGACGTCACCCAGGACCCAGAGGCTGGAATTGTCCGGGGTGTCGGGGTCCAAGTTGGGGTAGCAGATGTCCGTCTGGTCCTACAGGGGAAGAAGCATAGCCCTCAGTTGCCATCGCAGCCACCCTTCAGGCCTGGGCGGCAGCTTTATCTCACCTTTCCCTGGGCCCTCCACTTTGCTGTTTGCTCTGAGAGATTCCCTGCCTGCTCTCCTTCACCCCTCTCGTCCTTTAAGACCAAGCCCAGCGCCTGGGCAGCCTTCCCGTGCCCCTGCCCCCTTCTTGGCACTGCTGGCTGGGTGGGGAGGCTTCCCCGGGGCTCCCTGTATCTTCAGCCTCAGCACACGGGCTTACAGGGTGCCCTTGGCCTGGCTCCTGGGGTGCCTCCAGGGTTCGGGCTGAGAGATTTTCAGTTTCTCTCTCTGAGGGCTGCCCCAACCTCCTCGGCACACCATGGGGAACCGGCACTTCTTGAGCCTCGACTATGAGCCAGGCACTGCCCAGTCATTGCACACCTTTGTTCATGTCAGCGTCTCCTCACCCCACAAAGGGGGCTTGGTCTCCATTTCACAGACAGGAAATTGGGGCCTATAGGGGGATTAGCACCTTAGGACTAGGGTGACCTGGTGGAAATGGACACATTCCTAGAAAAATACAACCTTCTAAAACTTATTCAGGAAGTTTCTAAAAATCTCAATAGGCTGATAAGTATGGAAGAAATTGAAGCAGTTATCAAAAAGCTTCCTGCAAACAAAAGCCCGGGCCAGATGTCTTCACAGGGGAGTTTTACCAAACATTCCAGGAAGAACTAAAACCTATCCTCCTCAGACTATTAAAAAAAAAATCAAGAGGAAGGAACACTTCCAAGCTCCTTCTATGAAGCCAGCATCACCCTAATACCAAAACCAGATAAAGACAACACAATGACCGAGAATTACAGGCCAATATCCCTCATGAACATAGATGCCAAAATTCTCAACAAAATTCTAGCAAATCGAATCCAGCAGTACATCAGAAAGATCATACACCATGACCAAGTAGGATTTATCCCAGGGAGGCAAGGATGGTACAATATTTGCAAATCAATAAACGTGATATATCACATAAACAAATTGAGAGATAAAAATCATATAGTCATATCAATTGATGCAGAAAAAGCATTTAACAAAATCCAACACCCTTTCTTTAAAAAAATATATATTTTATTGATTTTTTACAGAGAGGAAGGAAGAGTGTTAGAGAGTTAGAAACATCAATGAGAGAGAATCATCGATCAGCTGCCTCTTGCACACCGAGTACTGGGATGTGCCTGCAACCAATGTATATACCCTTGACCAGAATCGAACCTGGGACCTTTCAGTCTTCAGGCCAACGCTCTACCTACTGAGCCAAACCGGTTTCAGCCCAACACCCTTTCTTGATAAAAATTCTCAGCAAGATGGGAATAGAGGCTCATACCTCAACATAATAAAAGCCATATATGACAAACCTATAGCTAACATCATACTCAATGGGAAAAAAATTAAAACCATTTCCTCTAAGAACAGGGACAAGACAGGGATGCCCATTCTCACCAGTCCTGTTCAACATAGTGCTGGAAGTACCAGCTAGTATGATCAGACAAGAAGAAGAAATAAAAGGCACCTAAATTGGAAAAGAAGAAGTAAAACTGTTCTTATTTGCAGATGACATGATACTGTACATAGAAAATTCTAAAGACTCCATAAAAAATTATTAGACTTAATAAATGAATTTGGCAAGGTAGCAGGATACAAAATTAACACCAAGAAATTTATAGCATTTCTATGCACCAATAATGAACTTACAGAAAGAGAGACTAAAAAAGTAATCCCATTTACCATCACACTAAAAAAAATTAAGATACCTAGGAATAAACTTAACTAAGGAGGTATAAGACCTATAGGTGGAAAAGTAAAGGACACTGAAAAAAGAGATAGAGGAAGAAATAAACAGATGGAAGAACATACCATGTTCATGGATTTGTAAAGTCAACATCATCAAAATGTCCATACTACCCAAAGTAATCTATAAATTGAATGCACTTCCCATTAAAATACCAATTGCATATTTTACAGACCTAGAACGAACCTTCAAAAAATTCATCTGGAATAAAAAGACTTCGAATAGCTGCAGCAATCCTGAGAAAGAAGAACAAAGTAGGGGGGAATCTCAATACCAGATACCAAGCTGTATTACAAAAGCCACAATTCTTAAAACAGTCTGGTACAAGAACAGACATATAGATCAGTGAAATAGACTAGAGAACCCAGAAATCGACCCAAACCACTATGCCCACTTAATATTTGACAAAGGAGGCATGAACATACAATGGAGTCAAGTCAGTCTCTTCAACAAATGGTGTTGGGAAAATTGGACAGATACATGCAAAAAAATGAAACTAGATCACCAACTTTCACCATACATAAAAATAAGTTCAAAATGGACAAAGGATTTAAACATAAGACAAGAAACCATAAAAATACTAGAAGAATCCACAGGCAGCAAAATTTCAGACATATGCTTCTTCACTGATACTACTCCTAGGGCAATGGAAACTAAAGAGAAAATAAACAAATGGGACTACAACAAAATAAAAAGCTTTTGCACAGAGAAGGAAAAGATCAATAAAACAAGAAAGCCCACTGCATGGGAGAACATATTTGTCAATGATATCAATGAGAAGGGTTTAATCTCCAACATTTACAGAGAACTCAAACAACTTAACAAAAAGAAGATAAACAACCCAATAAAAAAAAAATGGGCAATGATCTAAATTGACACTTTTCTAAAGAAGAGAGAAGGAAGGCCAAGAGACCTATGTAAACCTGCTCAAAGTCACTAATCATCAGAGAGATGCAAATCAAAACAACAATACGGTACCATCTTACACCTGTCAGAATGGCTACCATCAACAAATCAACAAATGACAAGTGTTGGCAAGGATGCAGAGAAAAAGAAACTCTTTTGCACTGCTGGTGGGAATGCAGACTGGTGTAGCTGCTGTGAACAGTATGGAAATTTCTCAAAAAACTAAAAATGGTTTTTTAATCATTTGACCCAGTGATTCCACTTCTAGGAATATATCCCAAGAAACTAGAAACATGAATCAGAAAGAATATATGCATCCCTATGTTCATAGCAGCACAATTCACCATAGCTAATATTTGGAAACAGCCTAAATGCCATCAGCAGATGAGTGGATTATAAAACTGTGGTACATGCCAAAACTGGTTTGGCTCAGTGGATAGAGCGTCTGCAGACTGAAAGGTCCCAGGTTCGATTCCGGTGAAGGGCATGTACATTGGTTGCGGGCACATTCCTAGTGGGAGGTGTGCAGGAGGCAGCTGGTTGATGTTTCTCTCTCATCGAAGTTTCTGGCTCTCTATCCCTCTCCCTTCCTCTCTGTAAAAAAATCAATAAAATATAAAATAAAAAATAAAAATAAAGAAATAAAAAACTGTGGTACACAATGGGATATTATGCTGTGGTAAAAAAGGAGGGGTTCCTATCATTTGCAACAACATGGAGGGAACTAGAGAGCATTATGCTAAGTGAAATAAGCCAGTCAAAGAAAGATAAATATCACACGATCTCTCTCATTTGTGCAATATAATGAACGGCATAGACTGATGAACAAGAACAGATCCAGAGACTGAGAAACGTTGATCAGAACCTCAAACCTCAGGGAAGGAGGGGGGCTGATGAGAGTAAGAGGGAGAGATCAACCAAGAGACTTGTATGCATGTATATAAGACTAATCAATGGACACAGACAACAGAGGGTTGTCTGTGACATAAGTGGAGGGTGGAGGGTAATGAGGAGATAAGGACACATGTAAAAAAAATAAATAATAAAAAAATAAAAAGAAATTATGAGGTAATCAGGACCCCTCCCCCCCAAAAATAAAAGAAGAATAAAAGATGACAGAAGGGCAGAGGCCAGAGGGAGGAGAGAGAGTGGGCCAGTGGGTTTTGATTTCTTGGTGCAGCCACCACGCTGTGCGGACCTGCTCTGGTTCTGCATCTGGGCCCCGGGCATCCTGGTTCAGGTCCTTTCTGATTAAGCCGGTTGGAGTCCGGTCCCCTCCCTGTTGGTCCAGAGGAGATTCCCGAGCCCTGCCTGCCTGTGCCGCACTTCCCAGACCCGAGCAGAGGCACCATTCGTATGAGCGCCATTGGAAATGAGACTGTTTATTAAAAATTAATATGTTTTTTTAAACATCATTATTTTTATAACTTTTTAGAGGGAGAGAGAGAGAGACATCAATGAGAGAGAAACATTGATGGACTGCCTATTGCATTCTCCTCCTGGGGTCATGCAGTATGACCAGGAATGGACCCAATGATGTCTGAGTGCATAAGGTTCAATCACTGAGCCACACAGCTGGGCACAAATGAGATTCTTCCTTCTCCACTGAGAAGAGGGCTTGGCAGAGCCCCAGACGCAGCTGTAGTGGGGACGCAGGGAGTGTGTGAATCCTTGGGGCGGGCTGGCGGCTCCAGGAGCAGTGCCCACGTCTATGCCCTCGCAGGAGCCAAGCCGATCCTGTTGTTGGCCCGATCGTAGACGGTGAAATAGAGCCGCAGGAAGATGTCCCCCAGGACCCAGTGCTTGGTTCTTTTTGAGCTGTTCAAGTTTGGGTAGCAGATGTCCTTCTGCTCCTGCAGGAGAGGAAGCACAGCCTTCAGCCGTCCTTGCCACTGTCACCCCTCAGGCCTGGGTGGCAGCTTTATCTCACCTTCCCCTGGGCCCTCTGCGCAGCTGTTTGCTCCAAGAGAATCCCCGCCTGCTCCCAATTCACCCGCTTGTCCTTTAAGACCAAGCCCAGCGCCTGGGCAGCCTTCCCGTGCCCATACCCCCTCCTTGGCACTGCTGGCTGGGTGGGGAGGCTTCCCCGGGGCTCCCAGTGTCTTCAGCCTCAGCACACGGACTTACAGGGTGCCCCTGGCCTGGCTCCTGGGGTACCTCCATGGTTCAGACTGAGAGATTTTCAATTGCTCTCTCTGAGGGCTGCCTCAACCTCCTCGGCACACCATGGGGAACCGGCACTACTTGAGCCTTGATTAAGTGCCAGCCAATGCCCGGTCTGTCTCTCACCTCCCCACAAAGGGGGCTTAGTCCCCATTTCTCAGAAAAGGAATTGGGGCCTACAGGGGGCATTTGCACCCTAGGACTAGGGTGACCATATGATCTATCACCCAACTCAGGACACTTAGAGATGGGAGGGAATACAGTTCCTGATTATGGGGGGACATGGGGAATGTCCCCAGTGAGCCTCCCTGTCCCTACTCCGGGTTGCTGCCTACGTTCCCTGTCCATTGGTCAGATGCCTGGGTTGAACTGACGCTCTGTGAGGGCCAAGCCACTAGCGCGCCCTCTCCTGGAGCCTGGCTCCGAGCCAGCACAGGATGCTGCTCAGAGTTCTCCCAGGGTGATGGGTGCCCAGACCCCCTTCTATCAAGAGGCTGTGCTGTGGGAGGTGCCCTCCCAGCCAGGGCTGCTGGGCAGCATCTGCAGTGGCACAGCTCTCCAGGGGGCCTCTCTGAGCCACGGCCCCAAGGGTCCCTTCAGCCCCAGATCTGAGAGCTGTCCCCAGAAGGGGCCCCTCACCCTCATGGTGTAGGCGCTGGCTGGCACTGGGTATGCGACGCCATTGATGGTGAAGACGATGTCAGGCAGGCTTGGGATGGCTTCGCAGCTGATGACATACTGTCAGAGAGAGAGAGCGAGGGAGGTTGGCTCAGTGGGTGCTTCTCTGTGTGGGGAACCGGGGGTGACCCTGGGTATGACCCCTCACCTTGCCTGTGCTGGTGGTCAGGGCATTCATGCTCCTCAGAATGTTGCGGGTGGCTTTGGTTGGGCCAATCACTAGTGAGGTCCCAGTATCCATAATGGCCTGGCAGCCACGGGGACAAGCCACGACCTTGCCGTCCATGGAGATGCTGAGGACAGAGCAGGCGCCAGGGTCATTCATGGCCTCTCCCATCGCGGCCCCTCCCTGCCACCTGAGAACAGCTTGCAGCTCCCGCCAGTCTTTGTGTCCCTGTGTCTGGCCACACTGGTCTTCCTGGGCCTCTTCTCAGGTCTGGAAGGCATTGTGCTCTTTGTGCCCCAGGGCCTTTGCACATGCTGTCACTCTTTTTAGCCCCTCCCTTGCCTCTTTGTCTGGCTGATCTCTCCTGTCCTCCAGGGTGCAGATCAGTCACCACTTTTTCAGGGAAGTGTCTCCCAGATTAGATCAGGCCCCTCTCCTCTCTCAGAGATAGGCAGAGCCTTCCTGGTTTTCAGCATGCTTTGTGGTGGGAACCCCAATTGCAGCGCTGTAGTCACTCACACGTGTCTGCTCTCCATTTCGGGTGAGCAAGCTGTGCCCTCTGCCCCTCCAGCGCACAGCGCTTTGTCGACAGTGTTTGCCAAGGGAATGACAGGGGGCATGAAGGAATGAGGTCAACTGGAGACACGACCTGCTGTCCGACCAGTTATGAAGGCCACATGGTAAAGATGGAGGTTCCCTGGACGCAGGTGCTCAGAGAAGTGGGAAGGAGTGTTGTTCCCCCCCTGCCTCGCCCCCTCTCTCCAGACCCCTGGCCAGGCGATGCCTGAACTAGCCCAGGGCGCGGGATGTGGGCCCCAAAGCACAGTTTAAGCTTCTGACAGTCTTACACGCGCCCCCCTCAGTGATCGCCCCCAGTTCTCAGCCAGACAAAGGGTCACATTCCCTGCCCCTTGGCACCCAGGACAGTTGGGTGGGGATTCCTCTGTGTGATTGCTTTCAGGCCCTAGGATGGCGCCCAGGTGTCTCTAGCTCGGGGTAATGAGGGGCAGAGCAGGTGGAGATGGTTCTTGTAGGTGTAGCAGTCTCGCGCTTGCCCGGCTCCCCTTTTTTCACGCTGGGGCCCTGTGTGCTGGAAACCCCTCAGGTCTGGTGACCAGGGATGTTCCTGTTCAGACGATGGAATTCTCCTTGACCCCTTCTCACTGCGCTTTCCCCGGTCTGGGGGGTGCAGCCCTCCCATGCCACCCCAGCCGCTGACCTGAGGCTGGGCCCCAAGCCTGTCCCTCCTCCTGGTGCTCTGTGACTCAGGCCGATCCCATTTCTCTGATCAGGACCCTGGTCAGGGTGGTTATGAACCCATGTTGGTGTACATGCCTGTGTGTGTCTCTGTGTCAGTCTGAGTCTGTGTGTCTGCATGTGCGTGAGCGTATGTAGGTGTAGCTGTCACTGGCGTGGCCCTCAGCTGGGGGTGTGGGTCGGGGAGGCTTACCTGTCCACAGTGACCTGCCAGTAGCTCTGCTTGCTCACCGGAACCCACTGGAGCTCGCCCCGGTAGTAGGAGTGGTCCACGCCGCCGAACATCACCACACTGCCTTTCTTCTCGTTGCTGGGGTTGGGGGGGAGGTATAGGATGGTGCTCTTGTGAGGGGAGGACAGTAGGTGGCATTTCTCTGGCTCAGTGACCAAGGGGTGCACTGACCAACAACCACCCAGCCACACAGCAGAGGACCCCGCGGAGCAGGCACTGCTGGGACCCCCACTGTCCTAATGGGAACTGGGCAGGAGGGCTGAACACAGCCCAAGATCAGTCCCCTGGCTATTGAGGAGCAAAGCCAAGGTTTGAACTTGAGATTCTGGCTGGGCTATGGCCACCCACCTCTCTGAAGCTGGCCAGGTCCACCTTGAAGTCCCAGAGCTCAAGGCGCGTGGGAGGCTGCTGTGCACAGGGGCCCGGATAGACCCTCAGGCTTCCCCAGGCTGGTTCACAGGCCTGTAACACTCCACACATGGCACCCACACTCACTGGGGCCCCAGGGCCCACTGCCCCGTCATGAAATCTCTCGTAGTTTTTCAACGAGGCCCCACATTTTCACTTGGCACCCCTTCCTGCAATGCAGTCACTGGTCCCGGGCTCAGGGGAACCGTGGCTGAGGGGAAGGAAACACCCTGCCCGACTCCCCCTCTGGCTGCGTCGAATCGATCAGCATATCCCGTGGCCTTTCCCTGCCCCCTGTGTCCTGACTCCTCCAAGGCTCCCCCCCTTTTCCTGCCTCCCTGGTCTGAGCTCCTGCTCTCTCTCTCCAAAGAACTGAGCAGCCTCATTCCTCGCCTCCCTGCTTCCTCTCTGGTCCTTCATTGTCCAGCCAGTGCCCGGGGGGAGCTTTCAGAAACATAGGTAGGATCATGTGTTCTACTTGCCTAGGCCCCTGCCAGAGGCCTCCTCTCCCACCTAAAACAAAGCCCTGGGCGGCCCTGCCCCTGCCTGCCCCTCAGACTCCACGCTGGCTCGTACCGCGGCCTGCATCTTCCTCCCGTCCTGCCCGCCCCTCAGCCACAATGCCCTGCTGGTCCTCTGTTGGGCCTGGGCCTCCGCTCCCCCATGGCCTGGTCTTGTTACGAGAGGTCCTCGCACTGCCCGTCTGAAACCATGCCCGTCTCATCTCTGTGGTTCAGTCACCACGTTTTACTGCTTTCTCAGAAGCAGTCACCACCTGGCATGTGTTATCTTTTTTCTTTATTTCTTTAATAGCTTCTTGTCTGCCTTTTCTCCTTCTCACTTGTCTGTGTCTTGTGCATAGAGATGTATCCAGCACATAGTAGGTGCTCCATAGAGATTTGTTAAATGGCTCACCTCCTTGTTTCAGTACAGACACCCCAGCGGCTCAGCACATGCTGCATAGTCTGGGCCTAAGGCCCCCACCGAGCCCACAGCTTCACCCACATTTTACATCATACACATGATCTGCCCACTGGGTTCCCTCCGGTTTGTGCTGCTCCCTCCACCTGCTCCATACCCTCAACCCACCAGGGAGGCTGTGACTGGAGACCTACTGAGGGCCTGACCACCTGCCAGAGGTGACGGCCGCAGCTGTTAGAATCCCACCACTACCAGTGTGTGGCTGGGCAATTGTGTGAAAAGCTCCTCTCTGAGCCTCAGTTCCTCAGTTTCCCTGTTCATCCAAGGAGGGACTAGAATACAGGGGTCGGCAAACTTTAAAAAATGCTAGATTAGGAGAAACCAAGACGACGGCATCGGTGAATACCTATACTGATACCTTATACAACAATTTCAAAACTACAACTAAAAGACAAAGCAGACATCATCCAGAACCACTGGAAAGCCAGCTGAGTCTAAATTTTACAACTAGTAAAAAAAAAAAAAAAAAAAAGGACAATGAGACGCAGGATCAGCAGAGTGCAGAAGTGCAGAGACACAGAGATGTGTGCACATCAGAGGAAGGGCCCAGCAGCTGAATACGTGGCTGGCTGTCTCAAACAAGAGCGAATCAAAGTCTCCCCATAGTGCTGAAATCCAGCCCCAGGCAAGACTCGGGGAATCCAGACACATATGGGGAGAAACTGGACTGTCTGGCAGCAGGCATGGCTGGAGAGCAGCTTTCTCTTAGAGGTGCATGCAGCCATAGCTGTGGGGCACTGAGACCCAGGGGAACTGCAGAAGACAGAAGTGCGGAGATGCAGAGATGTGCATGCGAGAAGAAAGGCTGAATGGCTGGTTACGTAGCTTTGATAGTTCTGGAGGGAAACAGGGCCTCCCAACTTCACTGTACTGCAGTTCCAGAGGTGCATGCACCATTGCTGTGGGGCTAGGAGACCCAGAGGAACTGCGAAAGACAGGTGAGGAGACATGTGTGAAGAGGGATCGGGCAATTGAACATGTGGCTGCCTTTCTTGTTCTGGAGGAAAACAAAGCCTCCCAAATACACATACTCCAGTTCCGGGTGAAACTTTGGGTACCCATACTCATTCAGGGAGAAACTGGACTTGTGACAGCAGGCAAACTTGAGAGTAGCTTTCTCTCAGAGGTGCGTGCAGCCATTGCTTCGGGACACTGAGACCTAAACCACTTAGGGAGGGGCCGATGGGAAACCTAGGCTGCCTGCTTTGTCCTGAGACCCCACCCCATCCAAACTGAGCACAGAAGCTCTCCCAGTGTAGACACAGATGATCCTCACAGCCAATTGGCCTAGAGGTCAACTTCGCCCAGTGATAACAAAAACAATCAAGGCTTAACTACAAAAAGATTGTGCAGCCCATAAAGGGGTACACCAAGAGTGTCCACCTCGGTTAACTGGGGAGGCAGAGCCACTGGGCCCAAAGGACACCTCACACACAAAGCCACTCAATCAACTCTGGGAAGCAGCTAAAATGTGGAGACAAAGAGGCAGATCACAAATGAAAGAAATGGAGGAAAGCAGAAGACTGGACATAGAGTTTAAAATCACATTTATAAGGTTACTCAATAATCTGCTAAAAATCTCTGAGGAACTTAGTGAGACCTTTAAAGATCTTAATGAGAATGCCAAAATAAAAAAAAAATTTTTTTTTAAAAAATGGAAAAGGACCAGACAAATTAAGCATACACTTTCCGAAATAAATAATATATAGAAATTCAACAGTAAGTCAAAGGATTCCAAGAATCAAACCAAAGATTTGAAACATGAGGAAACAAAAAAAAAAAAAACAAAACACTCAACCAGAAAAAGAAAAAGAAAAGAGTCCAAAAATATGAAGATAGTGTAAGGAGCCTATGGGACAACTTTAAGCATGCCAACATCTGACTTATTGGGTGCCAGAAGAAGAAAGAGAGTAAAATATTGAAAACTTATTAAAAGAAATAGTGACAGAAAACTTTCCCTACCTGGTGAAAGAAAAAGACTGACAATTCTAGGAAGTGCACAGAACCCCAAACAAAAGAAATCCAAAGAGGAGGATCACACCAAGACACATCATAATTAAAATGCCAAGGGAAAAAGACAAATAGAGAATCTTACAAGCAGCAAGAGAAAAACAGTTAGTAACCTACAAGGGAGTACCCATAAGACTGTCAGCTAATTTCTTAACAGAAACTATGCAGGCCAGAAGGGAGTGGCAAGAATATTCAAAGTGATGAACAGCAAGAACCTACAACCAAGATTATTCTACCCAGCAAAACTATCATTGAGAATTGATGGTAAAATAAAGGGCTTCACAGACAAGAAAAAAACTAAAGGAATTCATTAACACCAAACCAGTATTGTATGAAATGCTGAAAGGTATTCTTTAAAAAGAGGAAGAAGAAGAAAAAGGTAAAGATAAAAATTATGAACATCAAATATATGTCTATCAACAAGTGAATCTAAAAATCAAGTGAATAAAGAATCTGAGGAACAGAATAAACTGGTGAATATAATAGAATCAGGGGCATAGAAAGTCCCAGGAGAAATGGGTTATGAAGGGTTAGGGAAAGAATTGGACAAAAATCTTACACCTGTGGGTGAAGACAGTGGGGGGTGGGTAAGGGCATGGGATGGGTGGGGAATCAAGTGGAGGGGAGCTATGGGGTTGGGGGGAGAGGAACATATGTAATAATCTGAACAATAAAGACTTATTTAAAAAAATGCTAGATTATGCCCTAGCTGCTTTGGCTCAGTGAATAGATTATAGGCCTTTGGACAGAAAGATCTCGGATTCGACCCCTGGCCCTGGCCGGGGCGCATGTAAGAGGCAACCAATTGAAGTGTCTCTCTTGCATCAATGTTTTTCTCTCTGTGTGTCTCTCCTCCTCTCTTCCACTCTTTCCAAAAATCAATGGGGAAATATCCTTGGCTGAGGATTATCAAAAAGTAAAATAAAGTAAAAATGCTAGATTGCAAGTGCTGGATGCTGCCATTGTAGCGCAGAAGCAGCCAGAGACAAGATGTGACTGAAGGAACAGGGCTGTGTTCCAATAAAACTTTATTCATAAGAGCAGGTGGCAGGCCACTTGTTCTCAGGGGCCACTATTTGCTGACCCCTGGACTAGACTGTCCTCAGGAAACATGGGGCTGGGTCATCTACTGTTTCTCAGGATCCTGAAGTCATCGAGAAAGGGGCTTGACCAGGCAGGCTTACCTGCTCAGGTAGAAGGCGAAGAGGTTCTCAGATATGAGGCTTTGGTTCCACATGCTGTCGAAGACTGGGGTGGTGTTTCTGAGGGCGATGTCAGGATAGGCCAGGCCCAGGATGCCATCAGAGACCATGAATTCCAAAGACAGGCCAGACTCTGTCTCGCTCAGGCCAAATGCCTGGGATTTGCACACAAGGTCCCCAACCTGTCAGGGAGAGGGTGGTCTCATGTGAAGATTTGGAAAGCGGAGCTGAGCTGGGCCAGGGGCGCGGCCGCTGTGGGTGATGCCACCTGCACCCCAGGCATCAGCTGAGGTGCGGCTGTGCTGGAGGTGCCGGAGTAGCACGCACTGTGCATTGCCAAGGAGTCTGATCTTCACCCATCCTCCTGTTAGCAGCACTCCAGGCAGTAAAACACCCCCATCCCCTTGCACGGTGGGGCCACTGGGGAGTGGGCTAAGCGGCCTCTCCTTGCAGGTCCCAATGAGCAGAGAGTGGGAGCATTTTGTTTTTGGCCTTCCCGGGATCTGGTGGCAGAAACCAAGAGAAATGCTGCGATTCTCTGTGGGTTTGCACCCCAGGTGCACACAGGGACCCCGAATTTTTGTGAAAAAACTGCCTGGGGTCCTTGGCCTTTGCTCAGTGGATAGAGCTACAGCCTGTGGACTGAAGGGTCCCGTGTTCAATTCCAGTCACGGGTTGTGGCTGGATCCCAGTAGGGAGCGTGGGGAGGCAGCCAATCAATAATTCTCTGTTATCATGGATTTTCTCTCTCTTCTTCTCCTCTCCCTTCCTCTCTGTGATCAATGAAAAAAAAAAAAAAAAGAAGGCTTAAAGGGAAACACGCACGCGTGTGCTTGTGTTTCTGTGTGTGCATATGTGTGTATGCGGGTATTTGTGCACATGTGCATGTTTGTAGGGCTGTGTGTGTGTGTGTGTGTGCCTTATATGTGTTTGAAAGTGTGCATGTGTGTGTGTGTGTCAGGCACTTTGGGCAGGAAGCCCAGTTTTTTCAGACTCTCAAAGGCCCTCAAAGTAAGACTGATGGCCGTCCTGCACCCATGGCCCTGCTTCCCCTGCCCTGGTGTCTGGAGCGCTCGGCAGCCCCAGACTCCCAGATGCTTTCTGCCCTCTCCCAGAAAATCCCCCACAGCTGCCGAGCCCTGACTGGCACCCCAGCTGTGCTGCTCCAGGTCTGGGCCTTGGGCAGGCCCGCCCCCTGTCCCTCGGGTCCCTCCTCTGCGTGCAGGGAGCAGGATCGCCTGCCCCATGGGCTTGTTGTGGGATTAGAGTCATTATTGCTAGGGACGTGCCCAGCACAGTGCCTGGCACAATCTGGGAATATAAACATGGGTTTGCCCCCGGCTGGTGTGGCTCAGTGGCTGAGCATCCACCTATGAACCATGAGGTCATGGTTCAATTCCAGTCAAAGGCACATGCCAGGCTTGTAGGCTCTATCCTCAAGAGGGTTTGCAGCAGGCAGCCATCAGTGAATCTCTCACAATCTTTGATGTTTCTATCTCTCCCTCTGCCTTCCTCTCTAGAATTCACAAAAATATATATTTTAAAAATGGGTTTGCCCTCACCTCTCCCTGCTCCCAGCAAAACCAGCCTCGAGCTCACCACGGGCAAGAACTGCAAATGCCCGCTTCTCCTGCCATGACCGCTCGCTGGTCTGGCCACTTGGGGGCTTGTCCGCAGAGCATTGTCTCCCCAAGGCAGATGGGCAGCCGCTGGGGGATTCTGGGGGAGTCCCAGCTCACCTTGCATCTGGTGCCTTGAGCAGTGAGCAAAGATCCAGGCCCCACCCTGCCGCAGCCCCTCTCCCACTCACCCGCACGTCATCGTAGCCTAGCACCCCGACCACTCTGCCGGACCCGTACAACAGGTCGAAGGGCTGGGTAGTGTTCTGGAAGGTGGAGGACGCCTGAGGGTCAAAGGTTCTGTGTGTCCCTGCGGATGGACAGAAAGTGTTCTTCAGTGGTCAGAGCACGGCCAGGGAACGGGTGGGGGTGGGGCCTGGGGCCATGAGGGGTGTGGGCACTAACCACAGGCGTGACTGGAGCAGTAGATGGAGGGCACCCATAAGTCAGCCGAGCCCGTGTCAAAGACGACCCTGAACTCCTGAGGGGGCGTTCCAATGCTGATGGTGCCAACGTAGTACAGCTGCCGGGCAGGAGAGGGTGGTTAGATCAGGCCAGGCTGCCCGGTCAGCCCTAATCCCCGAGAGGCCTGCCCGGATCAGGCTGTCCCTGTCTCCTGGAATAGCCTTCCCACCAACCCATCCCACAGTTGCTGCTCAGGCGGTGCCTTCATTTGAAAGTTTCCCACGTTCCCCTGCAGCCTTCTAAATCCTCCAGCTCTCAAGGCCCAGCTGGCCTGCCCCCTCCTCTAGGAAGCCCTCCCAAGTCACCCAGGCCTCTGTCTCCCAACTGCCATTATAGAGGCAGCCCTTTGGTTTGGCCTTTATGTTCTTGCAGACCAGGCCAGACCCTCTGTTCTCGGCAGCCATAGCACACTGCTGGTGTGTTATAGCCTCCACACTGCAGGGGCTCAGGGACTCTTTGCTGTGGTCATTCTCAGGACGTCCTTTGCCTGGGTATCAAACTGGAGTCCCTGTTGGAGGCAGCGGTGCTTTGTTCAGAAGGCCCAGCGATGTGTCCTTGGCCCAAGATGGATGTGTGCCTGCCGCCTGACCATGGCTGGACTCGGTCACCACAGACCTAGAACCAAGGGGGAGTGTCTTCTCCCCGGGGAGGGTCCCAGGCTCCCCAGCTGTGCTGCATGCAGGAGCCCCTTCCCCTCCAGGCTCTCAGCCCTGGGTGAATCCCAGTGCTGGGCCAGCACCAGTGAAGGCTGCGGGTAGGATCTCGCACACTCACGTTCAGGTAGTTCCTCATGGGTTTCTTGGTGATGCCCTTTTTGCTCAGGAACTTGTAGGCGTGGCTATAGGGGTGCTGCTGGAGATTGTCTGTCAGCAGGTCCTTCTCCTGCAGGCTCTCTCGTGTGGACTCGATCTTCGTCAGAGGGATGCTTCCCCGGGAAAGACAACAGATAAGATAGCAGCTCCCCACCCCGCGGTTCAATGTGGCCGCCATGCGTGGTGCTGGAGCCGCACCACGTCTTCCCCGAGGATGTTCCCAGTCATATTATGAGGGGCAGCCCCCACCCCCACTAACGCAGGCAAAGGCCGGACGATGGCCCAGGCCTGAGCACAGGGCCTGTTGCAGCCCCGGGGAAGCCACAGGCCCGTGCCCAGCCTCCCTTTCCCCATCGTAAAGAAGTGAGGTGAGGACAGGCTTCCCACGGGGTGTCTGGGGCTTTGAGGGAGAGGATGGACCGAAGGCCCCTGACTGAGGGACCTTGACCCTGAGCCAGTGCTGTCTCCATTGTCATGTGACTGACTCCCTCTCCAAGAAGCCCTGGAGGGAGCGGGGTGGGGATCACCACGTTTACAGGAGGAACCTGAAAGGCAGGGCGTTGGTGACCTGGCTGTGGCCACCTGCTCATTAAGGCAAAACTGGGTCCAGGGACCCTCTGGACCCTTCTGCATGGTCAAGCAGAGGGGAGGCTGGAGGTGGGCGAGGGAGCCTGGAGATGGGGAAGAAATGTTGTGCAGCCCCCAGACCTGTCCCCAGATCCCTGTCCCCCAGTGAAGATAGCTAGCTACTCATCAATGCATGGAGATGAGGCCCTGGCCAGTGTGGCTCGGAATAGAGCATACAAGTGGGGACCAAAGGGTCCCGGGTTGGATTCCGGTCAAGTGTGCATACCTTGGTTGCAGACTCTTCCCCAGCCAGAGCCCTGGTCAGTGCTCATTGCAGGAGGCAACCAATAGATGTGTCTCTCTCACATCGATGTTTCTCTCTGTCTCTCCTCTTCCCTTCCTCTCTCCCTAAAAATCAATGGGAAAACATCCTTCAGAGAGAATTAAAAATAAAAATAAAATAATACAGGGAGACGTGAACTTTAGAACAGGGTTTGATGATGTTCCCTTGTCCATCCCCTGGTGGTGGAAGGAAGGATAAGGGGACAGTGAGAGAGAGGCCGGGAGAGAGCTGTCCCCATACTCACGTGACCAGGCACTCGGAGAGGGCCACGAGGCCGAGGAACCCTATCCACCTCATCATGCGTTCTTCCCTCTGCGGCATCCTCCGGAAGGCTCGGGTTTGGAGTGTGCAGGGATGGACCAGCGAGGCTGATATATACGCTCTGACCTGAGCTCATGATCCACTGGGAAGGCTGCTGATGGCCCCGATAAAACTCTCCAAGCCTCCTGATAAGATCTTTATTCCCATCAGCACTGCAAACCTGCTGATTAGAATCTCTATTCCCATCAGTGTTCTGGGAAGGGGGTGGGTCAGTGCTGGGGGGTAAGGGGTCTGGGGGAAGGCTTAGAAAAAGTTTGAATACTGAGATATCTATCATAATCTCTTCCTTGGGGCATGGCTCGGGGACAAACCCAAACCACATGACCTCTAGAGGAGTGGGGAGACCCTGCTCACTTGGAGGAAAAGCCGCCAAACCTATCCAATGAAGAGGGACTATGCTAAGTGACCATCACCGGTTCACAAAATGACTGCACCCACAGGTGAGGCCACGTTCCCATAAGGATTCTTAAGGAGCAATCATCAGGGATCTAACGCTATAACCCCCCCCCCCCCCCCCCGCGTGGGTCCTGATAGGGGCCCTCAGGCCATGCCTCCCCACAACAGAGCTTCACAGATCTCTAGATAAGCTTCCAGTCCTGGTGTTGTGCCAGGAGACTTAAGCTTCCAGTCCTGGTGTTGGGCCAGGAGACTTGAGCACCTGGTCTGGGGTCCTCAGGCCGCAACCTCCACATGGTGGGACTTTACAGCTGAATTCAGACTCTCCCCCCCCCTCAAGCACCAGACCGGGGGACCTCAGACCACACCTCCTGTCCAGCAGGGCCTGACAGGGGACCTCAGACCATGCACCCCACCCAGCAGGACTTGATGGGGGACCTGAAGCTGCACCCCTCTCGTGGTGCTGGGCTGGGGTACCTAAGACTGCGCCGCCCCCCCGCCCCCCCCGCCTGGAGGGGCTTGACAAGGAACCTCAGGCCATGTCCCCCCACCCAGCGGAGCTTGATAGGGGATTTCAGACTGTGTCACCCACCTTGGAGGACCTCAAGGCATCTCCCCGTCCTGGGGCAGGGCAGCCTGGCATTGTGCAGCCCCCAGACCTGTCCCCCGACCTCTGGCCCCCAGTGCATGTGGCTAGCTACACATAAATGCATGGAGATGTGGCCCTGGCCAGTGTGGCTCAGTGAATAGAGCATACAGTTGGGGACTGAAGGGTCCTGGGTTGGATTCAGGTCAAGGGCCATGGGATCTGAGGCTATAGGGTGTGGCAGCCTTGTGAGATCCCGTCTTGTACCCATAGGGAAGCAGGGGGCAGGGTGCTAAGCCCAGGTTGGCAGCTAAAGGAGGTTTGTTGTGAATGGGTGACCGGGACCCGCAGCCCACACCCAACACCTGTCAGGTGGCCGCCAGGGAGGCTGTGCCTCTGGAAGCCATGTGTTGGGAAACGTGTGGCTCCACCGAGAGGCAGTCCACAAACGGTTCCATCATGTCCTGGCCTCTTGGCCCATTTTCAGGGACCCTCAGCTCAGCCGTGGTCGGCCCCTCTCTTCTCATGGCGCGTACACTGATCCCCACACTCCGTGGCACACCCGGGACATGCACGTGTGCTGATCTGACATAGAAAAGTAGGTGTGATTGTGACCCGTACGCAGCGACGCTATTGTGCTGGCTGTTGTTGTTTTATAATCTAGGAAAAGGGGTCAGTGCTCCCGAAATGGCGTTAGTCAGGTTCTGTGCTTTTTTGGGGGGCTGCACATTTTCACGTTCTTGTGGTGCCTGTTGAAAATCGCTGACACAGATAAAGGCACGAGGAAGCAATCGTTTATAACTGTTCCTTGAGACATTCTTCAAGTCAACCCCACCCTCTCACCTGTCAAATAAGTAAAGGCCATAAAAAGGTGTGTGGGCAGGAAGCTGTTACTTATTATAAATCTGAAGAAACAACACATGTGTCCATTTTCTAGATCCTGATTTGAATAAATGAGCTGTTCAAAGGCATTTTGTGAGAGAGTCAGGAAGATTTCAGCAGGGACTAGATCTTAAGTGAGATTGGAGTTAATTTTGTTTGGGGTAACAGAGAATTGTAGGCCTATACAGAGGGCGCCCCAAAAATGTATGGACGCATCACCAGCTGGTAGCTCCCTTGTGAAAATGAAATGCATGGGGAGAGGGCACAACACCCTGGTCCTGTGGGTGCCGGCTTTCGCCAGGAGCCAGAGCAGGAGGTCAGTCAGTAGTGAGCTGTCCCCTGTGCTGCGGGCGCGGTGGGACTGGGCCTCCGGCTTCTCCGCGCCCCGGGCCCAGGAGACACTCCTGCTGTTGACAGCCCTGCTCTCCCTCAGGCTGCACACAGCACGGAGGCCGCTCTTCTGGGAGGGGTGACTCATTGCTGGTAACTCACTGGCCAATGTCTGATGAGGTCATCGTGAGGGTGCCTGTGGCCTGGATGCCCGGTGCGTCCAGAGTGGAAGGATGACTGGACAAGTAGCAATTTACTGGGCTTGGTTACCGTGGGCCTTTGCAGTTGCTGTTCCCCACCTGGAACGTTCTTCTCCCAGCGCTCTGCATGGCTGGCTCCTTCTTCATATTCAGCGGTCCTTCAGCACTGCCCGTCCTCGGTGAGGTGTGCCTTGGCCATGCTGGTCCCCGGGCACTGACCTTGACTCATTTGAGGAGCCACAGAGACACGGAATGCATGTTCCCAAGTGCTTTGGATGGAAGCCCTATGGGGTGAAAATGTCCCCAATTTATAGATGAGCAAACCCAGGCTGGGGTAGTTAAACTGCCTTGAGGACATAAGGCCAGTGAGTGCCTGGGAGGTGAACCCAGGCTGCCCGACAGATTTCCTGCTTGAGCACACTGCTGCTTGGGACTGGAGGTCCAGGAGGTGATGCCCAGGAGAGAGCGGGAGGAGGAATGGGAGATGCCGGGGTCACTAATAAGGGAGTCTCGTCCATGAAAGCTGTCCATTCTCTTAGTGAACACTCTTTGTTGTTGTTTAAATTTATTTCAGAGAGGAAGGGAAAGGGATAGAGTGAGAAGCAACATCAATGATGAGAATCACTGATTGGCCACTTTCTGGGCACCCCCCACTGGTGCCAAGGTCACAACCCAGGCATGTGCCCTGATGGGGAGTCGAACCATGACGTCCTGGTTTCTAGGTCAGTGCTCAAACCCTGAGCCACTCAGGCTGGGCAGACCCTCTGTCCTTTAGAGAATAATGCTTGGCATTTTCCTGCTCTTAAAAGCTATCAGTGAAAATATCCTAATGAAAGCATAAGATGAGAGGAGCAATTGCCCATGTGCTTCCTCCCAAATATGACTGTTGTCACATGTATGTTGGTCTTTTTGTGCCGTTAGCAGTAGTTCATGCTGCTGCGGGACTGACACTGCCCAAAGGTTTTCTGTAGGTTATCACATGGAATCTTCACCACAGACCAGAAGGTGGGACTGGTTTTTCCTGTCGTGCTTTGGGTGCAGTACTGGTACAGCCTGATTGAGATTAGTTTCCCACCTCATCAAAGCCACCATTTCAGGCATGTAGTTTGGTATGATTTAGGGTATTCATGGAGCTGTACGGCCATCCCATGATTTAATTTTAGAACATGTTTGAGACCCCCAAGAGCAATGCCATACACATTAATAGCCAACCTTCATTTCCAACCCTGCCCTTGCCCCCAACTGGAAGATAAGATTCTCTTACTGATGAACTAGAGGCCCATTGCATGAAGATTCATGCAAGAATAGGCCTTACTTCTCTTGGCTTCACTCCTGGCTGCTTGGAGCCTACAAGTCCTCAATCCTGGCTAGAGTGCCACTCCTGTATCTCCCTCTGTCTGCCACCCTTCCCTTCAAAGCAGTCATCCGGCCCTTCCCACTGCTGCCTGCCTACATATGCAAATGAACCCACCATATTTTTTGGGTTAATTTGCATACTCAATCATGATAGGCTATTGGATGTCGTGGACTTACACTCAATGTGCATATTTTCATTTATTAGTGTAGATTAAAAAAAATCTTTATTGCTCAGATTATTACAATTGTTTCTCCTTTTTCCCCCCATAGCTTCTTCCACCTGGTTCCCACCCTGCCCTCTGCCCTTACTTCTCCCCCGACCCCCATTGTCCTCATCCGTAGGTGTAAGATTTTAATCCAGTCTCATCCTGCACCCCTGCACCCCTTTCCCTCTGATAATTATCAGTCCTCTCCCTTTCTTTGCCCCTGATTTTATTATATTCACCAGTTTATTCTGTTCCTCAGATTTTTAATTCAGTTGATTTTTAGATTCACTTGTTGATATATATGTATTTGTTGATCATAATTTTTATCTCTTTTCTTCTTCTTCCTCTTATTAAAGAATACCTTTCAGCATTTCATATAATACTGACTTGGTGGTGATGAACTCCTTTAGCTTTTTCTTATCTGTGAAGCTCTTTATCTGCCCTTCAATTCTGAATAACTTTGCTGGATACAGTAATCTTGGTTGAGGGTTCTCGCTATTCATCACTTTGAATATTCCTTGCCACTCCTTTCTGGCCTGCCTAGTTTCTGTTGAGAAATCAGCTGATAGTCATATGGGTGCTCCTTTATAGGTAACCAACTGCTTTTCTCTTGCTGCTTTTAAGATTCTCTTATCTTTTTCCCTTGGCATTTTAATTATGATGTGTCTTGGTGTGGTCCTCTTTGGATTCCTCTTGTTTGGGGTTCTGTGTGTTCTCTGTCCTTGTAAGTCTATTTCTTTCACAGGTCGGGGAAGTTTTCTGACATTATTTCTTCAAATAGGTTTTCAGTATCTTACACTCTCTCTTCTTATGGCATCCCCATACTTCTGATGTTGGTATGCTTGAAGTTGTGCCAGAGACTCCTTACACTATCTTCAACTTTCTGGATTCTCTTTTCTTCTTGCTTTTCCAGAGGAATGTCCTTTGGCTCTTTGTATTCCAAATCTTTGACTGGATTCATGTGTTCCTCCAGTCTGCTGCTGGATCTCTGTATAATATTTTTTATTTCAGTCAGTTTATGTTTAATTTCTAGTTGGGTCTCATTAAATTTATTGGCCTTTTCTAGGAAATTCTTGAAAAACCTTATAACTGTGGTTTTGAACTCTATATCAGTCTTTTGTTCTCCTCCATCTCTTTCGTTTGAGATCTATTTCCTTGTCTCGGCATTTTTGCTGCTTCCCAGAGTTATTAGGATTGCTTTGTGTGTTTGATGTCCTATATGGCTCAGTGGGTCAGCCTCCTCAGTTACCTGAGGTAGACACTCTTTGTGGACTGTGTGAACAGCCTTGTTGTAGTTAAGATTGTTGTTGGTATCACTAGGAGGAATTGACCTCCAGGTCCATTTGATGTATCAACTCTGTCTACTCCAGAATATCTTCTGTATTGGAGACAGTCTTATAGGATCAGACTTGCAAAATTGCAGAAGCTTCTGTGCTCGGCTTGGATGGGGCGGAGTCTCAGGGCTGAGCTGACAGTCTTGGCTTCCTGTCAACCCTGCCCTTGGGCGCTCCCCTGAGTTTCTGCCTGACCTCTGCCTTCCTCGGCTCCCCTGAGTTTCCACCTGACCATTCAGATTTCCTGTGCAAGAGCGTGGGTGCCCCAGGGGCTCGCCCGGAATTGGGTTGGGTCTCTGGGTAGTCTGGAGCTTCTGACTCCTTCAGCTATGGAGAGGCAACAGCAACCTCTGAGGTTAGACCTCTCTGCGTGCACTCACTCACGTGCAACTGTAGACCCTGCCTGCTGCAGCTCCCGGCAACCCCAGTCTCTGAGTCTCCAGGTGCCTTTCTTTACAGTCCGGACTCCAAATATATGAGCCTGGGTCCACAGGGTTTTGGCCGAGGTTGGGTTCAGTACAGTCAGAAAGAGTTCAGTGCAATTGGGGACTTCCTTTCCTCTCCCGCCAGCAAGGCATTCGACCGTCCTTTCGCACATCCTTCTTTCGCACGAGCATCTCCCTACCTCAGTGTTTACGTCTCCCAATCTGATCCATGAGCCTCTCTCCTTTCTAGTTGTAGATTTCCCACTCAGCCAGCTTTCTGGTAGTTTTGGATGATGTCGATTCTGTCTTTTAGTTGTTGTTTTGAAATTGTTGTGCGAGGTGGCAGCTTAGGTACTTACCTAGGCCGCCATACTGGTTTCTCTGTCGATTGTTTTCTATTGCAGTAAGAACATTTAAATGAGATCTACTCTCATTATAAATTTTCTTATTCTCACCAGAAAATATTTTTTTCATTGATTTTTAGAGTGTGAAAGTAGGGGAGGAAGAAAGGTGAAGAGTAAGAGAACCACTGATGTGAGAGAACCATCAATTGGTTGCCTCTTGAACCTGTGGCCCATTAATGTGCAGGACAACACCCTAACCACTGTACTACACTGGGCAGGACTCAACAAAATTTCAAATGCACAATGGAGTATTGCTAACTGTAGGCCCAGTGCTACATAACGGACCCTTAGACGTACTCCCCTTGCATAACCCTCGTTACTGAAATATTCCTGTTGAATAGCAAATCCCCACTGCCCCTTCCTCTCGCCCCTGACAACCAGCCGGCGTTGCTCTGCTTCTGTGAACCTGAGGATGGAAGCCTCTCAGATGTGTGGGCGCACACAGGATCCCTCCTTCTGGGACTGGCTAACCTCCCTCAGTGTAAGCCCCAGGCCTCAGGCTGTGCAACTGGCAGGGTTTTCTTCTCGTTGTGACTGAGTAACATTCCATCGCACAGCCATACCTCGGATTGCTGATCCCCGGCACCGGGTGATGGGAGCTTGCCTGCTTCCACGTCTTGGCTGTTGTGAACAGCGCTGTAAGGGGTACGCGGTGCCGCTCTCTCCACATCCTGATTTTAATTCTTTGGGAGAAAAATCCGGAAGTGGGGTTGCCTGGGGACTTATAAAACTTGGACGTTTAACTTTCGGAGGCACTGCCACAACGTCTACTACAGTAGCCCCACCACGTGACACGACAGAAACCGTGCACGGGCTCCACGTCTCACTGACCCATGCTTGCGTGTGTGTCTTGGCGGTGGCCACTCACAGGTGTGGAGGGATAGCTCATTGTCGTTTGCATTTGCATTTTCCTGATGATTAATGAGGGAGGAACTGTTCTTACCGAAGAATTACAGAATAGAAAACCGACGTCCAGAGTGAGCTGACCTAAGGTCACAAGACTGGTCACAGGACTTATTGAGGCCCTTTTATGCGCCTGGTACAGACAGGTCAGAGCTGGAACTTGAACCCGGACCAGAGAGCCCTGGGCTGTGCTGGTGTGCCCTGGGCAGCCCTGTCTTCCAGGCCCTCCGGAACCTATATCCCTGCTATTTCAGGTTCTGCCCTTTTCTCCTAATGTCCTAATAGAATGCTCTCATAGCTTTCAACCTGCTTCTAAAACACGGCTGTGAGGCGTGGTGGCGTTGGAGGGCAGCCACAAATTCTTCTGTCACCCACAGCAGCTGTCGCCAACCTTCTGTCCAGGGCCACTGGTGGTCCCTGAAGCCCAAAGACTGGCGACCCCTGAGTCCTACAGCATGTCTGCACTTCTGGGGACCACTCTGCCCAGCTCCAGCCAGTGGTTCTGGAGGAAATTGTCAATCATTATCAAGCAGGGGCCTTGTGTGCATGTGGAACAAATCATAGTGCTGTATGTCCTTCCACATGATTGGTCCAGGGCTGGACACATGACCTGAGGCGAACCAATCAAACCCCTCCTTGGTGCTCTGCTCTTTTCCAAGCCTTCAGGATGTGAAAGGATGGGCTAGGAGTGGCAGAGCCATTGGCCTGGAGCAGGATGCCAGGGGAAGGCTGGCAGGAGAGGAATCAAAGGAATCATTAGAGCAGAGGACAGAGGGAGGAGAGAGAGTGGGCTGGTGGGTTTTGATTTCTTGGTGCAGCCACCACGCTGTGCAGACCTGCTCTGGTTCTGCATTTGGGGTCCTGGGCATCTGGTTCAGGTCCTTTCTGATTAAGCCCATTGGAGTCCCGTCCCCTCCCTGTTGGTCCAGAGGAGATTCCCGAGCCCTGCCTGCCTGTGCCGCACTTCCCAGACCCAAGCAGAGGCACCATTCGTATGAGCGCCATTGGAAATGAGACCGTTTATTAAAAATCAATGTTATTTTAAACCTCACCACGTTTATGATTTTTTAGAAGGAGCGAAAGAAACATCGATGGGAGAGAAATATCAATGGACTGCCTATTGCATGCCTCCTCCTGGGATTGGAGCCCAGGGCATGTGCCCTGCCCAGGAATTGAGCCAGTGACCTGTGAGTGCTTGGTACGAGGCTCAATCACTGAGCCACACCGCTGGGCATAAACCCAGTCCTTCCTTTTCCACTGAGAAGAGGGCTTGGCAAAGCCCCAGACACAGCTGTGCTGGGGACACAGGAAGTGTGTGAATCCTTGGGGCGGGTGAGCAGCCTCCAGTAGGGGCGCCCACTTCTATGCCCTCGCAGGAGCCAAGCCGATTCTGTTGTTGCCCCGATCGAAGACGGTGAAATAGAGGCGTAGGAAAACGTCCCCCAGGACCCAAGAGCTGTTTAAGTCTGAGCCATGCAAGTTGGCGAAGCAGCTGCTCGTCTCCTCCTGCAGGGGAGGAAGCACAGCCCTCAGCATTCCTGTCCCAATCCAGTCAGGCCTGGGAGGCAGCTTTATCCTGCTTCCCCTGGGCCCTCCCCTCGGCTCTTTGCTTTGGGAGATTCCCCGCCTGCCCCTGTTCACCTCAGTCATCCTCCAAATCCAAACCTAGCGCCTGGGCAGCCTTCCTGTGCCCATGCCGCCTCCTTGGCACTGCCGGCTGTGTGGGGAGGCTTTCCCAGGGCTCCCTATATCTTCATCCTCGGCACACGGGCTTACAGAGAGCCCCTGGCATGGCTCCTGGGGTGCTTCCAGGGTTCGGGCTGAGAGATTTTCAGTTGCTCCCTCGGTGGGCTGCCCTAACCTGCTAGGCACACTGTGGGGAACTGGCACTTCTTGAGCTTCAACTATGTGCCAGGCAATGCCTGGTCTTTATCTGACCACACCCCAAAGGGGGCTTGGTCCCCATTACACAGACAGGGAATTGGGGCCTCCAGGGAGCATTTGCACTCTAGGACTTGGGTGACCATATGATGTATCACTCAAGTCAGGACACTTGGAGCTGGGAGGGAATATAGTTCCTGATTATGGGGGGACATGGGGAATGTCCCCAGTGAGCCCCCCTGTCCCTACTCTTTGCCTGTTTCCGGGTTGCTGCCTACTTTCCCTGTCCATCGGTTTGATGCCCGGTTGAACTGATGCTCTGTGAGGGCCAGGCCATTAGCGCGCCCTCTCCTGGAGCTTGGCCCCGAGCCAGCACAGGATTCTGCTCAGTGTTCTCCCAGGGTAATGGGTGCCCACACCCCCTTCTGTCAAGAGGCTGTGCTGTGGGAGGTGCCCTCCCAGCCAGGGCTGCTGGGCAGCATCTTCAATGGCACAGCCCAGCCTATAGGGGGCCTCTCTGAGCCACGGCCCCAAGGGTTCCTCCAGTCCCAGATCTGAGAGCAGCCCCCAGAAGGGGCCACTCACCCTCCTGATGTAGGCGCTGGCTGGCACTGGGTATGCGACACCATTGATGGTAAAGACGATGTCAGGCAGGCTGGGGATGGCCGTGCAATTGACGACGTCCTGCCAGAGAGAGAGGAAGAGGGAGGTTGGCACAGTTAGTTCTTCAGTGTGTGGGGACCTTGGTGTGACCCTGGGCGTGACTCCTCACCCAGCCTAATCTCGTCTTCCGGATGCTGATGTTCCTCAGAATGTTGAGGATGGCATTGTTTGGGCCAGTCACCAATGAGGTCCCGGTATCCAAAATGGCTTGGCAGCTGTTCGCACAGGCCACGACCTTGCCATCCATGGAGATGCTGAGGGGCAGAGTAGGCACCAGGGTCACTCATGGCCTCTCTCACCTCAGCCCCTCCCTGCCGCCTGAGAACAGCCTTCAGCTCCCGCCAGCCTCTTTATCTCTGTGTTCAGCCACACTGGCCTTCCGGGGCCTCCTCTCAGGTCTGGAAGGCATTGTGCTCTTTGTGTCCCAGGGCCTTTGCACGTGCTGTCACCTTTTCTAGACCTTCCCCTGCCTCTTTGTCTGGCTGTTCTCTCCTGTCCTCCAGGGTTCAGATCAGTCACCACTTTTTCAGGGAAGTGTTCTTCCAAATTAAATCAGGCCCCTCACCTCCCCCAGAGGAGACGGGCAGAGCCTTCCTGGTTTCCAGAGTGCATCCTGGTGGAACCCTGTTTGCTCCAATGTTGTTGCTCATGCATGTCTGTCCTCCATTTCGGGTGAGCAAGCTGAGTCCTCTGCCCCTCCAGCGCCGGTGCCCAGCGCACAGTGTATTGTTGACAGTGTTTACCGAGGCATTTGAAGGAATGAGGTCAACTGGAGGCATGACCTGCTGTCCAACCAGTTATGAAGGCCTCATGGTAAAGACGGAGGTTCCCTGGACGCAGGTGCTCAGAGAGGTGGGAGGGACCTCTCCCCCTGCATCTCCCCCTCTTCCGAGACCCCTAGCCCGGCAACGCCTGAGACAGTCCAGGATGCGGGATGTGGGCCCCGAAGCACAGTTTAAGCTTCTGATTCTTACATGCACCCCCTCCGTGATCGCCCCTGATTCTCAGCCACCCGAGTCCTTGCTTCCCGATGCTCTCGGTCACAACCCTGCCCCTTGGGGCACAGATGGGGGGCGTGGGGATCCCTCTATGTGATTTGCTTTCAGACCCCAGGACGGCTCCCTGGTGTCTCCAGCCAAGGGTGGTGTGGTGTGGGGGTTCTTGTAGGTGAGGCAGCTTCCAACTTGGCTGGCTCCACTGCTGATATGTGGCACGTGGTTTGCTGGGAACCCCTCAGGTCTGGCAACCAGGGATGTCCTTGTTCAGATGATGGAATTCTCCTTGACCCCTTCTCACTGTGATTGCCCCACTATAGGGGGTGCAGCCCTTCCACGCCACCTCAGCCGCTGACCTGAGGGCTGGGCCCCATGCCTGTCCCTCCTCCTGGTGTTCCGTGACGTGGCCCGATCCCATTTCTTTGGTCAAGACCCTGGTCAGTGCAGTTATGAACCCATGTTGGTATGAGTGCCTGTAAGTGTCTTTGTGTCTGTCTGAGTCTGTGTGTCTGCATGTGCCTGTGCCGGTGTAGCAGTCCCTGGCAGAGCTGTCAGCAGGGGGTGGGGATGCTTACCTGTCCACAGTGACCTGCCAGTGGACCTGCTCGCTCACCGGCACCCACTGGAGCCTGCCCCGGTGGTAGGAGTGGTCTACGCCGCCAAACATCACCACGCTGCCGTTCTTCTCGTTGCTGGGGGGGAGGGGCTCACGTGAGGGAAGGACAGTGGGTGGCATTTCTCCAGTTCAGTGACCCAGGGATGCACTGACCAACAACCATCCAGCCACACTGCAGGGCCCCGCAGAGCAGGCACTGCTGGTACACACCCCCCACCCCCACCACCCCCCCGCACCGCTCCGATGGGAACTGGGCAGCAGGGCTAAGCACAGCCCAAGGTCGGCTTTCTGGCTACTGAGGAGCAAAGCCAAGGTTTGAACTTGAGATTCTGGCTGGGCTTTGGCCATCCACCTCTCTGAAGTTGGCCAGTCCTTCCCTGCAGTCCCAGAGCTCGAGGCACATGGGAGGCTGATGTGTGGAGGGTCCCGGGTGGGCCCTCAGGCTCCCGCAGGCTGGCTCTTAGGCTACAACACGCCACCAATTTCGCGCACACTCTCTGGGCCCCATGGCCACTGCCCCGACCTGAAATCCCTCGTAGTTTTTCAATGAGGCCCCACATTTTCACTTGGCACCCCTTCTTGCAATGCAGTCACTGGTCCTGGACTCAGGGGAGCCGTGGCTGAGGGGAAGGAATCACCCCTGCCTGCCTCCCCCTCCGGCTGCGTCGAATCGATCAGCACATCCCGTGGCTTTTCCGTTCCCCCGATGTCCTGACCTCCACGGCTCCCCCTTTCCCTGCCTCCCTGTTCTGAGCTCCTGCTCTCTCTCTCCAAAGAGGATGAGCAGCCTCGTCCCTGGCCTCCCTGCCTCATCTCTGGTCCTTCATTGTCCAGCCAGTGCCCGGGGGGAGCTTTCAGAAACATAGGTAGGATCATGTGTTCTACTTGCCTAGGCCCCTGCCAGAGGCCTCCTCTCCCACCTAAAACAAATCCTGGCTGCCTTGCCCCTGCCTGCCCTTCAGACTCCACGCCCACCTCGGCCTGCCCCTCCCTTCCTCCCTGCCCGCCCTGCAGCCACATTGCCCTGCTGGTCTTCTGTTGGGCCTGGGCCTCCGCTCCCTCGTGGCCTGGCCTCATTCAGAGAGGTCCTCGCACTGCCCGTCTGAAACCACGCTCTCATCTCTGTGGTTTGTCACCACGTTTTACCACTTTCCCAGAAGCAGCCGCCACCTGGCATGTGTTACCTTTCCCTCTTATCTATTTACTCGCTTCTTGTTTGCCTTTTCTCCCTCTCACCTGTCCGTGTCATGTGCAGCACATAGTAGGTGCTCCATGGATATTTCTTAAATGGCTCACCTCCTTGATTCGGTACAAACACCCCAGAGGCTCACATATGCTGCAGAGTCTGGACCTCAGGCCCCCACGGAGCCCACAGCCTCACCCACACTCTGTCATACACACAGTCTGCCTGCCGGGTCCCCTTTGGCCTGTGCTGCTCCCTCCACCCTCTCCAGACCCTCAGCCCATCAGGAGGGTAGCTTTTCCAGTGACGCCCTGTGACTGGAGACCTGCTGAGGGCCTGACCACCCACCAGAGAGGACGGCCCACAGCCAAGCTTGAGTCCTGCTCCTACCAGTGTGTGGCTGGGCAATTCTGTGCAAAGCTCCTCTCTGAGCCTCAGTTCCTCAGTTTCCCTGTTCATCCAAGGAGGGACTAGAAGTACAGGGGTCGGCAAACTTTAAAAAAATGGTAGATTATACCCTAGCTGTTTGGCTCAGTGAATAGAGCATCGGCCTGGTGACTGAAATGTCCCATATTGACCCCTAGTCCTGGCTTGGGCTCATGTAAGAGGCAACCAATCAAAATGTCTCCCTTGTATCAATGTTTCTCTGTCTCTCCTCCGCCCTTCCACTCTCTCCAAAAATCAATGGGGAAATATCCTTGGCTGAGGATTATCAAAAAGCAAAATAAAGTAAAAATGCTAGATTGCAAGTGCTGGATGCTGCCATTGTAGAGCAGAAGCAGCCGCAGCCAGGATGTGACTGAATGATCAGGGCTGTGTTTCAATAAAACTTTATTTATAAAAATCAGGTGGTGGGCCACACGTGGTCAGGGGCCACTATTTGCTGATTGCTGGAGTAGACTGCCCTTAATGAAACACTGGTCCGGTTTGTCTACCATTTCTGAGGTCCCTGAAGGCATCCGGAGGAGGGGCTTGGCCAGGTATGCTTACCTGCTCAGGTAGAAGGTGAAGAGGTTCTTAGATAGGAGGCCTTGATTCCACATGCTGTCGAAGACCGGGGTGATGTTTCTTAGGGCGAGGGAGCGGTAGGCCAGTCCCAGGACGCCGTCAAAGCCCAATATTCTCCTGGCCTTGCCGAAGTCAAACCAGGTCAAGCCAACTGCCTGGGATTTGCACACAAGGTCCCCGATCTGTGGTGGGTAGGGTGGTCTCATGTGAAGATGTGGGAAGCAGAGCTGGGGCAGGGCCAGGGGGGCGGCCGTGGGGGGTGATGCCACCAGCACCCCAAGAATGAGCTGAGGTGCGGCTGCACTGGAGGTGGCAAAGCAGCACGCACCATGCATTGCTAAGGAGTCTGACCTTCGCCCACCCTTCTGCTAGTAACACCCCTGGCACTAAAACACCCCCATCACCCTGCACAGTGGGTTTACTGGGGAGCTGGCCAAGCGGGCCAAGTGCGCCCGCACCTGGTACAGGCCCCAATGAGCAGAGAGGCGGGATCATCTTGTTTTTGGCGTTCCCGGGATCTGGGGCCAGAAATGAGTGAAGGAGTCCTTAGCGGTTTGCTCAGTGGATAGTGTCAGCCTGCGGACTGAAGGTTCCCATGTTACAAGTTGTGGCTGGATCCCAGGAGGCAGCCAATTGATGATTCTCTGTCACAATGCATGTTTCTCCCTCTCCCTCTCCTCTCCCTTCTGCTTTGCAATCAATGAAAAAAAGGCTTCCTGGGAAATGTGTGTGTGTGTGTGTGTGTGTGCGTGCGCACGCGCATGTATGTGTGCCTTATATGTGTTTGAGTATGTGCATATGTGCATAGGTGTGCGTGTCAGGCACTTTGGGCAGGAAGCCCAGTTTTTTCAATTCTCAAAGGCCCCCAAAGTAAGACCTTTTATGCAGGGCCGTCCTGCACCCGTGGCCCTGCTTCCTCTGCCCTGGTGTCTGGAGCATTCTGCAGCCCAGACCCCCAAATGCATTCTGCCCTCTCCTGGAAAATCCCCCACAGCTGCCGAGCCCTGACTGGCACCCCAGCTGTGCTGCTCCAGGTGTGGGCCTTGGGCAGGCCCGCCCCCTGTCCCTCGTGTCCCTCCTCTGCATGCAGGTAGCTGGATCGCCTGCCCCGTGGGCTTGTTGTGGGATTTGACACATTATTACCACGGACGTGCCCAGCACAGTGCCTGGCACAAGCTGGGAATATAAACATGGGTTTTCCGCCTGGCTGGCGTGGCTCAGTGGCTAAGCATCCACCTATGAACTAGGAGGTCATGGTTTAATTCCAGTCAAGGGCACATGCCAGGCTTTTGGGCTCAATTCCTAGAGGGCTTACAGCAAGCAGCCAGTCAGTGAATCTCTCACATCTTTGATGTTTCTGTCGCTCCCTGTCCTTTAGTCTCTAGAATTAAAATATATATATATATTTAAAAAATAAATAAAAACGGGTTTGCCCTCACCTCTCCCTGCTCCCCGCAAAACCAGCCTCGAGCTCACCAGGGGCAAGAGCTGCAAATGCCCGCCTCTCCTGCCATGACCGCTCGCTGGTCTGGCCACTCTGGGGCTTGTCCACAGAGCATTGTCTCCCCAAGGCAGATGGCCAGCCGCTGGGGGACTCTGGGGGAGACGGTGTGCCCAGCTGACCCTGCATCTGGTGCCCTGAGCAGTGAGCAGAGGTCCAGGCCCCGCCCTGCCGCAGCCCCGCTCCCACTCACCCGCACGTCGTCATAGCCCAGCACCCCGACCGCTCTGCCGGACCCGTACGACATATAGAAGGGCTGGGTAGTGTTCCGGAAGGTGGAGGATGCCCGAGGGTCAAAGGTTTTGTATGTCCCTGCGGATGGAGAGGCAGAGTCTTTCAGTGGTCAGAGCGAGGTCAGGGACGGAGACAGGACAGGGGTGGGAGCCATGAAGGGCTCAGGCATTTACCACAGAGGGAACTGGGGCAGTCGATGGAGGGCACCCACAAGGGAGCCGAGCCCGTGTCAAAGATGACCCTGAACTCCTGAGGGGGCGTTCCAATGCTGATGGTGCCAACGTAGTACATCTGCCGGGCAGGAGAGGGTAGTTAGACCATAATCCTCGAGAGGCCAGCCTATATCAGGCCGTTCCTGTCTTCTGGAATCGCTTTCCCACCAGCCCACCACACTGCCGCGGCTCAAGGGGTGTCTTCATTTGAAAGTTTCCCATGTTCCCCTGCAGCTCTGTAAATCCTCCCAGCCTTCAAGGCCCAGCTGGCCTGCTCCCTCCTCCGGGAAGCCCTCCCAGGTCACCCAGGCCTCTGTCTCTCAACTCAACGCCGGTGATGCTACTATCACAGGCGGCCCTTTGATTTGGCCTTTATGTTCTTGCAGACCAGGCCAGACCCTCTGTTCTCAGAAGCCATAGCACACTGCTGGTGTGTTATAGCCTCCACACTGCAGGGTCTCAGGGACTTTTTGCTGGGATAGTTCTCGGGGCATCCTCTGCCTGGGTGTCAAACTGCAGTCCCCGTGGAGGCAGCGGTGCGCCTTGTTCAGGACAGAATCTGCCCAACCAGCACCTGGTCCGCAGGGCCCAGCGACATGTCGTTGCCCAAGATGGATGTCTGCCTGCCACCTGACCATGGCTGGACTAGTCACCACAGACCTAGAGCCAAGGGGGAGTGTCTTCTCCCGGGGAGGGTCCCAGGCTCCCCAGCTTCGCTGCCTGCAGGAGCCCCTTCCCCTCCAGGTTCCCAACCTTGGGTGAACCCCAGTGCTGGGCCAGCACCTGGGAAAGCTGTGGGCTAGGTCCCGCACACTCACATCCATGTAATTCCTCAGGGGTTCTTTCCTGATGCTCTTTTTGCGCAGGAAATTATAGGCGTGGCTGTGGGGGTGCCGCTGGAGGTAGTCTCTCAGCAGGTCCTTCTCCCGCAGGCTTTCCGTTGTGGATTTAATCTTCGTCAGAGGGATGCTTCCCCGGGAAAGACAACAGATAAGACAGCAGCTCCCCACCCCGCGGTTCAGTGTGGCTGCCATGCCTGGTGCTGAAACCACAACGCGTCTTCCCCGAGGATGTTCCCAGCCATCTTATGATGGGCAGCCCCCACTAATGCAGGCAAAGGCCGGACAATGGCCCAGGCCTGAGCGCAGGGCCTGTTGCAGCCCCGGGGAAGCCACAGGCCGGTGCCCAGCCTCCCTTTCCCCATCGTAAAGAAGTGGGGTGAGGACAGGCCTCCCACAGGGTGTCTGGGGCTTTGAGGGAGAGGATGGACCGAAGGCCCCTGACTGAGGGACCTTGACCCTGAGCCAGTGCTGTCTCCATTGTCATGTGACTGACTCCCTCTCCAAGAAGCCCTGGAGGGAGCGGGGTGGGGATCACCACGTTTACAGGAGGAACCTGAAAGGCAGGGCGTTGGTGACCTGGCTGTGGCCACCTGCTCATTAAGGCAAAACTGGGTCCCAGGGACCCTCTGGGCCCTTCTGCAGGGTCAAGCAGAGGGGAGGCTGGAGGTGGGCGAGGGAGCCCGGAGATGGGGAAGAAAACATCGCCCAACGGGACCACCCACACAGCTGCTCAGGTGGTGCCATGAGGAATCCTGGGGGCCCCATCCACACAGGGGAAGCCTGGTGTTGTTCAGCCCCCAGACTTGTCCCCGGACCCCTGTCCCGCAGTGCGGGTGGCTATCTACTCATCAATGCATGGAGGTGTGGACCTGTGTTGCTCAGTGGATACACCTGTACAGGATACAGGTGTATCCATACAGGTCAGGATACAGGTGTATCCATACAGGATACACCTGTATCCTGACCTGTGTTGCTCAGTGGATACACCTGTGGACTGAAAGGTCCCGGGTTTGAGTTTGCCCAAAGGCGCTTACCTCAGTTGAAGGCTCCACCCCGGCCAGGGCCCTGGTCATTGCTCATGCAGGAGGCAACCAATAGATGTGTCTCTCACATCCATGTTTCTCTCTGTCTCTCCCCTTCCCTTCCTCTCTCCCTAAAAATCAATGGGAAAAATATGCTAGGGTGAGAATTAAAAATAAAAATAAAACAATACGGGGAGATGCAGACTTTAGGACAGGGAATGATGACTTTCCCTTGTCCACCCCTGGGCGGTGGAAGGAAGGATAAGGGAACAGTGAGAGAGAGGCCGGGAGAGAGCTGTCTCCATACTCACGTGACCAGGCCCTCGGAGAGGGCCACCAGGCTGAGGAGTCCAATCCACCTCATTGTGTGTTCTTCCCTTCTCAGTGTCCTCCTGAAGGCTCAGGTTGGAGCTTGCAGCAATGGGCCAGCAATGCCGATTTATATGGTCTGACCTGCCCTCGTGATCCACTGGGAGGGCTGCTGATGGTCCCGATAAAACACTACAAGCCTCCCGATAAGATTGATATTCTCGTCAGCACTGCAAACCTGCTGATAGAATCTCTATTCTCATCAGCATTCTTGATTGGGAATACTTGCGTGGCACAGGGAAAACTTAGAAAAAGTTCAGAATACTGATATCTCTACCATAATCTCTTCCTTGGGGCATGGCTGGGGGACAAACCCAAACCACATGACCTCCAGAGGAGTGGGGAGACCCTGCTCACTTGGAGTTAAAGCCGCCAATCCTATCCAATGAAGAGGGACTATGCTAAGTGACCATCACCGGTTCACAAAATGACTGCACCCACAGCTGAGGCCACGTTCCCATAAGGATTCTTAAGGAGCAATCTGCAGGGACCTGAGGCTTCACCCTCCCCTACCCTCATGGGACTTGACAGGGGACCTCAGGCTCTGTCCCCCACCTGGCAGGGCTTGACAGGGGACCTCTGGGTATGCTTCCCCTCCTGCTGCTGGGCTAGGGGTCCGAGGCTGCTCCTAGGACCAGGCCTGGGGACTTGATTCTGGGCCCCCTGACTGGCTTGGCTTGACAGGGGACCTCAGGCTGTGCTCCCCATCCAGCAGAGATTGACAGGGGACCTCAGGTTGAACCCCAAGTGCTGAGTAGGGGAAGGTAGGCCACACCACTGTCCATGAGGAAGAGGTTTGACTGAGGACCTCAAGGCCCGAACCCCACTCCAATCTGGGCTGAGGGACCTTAGGCCACGCCCATGTTCTGCCCAGGGCCAGGGGACCTGAGGCTACACCCCCTGTCAGGCAGGGTTTGACAAAGGAGGGACTACCCAGGTCTGGATCTAGCCCAATGAGGGTGGGAGGTGTGGCAGAGTCTGGGTCTAACGTGATTTTGAGGTGATGACAATGGGTGGAGACATAACCCTGGATCCTGTGGTGATCCCAGACTCTGACAGGAGGAAGGTTTTCATATTCATTTTACGAATTTTCTTTTTCTCTGACACTTATATTATAGAGAATGGGCAAATAGCAATATTAAATTATTTCCTCTAATTAATCACCATATATGTGTGTGTGTGTGTGTGTGTGTGTGTGTGTGTGTGTATATATATATATATATATATATATATATATATATATATATTTAAAGATATTTTATTCATTTTTTACAGAGAGGAAGAGAGAGGGATAGAGAGTTAGAAACATCAATGAGAGAGAATCATTGATCAGCTGCCTCTTGCACATCCCTGACTGGGTATGTGCCCACAACCAAGATATATGCCCTGACCAGAAACAAACCTGGGACCTTTCAGTTCGCAAGCTGACGCTCTATCCATTGAGCCAAACTGGTTTCGGCTAATCAATCACCTTTTAATATGCATGAATTTTGTGCACCAAGTCACTAGTTTCAACTTACTTAAATGCCTGTTTTAAGGCATTTAGTGAGTGAGTCAGGAAGATTTCAGCAGGGACTAGATCTTAGGTTAGATGGGAGTTAATTTTGTTTGGGGTAACAGAGAATTGTGGGCCTACACAGTGCCCCCAAAAATGTATGCATGCGTCACCAGCTGGTAGCTCCGTTGAGAAAATGAAATGCAATTTAATAACCACTGCATGTATCATTATCCAAAGCCTGTGGTCCATGTTGGGGGCCACCTGTGTATTCTGTGAAGTGATAGCTCTGCTTATACTATCACCGCACCCAGGAATGAAGGGGAAGGCCTGTCAGTGCGGGGCTGGAGGAAACGGGTTTGCATAGATGCTGTGCATGGAACGGTGTCCCCCTCTGAGTCATAAGTTGTAGCCTCACTCCCCATAAGATGCAACATGGCGATGGGGCCCTGGGAGGTGACTCCATTGAGGTGAGGTCACGAAGGTGCCTGCCCCTGCCCCTGCCCCTTTCCCTGCCCCTGCTCTCGCCAACCCCACCTCCCCCACCACTCCAATGAGAGAAATAGCTGAGGCCCAGCTCGGCCGCAGCTGGGCTCCCTGCCTCCGGCCCGCCAGTGTGAGTGGAGACAAAGATTGTCTGTTTGATGCTAAATGATGAAACAAAGCCTCGTGATACTCTGTTTGGAAAGCTGCTGTGTTTGAAGGGACAAGAGGCTTAAAGACTGTCATTTGGAGCTTCTGTCTGTACCGATGCCCTGAGGTGCCCAAGAGCACTGGAAGAGGCGGCCTCCAGGGCCAGTCCGGGAACCTCTCCTGCCCGTTTCCCGCTCCTCCTGAACCGGACCCGCCACCCCCAGGGCTGCGCTGTGGTGCAGGGCCTGGAGGTGGGAGGAATGAGGAAACGCTGAGAGAAATCACTGCCTGGACTTTGCCGCGGGGGAAGGCACAGGCCTGGTAGCAGCCACCATGCCACGTGGTGAGCCCCGGCGACTTTAAAGGGAAAGGTGTTTGATTTTATTTTTCATCAATATTTTTATTGATTTGAGACAGGAAGGGTGAGGGAAAGAGAGAGAGAGACATCAGTGATGAGAGTCATCAACTGGCTCTTCTTCACAGCCCCGGGCATGTGCCCTGACCAGGAATTGAACCTTGACCTCCCTGTCCGAAAGCTGATGCTGAACCACTGGCCACCACGCCTGGGCAGCGCTGGTTTCTATTGAAGAGCCCCCTCCAGTTGGTAACCCCTCCGTATGATGACCCTGCCCAGCACAAGGAATCATGTGGCAGCTCTCCCGCTCGTGGTGGCAGGTACATTCCACCCTGTCTGCCAGCCCATCCCGCTTCAGGGCGGCAGCACTAGGTGGTCAGAGCCCGAACACTGGGTGTCTGGCTGTCACTGACACTCAGTGTGGAGCAAGTCTAGTCTCCTGACCTGGAGACAGGCTGAGCACTGACCTATGAATCAGGAGGTCATGGGACAGATACTGATCAGGGCACATGCAAGAGACAGCCAGTCAATGATTCTCTTTCATCATTGATGTTTCTGTCTCTTTCTCCCTCTCTGAAATAAATAAATAAATAAACAAATAAATAAATAAATAATTTTTTTCACAGAGAGAGAGAGAGAGAGAGAGAGAGAGAGAGAGAGAGAGAGAGACAGAGCGCGCGCGTGCGCGCTCGCGCAGGCCATTGCACTATGGGCAAGGCTGGGCATCACCTGGGTCCCCGCTAACAGCAGGTTGAGGTCCAGCCTCAGGGTCAGGCGCTCCTGCTGATGCCCGTGGCCACCCTTTAGGAAGGAAGAGAGGAACCAGGATCTGCCCTGAAACGGCCACTCCTGGGCCCAGGACCACCCGGGGAGAGGGCACAGCACCCTGGTCCTGTGGGTGCCGGGCTTTCGCCAGGAGCCAGAGCAGGAGGCCAGTCAGTAGTGAGCTGTCCCCTGTGCTGCGGGCGCGGTGGGGCTGGGCCTCTGGCTTCTCCGCGCCCCGGGCCCAGGAGACACTCCTGCTGTTGACAGCCCTGCTCTCCCTCAGGCTGCACACAGCACGGAGGCCGCTCTTCTGGGAGGGGTGACTCATTGCTGGTAACTCACTGGCCAATGTCTGATGAGGTCACCGTGAGGGTGCCTGTGGCCTAGATGCCCAGTGTGTCTAGAGTGGAAGGATGACTGGACAAGTAGCAATTTACTGGGCTTGGTTACCGTGGGCCTTTGCAGTTGCTGTTCCCCGCCTGGAATATTCTTCTCCCAGCGCTCTGCATGGCTGGCTCCTTCTTCATATTCAGCTGTCCTTCTGCACTGCCCCTCCTTGGTGACGTGTGCTCTGGCCACGCTGGTCCCCGGGCACAGACCTTGACTCATTTGAGGAGCCCAGAGACACCGAATGCATGTTCCCAAGTGCTTTGATGGGAGTCCTACAAGGTGAGAATGTTCCCAATTTACAGATGAGCAAACCGAGATTGGGGGAGATAAACTGTCTTGAGGACATATGGGCAGTGAGTGCCTGGGAGGTGAACCCAGGTCTGCCCACAGATTTCCTGCTCTGGACCACGTTGCAGCTTAGGGCTGGAGGGCCAGGAGGTGATGCCCAGGAGAGAGCGGGAGGAGGGATGGGAGATGCCGGGGTCACTAATAAGGGAGTCTCGTCCATGAAAGCTGTCCATTCTCTTAGTGAACACTCTTTGTTGTTGTTTAAATTTATTTTAGAGAGGAAGGAGAGGGAGAGAGAGAGAGAAACATCAATGATGAGAGAGAATCACTTTTCTGCTGCCTCCTGTGTGCACCCCACTGAGGCCAAGATCACAACCCAGGCATGTGCCCTGATGGGGAATCGAACCATGACCTCTTGGTTCCTAGGTCGGTGCTGAACCTCTGAGCCACTTGGTCTGGGCAGACACCTCTGTCCTTTAGAGAATAATGCTTAGCATTTTCCTGCTCTAAAAAGCTATCACTGAAAACATCATAATGAAAGCATAAGATGAGAGGAGCAATCACCCATGTGCTTCCTCCCGGATATGACTGTTGTCACATATGTTGGTCTTTTTGTGCCGTACGTGTGGCGTTAGCAGTAGTTCATGCTGCTGTGGGACAGACACTGCCCAAAGGTTTTCTGTAGGTTATCACATGGAATCTTCACCACAGACCAGAAGGTGGGACTGGTTTTTCCTGTCGTGCTTTGGGTGCAGTACTGGTACAGCCTGATTGAGATTAGTTTCCCACCTCATAGAAGCCACCATTTCAGGCAGGTAGTCTGGTATGATTTAGGGTATTCATGGAGCTGTATGACCATCCCATGATTTAATTTTAGAACATGTTTGAGACCCCAAAAAGCAATGCCACACACATTAATAGCCAATCTTCATTTCCAACCCTGCTCTTGCCCCCAATCACAAGAGAAGATTCATATTTGATTAACCAGAGGCCCGCTGCATGGAGATTTGAACAAGAATAGGCTTCCTTCCCATGGCTTCACTCTTGGCTGCCCGGGAGCCTGCAAGTCCTCAATCTGGCTAGACAGCCACTCCTGTATATCCTTCTGTCCACCACCCTCCCCTTCATAGCAGTTTCCTGCCCTGCCCACCGCTGCCTGCTTACATATGCAGATTAACCCACCATATTTCTTGGGTGAATTTTCATACTCAGGATAGGCTGTAGGTCGTCATGGATGTACAGTCAGTGTGCATATTTTCCCTTTATTAGTGTAGATTATTTTTTATTGCAGTCAGAACATTTAACATGAGATCTACTCTCATTATAAATTTTCTTATTCTCACTAGAGAATATTTTTTCCTTTTTTTTTTTTTTTTTTTAGAGAGAGATGAAGTTGGGGATGTTGAGAGGGTGAGAGTCAGAGAACCACTGATGTGAGAGATCCATCAATTGGTTGCCTCTTGAATCTGTGGCCCATCAATGTGCAGGACAACACACTAACCACTGAGCCACACTGGGCAGGACTCAGCAAAATTTCAAGTGCCCAATGGAGTATTGCTAACTATAGGCCCAGTGGTACATAACAGAGCCCTAGACATACTCACCCTGCATAACCCGCGTTATTGAAATATTCCTGTTGAATAGCAACTCCCCACTGCCCCTTCCACTCACCCCTGACAACCAGCAGGTGTCGCTCTGCTTCTGTGAGCCTGAGGATGGAAGGCCCCTCAGATGTGTGGGCGCACACAGGACCCCTCCTTCTGGGACTGGCTAACCTCCTCAGCATAAGCCCCAGGCCTCAGGCTGTGCAACTGGCATGGTTTTCTTCCCGTTGTGACTGAGTAACATTCATCGCATGGCCGTACCTCGGATTGCTGATCGTGGCACCGGGTGATGGGCGCTTGCCTGCTTCCACGTCTTGGCTGTTGTGAACAGCGCTGTAAGGGTATGTGGTGCGGCTCTCTCCACATCCTGATTTTAATTCTTTGGGAGAAAAACTCAGAAGTGGGGTTGCCTGGGGTTTTATAAAACTTGTATGTTTAATTTTCAGAGGCACCGCCACATCGTCTCCTACAGTAGCCGCACCACGTGACACTCACAGGAACCGGTCACAGGCTCACCCACCCATGCTGGCATGTGTGTCTTGGCGGTGGCCACTCCCAGGTGTGGAGTGATATCTCATTGTCGTTTGCATTTGCGTTTTCCTGATGATTAATGAGGCAGGAGCTGTTTTTACCACAGAATTACAGAATAGAAAACCGACATCCAGTGTGAGCTGGTCACAGCTAAGGTCACAGGACTGGTCACAGGACTGTACTAACTGAGGCCCTTCTATGCGCCTGGTACGGACAGTTCAGAGCTGGGACTTGAACCCCCATCAGAGAGCCCTACGTTATGCTGGCATGCCCTGGGCAGCCCTGTCTTCCAGGCCCTTCCAGAACCTGTATCCCTACTGTTCAGGTTCTGCCCTTTTCTCCTAAAGTCCTAATAGAATGCTCTCATAGCTTTCAACCTGCTTCTAAAACACGGCTGTGAGGCGTGGTGGCATTGGAGGGCAGCCACAAATTCTTCTGTCACCCACAGCAGCCGTCACCAATCTCCTGTCAGGGGCCCCTGGTGGTTCCTGATGCCCAAAGACTGGCGACCATTGAGTCCTATAGCATGTCTGCACTTCTGGGGACCACTCTGCCCAGCTCCAGCCAGTGGTTCTGGAGGAAACTGTCAATCATCATTAAGCAGGGGCCTTGTGTGCAAGTGGAGCCAATCATAGTCCCCCGTGTCCTTCCACGTGATTGGTGCAGTGTGGACACATGAATTGATGCAGACTAATCGGACCCCTACTTGGTGCTCTGCTCATTTCCAAGCCTTTAGGATGTGAAAGGCTGGGGCGGGAGTGGCAGAGCCCTTGGCCTGGAGCAGGGTGCCAGGGGACGGCTGGCAGGAGAGGAATCAAAGGAGTTGGAATGGCAGAGGTCAGAGGGAGGAGAGAGAGTGGGCTGGTGGGTTTTGATTTCTTGGGTGTAGCCACCACGCTGTGCGGACCTGCTCTGGTTCTGCCTTCGGGGTCCCGGACATCCAGGTTCAGGTCCTTCCTAATTAAGCCGGTTGGAGTCTCTTCCTTTCCCTGTTGGTCCAGAGGAGATTCCCGAGCCCTGCCTGCCTGTGCCGCACTTCCCAGTCCCAAGCAGAGGCACCATTCGTATGAGCGCCATTGGAAATGGGACCATTTATTAAAAATCAATATTTTTTTAAACATCAGTGTGTTTATGATCTTTTAGAGGTAGAGAAAGGGAGAGAAAGAAACATCGCTGAGAGAGAAACATCAGTGGACTGCCTATTGCATGGTTCCTCTTGGGGTTTGAGCCCAGGGCATGCGCCCTGCCCAGGAATAGACCCGTTCACCTGTGAGTGCTTGGCACAAGGATCAGTCACTGAGCCACACCGCTGAGCATAAACCCAGTCCTTCCTTTTCCACTGAGAAGAGGGCTTGGAAAAGCCCCAGATACAGCTGTGCTGGGGACACAGGGACTGTGTGAATCCTTGGGGCGGGCCAGCAGCCACCAGGAGGGGTGTCCACGTCTATGGCCTTGCAGGAGCCAAGCCGATCCTGTTGTTGGCCCGATCGTAGACAGTGAAATAGAGCCGCAGGAAGACATCTCCCAGGACCCAAGAGCTGGTGAAGTCTGAACCATGCAAGTTGGCGAAGCAGCTGCCCGTCTCCTCCTGCAAGGGAAGAAGCACAGCCCTCAGCCATTCTGTCCCAATCCCGTCAGGCCTGGGCGGCAGCTTTATCCCCCTCCCCCTGGGCCCTCCGCTTGGCTGTTTGCCCTGAGAGAATCCCCGCCTGCCCCCCTTCACCCCAATCATCCTCCAAATCCAAACCTAGCGCCTGGGTGGCCGACCCTTGCCCCTGCGCCCTCCTTGGCAGTGCCAGTCGGGTGGGGAGGCTTCCCCGGGGCTCCCTGTGTCTTCAGCCTCAGCACACGGTCTTACGGGGTGCCCCTCCCATGGCTCCTGGGGTGCCTCCAGGCTTCGGGCTGAGAGATTTTCAGTTGCTTCCTCGGTGGGCTGCCCTAACCTGCTAGGCACACTGTGGGGAACTGGCACTTCTTGAGCCTCAACTATGTGCCAGGCAATGCCCGGTCTTTATCTGACCACACCCCAAAGGGGGCTTGGTCCCCATTACACAGACAGGGAATTGGGGCCTCCAGGGAGCATTTGACCCCTAGAACTAGGGTGACCATATTATGTATCACTCAAGTCAGGACACTTGGAGATGGGAGGGAATACAGTTCCTGATTATGGGGGGACACGGGGAATTTCCCCATCCAGCCCCCCTGTCCCTACTCTCTGGCTGTCTCCGGGTTGCTGCCTACGTTCCCTGTCCATGGCTCCGATGCCCGGGTTGAACTGACGCTCTGTGAGGGCCAGGCCATTAGCGCCCCCTCTCCTAGAGCCTGGCCCTGAGCCAGCACAGGATGCTGCTCAGAGTTCTTCCAGGGTGATGGGTGCACACACCCCCTTCTATCAAGAGGCTGTGCTGTGGGAGGTGCCCTCCCTCCCAGCCAGGGCTGCTGGGCAGCATCTGCAATGGCACAGCCCAGCCTCCAGGGGGCCTCTCTGAGCCATGGCCCCAAGGGTCCCTCCAGTCCCAGATCAGAGAGCAGCCCCAGGAGGGGCCTCTCACCCTCCGGATGTAGGCACTGGCTGGCACTGGGTATGCGATGCCATTGATGGTGAAGACGATGTCAGGCAGGGTTGGGATGGCCGTGCAATTGGCGACGTACTGTCAGCGAGAGAGGGAAAGAGAGGTTGGCCCAGTGTGTCCTTCTGTGTGTGGGGAACTCGGTGTGACCTGGGTATGACTCCTCACCCAACCGGATCTCATCTTCTGGATGCTGATGTCCCTCATAATGTTCACCATGGTGTCTCTTGGGCCAGTCACCAGCGAGGTCCCGGTATCCAAAATGGCCTGGCAGCTGTTCGCACAGGCCACGACCTTGCCATCCATGGAGATGCTGAGGGAGAGAGCAGGTGCCAGGGTCACTCATGGCCTCTCCCACCTCAACCCCTCCCTGCCGCCTGAGAACAGCCTGCAGCTCCCACCAGCCTCTGTGTCCCTGTGTTCAGCCACACTGGTCTTCCTGGGCCTCCTCTCAGGTCTGGAAGGCATTTGTGCCCCAGGGCCTTTGCACACGCTGTCACCCTCCCTTGCCCCTTTGGCTGATCTGTCCTGTCCTCCAGGGTGCAGATCAGTCACCACTTTTTCAGGGAAGTGTCCCCCCAGATTAGATCAGGCCCCTCTCGTCCTCCAGAGGAGACTGGCAGAGCCTTCCTGGTTTCCAGAGTGCATCCTGGTGGAATCCTGTTTGCTCCAATGCTGTTGCTCATGCTTGTCTGTCCTCCATTTCGGGTAAGCAAGCTGTGTCCTCTGCCCCTCCAGCGCTGGTACCCAGCGCACAGTGTATTGTTTACAGTATTTACCGAGGGAATGACAGGGCATTTGAAGGAATGAGGTCAACTGGAGACACGACCTGCTGTCCAACCAGTTATGAAGGCCACATGGTAAAGATGCAGGTTCCCGGAACGCATGTGCTCAGAGAGGTGGGAGGGAGTGTTCTTCCCTTTTGCTTCGCCCCCTCTCCACAGACTCCTGGCCAGGCAATGGCTGATCCAGTTCAGGGCGCGAGATGTGGGCCCCGAAGCACAGTTTAAGCTTCTGATTCTTACATGCACCCCCTCAGTGATCGCCCCTGATTCTCAGCCACCCGAGTCCTTGGTTTCTGATGATCTTGGTCACAATCCTGCCCCTTGGCACCAGATGGGGGGCGTGGGGATCCCTCTATGTGATTTGCTTTCAGACCCCAGGACGGCTCCCTAGTGTCTCCAGTCCAGGGTGGTGGGTTGGGGGGGTTCTTTTAGGTGTGGCAGCCTCCCACTCTGCTGGCTCCGCTGCCTATACTTGGCACCCGGTTTGCTGGGAACCCCTCAGGTCTAGCAACCAGGGATGTCCTTGTTCGGATGATGGAATTCTCCTTGACCCCTTCTCACAGCACTTGTCTGGGGGGTGCAGCCCTCCCTCGCTGCCCCAACTGCTGACCTGAGGGCTGTGCCCCATGCCTGTCCCTCCTCCTGGTGTTCTGTGACGTGGCCTGATCCCATTTCTCCGGTCAGGATCCTGGTCAGGATGGTTATGAGCTCATGTGGGTGAGTGTGCCTGTGTATATCACTGTGTCTGTCTGAGTCTGTGTTTTTGCATGTGCTTGTACCTGTGTAGCAGTCCCTGGCTTGGCTGTCAGTGGGGGGAGGGAAGGCTTACCTGTCCACAGTGACCTGCCAGTGGACCTGCTCGCTCACCGGCACCCACTGGAGCCTGCCCTGGTGGTAGGAGTGGTCCACACCGCCAAACATCACCACGCTGCCATTCTTCTCATTGCTGGGGGGGAAGGGCTCACATGAGGGGAGGACAGTGGGTGGCGTTTCTCCAGTTCAGTGACCCAGGGATGCACTGACCAACAACCACCCAGCCACACTGCAGGGCCCCGCAGAGCAGGCACTGCTGGTACCCTCCTGCTCCTATGGGAACTGGGCAGCAGGGCTGAGCACAGCCCAAGGTCGGCTTTCTGGCTACTGAGGAGCAAAGCCAAGGTTTGAACTTGAGATTCTGCTGGGCTTTGACCACCCACCTCTCTGAAGCTGGCCAGTCCTCCCCTGCAGCCCCAGAGCTCCAGGCACGTGGGAGGCTGCTGTTCGGAGGGTACTGAGTGGGCCCTCAGGCTCCCCCAGGGTGGCTCACGGGCCTGCAACACGCACCAATGGCACGCACGCTCCCTGGGCCCCCATGGCCGCTGCCCCGTCCTAAAATCCCTCGTAGTTTTTCAATGAGACCCCACATTTTCACTTGGCACCCATCCTGGCAATGCAGTCACTGGTGCCGGGCTCAGGGGAACCGTGGCTGAGGGGACGGAAACACCCTGCCCGCCTCCCACTCCGGCTGCATCGAATCGATCAGCACATCCCATGGCCTTTCCCTTCCCCCTGTGTCCTGACTCCTCAAGGGCTCCCCCCTTGCCCTGCCTCCCTGGTTCGAGCTCCTGCTCTCTCTCTCCAAAGAGGCTGAGCAGCCTCGTCCCTGGCCTCCCTGCCTCATCTCTGGTCCTTCATTGTCCAGCCAGTGCCTGGGGGAAGCTTTCAGAAATATAGGTGGTTTCATGTGTTCTATTTTCCTAGGCCCCTACCAGAGGCCTCCTCTCCCATCTAAAACAAAGCCCTGGGCAGCCTTGCCCCTGCCTGCCCCTCAGACTCCACGCCCACCTCGGCCTGCCCCTCCCTCCCTCCCTGCCCGCCCCGCAGCCACACTGCCCTGCTGGTCCTCTGCTGGGCCTGGGCCTCCGCTCCCCCATGGCCTGGTCTTGTTACGAGAGGTCCTCGCACTGCCCGTCTGAAACCACGTTCTCATCTCTGTAGTTCTGTCACCACGTTTTACCGCTTTCCCAGAAGCAGCCACTACCTGGCATGTGTTATCTTTCCCTCTTATCTATTTACTCGCTTATCTGCCTTTTCTCCCTCTCATCTGTCCGTGTCACGTGCACAGAGCAGTACCCAGCAAATAATAGGTGCTCCAGTGATATTTGTTTAACGGCTCATCTCCTTGATTCGGTACAAACACCCCAGAGGCTCACACATGCTGCAGAGCCTGGACCTCAGGCCCCCACGGAGCCCACAGCCTCACCCACACTCTGCGTCATACACACAGTCTGCCTGCCGGGTCCCCTCTGGCTATACATCTTCTTCCACCCGCTCCAAACCCTCAGCACATCAGGGAGGGTAGTGCTTCCAGTGCCGCCTCATGACTGGAGACCTGCTGAGGGCCTGACCACCCGCCAGAGAGCTCAGCCCCACAGCCGAGCTTGAGTCCTCCTCCTACCAGTGTGTGGCTGGCAATTCTGTGCAGAGCTCCTCTCTGAGCCTCAGTTCCTCAGTTTCCCTGTTCATCCAAGGAGGGACTAGAAGTACAGGGGTCGGCAAACTTTAAAACATGCTAGATTATGCCCTAGCTGTTTTGGCTCAGTGAATAAAACATCGGCCTGGTTACTGAAAGGTCCCATATTGACCCCTGTCCCTGGCTGGTGCGCATGTAAGAGGCAACCAATCAAAATGTCTCCCTTGCATCAATGCTTCTCTGTGTGTCTCTCCTCCTCCCTTCCACTCTCTCCAAAAATCAATGGGAAAAATCCTTGGCTGAGGATTATCAAAAAGTAAAGTAAAGTAAAAATGCTAGATTCAAGTGCTGGATGCTGCCATTGTAGTGCAGAAGCAGCCGCAGCCAGGATGTGACTGAAGGAGCAGGGCTGTGTTCCAATAAAACTTTATTCATAAAATCAGGTGGTGGGCCACATGTGGTCACGGCCACTATTTGCTGACCCCTGCAATAGACTGCCCTCAAGGAAACACAGTCAGGATCGTCTACCATTTCTGAGGCGCCTGAAGGCATCCGGAGGAGGGGCTTGGCCAGGCAGACTTACCTACTCAGGTAGAAGGCGAAGAGGTTCTTAGATAGGAGGCCTTGATTCCACATGCTGTCGAAGACCGGGGTGGTGTTTTGGAGGGCAAGGGAGGGGTAGGCCAGTCCCATTATGCCGTCAAAGTCCGATATTCTCAAGGTCTTGCCGAAGTCAAACCAGGTTAGGCCAACTGCCTGGGATTTGCACACCAGGTCCCCGACCTGTTGGGGGGAGTGTGGTCTCATGTGAAGATTTGGGAAGCAGAGCTGGGGCTGGGCCTAGGGGGTGGGGGTGGCCAGGGAGGATGATGCCACCTGTACCCTAGGCATGAGATGAAGTGTGGCTGCGCTGGAGGTGCCAGAGCAGCATCCACTATGCATTGCCGAGGAGTCCGACCTTTGCCCACCCTCCTGCTAGTAACACCCTGGCACTAAAACACCCCCATCCCCTGCACAGCAGGGTGACTGGGGAGCGGGCCAAGTGGGCAAAGTTCCCCCACACCTGGTACAGCCCCCAATGAGCAGAGAGGCGGGATCATCTTGATTTTGCTGTTCCTGGGATCTGTAGCCAGAAATGAGTGAAGGAATCCTTAACGGTTTGCTTAGTGGATAGAGCCTCAACCTGCACATGGAAGGTTCCCATGTTACAGGTTGTGGCTGGATCCCAGGAGGCAGCCAATCAATGATTCTCTGTCACCATGGATCTTTCTCCCTGTCCCTTTTCTCTCCCTTCCTCTTTGCAATCAATGAAAAAAAGGCTTCCTGGGAAACCTGTGTGTGTGTGTGTGTGTGTGTGTGTGTGTGTGTGTGTGTGTGTCTGTGTGCATGTATGTGTGCCTTATATGTGTTTGAGTATGTGCATGTGCGCATAGGTGTGTGGGTCAGGAACTTTGGTCAGGAAGCCCAGTTTTTTCAATTCTCAAAGGCCCCCAGAGTAAGACCTTTTACGCAGGGCTGTCCTCCACCCGTGGCCTGCTTCCTCTACCCTGGTGTCTGGAGCACTCAGCAGCCCTGGACACCCAGATGCGTTCTGCCCTCTCCCGGGAAATCCCCCACAGCTGCCGAGCCCTGTCTCACACCCCAGCTGTGCTGCTCCAGGTGTGGGCCTTGGGTAGGCCCGCCCCCTCTCCCTCGGGTCCCTCCTCTGCGTGCCCCGTGGGTTTGTTGCAGGATTAGACTCATTATTACCAGGGGCGTGCCCAGCACTCTGCCTGGCACAATCTGGAAATATAAACACAGGTTTTCCTCCCGGCTGGTGTGGCTCAGTGGCTGAGCGTCTACCTATGAACCAGGAGGTCAGGGTTCCATTCAGATCAAGGGCACATGCCAGTCTTTTGGGCTCAATCCCCAGCGGGTCTTGCAGCAGGCAGCCGATCAGTGAGTCTCACATCTCTGATGTTTCTATCTCTCCCTCTCCTTTCCTCTCTAGAATTCACAAAAATATATATTTAAAAAATAAATAAAAACGGGTTTGTCCTCACCTCTCCCTGCTCCCCGCAAAACCAGCCTCGAGTTCACCACGGGCAAGAGCTGCAAATGCCGCCTCTCCAATGCTTTGGCCACTCAGGGGCTTGTCCCCACAGCACTGATTCCCAAGACAGTAGGTGAGCAAATGGGGGACTCTGAGGGAGACGGTGCGTCCAGCTGACCCTGCATCTGGTGCCCTGAGCAGTGAGCAGAGGTCCAGGCTCCCACTACTGCAGCCCCTTCAAATTACACTATTGATGACCAAATTATTTTAATTGATTTAATTGCTATACACAAATATAATATTTAAAAAATAGGGGGGAAAAAACTAAAGATTTTAAGGTAGCAATTATTCTTTAGTACAGAAAACGACAACAAACCTACAAAAGCCCTGCTCCCACTCACCCGCACGTCATCATAGCCCAGCACCCCGACCACTCTGCCGGACCCGTAATCCAGGTCGAAGCGCTGGGTCGTGTTCCGGAAGGTGGAGGATGCCCGAGGGTCAAAGATTTTGTGTGAGCCTGCGGGTGGAGAGCCAGTGTGTCCTTCAGTGGCCAGAGCCCAGGTCAGGGATGGGGACAGGACTGGGGTGGGAACCATGAGGGGCCCAGGCATTTACCACAGAGGAAACTGGGGCAGGAGATGGAGGGCACCCACAGTGGAGTCGAGCCCGTGTCAAAGATGACCCTGAACTCCTGAGGGGGTGTTCCAATGCTGATGGTGCCAACGTAGTACATCTGCCGGGCAGGAGAGGGCAGTTAGACCAGGCCAGGCTGCCCAGTCAGCCCTGATCCCCGAGAGGCCTGCTTTGATGAGGCCGTCCCTGTCTCCTGGAATCCCTTTCCCACCAGCACACCACACAGCCTCAGCTCAGGCGGTGCCTTCATTTGAGTTTCCCATGTTCCCCTGCAGCTCTGTAAATTCTCCCAGCCTTCAAGGCCCAGTTAGCCTGCTCCCTCCTCCGGGAAGCCCTCCCAGGTCACCCAGGCCTCTGTCTCCCAACTCAATGCCAGTGATGCCACTATCAGAGGCGGCCCTTTGGTTTGGCCTTTATGTTCTTGCAGACCAGGCCAGACCCTCTGTTCTTGGCAGCCATAGCACCCTGCTGGTGTGTTATAGCCTCCACACTGCAGGGGCTCAGGGACTCTTTGCTGGGGTCATTCTCCGGGCGTCCTCTGTCTGGGTGTCAAACTGGAGTCCCCGTGGAGGCAGCGGTGGGCCATGTTCAGAAGGACAGAATCTGCCCAACCAGCACCTGGTCCGCAGGGCCCAGTGACGTGTCCTTGGGCCAAGATGGATGTCTGCCTGCCACCTGACCATGGCTGGACTTGGTCACCACAGACCAAGAACCAAGGGGGAGTGCCTTCTCCTCGGGGAGGGTCTCAGACCCCATAGCTTTGCTGCCTGCAGGAGCCCTTTCCCCTCTAGGCTCCCAGCCCTGTGTGAACCCCAGTGCTGGGCCTGCACCAGGGAAGGCTGTGGGCTGGTCCCGCACACTCACGTCCATGTAGTTCCTCAGGGGTTCCTTGGTGATGCCCTTTTTGCGCAGGAACTGATAGGCATGGCTGTGGGGGTGCCGCCGGAGGTAGTCTCTCAGCAGGTCCTTCTCCCGCAGGCTTTCCGGTGTGGACTTGATCTTTGTTAGAGGGATGCTTCCCCGGGAAAGACAACAGATAAGACAGCAGCTCCCCACCCCACGGTTCAGTGTGGCCGCCATGCCTGATGCTGGAGCCGTACCGCGTCATCCCCGAAGATGTTCCCAGCCATCTTATGAAGGGCAGCCCCCACTAATGCAGGCAAAGGCCGGACAATTGTCCCAGGCCTTAGCGCAGGGCCTGTGGCAGCCCCGGGGAAGCCACAGGCCCAAGCCCAGCTTCCCTTTCCCATCATAAAGAAGTGGGGTGAGGACAGGCCTCTCGCGGGGTGTCTGGGTTTTTGAGACAGACCAAAAGACTTGACCCAGGGACCTTGACCCTGAGCCAGTCTGTCTCCATTGTTATCTGACCGGTTCCCTCTCCATGAACCCTGGAGGGAGCGGGGTGGGGATCACCACATTTACAGGAGGAACCTGAAAGGCAGGGCATTGGTGACCTGGCTGTGGCCACCTGCTCATTAAGGCAAAACTAGGTCCTAGGGACCCTCTGGACCCTTCTGCAGGGTCAAGCAGAGGGGAGGCTGGAGGTGGGCGAGGGAGCCCGGAGATGGGGAAGACAACATCGCCCAACAGGACCACCCACACAGCTGCTCAGGTGGTGCCATGAGGAATCCTGGGGGCCCCATCCACACAGGGGCAGCCTGGTGTTGTGCAGCCCCAGACCTGTCCCTGAACCCCTGTCCCCCAGTGCAGGTGGCTAACTACTCATGAATTCATGGAGATGTGGCGCTGACCGGTGTTGCTCAGTGGATACACCTGTGAACTTAAAGGTACCGGGTTTGAGTCTGCCCAAAAGGCACTTACCTCGGTTGCAGGCTCCTGCATGGTCATTGCTCATGCAGAAGGCAACCTCTTCCTCTGTTCCTAAAAATCAATGGGAAAATATCCTATGGATGAATTAAAAATTAAAAAATACAGGTAGACACGGACTTTAGGACAGGGAATGATGACTTTCCCTTGTTCTCCCTGCGTGGTGGAAGGAAGGATAAGGGGACACTGAGAGAGAGGCCAGAAAAGAGCTGTCCCCATACTCACGTGACCAGGCACTCAGAGAGGGCCACCAGGCTGAGGAGCCCGATCCACCTCATTATGTGTTCTTCCCTTAGCTGTGTCCTCCGGAAGGCTCGGGTTGGAGCATGGGGCAATGGGCCAGCGATGTGATATATATATGGTCTGACTTGCACTCGTGATCCGCGGGAAGGGAGGCTAATGGCCCCCATAAAACAGTACAAGCCTCTGGATAAGATCATTATTCCTATCAGCACTGCAAATCTGCTGATAAGATCTCTATTCTCATCAGCATTCCGGATTGGGATGCGTGGCAAAGGGAAAACTTAGAAAAAGTTCAGTATAGGGAGATCTCTATCATAATCTCTTCCTTGGGGCATGGCTGGGGGACAGACCAAACCACATGACCTCCAGAGGAGTGGGAAGACCCCTCTCACTTGGAGGTAAAGCCACCAATCCTATCCAATGAAGAGGGACTATGCTAAGTGACCATCACCGGTTCACAAAATGACTGCACCCACAGCTGAGGCCACGTTCCCATAAGGATTCTTAAGGAGCAATCTGCAGGGACCTGAGGCTTCACCCTCCCCTACCCTCATGGGACTTGACAGGGGACCTCAGGCTCTGTCCCCCACCTGGCAGGGCTTGACAGGAGGACCTCTGGGTATGCTTCTCCTCCTGCTGCTGGGCTAGGGGACCGAGGCTGCTCCCAGCACCAGGCCTGGGGACCTGAGACTGGGCCCCCTGACTGGCTGGGCTTGACAGTGGACCTCAGGTTGTGCTCCCCATCCAGCAGAGATTGACAGGTGACCTCAAGTTGAACCCCAAGTGCTGAGTCAGGAAACTTAGGCCACACCACTGTCCATTATGAGGAAGGGGTTTGACTGAGGACCTCAAGGCCCAAACCCCACTCCAATCTGTGCTGGGGTCCTCAGGCCACCCCCTTGTGCTGCCCAGGGCCAGGGTACCTGAGGCTACACCCCCTGTCTGGCAGGGCTTGACAAATGAGGGACTCCCCGGGTACAGATCTAGCCCAATGAGGGCTGGAGGTGTGGCAGAGTCTGGGTCTAACGTGATTTTGAGGTGATGTTGATGGGTGGAGACATGACTCTGGGTCCTGTGGTGAGCCCCATACTCTGACAGGAGGAAGGTTTTCATATTCATTTTACTAATTTTTTTTCATCTCTGACACTTATAGAGAATGGGCTAATTGCAATATTAAATTACTTCCTCTAAATAATTACCTTTTAATATGCATGAATTTTGGGCAGCAGGTCACTATTTTCAGCATACATGTCCTTTTTCAATCCTGATTTTAATAAATAATCTGTTTTAAGGCATTTTGTGGGAGAGTCAGGAAGATTTCAGCAGGGACTAGATCTAGGTGAGATGGGAGTTAATTTTGTTTGGGGTAACAGAGAATTGTGGGCCTACACAGTGTCCCCCAAAAATGTATGCAAGAATCACCAGCTGGTAGCTCTGTTGTGAAAATGAAATGCACTTTAATAACCACTGCGTGTATCATTATCCAAAGCCTGCGGTCCATGTTGGGGCCACCTGTGTATTCTGTGAAGTGATACCTCTGCTTACACTATCACCGTACACATGAATAAAGGGGAAGGCCTGTCAGTGCGGGGCTGGAAGAAACGGGTTTGCATAGCTGCTGTGCATGGAATGGTGTCCACTGAGTCATAAGTTGGAGCCTCACTCCCCATAAGCGTTTCCCTCAGCGTTTTCTGGCAATGGGGCTGTTAGGTGACTTCATTGAGGTGAGGTCACGAAGGTGCCTGCCCCTGCTTCTGCTCCTGCCCTCGCCCTCCCCTCCCCCCATGAGAGACACAGCTGAGGCCCAGCTCAGCCCCAGCTGGGCTCCCTGCCTCCGGCCTCCCCAGCCTGGGTGGAGAGAAAGATTGTCTGTTTGATGCTAAATGATGAAACAAAGCCTCGTGATACTGTTTGGAAAGCTGCTGTGTTTGAAGGGACAAGAGGCTTAAACACTGTCATTTGGAGCTTCTGTCTGTATCGATGCCCTGAGGGGCCCAAGAGCACTGGAAGAGGCGGCCTCCAGGGCCAGTCCGGGAACCTCTCCTGCCCGTTTCCCGCTCCTCCGGAACCGGACCCACCACCCCCAGGGCTGCGCTGTGATCCAGCTGGAGAAGTGGGAGCCACCTCAGGGCCTGGAAGTGGGAGGAATGAGGAAACGCTGAGGGAAATCGCTGCTTCGCCTTTGCAGCGGGGGAAGGCACAGGCCTGGTAGCAGCCTCCACACCACGTGGTGAGCCGCGGGGTCTTGAAAGGGAAGGGGGATTTCTTTTTTTTCATAAAGATTTTTATTGATCAGAGACAGGAAGGGGAGACAGAAGAGAGAGAGACATCAGTGATGAGAGAGAGTCATCAACTGGCTGTTTTCTACACACACTGGCCTTGTGCCCTGACCAGGAATTGGACCTATACCTACTGGTCCAAAGGTCAATGCTCAACCACACGCCACCCCGCAGGGCTACGGGGGTTTCTATTGCAGTACCCCCTCAAGTTGGTACCCCTCCGTATGACAACCCTGTCCAGCCCAACGAATCACCTGGCAGCTGTCCACCAGGCAGTCCCAGGCTCTCCCGCTTATGATGGCAGGTACACACCACCTTGTCTGCCAGCCCATCCTGCTACATGACGGCAGCACCAGGCCATCCAGGCCCGGCCACCGAGTGTCTGGCTATCACTGACACTCAGTATGGATCAAGTCCAGTTTCCTGACCTGGAGACAGGCTGAGCACTGACCTATGAACCAAGAGGTCAAGGGTCAGTCTCAAAACAGGGCACATGCAACAGGCAGCCAATCAATAATTCTCTCTCATGATTGATGTTTCTGTCTCTTTCTCCTTCTCTGAAATAATAAACAAACAAACAAACGAACAAATAAATAATTTCAGAGAGGGAGGAGAGACAGAGAGAGAAAGAAAGAGAGCGAGTGGGCCGGGGCACTATGGGCAAGGATGGGCATCACCGGGGTCCCCACTAACAGCAAGTTGAGGTCCGGCCTCAGGGTCAGGCGCTCCTGCTGATGCCTGTGGCCACCCTTTAGGAAGGAAGAGAGGAACCAGGTTCTGCCCTGAAACGGCCACTCCTGGGCCCAGGACCACCCGGGGAGAGGGCACAGCATCCTGGTCCTTTGGGTGCCGGGCTTTCGCCAGGAGCCAGAGCAGGAGGCCAGTCAGTAGTGAGCTGTCCCCTGTGCTGCGGGCGCGGTGGGGCTGGGCCTCCGGCTTCTCTGCGCCCCGGGCCCAGGAGACACTCCTGCTGTTGACAGCCCTGCTCTCCCTCAGGCTGCACACAGCACAGAGGCCACTCTTCTGGGAGGGGTGACTCATTGCTGGTAACTCACTGGCCAATGTCTGATGAGGTCACTGTGAGGGTGCCTGTGTCCTGGATGCCCAGTGCGTCCAGGGTGGAAGGACGACTGGACAAGTAGCAATTTACTGGGCTTGGTTACCGTGGGTCTTTGCAGTTGCTGTTCCCCGCCTGGAACGTTCTTCCTCAGCGCTCTGCATGGCTGGCTCCTTCTTCATATTCAGCTGTCCTTCTGCACTGCCTGTCCTCCGTGAGGTGTGCCCTGGCCACGCTGGTCCCCGGGCACAGACCTTAACTCATTTAAGGAGCACAGAGACACAGAATGCATGTTCCCAAGTGCTTTGGATGGGAGCCCAATGGGGTGAGAATGTCCCCAATTTATAGATGAACAAACCGAGGCTGGGGGAGTTAAACTGCCTTGAGGACATATGGCCAGTGAGTGCCTGGGAGGTGAACCCAGGTCTGCCCACAGATTTCCTGCTCTGGACCACGCTGCTGCTTAGGGCTGGATGGCCAGGAGGTGATGCCCAGGAGAGAGCGGGAGGAGGGATGGGAGATGCCGGGGTCTCGTCCATGAAAACTATCCATTCTCTTAGTGAACACTCTTTGTTGTTGTTTAAATTGATTACAGAGAGGAAGTAAGAGGGAGAGAGAGAGAGAGAGAAACATCAATGATGAGAGAGAATAACTGATCTGCTGCCTCCTGTGTGCACCCCACTGGTGCCAAGATCACAACCGAGGCATGTGCCCTGACCGGGAATTGAACCATGACCTCCTGGTTCTTAGGTCGGTGCTCAAACCCTGAGCCACTCAGGCTGGGCAAACACCTCTGTCCTTTAGAGAATAACGCTTGGCATTTTCCTGCTCTTAAAAGCTATCACTGAAAACATCCTAATGAAAGCATAAGATGAGAGGAGCAATTGCCCATGTGCTTCCTCCCGGATATGACTGTTGTCACATATCCGTTGGTCTTTTTGTGCCGTACGTGTAGCGTTAGCAGTAGTTCATGCTGCTGTGGGACTGACACTGCCCAAAGGTTTTCTGTAGGTTATCACATGGAATCTTCACCACAGACCCAGAAGGTGGGACTGGTTTTTCCTGTCGTGCTTTAGGTGTAGTACTGGTACAGTCTGATTGACATTTATTTCCCGCTTCATCAAAGCCACCATTTCAGGCATATTGTTATGTATGACTTAGGGTATTCATGGAGGTGTATAGCCATCCCATGATTTAATTTTAGAACATTTTTGAGACTCCAAAAAGCAACGCTATACACATTAATAGCCAACCTTCATTTCCAACCCTGCCCTTGCCCCAACCACAAGAGAAGATTCATATTTGATTAACCAGAGGCCCGCGGCATGAAGATTTGAGCAAGAATAGGCCTTCCTTCCCCTGGCTTCCCTCCTGGCTGCCCGGGAGCCTGCAAGTCCTCAATCCTGGCTACAGAGCTGCTCCTGTATGTCCCTCTGTCCACAGCCCTTCCCTTCATAGCGGGTGTCCTGCCCTGCCCACCGCTGCCCGCTTACATATGCAAATTTACCCACCATATTTGTTGGGTGAATTTTCACACTCAGGATAGGCTGTAGGTCGTCATGGATGTACAGTCAATGTGCATATTTTTCTTTTATTAGTGTAGATTATTTTTTATTGCAGTCAGAACATTTAACATGAGATCTACTCTCATTAAAGGTTTTCTTATTTTCACTAGAGAATATTTTTCCTTTTTTTAAAAAAAATTTTTTATTTTATTATTTTTTTTTTTGAGAGAGAGAGAAAGAGAGAGAGAGAGAGAGAGAGGGAGGGAGGGAGGGAGGGAGGGAGGGAGGGAGGGAGGAAGTTGGGGATATAGAGAGAGGAAGAGTCAGAGAACCATTGATGTGAGAGAACCATCAATTGGTTGCCTCTTGAACCTGTGGCCCATCATGTGCAGGACAACACCCTAACCACTGTACCACACTGGGCAGGACTAAACTAAATTTCAAGTGCACAATGGAGTATTGCTAACTACAGGCCCAGTGCTACATTACAGAGCCCTAGACGTACTCACCCTGCATAACCCGCGTTACTGAAATATTCCTGTTGAATAGCAACCTCCCCACTCCCCCTTCCCCTGGTCCCTCAGCCTGTGCAACTGGCAGGGGTTTCTTCTCCTTGTCGCTGAGTAACATTCCATCGCACGGCCGTACCTCGGATTGCTCATCCTGGCACCGGGTGATGGGCGCTTGCCTGCTTCCACGTCTTGGCTGTTGTGAACAGCGCTGTAAGGGGTATGCGGTGCGGCTTCCTTCCACATCCTGATTTTAATTTTTTGGAGAAAAATCCAGAAGTGTGGTTGCCTGGGGTCTTATAAAACTTGTATGTTTAATTTTCCGAGGCACCGCTACATCGTCCCTATAGTAGCCGCACCACGTGACACTCACAGGAACCGTGCACAGGCTCACCCACCCATGCTGGCATGTGTGTCTTGGAGGTGGCCACTCCCAGGTGTGGAGGGATATCGTATTTTTGTTTGCATTTGCGTTTTCCTGATTATTAATGAGGGAGGAGGTGTTCTTACCACAGAATTACAGAATAGAAAACCAACATCCAGAGTGAGCTGGCATAATGTCACAGGACTGGTCACAGGACTGTACTTACTGAGGCCCTCATATGCGCCTGGTACATACCCCTCAGAGCTAGTACTTGAACCCCCACCAAAGAGCCCTGGGCTGTGCTGGTGTGCCCTGGGCAGCCATGTCTTCTAGGCCCTTCTGGAACCTGTATCCCTGCTGTTTGGGGTTCTGCCATTTTCTCCTAATGTCCTAATAGAATGCTCTCAAGGCTTTCAACCTGCTTCTAAAACACGGCTGTGAGTCCTGGTAGCGTTGGAGGGCAGCCACAGATTCTTCTATCACCCACAGCTGCTGTTCCCAACCTCCTGTCCTGGCCAACTGGTGGTCCCTGATACCCAAAGACTGGGGACCCCGAGTCCTACAGCATGTCTGCACTTTTGGCGACCACTCTACCCAACTCCTGCCAGTGGTTCTGAAGGAAACTGTCAATCACCATCCAGTAGGGGCCATGTGTGCAGGTGGAACCAATCATAGTCCCCCATATCCTTCCACGTGATTGGTGCAGGGCTGGATACATGACCTGAGGTGGACCAATCAGACCCCTCCTTGGTGCTTTGCTCATTTCCAAACCTTCAGAAGGTGAAAGGCTGGAGCTGGGAGTGGCAGAGCTCTTGGCCTGGAGCAGGCTGCCAGGGGAATGCTGGCAGGAGAGGAATCAAAGGAGTTGGAAGGGCAGAGGCCAGAGGGAGGACAGGCTGGTGGGTTTTGATTTCTTGGGTGCAGCAACCACGCTGTGTGGACCTGCTCTGGTCCTTCATCTGGGCCCCAGGCAACCCAGTTCAGTGCCAGGGCCAGCCTGAGAGGTTGAACTGGGCTGAGGTAGGGAGGTGGCAATTGAGAAAAGAAAGAGAGGAAAGCAGAGTTGAGAGGACTACAGGTAGCCATTGACTGACTGTAGCAAATTTATTAACTGCGCAATGCTTTTTATACACAAAACACTGAATAGCAGGTCTGTGAAGAGGAATGTATTCTTTGTTCCTCTTAATCTCTAAGGGAGAGACAGAGCAGAAGGACAAATTATCGGTACAGGAAATGTCAGTAAATAGTTACAGACTTCTTGGCAAGCCATGAAAGGTTGCTCTCATTCTACTGATAGTCGCCATCCAGACAAGTCAGGGAAATCTGTGTGGGTAGGGGGCCAGCCCTGCTAGCCCCTTCAAGTGCAAGGACCCTGTCAGCTTACACCCGATCTCCAACAGTTCAGGGCCCTTCTTTTTAAGCCTGTGGAGGCCGGTCCCCTCCCTGTTGGTCCAGAGGAGATTCCAGAGCCCTGCCTGCCTGTGCCGCACTTCCCAGACCCAAGCAGAGGCACCATTCGTATGAGCGCCATTGGAAATGAGACTGTTTATTAAAAATCAATGTTATTTTAAACATCAGTTTGTTTATGATCTTTTAGAGGGAGAGAAAGGGAGAGAAAGAAACATCGCTGAGAGAGAAACATCAATGGACTGCCTATTGCATGGTTCCTCCTGGGGTTCGAGCCCAGGGCATGCGCCCTGCCCAGGAATTGAGCCAGTGACCTGTGAGTGCTTGGCACAAGGCTCAATCACTGAGCCACACCGCTGGGCATAAACGCAGTCCTTCCTTTTCCACTGAGAAGAGGGCTTGGCAAAGCCCCATATGCAGCTGTGCTGGGGACACAGGGACTGTGTGAATCCTTGGGGCAGGCCGGCAGCCACCAGGAGGGGTGTCCACGTCTATAGCCTTGCAGGAGCCAAGCCGATCCTGTTGTTGGCCCGATCGTAGACAGTGAAATAGAGCCGCAGGAAGACGTCCCCCAGGACCCAAGAGCTGGTGATATCTGAGCCAAACATGGTGGCGAAGCAGCGGCCCGTCTCCTCCTGCAGGGGAGGAAGCACAGCCCTCAGCCACCCTGTCCCAACCCCCTCAGGCCTGGGCGGCAGCTTTATCCCCCTCCCCCTGGACCCTCCGCTTGGCTCTTTGCTCTGAGAGAATCCCCGCCTGCCCCCCTTCACCCCAATCATCTTCCAAACCCAAATCTAGCGCCTGGGCAGCCTTCCCTTGCCCCTGTGCCCTCCTTGGCAGTGCCAACCGGGTGGGGAGGCTTCCCCAGGGCTCCCTGTGTCTTCAGCCTCAGCACATGGGCTTACAGGTGCCTCCAGGCTTCGGACTGAGATATTTTCAGTTTCTCCGTCGTTGGGCTGCCCTAACCTGCTAGGCACACTGTGGGGAACTGGCACTTCTTGAGCCTCGACTATGTGCCAGGCAATGCCTGGTCTTTATCTGACCACACCCCAAAGGGGGCTTGGTCCCCATTACACAGACAGGGAATTGGGGCCTCCAGGGGGCATTTGCACCCTAGGACTAGGGTGACCATATGATGTATCACTCAAGTCAGGACACTTGGAGATGGGAGGGAATACAGTTCCTGATTATGGGGAGACATGGGGAATGTCCCCAGTCAGCCCCCCTATCCCTACTCTTTGGCTGTTTCCAGTTCCTGCATATGTTCCCTGTCTATTGGTCCGATGCCCGGGTTGAACTGACGCTCTGTGAGGGCCAGGCCATTAGCGCGCCCTCTCCTGGAGCCTGGCCCTGAGCCAGCACAGGATGCTGCTCAGAGTTCCCCCAGGGCGATGGGTGCCCACACCCCCTTCTGTCAAGAGGCTGTGCTGTGGGAGGTGCCTTCCCAGCCAGGGCTGCTGGGCAGCATCTGCAATGGCACAGCGCGGCCTCCAGGGGTCCTCCCGGAGCCAGAGCACCAAGGGCCTCTCACCCTCCTGATGTAGGCGCTGGCTGGCACTGGATATGCGATGCCATTGATGGTGAAGACAATGTCAGGCAGGCTCGGGATGGCCGTGCAATTGGCGAGGTACTGTCAGAGAGAGAGGGAGAGGGAGGTTGGCCCAGTGGGTGCTTCTGTGTGTGGGGAGCTCGATGTGACCCTGTGCATGACCCCTCACCCAGCCAGATCCTATCGTCCGAATGCTGATCTTCCTCAGAATGTTGAGCATGGGGATGGTTGGGCCAAACATCAGCGAGGTCCCGGTATCCAAAATAGCCTGGCAGCTGTTCGCACAGGCCACGACCTTGCCGTCCATGGAGATGCTGAGGGAGAGAGCAGGTGCCAGGGTCACTCATGGCCTCTCTCACCTCAACCCCTCCCTGCCGCCTGAGTACAGCCTGCAGCTCCCGCCAGCCTCTGTGTCCCTGTGTTCAGCCACACTGGCCTTCCTGGGCCTCCTCTCAGGTCTGGAAGGCATTGTGCTCTTTGTGCCCCAGGACCTTTGCATGTGCTGTCACCCTTCCTCTACCCTCCCCTGCCCCTTTGGCTGATCTCTCCTGCCCTCCAGGGTTCAGATCAGTCACCACTTTTTCAGGGAAGTGTCCCCCCAGATTAGATCAGGCCCCTCTCGTCCTCCAGAGGAGACTGGCAGAGCCTTCCTGGTTTCCAGAGTGCATCCTGGTGGAACCCTGTTTGCTTCAATGCTGTCGCTCATGCATGTCTGTCCTCCATTTCGGGTGAGGAAGCAGAGTCCTCTACCCCTCCAACGCCGGTGCCGAGCGCACAATGTACTATTGACAGTGTTTACCGAGGGAATGACAGGGCATTTGAATGAAAGTGTTCAACGGGAGACACGACCTGCTATCCGACCAGTTATGAAGGCCACATGGAAAAGATGGAGGTTCCTGGGACCCAGGTGCTCAAAGAGGTGGGCGGGAGTGTTGTTCCCTCCTGCCTCTCCCCCTCTCCACAGACCCCTGGCCAGGCAACACCTCAGCCAGTCCAGGGCGGGGGATGTGGGCCCCGAAGCACAGTTTAAGCTTCTGATTCTTACATGCACCCCCTCAGTGATCGCCCCTGATTCTCAGCCACCCGAGTCCTTGCTTCCCAATACTCTCGGTCACAACCCTGCCCCTTGGCACCCAGACGGGGGGCGTGGGGATCCCTCTATGTGATTTGCTTTCAGTTCCCCAGGACGGCTTCCTGGTGTTTCCAGCGCAGGGAGTAGGGTGGGGGGTCTTATAGTTGTGGTTTTACTGGCTCCGCTGCCTATACGTGGCACCCGGTTTGCTGGGAACCCCTCAGGTCTAGCAACAAGGGATGTCCTTGTTCGGATGATGGAATTCTCCTTGACCCCTTCTCACTGTGCTTGCTCCAGTCTGGGGGGTGCAGCCCTCCCACGCCACCCCAGCCGCTGACCTGAGGGCTGGGCCCCATGCCTGTCCCTCCTCCTGGTGTTCCGTGACCTGGCCCAATCCCATTTCTCTGGTCAGGACCCTCGTCAGGGCCGTTATGAACCCATGTTGGTATGCGTGCCTGTAAGTGTCTTTGAATCTGTGTGTTTGCATGTTGTTTGCCTGTGCTGATGTAATAGTCCCTGGCAGAGCTTTCAGCAGGGGGTGGGGAGGCTTACCTGTCCACAGTGACCTGCCAGTGGACCTTCCTGCTCACCGGCACCCACTGGAGCCTGCCCCGGTGGTAGGAGTGGTCCACGCCGCCGAACATCACCACGCTGCCGTTCTTCTCATTGCTGGGGGGAGGGGCTCACGTGAGGGGAGGACAGTGGGTGGCGTTTCTCCAGTTCAGTGACCCAGGGGTGCACTGACCAACAACCACCCAGCCACACTGCAGGGCCCCACAGAGCAGGCACTGCTGGTACCCCCCCTGCTCCTATGGGAACTGGGCAGGAGGGCTAAGCACAGCCCAAGGTCGGCCTTCTGGCTACTGAGGAGCAAAACCAAGGTTTGAACTTGAGATTCTGCTGGGCTTTGGCTACAAACTTCTCTGAAGCCGGCCAGTCCCCCTGCAGCCCCAGAGCTCGAGGCACGTGGGGGGCTGATGTGCGGAGGGTCCCGGGTGGGTCCTCAGGCTCCCGCAGGCTGACTCACGAGCCTGCAACACGCCACCAATGGCACGCTCGCTCACTGGGCCCCATGGCCGCTGCCCCGTCCTGAAATCCCTCGTAGTTTTTCAATGAGGCCCCACATTTTCACTTGGCACCCCTTCCTGCAATGCAGTCACTGGTCCTGGGCTCAGGGGAACCTTGGCTGAGGGGAAGGAATCACCCCTGCCCGCCTCCCCCTCTGGCTGCGTCGAATCGATCAGCACATCCCGTGGCCTTTCCCTTCCTCCCATGTCCTGACCTCCACGGCTCCCCCTTTCCCTGCCTCCCTGTTCTGAGCTCCTGCTCTCTCTCTCCAAAGAGGCTGAGCAGCCTCGTCCCTGGCCTCGCTGCCTCCTCTCTGGTCCTTTATTGTCCAGCCAGTGCCCAGAGACATAGGTTGGACAATGTGTTCTACTTGCCTAGGCCCTTGCCAGAGGCCTCCTCTCCCACCTAAAACAAAGCCTGGGCCGCCTTGGCCCTGCCTGCCCCTCAGACTCCACGCCCACCTCGGCCTGCCCCTTCCTTTCTCCCTGCCCACCCCGCAGCCACACTGCCCTGCTGGTCCTCTGCTGGGCCTGGGCCTCTACTCCCCCATGGCCTGGCCTCGTTCAGAGAGGTCCTCGCGTCTGAAACCACGCTCTCATCTCTATGGTTCGTCACCATGTTTTACCGCTCTCCCAGAAGCAGCCACCACCTGGCATGTGTTACCTTTCCCTCTTATCTATTTACTCGCTTCTTGTTTGCCTTTTCTCCCTCTCACCTGTCCGTGTCATGTGCACAGAGCAGTACCCAGCACATAGTAGGTGCTCCATGGATATTTGTTAAACGGTTCACCTCCACGATTTGGTACAAATACCCAGAGGCTCAGCACATGCTGCAGAGCCTGGACTTCCAGCCCCCACTGAGTCCACAGCCTCACCCACACTCTGCGTCATACACACAGTCTGCCTGCCGGGCCCCTCTGGCCTACGCTTCTCCTTCCACCCGCTCCACACCCTCAGCCCATCAGGAGGGTAGCTCTTCCAGTGCCGCCCCGTGACTGGAGACCTGCTGATGGCTTCACCACCCGCCAGAGAGGACGGCCAAACAGCCAAGCTTGAGTCCCACTGCTACCAGTGTGTGGCTGGGCAATTCTGTGCAAAGCTCCTCTCTGAGCCTCATTCCTCAGTTTCCCCAAACATCCAAGGAGGAGCTAGAAGTACAGGGGTCGGCAAACTTTAAAAAATGCTATATTTTTCCCTAGCTGTTTTGGCTCAGTTAATAGAGCATCACTCTGGTGACTGAAAGGTCCCACATTGACCCCTATCCCTGGGTGGGGCACATGTAAGAGGCAACCAATCAAAATGTCTCCCTTGCATCAATGTTTCTCTGCATGTGTCTCCTCCTTCCTTCCACTCTCTCCAAAAATCAATGGGGAAATAATTTTGGCTGAAGATTATCAAAAAGTAAAATAAAGTAAAAATCTAGATTGCAAGTGCTGGATGCTGCCATTGTAGTGCAGAAGCAGCCGCAGCCAGGATGTGACTGAAGGAGCAGGGCTGTGTTCCAATAAAACTTTATTCATAAGAGCAGGTGGTGGGCCACATGTGGTCACGGCCACTATTTGCTGACCCCTGCAATAGACTGCCCTCAAGGAAACACAGGTCTGCATCCTCTACCATTTCTGAGGCGCCGGAAGGCATCCGGAGGAGGGGCTTGGCCACCCAGGCTTACCTGCTCAGGTAGAAGGCGAAGAGGTTCTTAGATAGGAGGCCCTGATTCCACATGCTGTCGAAGACCGGGGTGGCGTTTTGGAGGGCGAGGGTGGGGTAGGCCAGTCCCATTATGCCGTCAAAGCCTGATATTCTCATGGCCTTGCCGAAGTCAAACCTGGTCAGGCCAACTGCCTGGGATTTGCACACAAGGTTCCCGATCTGTGGTGGGTAGGGTGGTCTCATGTGAAGATTTGGGAAGCAGAGCTGGGGCAGGGCCAGGGGGGCGGCCGTGGGGGTGATGCCACCAGCACCCCAAGAATGAGCTGAGGTGCGGCTGCACTGTAGGTTCCAGAGCAGCACGCACCGTGCATTGCCGAGGATTCTGACCTTTCCCCACCCTCCTGCTAGTAACACCCGTGGCACTAAAACACCCCCATCCCCTGCACAGCGGGGTGACTGGGGAGCGGGCCAAGCAGGCCAAGTGCGCCCGCACCTGGTACAGGCCCCAATGAACAGAGAGGCGGGATCATCTTGTTTTTGGCGTTCCCGGGATCTGGGGCCAGAAATGAGTGAAGGGGACCTTAGCGGTTTGCTCAGTGGATAGAGTGTCAGCCTGCGGACTGAAGGTTCCCATGTTACAGGTTGTGGCTGGATCACAGGAGGCAGCCAATTGATGATTCTCTAAAACAATGCATGTTTCTCCCTCTTTCTCTCTTCTCCCTTCTGCTTTGAGATCAATGAAAAAAAGGCTTCCTGGGAAATGTGTGTGTGTGTGTGTGTGTGTGTGTGTGTGTGTGTGCGCGCAAGCGCATGTATGTGGGCCTTATATGTGTTTGAGTATGTGTGCATAGGTGTGTGTGTCAGGCACTTTGGGCAGGAAGCCCAGTTTTTTCAGACTCTCAAAGGCCCCCAAAGTAAGACCTTTTATGCAGGGCCGTCCTGCACCCGTGGCCCTGCTTCCCCTGCCCTGGTGTCTGGAGCATTCAGTAGCCCCAGACTCCCAGATGCATTCTGCCCTCTCCCGGGAAATCCCCCACAGCTGCCGAGCCCTGACTGGCACCCCAGCTGTGCTGCTCCAGATGTGGGCCTTGGGCAGGCCTGCCCCCTGTCCCTCAGGTCCCTATTTGCATGTATTATAGGTAGCAGGATTGCTTGCCCCGTGGAATTGTTGCGGGATTAGACTCATTATTACCAGGGGCGTGCTCAGCACAGTGCCTGGCACAAGCTGGGAATTTAAACATGGATTTTCTGCCCGCCTGGTGTGGCTTAGTGGCTGAGCGTCTACCTATGAACCAGAACGTCAGGGTTCCATTACGATCAAGGGCACATGCCAGTCTTTTGGGCTCAATCCCCAGTGGGGCATGAAGCAGGCAGCCAATCAGTGAATCTCAGATCTCTGATGTTTCTATCTCTCCATCTCCTTTCCTCTTTAAAATTCACAAAAATATATATTTAAAAAATAAATAAAAACGGGTTTGCCCTCACCTCTCCCTGCTCCCCGCAAAACCAGCCTCGAGCTCACCAGGGGTAAGAGCTGCAAATGCCCACCTCTCCTGCCATGACCGCTCGCTGGTCTGGCCACTCGGGGCTTGTCTGCAGAGCACTGTCTCCCCAAGTTAGATGGCCAGCCGCTGGGGGACTCTGGGAGACACGGTGCGTCCAGCTGACCCTGCATCTGGTGCCCTGAGCAGTGAGCAGAGGTCCAGGCCCCGCCCTGCCGCAGCCCCGCTCCCACTCACCCGCACGTCGTCGTAGCCCAGCACCCCGACCACTCTGCCGGACGCGTACGACAGATCGAAGTACTGGGTCGTGTTCTGGAAGGTGGAGGACGCCCGAGGGTCAAAGATTTTGTGTGAGCCTGCAGATGGAGAGCCTGTGTCCTTCAGTGGTCAGAGCAAGGTCAGGGACGGGAAAAGGACTGGGGTGGGAGCCATGAGGGGCCCAGGCATTTACCACAGATAGAACTGGGGCAGTCGATGGAGGGCACCCACAAGAGAGTCGAGCCCGTGTCAAAGATGACCCTGAACTCCTGAGGGGGCGTTCCAATGCTGATGGTGCCAACGTAGTACATCTGCCGGGCAGGAGAGGGCAGTTAGACCAGGCCAGGCTGCTCGGTCAGCCCTGATCCCCGAGAGGCCTGCCTCAATCAGGCCGTCCCTGTCTCCTGGAATCGCCTTCCCACCAGCCCACCGCACAGCTGAGGCTCAGGTGGTGCCTTCATTTGAAAGTTTCCCACGTTCCCCTGCAGCTCTTTAAATCCTCCCAGCCATCAAGGCCCAGCTGGCCTGCTCCCTCCTCCGGGAAGCCCTCCCAAGTCACCCAGGCCTCTGTCTCCCAACTCAATGCCGGTGATGCCACTATCAGAGGCGGCCCTTTGGTTTGGCCTTTATGTTCTTGCAGACCAGGCCTGATCCTCTGTTCTTGGCAGCCATAGCACCCTGCTGGTGTGTTATAGCCTCCACACTGCAGGGGCTCAGGGACTCTGCTGGGGTGGTTCTCGGGGTGTCCTCTACCTGGGTGTCAAACTGGAGTCCCCGTGGAGGCAGCGGTGGGCCTTGTTCAGAAGGACAGAATCTGCCCAATCAGCACCTGGTCTGCAGGGCCCAGCGACGTGTCCTTGGCCCAAGATGGATGTGTGCCTGCAGCCTGAGCATGGCTGGACCTGGTCACCACAGACCTAGAGCCAAGGGGGAGTGCCTGCTCCCAGGGAGGGTCCCAGGCTCCCCAGCTTTGCTGCCTGCAGGAGCCCCAACCCCTCTAGGCTCCGATCCCTGGGTGAACCCCAGTACTGGGCCTGTACCAAGGGAAGGGTGTTGGGTGGGCCCCGAACACTCAAGTCCTTGAAGTTCCTCAGGGGTTCCTTCCTGACGCCCTTTTTGCTCAGGAACTTGTAGGCGTGGCTGTGGGGGTGCTGCTGGAGGTAGTCTCTCAGCAGGTCCTTCTCCCGCAGGCTCTCTCTCATGGACTTAATCTTCGTCAGAGGGATGCTTCCCCGGGAAAGACACAGATAAGACAGCAGCTCCCCACCCCGCGGTTCAGTGTGGCCGCCATGCCTGGTGCTAGAGCTGCACCGCATCTTCCCCGAGGATGTTCCCAGCCATCTTATGAGGGGCAGCCCCCACTAACACAGGCAAAGGCCGGACAATGGCCCAGGCCTGAGCGCAGGGCCTGTTGCAGCCCTGCGAAGCCACAGGCCCGTGCCCAGCCTCCCTTTCCCCATCGTAAAGAAGTGGGGTGAGGACAGGCCTCCCACGGGTTCTGGGGCTTTGAGGGAGAGGTTGGACCAAAGGACCCTGACCAAGGGACCTTGACCCTGAGCCAGTGCTGTCTCCATTGTCATGTGACTGACTCCCTCTCCAAGAAGCCCTGGAGGGAGCGGGGTGGGGATCACCACGTTTACAGGAGGAACCTGAAAGGCAGGGCGTTGGTGACCTGGCTGTGGCCACCTGCTCATTAAGGCAAAACTGGGTCCCGGGGACCCTCTGGGCCCTTCTGCAGGGTCAAGCAGAGGGGAGGCTGGAGGTGGGCAGGGAGCCAAGAGATGGGGAAGACAACATCGCCCAACAGGACCACCCACACAGCTGCTCAGGTGGTGCCATGAGGAATCCTGGGGGCCCCATCCACACAGGGGCAGCCTGGTGTTGTTCAGCCTCCAGACCTGTACCTGGACCCCTATCCCCCAGTGCGGGTGGCTGGCTACTCATCAATGCATGGAGATGTGGCACTGACCTGTGTTGCTCAGTGGATAAACCTGTGGACTGAAAGGTCCAGGGTTTGAGTCTGCCCACAGGTGTGTACCTCGGTTGCAGGCTCTTCCCCTGCCTGGGCCCTGGTCAGTGCTCATGAAGGAGGCAACCAATAGATGTGTCTCTCTCAAATTGATGTTTCTCTCTGTCTCTCCCCTTCCCTTCCTCTCTCCCTAAAAATCAATGGAAAAATATTCTCCGGGGAGAATTAAAAAAAATAAATAAATGCAGGGAGACGCAGACTTTAGGACAGGGAATGATGATTTTCCCTTGTGCACCCCTGGGCAGTGGAAGAAAGGATAAGGGGACAGTGAGAGAGAGGTCGGGAGAGAGCTGTCCTCATACTCACGTGACCAGGCACTCGGAGAGGGCCACCAGGCTGAGGAGCCTGATCCACCACATCGTGCGTTATTCCCTTCACAGCTATTCCCCTCGGAAGGCTCTGGCTTGGAGTGTGCGCCAATGGGCCAGCGATGCCGATATATACGCTATGACCTGCCCTCGTGATCCGCTGGGAGGGCTGCTGATGGCCCCGATAAAACACTACAAGCCTCCCGATGATATTGATATTCCCATCAGCACTGCAAACCTGCTGATAAGATCTTTATTCCCATAAGCGTTCATGATTGGGGCACGAAGCACAGAGAAAACTTAGAAAAAGTTCAGAATACGGAGATCTCTATCATAATCTCTTCCTTGGGGCATGGCTGGTGGACAAACGCAAACCACATGACCTCCAGAGGAATGGGGAGACCCTGCTCACTTGGAGGTAAAGTCGCCAATCCTATCCAATGAAGAGGGACTATGCTACGTGACCATCACCGGTTCACAAAATGACTGCACCTACAGCTGAGGCCACGTTCCCATAAGGATTCTTAGGGAGCAATCAGCAGGGACCTGAGGCTTCACCCTCTCCAACCCTCATGGGACTTGACAGGGACCTCAGGCTCTGTCCCCCACCCGGCAGGGCTTGACAGGGGACCTCTGGGTATGCTTCCCCTCCTGCTGCTGGGCTAGGGGACCGAGGCTGCTGCCAGCACCAGGCCTGGGGACCTGAGTTCGGGACCCCTGACCATAGGGGCTTACAGTGGACCTCAGGATGAGCTCCCCATCCAGCAGAGATTGACAGGGGACCTCAAGTTGAACCCCAAGTGCTGAGTAGGGGAAGGTAGGTCACACCCATGTCCATCATGAGGAAGGGGTTTGACTGAGGACCTCAAGACCTGAACCCCACTCCAATCTGTGCTGGGATCCTCAGGCCATGCCCCTGTGCTGTCCAGGGACAGGGGACCTGAGGCTACACCCCCTGTCTGGCAGGGCTTGACAAAGGAGGGACTCCCCGGGTACGGATCTAGCCCAATGAGGGCTGGAGGTGTGGCAGAGTCTGGGTCTAATGTGATTTTGAGGTGATGTCAATGGGTGGAGACAGGACTCTGGGTCCTGTGGTGATCCCCAGACTGTGACTGGAGGAAGGTTTTCATATTTATTTTACTAATTTTCTTTCATCTCTGACACTTATATTACAGAGAATGGGCAAATAGCAATATTATATTATTTCCTCTAATTAATCACCTTTTAATATGCATGAATTTTGTGTACCAGGTCCCTAGTTTCAACATACATGTCCGTTCTCAATCCTGATTTGAATAAATAAGCTGTTTTAAAGCATTTAGTGAGCAAATCAGGAAGATTTCAGCAGGGACTAGATCTTAGGTGAGATGGGATCTAATTTTGTTTGGGGTAACAGAGAATTGTGGGCCTGCACACAGTGCCCCCCAAAAAATGTATGCACGGGTCACAGGCCGGTAGCTCCTTTGTGAAAATGAAATGCACTTTAATAACCATTATGTGTATCATTATCCAAAGCCTGTGGTCCATGTTGGGGATCACCTGTGTATTCTGTGAAGTGATAGCTCTGCTTATACTATCACCGCATCCAGGAATGAAGGGGAAGGCCTGTCAGTGCCGGGCTGGAGGAAACGGGTTTGCATAGCTGCTGTGCATGGAACGGTGTCCCCCTCTGAGTCATAAGTTGGAGCCTCACTCCCCATAAGATGCGACATGGCGATGGGTCCCTGGGAGGTAGGTGACTCCGTTGAGGTGAGGTCATGAGTGTGCCTGACCCTGCCCCTGCCCCTACCCCCCACATTGAGAGACACAGCTTATGCCTAGCTCGGCCCAGGGAGGAGGGCTCCCTGCCTCCAGCCCCCAAGCCTGCATGGAGAGAAAGATTGTCCGTTTGATGCTAAATGATGAAAAGAAGCCACGTCATACTCTGTTTGGAAAGCTGTTGTGTTTGAAGGGACAAGAGGCTTAAACACTGTCATTTGGAGCTTCTGTCTGTACTGATGCCCTGAGGGCCCAAGAGCACTGGAAGAGGCGGCCTCCAGGGCCAGTCCGGGAACCTCTCCTGCCCGTTTCCCGTTCCTTCTGAACCGGACCCGCACCCCCAGGGCTGCGCTGTGGTCCAGCTGGAGAAGTGGGAGCCATCTCAGGGCCTGGAGGTGGGAGGAATGAGGAAACGCTGAGGGAAATCGCTGCCTCGCCTTTGCGGGAGAAGGCACAGGTCTGGTAGCAACCTCCACACCACGTGGTGAGCCCCGGCGACTTGAAAGGGAAAGGTGTTTGGTTTTGTTTTTCATAAATATTTTTTATTGAATGAGACAGGAAGTGTGAGGGAAAGAGAAAGAGAGACATCAGTGATGCGAGAGAGTTATTAACTGGCTGCTTCTGCAAGCCCGGGCATGTGCCCTGACCAGGAATTGGACCTTGACCTCCCGGTCTGAAAGTTGATGCTCAAGCACTGGACACCACTCCTGGGCAGCGCGGGTTTCTATTGAAGAGCCCCCTCCAGTTGGTAGCCACTTCGTTTGACGACCCTGTCCAGCACAAGGAATCATGTGGCAGCTGTCCACCGGGCAGGCCCAGGGCTCTCCTTCTTGTGGTGGCAGGTACAGGCCACCTGGTCTGCCACCCCATCCCACTTCAGGGCGGCAGCACCAAGTGATCAAAGCCCAGACAGCGGGTGTCTGGACATCACTGACACTCAGTGTGGAGCAAGTCCAGACTCCAGATCCGGAGACAGGCTGAGCACTGACTTATGAACTAGGAGGTCATGGGTCAATCACTGATCAGGGCACATGCAAGAGACAGCCAATCGATGATTCTCTGTTATCATTGATGTTTCTCTTTCTCCTTCTCTGAAATAAATGAATAAATACATACATACATAAATTATTTGAGAGAGAGAGAATGAGGGAGTGATCAAGAGAGCGAGTGGGCCGGGGCATATGGTTATGGTTGGGCATCACCTGGGTCCCCGCAAACAGCAGGTTGAGGTCCGGCCTCAGGGTCAGGCGCTCCTGCTGATGCCCGTGGCCACCATTTAGGAAGGAAGAGAGGAACCAGTTTCTGCCCTGAAACGGCCACTACTGGGCCCAGGACCACCCGGGGAGAGGGCACAGCACCCTGGTCCTGTGGGTGCCGGGCTTTCGCCAGGAGCCAGAGCAGGAGGCCAGTCAGTAGTGAGCTGTCCTGTGCTGCGGGCGCGGTGGGGCTGGGCCTCCGGCTTCTCCGCGCCCCGGGCCCAGGAGAACCTCCTGCTGTTGACACCCCTGCTCTCCCTCAGGCTGCACACAGCACGGAGGCCGCTCTTCTGGGAGGAGTGACTCATTGCTGGTAACTCACTGGCCAATGTCTGATGAGGTCACCGTGAGGTTGCCTGTGGCCTGGATGCTCGGTGAGTCCAGTGTGGAAGGACGACTGGACAAGTAGCAATTTACTGGGTTTGGTTACCATGGGCCTTTGCCGTGTTCTCCGCCTGGAACGTTCTTCCTCAGCGCTCTGCATGGCTGGCTCCTTCTTCATATTCAGCTGTCCTTCTGCACTGCCCCTCCTCAGTGAGGTGTACCCGGGCCATGCTAGTCCCCGGGCACAGAACTTGACTCATTTGAGGAGCCCAGAGACACCGAATGCATGTTCGCAAGTGCTTTGGATGGGAGCCCTATGGGGTGAGAATGTCCCCAGTTTACAGATCAGCAAACCCAGGCTGGGGAAGTTAAACTGCCTTGAGGACATATGGGCAGTGAGTGCCTGGGAGGTGAACTCAGGTCTGCCCAACAGATTTCCTGCTCTGGGCCACGCTGCAGCCTGGGGCTGGAGTGTTAGCAGGTGATGGCCAGGAGAGAGCGGGAGGAGGGATGGGAGATGCCGGGATCTCGTCCATGAAAACTATCCATTCTCTTAGTGAACACTCTTTGTTGTTGTTTAAATTGATTTCAGAGAGGAAGGGAGAGGGAGACAGAGAGAGAGAAACATCAATGTTGAGAGAGAATCACTGATCTGCTGCCTCCTGTGTGCACCCCACTGGTGCCAAGGTCACAACCCAGGCATTTGCCCTGACCGGGAATTGAACCATGACCTCCTGGTTCTTAGGTCGGTGCTCAACCCCAGAGCCACTCTGGCTGGGAAGACCCTCAGTCCTTTAGAGACTAATGCTTGGCATTTTCCTGCTCTTAAAAGCTATCAGTGAAAACATCCTAATGAAAGCATAAGATGAGAGGAGCAATCGCCCATATGCTTCCTCCCGGATATGACTGTTGTCACATATGTTGGACTTTTTGTGCCGTACGTGTGGCGTTAGCAGTAGTTCATGCTGCTGTGGGACAGACACTGCCCAAAGGTTTTCTGTAGTTTATCCCACGGAATATTCACCACAGACCAGAAGGTGGGACTGGTTTTTCCTGTCGTGCTTTGGGTGCAGTACTGGTACAGCCTGATTGACATTAGTTTCCCACCTCATAAAAGCCACCATTTCAGGCATGTAATCTGGTATGATTTAGGGTATACATGGAGCTGTATGACCATCCCATGATTTAATTTTATAACATGTTTGAGACTCCAAAAAGCAATGCCATACACAGTAATAGCCAACCTTCATTTCCAACCCTGCCCTTGCCCCAACCACAAGAGAAGATTCACATTTGATTAACCAGAGGCCCGCGGCATGGAGATTTGAGCAAGAATAGGCCTTCCTTCCCCTGGCTTCCTCCTGGCTGCCCGGGAGCCTGCAAGTCCTCAATCCTGGCTAAGGAGCTGCTCCTGTATGTCCCTCTGACCGCTGCCCTTCCCTTCATAGCGGGTGTCCTGCCCTGCATACCGCTGCCCGCTTACATATGCAAATTTACCCACCATATTTGTTGGGTGAATTTTCACACTCAGGATAGGCTGTAGGTCGTCATGGATGTACAGTCAATGTGCATATTTTTCTTTTATTAGTGTAGGTTATTTTTTATTGCAGTCAGAACATTTAACATGAGATCTACTCTCATAAGTTTTCTTATTCTCACTAGAGAATATTTTTTCCTTTTTTTTTTTTTTAAGAGAGAGAGGAAGTAGGGGAGGGAGAGAGCGGGAGAATCAGAACCATTGATGGGAGAGAACCATCGATTGGTTGCCTCTTGAATCTGTGGCCCATCAATGTGCAGGACAACACTCTACCCACTGAGCCACACTGGGCAAGACTCAACAAAATTTCAAGTGCACAATGAAATATTGCTAACTATAGAACCAGTGCTACATAACAGAGCCCTAGACATACTCACCCTGCATAACCTGCTTTACTGAAATATTCCTGTTGAATAGCAACTCCCCACTGCCCCTTCCCCTCGCCCCTGACAACCAGCAGGTGTCGCTCTGCTTCTGTGAGCCTGAAGATGGAAGGCCCCTCAGATGTGTGGGCGCACACAGGACCCCTCCTTCTGGGACTGGCTAACCTCCCTCAGAGTAATCCCCAGGCCTCAGGCTGTGCAACTGGCAGGGATTTCTTCTTGTTGTGACTGAGTAACATTCCATCGCACGGCCGTACCTCGGATTGCTCATCCCAGCACTGGGTGATGGGTGCTTACCTGCTTCCACGTCTTGGCCGTTGTAAACAGTGCTATAAAGGATACGTGGTGTGGCTCCCTTCCACATCCACATCCACATCCACATCCACATTTTAATTCTTTGGGAGAAAAATCCAGAAGTGGGTTTGCCTGGGGTCTTATAAAACTTGTATATTTAATTTTCGGAGGCATGGCCACATCGTCTCCTACACTGGCCAGACCTTGTGACACTCACAGTAACCATTCACCGGCTCCATGTCTGAGCGACCCATGCTGGCCTGTGTGTCTTGGTGGGTCCACTCCCATGTGTGGAGGGATAGCTCATTGTCGTTTGCATTTTCATTTTCCTGATGATTAATGTGGGAGGAGAGATTCTTATAGCAGAATTACAGAATAGAAAACCAATGTCCAGAGTGAGATGACCTAAGGTCACAGGACTGGTCATAGGATTGTACTTACTGAGGCCCTCATACGTGCCTGGTACTTACCCCTCAGAGCTGGAACTTGAACCCGGACCAGAGAGCCCTGGGCTATGCTGGCCTGCCCTGGGCAGCCCTGTCTTCCAGGCCCTTCTGGAATCTGTATCCCTGCTGTTTGGGGTTCTACCCTTTTCTCCTAATGTCCTAATAGAATGCTCTCATAACATTCAACCTGCATCTAAAACACGGCTGTGAGGCGTGGTGGCGTTGGAAGGCAGCCACAAATTCTTCTGTCACCCACAGCAGCTGTCGCAAACCTCCTGTCCGGGGCCACTGGTGGTCCCTGATGCCCAAAGACTGGGGACCCCTGAGTCCTTCAGCATCTCTGTACTTCTGGGGACCACTCTGCCCAGCTCCAGCCAGTGGTTCTGGAGGAAACTGTCACTCACCATCCAGCAGGCAGGGGGGTAGCAGGGAGCCTTGTGTGCAAGTGGAGCCAATCATATTGCCCCATGCCCTTCCACACGATTCGTCCACGGCTGGACACGTGACCTGAGGTGGACCAATCAGACCCCTCCTTGCTGCTCTGCTCATTTCCAAGTCTTTAGGATGTGAAAGGCTGGGGTGAGAGTAGCAGAGCCCTTGGCCTGGAGCAGGCTGCCAGGGGAATGCTGGCAGGAGAGGAATCAAAGGAGTCGTAAGTGCAGAGGCCAGAGGGAGGAGAGAGAGTGGGCTGGTGGATTTTGATTTCTTGGGTGCAGCCACCTCCCTGTTTGGACCTGCTCTGGTCCTTCATCTGGGACCCGGACATCCCAGTTCATTGCCAGGGCCAGCCTTAGAGGTTGAACTGGGCTGAGGTAGAGAGGTGGCAATTGAGAAAAGAAAGAAAGAAAAGCAGAGTCGAGAGGACTACAGGTAGCCATTGACTGACTGTAGCAAATTTATTAACCGCGCAATGCTTTTTATACACAAAACACTGAATAGGTGGTCTGTGAAGAGGAATGTATTCTTTGTTCCTCTTAATCTCTAAGGGAGAGACAGAGCAGAAGGACAAATTATCGGTACAGGAAATGTCAGTAAATAGTTACAGACTTCTTGGCAAGCCATGAAAGGTTGCTCTCATTCTACTGATAGTCGCCATCCAGACAAGTCAGGGAAATCTGTGTGGGTAGGGGGCCAGCCCTGCTAGCCCCTTCAAGTGCAAGGACCCTGTCAGCTTACACCCGGTCTCCAACAGTTCAGGTCCATCTTTTTAAGCCTGTGGAGTCGGGTCCTCTCCCTGTTGGTCCCGAGGAGATTCCCGAGCCCTGCCTGCCTGTGCCGCACTTCCCAGACCCAAGCAGAGGCACCATTCGTATGAGCCTATTGAAAATGAGACCGTTTATTAAAAATCAATGTTATTTTAAACATCATCGTGTTTATGATTTTATAGAGGGAGAAAAAGGGAGAGAGCGAAATATCGATGAGAGAAATATCAATGTTCTGCCTATTGCATGCCTCCTGCTGGGGATTGAGCCCAGGGCATGCGCTCTGCCCAGGAATTGAGCCAGTGACCTGTGAGTGCTTGGGACGAGGCTCAATCACTGAGCCACACCGCTGGGCATAAACGCAGTCCTTCCTTTTCCACTGAGAAGAGGGCTTGGAAAAGGAAGGACTGCAGCTGTAGTAGGGACGCAGGGAGTGTGTGAGTCCAGGGGAGGGCCGGCAGCCTCCAGCAGGATGCCCGCCTCTATGGCCTTGCAGGAGCCAAGCCAATCCTGTTGTTGGCCCGATCGAAGACAGTGAAATAGAGCCGCATGAAGACGTCCCCCAGGAACCAGCGGCCGTTTGTGTTTGATGCGGGGGATAAGGTGTTATAGCAGCTGCCCGTCTCCTTCTGCAGGGAAGGAAGCACAGCCCTCAGCCATCTTTGTCCCAACCCTGTCGGCCCTGGGCGGCAGCTTTATCCCGCTTCCCCTGGACCCTCTGCTTGGCTGTTTTCTCTGAGAGAATCCCCGCCTGCCCCCCTTTCACCCCAAATCCTCCAAATCCAAGCCCAGCGCCTGGGCAGCCTTCACCAGCCCCTGCCCCCTCCTTGGCACTGCTGGCTGGGTGGGGAGGCTTCCTGGGGCTCCCTGTGTCTTCAGCCTCAGCACACGGGCTTACAGGGTGCCCCTGGCCCGGCTCCCGGGTGCCTCCAGGGTTTGGACTGAGAGATTTTCAGTTGCTCCCTCTATGGGCTGCCCCAACCTCCTCGGCACACCTTGGGGAACCGGCACTTCTTGAGCCTCGACTATGAGCCAGGCACTGCCCAATCACTGCACACTTTTGTTCATTGCAGCTTCTCACCACCCCACAAATGGGCCTTGGTCCCCATTTCACAGACAGGGAATTGGGGCCTGCAGGGAGCATTTGCAATTTAGGACTCGGTTTACCCAAGTCAGGACACTTGGATATGGGAGGGAATACAGTTTCTGATTATGGGGGGTATGGGCAATGTCCCCAGCCAGCCCCCCTCTCCCTACTCTATCCAGAGGTGGTGCTGTGGGAGGTGCCCTCCCAGCCAGGGCTGCTGGGCAGCATCTGCAATGGCACAGCCCAGCCACTAGGGGGCCTCTCTGAGCCATGGCCCCAAGGGTCCCTCCAGCCCCAGATCTGAGAATAGCCCCAGGAGGGGCCCCTCACCCTCTGGAAGTTGGCGCTGGCTGGCACTGGGTATGCGATGCCATTGATGGTGAAGACTATGTCAGGCAGGCTCGGGATGGCCTCGCAGTTGACGACATACTGTCAGAGAGAGAGGGCAAGGGAGGTTGGCCCAGTGGGTCCTTCTGTGTGTGGGGAGTCCTGGGTGACCCTGGGCGTGACCTCTCACCCTGCCAGATCTTGTCTTCTGTGCGCCGATGCTCCTCAAAATGTTGAGGATGGGTTTGGTTGGGCCAATCACCAACGAAATCCCGGTATCCATAATGGCCTGGCAGCTGTTCGCACAGGCCACGACCTTGCCGTCCATGGAGATGCTGAGAACAGAGCAGGTGCCAGGGTCACTCATGGCCTCTCCCATCTCAGCCCCACCCTGTTGCCTGAAGAACATCCTGCAGTTCCCGCCAGCCTCTGTGTCCCTGTGTTCAGCCACACTGGCCTTCCTGGGCCTCCTCTCAGGTCTGGAAGGCATTGTGCTCTCTGTGCCCCAGGGTCTTTGCACGTGCTGTCACCCTTCCTATACCTTCCCCTGCCCCTTTGTCTGGCTGATCTCTCCTGTACTTCAGGGTGCAGATCAGTCACTACTTTTTCAGGGAAGTGTTCCCCCAGATTAGATCAGGACCCCCTCCTCCCCCAGAGGAGACAGGCAGAGCCTTCCTGGTTTCCAGAGTGCATCCTGGTGGAACCCTGTTCATTGAGATGCGGTCGCTCATGTATGTCTGCGGTCCTAGTTGGAGAGTAAGCTTGCTCTCTGCCCCACCATTGCCTGTGCCCAGTGCACAGGGCATGCTCCATGGTGTTTACTGAAGGAAAGGCAGGGCAAGTGAAGCATTGAAGTCAATTAGAGACACGAGCTGCTGTCCGACCAGTAAGAAGGCCACACGGTAAAGCCGGAGGTTCCCGGGAGGCAGGTGCTCAGAGAGGTGGGAGGGAGTGTTGTTTCCCCCCTGCCTCACCCCCTCTCTCCAGACTCCTGAACAGGCGACGCCTGAGCCGGCCTAGGACTCCGGACATGGACCTCGAGTCACAGCTTAAGCTTCTGTCTGATAGTCTTACTCGCACCCCCTCAGTGATCGCCCCCAGTTCTCAGCCACTCGGGTCCCCGATTCCCGATGCTCTCAGTCACATGCCCTGCCACTTCGCACACAACTGGGTTGGGCAGGGGTCTCTCTATTTAATTTGCTCTAAACCCTAGGACGGCTCCCACGTGACCCCAGCACAGGGTGGTGAGGGGGCGGGAGCTTCTTGTAGGTGTATCAGCTTCCCACTTCAGGTGCTCCTGTTTTCACCCCGTGTGCTGGGAGCCCTTCTGGTCTGGTGACCTGGGATGTCTCTGTTCAGACGATGGAATTCTCCTTGACCCCTTCTCACTGCGCTTGCCCCGGTCTGGGGGTGCAGCCCGCCCACGCTGCCCCAGCCGCCACCCTGAGGCCTGGGCCCCATGCCTTCCCTCCTCCTGGTGATTTAAGACGTGGGCCGATCCCGTCTCTGGTCAGGACCCTGGTCAGGACCCTAACAGGATGGTTATGAGCCCTGTTGGTGAGTGTGCCTGTGCGTGTCACTGTGTCTGTCTGAGTCTGTGGGTCTGCATGTGTCTGTGCCGGTGCGGCTGTCCCTGGCATAGCTGTCAGCAGGGGGAGGGGAGGCTTACCTGTCCACAGTGACCTGCCAGTGGCCCTGCTCGCTCACCGGCACCCACTGGAGCCTACCCAGGTGATAGGAGTGGTCCACGCCGCCGAACATCACCATGCTGTCATTCTTCTCATTGCTGGGGGGGAGGGGCTCACGTGAGGGGAGGACAGTAGGTGGCATTTCTCCAGTTCAGTGACCCAGGGGTGCACTGACCAACAACCACCCATCCACACTACAGGGCCCAGCAGAGCAGGCACTGCTGGTACCCCCCCTGCTCCGATGGGAACTGGGCAGCAGGGCTGAGCACAGCCCAAGGTCAGTCCCGTGACCTCTGAGGAGCAAAGCCAAGGTTTGAACTTGAGATTCTGGCTGGGCTTTGGCCATCCACCTCTCTGAAGCTAGCCAGTCACCCCTGCAGCCCCAGAGTCAACACGTGTCGGAGGCTGCTGTGCGGAGAGGTCCTGGTAGGCGCTCAGGCTCCCCCAGGCTGGCTCACAGGCCTGCAACACGCCACCAACGGCGTGCACGCTCCCTGGGCCCCCATGGCCACTGCCATGTCCTGAAATTCCTCGTAGTTTTTCAGTGAGGCCCCACATTTTCACTTGGCACCACTTCCTGCAATGTAGTCACTGGTGTCGGGCTCAGGGGAACCGTGGCTGAGGGGATGGAAACACCCTGCCTGCCTCCCCCTCCGGCTGCGCCCAATCAATCAGCACATCCCATGGCCTTTCCCTTCCTCCTGTGTCTTGACTCCTCCATGGCTCCCCCCCTTTCCCTGCCTCCCTGGTCTGAGCTCCTGCTCTCTCTCTCCAAAGAGGCTGAGCAGCCTCATCCCTGGTCTCCCTGCCTCCTCTCTGGTCCTTCATTGTCCAGCCAGTGCCCGGGGGGAGCTTTCAGAGACATAGGTAGGATATGTGTTCTACTTGCCTAGGCCCCTGCCAGAGGCCTTCTCTCCCACCTAAAACAAAGCCATGGTGGCCTTCCTCCCTGCCTGCCCCTCAGACTCCACGCCCACCTTGGCACTGCCCGTCTGAAACCACGTTCTCATCTCTGTGGTTCTGTCACCACGTTTTACCACTTTCCCAGAAGCAGCCACCACCTGGCATGTGTTACCTTTCCCTCTTTCTATTTACTCTCTCTTGTCTGCCTTTTCTCCCTCTCACCTGTCCATGTCACGTGCACAGAGCAGTACCCAGCACATAGTAGGTGCTCCATGGATATTTGTTAAACAGCTCACCTCCTTGATTTGGTACAAACACCCCAGAGGCTCACACATGCTGCAGAGCCTGGACCTCAGGCCCCCACGGAGCCCACAGCCTCACCCACACTCTGCGTCATACACACAGTCTGCCTGCCCGGTCCCCTCTGGTCTGTGCTGCTCCCTCCACCCGCTCCAAACCCTCAGCACATCAGGGAGGGTAGTTTTTCCACCGCTGGCCCGTAACTGGAGACCTGCTGAGGGCCTGACCACCCGCCAGATGGGACGGCCTGGGAGCCAAGCTTGAGTCCTGCTCCTACCAGTGTGTGGCTGGGCAATTCTGTGCAGAGCTCCTCTCTGAGCCTCAGTTCTTCAGTTTCCCTGTTCATCCAAGGAGGGACTAGAAGTACAGGGGTCGGCAAACTTTAAAAAATGCTAGATATGCTCTAGCTGTTTTGGGTCAGTGAATAGAACATCGGCCTGGGGACTGAAAGGTCCTATATTGGATCACTGGCCCTGGCCAGGCCGCATGTAAGATGCAACAAAATGATATCTCTCCCTTGCATCAATGTTTCTCTCTGTATGTCTCCCTCCACTCTTCCACTCTCTCCAAAAATCAATGGGAAAAAATCCTTGGCTTAGGATTATCAAAAAGTAAAATAAAGTAAAAATGCTAGATTGCAAGTGCTGGATGCTGCCATTGTTGCGCAGAAGCAGCCGCAGCCAGGATGTGACTGAAGGAGCAGGGCTGTGTTCCAATAAAACTTTATTCATAAGAGCAGGTGGCGGGCCACACGTGGTCAGGGGCCACTATTTGCTGACCCCTGGAGTAGACTGCCCTCAGGAATCCCAGGGCCAAGTTGTCTACCATTTCAGAGTCACCTTAAGGCATCCGGAGGAGGGGCTTGGCCAGGCAGGCTTACCTGCTCAGGTAGAAGGCAAAGACGTTCTCAGATATGAGCCCTTGGTTCCACATGCTGTCGTAGACCGGGGTGGGTCCTCTGAGGGGGATGTCGAGGCCGAGGATGCCGTCGTAGTCCGCAGATTCAAAGACCTTGCCAAACTCATACACGCTCAGGCCAAATGCCTGGGATTTGCACACAAGGTCCCCGACCTGTGGGGGGAAGGGTGGTCTCAGGTGAAGGGTTGGGAAGTGGAGCTGGGGCAGGGCCAGGGGCGTGGCCATGGGGAGTGATGCCACCTGCACCCCAGGCATCAGCTGAGGTGCTGCTGCGCTGAAGGTGCTGGAGCAGCAAGCACCGTGCATTGCTGAGGAGTCCGACCTTTTACCCGCCCTCCTGCTAGCAGCTACCCTGGGAGTAAAACACCCCAAGTCCCCTCACAGTGGGGCCACTGGGGAGCATGCCAAGCACACCCCCCTACAGGCCCAAATGATCAGAGAGCGGGAGCGTCTTGTTCTTGGCATTCCCGGGATCTGGTGGCAGAAACCGAGTGAATTTGCTGTGATTCCCTGTGGGTTTGCACCCCAGGTGCACACAGGGCCGCCAAGTTCTTGTGAAAAGACTGCCTGGGGTCCTCGCCACTTTGCTCAGTGGATAGAGCCTCAGCCTGCGGACTGAAGGGTTCTGTGTTGGAATCCGATCACGGGTTGTGGCTGGATCCCAGTAAGGGGTGTGCAGTTGGCAGCAGATCAATGATTAACTGTCACCATGGATGTTTCTCCCTCTCCCTCTCCTCTCCCTTTCTCTCTGCGATCAATGAAAAAAAAAAAAAAGCTTCTTGGGAAACGTGTGTGTGTGTGTGTGTGTGTGTGTGTGCGCCTGTGTGTATGTAAATGGTATGCATGTGTGTATGTGTTTGAGTGTGTGTGCATGTGTGTGTGTCAGGCACTTTGGGCAGGAAGCCCAGTTTTTTCAGACTCTCAAAGGCCCCCAAAGTAAGACCTTTTATGCAGGGTCGTCCTGCACCCACGGCCCTGCTTTCCCTACCCTGGTGTCTGGAGCACTCGGCAGCCCCGGACCCCCAGATGCGTTCTGCCCTCTCCCAGAAAATCCACTACAGCAGCTGAGCCCTGACTGGCACCCCAGCTGTGCTGCTCCAGGTGTGGGCCTTGGGCAGGCCCGCCCCCTGTCCCTCGGGTCCCTCGGGTCCCTCCTCTGCGTGCAGGGAGCAGGATCGCCTGCCTCATGGGCTTGTTGTGGGATCAGACTCATTATTACCACGGACCTGCCCAGCACAGTGCCTGGCACAAGCTGGGAATATAAACATGGGTTTTCCTCCCGGCTGGTGTGGCTCAGTGGGTGAGAGTCCACCTATGAACCAGGAGGTCATGGTTCAATTCCGGTCAAGGGCAATGCCAGGCTTGTGGGCTCGATCCCCAGGGGGTCTTGCAGCAGGCAGCCAGTCAGTGAATCTCACATCTTGGATGTTTCTACCACTCCCTCTGCCTCCCTCTCTAAAATTCACAAAAATATATATTTAAAAAATAAGTAAAAACGGGTTTTCCCTCACCTCTTTGCTCCCAGCAAAACCAGCCTCGAGCTCACCAGGGGCAAGAGCTGCAAATGCCCCCTCTCCTGCCATGACCGCTCAATGCTTTGGCCACTCAGGGGCTTGTCCGCAGAGCATTGTCTCCCCAAGATAGTAGGCCAGCAAATGGAGGACTTTGGGGGAAACGGTGGTCCAGCTGACCCTGCATCTGGTGCCCTGAGCAGCGAGCAGAGGTCCAGGCCCCGCCCTGCCGCAGCCCCGCTCCCACTCACCCGCACGTCATCGTAGACCTGCAACCCGACCGCTCTGTCGGACCCGTAGTAAAACTCGAAGGGCTGGGTGGTTTTCTGGAAGGTGGAGGACGCCCGATGGTCAAAGGTTCTGTGTGTCCCTGCGGATGGAGAGCCAGTGTCCTTCAGTGGCCAGAGCCCAGGCTGGGGGCGGGGGCAGGGTCCATGAGGGGCACAGACACTCACTACAGGCAGGACTGGAGCAGTAGATGGAGGGCACCCACAAGGAAACTGAGCCCGTGTCAAACACGACCCTGAACTCCTGAGGGGGCGTTCCAATGCTGATGGTGCCAACGTAGTACATCTGCCGGCAGGAGAGGGTAGTTAGACCAGGCCAGGCTGCCCGGTCAGCCCTGATCCCCGAGAGGCCAGCAGGATCAGGCCGTCCCTGTCTCCTGGAATCGCTTTCCTACCAGCCCACCGTGCAGCCGAGACTCAGGCGGTGCCTTCATTTGAAAGTTTCCCACGTTCCCCTGCAGCTCTCTAAATCCTCCCAGCCTTCAAGGCCCAGCTGGCCTGCTCCCTCCTCCGGGAAGCCCTCCCAGGTACCCAGACCACTGTCTCCCAACTCAAGGCCAGTGATGCCACTATCAGAGGCGGCCCTTTGGTTTGGCCTCTATGTTCTTGCAGAGCAGGCCAGACCCTCTGTTCTCGGCAGCCATAGCACCCTGCTAGTGTGTTATAGCCTCCACACTGCAGGGCTCAGGGACTCTTTGCTGGGGCGTCCTCAGCCTGGGTGTCAAACAGGAGACCCGTAGAGGCAGCGGTGCCTTGTTCAGAAGGAAAGAATCTGCCCAACCAGCACCTGGTCCGCAGGGCCCAACGATGTGTCCTCGGGCCAAGATGGATGTGTGCCTGCCGCCTGACCATGGCTGGACTAGTCACCACAGACCTAGAGCCGAGGGGGAGTTCCTATTCCCCGGGGAGGATCCCAGGCTCCCCAGGTTTGCTGCCTGCAGGAGCCCCTTCCCCTCCAGGCTCCCAGCCTTGGGTGAACCCCAGCGCTGGGCCAGCACCAGAGAAGGCTGTGGGGTGGGTCCCGCACACTCACATCCTTGTAGTTCCTCAGGGGTTCCTTGGTGATGCCCTTTTTGCCCAGGAACTTGTAGGCGTGGCTGTGGGGGTGCCGCTGAAGGTTGTCTCTCAGCAGGTCACTCTCCCGCAGGCTTTCCGGTGTGGACTTGATCTTCATCAGAGGGATGCTTCCCGAGAAAGACAACGGGAAAGACAACAGATAAGACAGCAGCTCCCCATTCCCCGGTTCAGTGTGGCCGCCATGCCTAGCGCTGGAGCCACACCCCATCTTCCCCGAGGGTGTTCCCAGCCATCTTATGAGGGGCAGCCAAAGGCTGGACAATGGCTCAGGCCTGAGCGCAGGGCCTGTTGCAGCCCCGGGGAAGCCACAGGCCCGTGCCCAGCCTCCCTTTCCCCATCGTAAAGAAGTGGGGTGAGGACAGGCCTCTCACGGGATGTCTGGGGCTTTGAGGAGAGGATGGACAAAAGGCCCCTGACCAAGGGACCTTGACCCTGAGCCAGTGCTGTCTCCATTGTCATGTGACTGACTCCCTCTCCAAGAAGCCCTGGAGGGAGTGGGGTGGGAATCACCACGTTTACAGGAGGAACCTGAAAGGCAGGGCGTTGGTGACCTGGCTGAGGCCACCTGCTCATTAAGGCAAAATTGGGTCCTGGGGACCCTCTGGACCCTTCTGCAGGTCAAGCAGAAGGGAGGCTGGAGGTGGGCGAGGGAGCCCGGAGATGGGGAAGAAAACATCGCCCATCGGGACCACCCACACAGCTGCTCAGGTGGTGCCATGAGGAATCCTGGGCCCCATCCACACAGGGGCAGCCTGGTGTAGTGCAGCCCCCAGACCTATCCCTGGATCCCTTCACCATCAGTGAATGTGGCTAGCTACTCATCAATGTATGGAGGTGTGGCCCTGACCTGTGTTGCTCAGTGGATACACCTGTGGACTGAAAGGTCCCAGGTTTGAGCCTGCCCAAAGGCACGAACCACGGTTGCAGGCTCCTCCCCTGCCAGGGCCCTGGTCAGTGCTCATGCAGGAGGCCATCAATAGATGTGTCTCTCTCACATCGATGTTGCTCTCTGCCTCTCCCCTTACCTTCCTCTCTCCCTAAAAATCAATGGGAAAACATCCTAGGTTGAGAATTAAAAAGAAAAAGAAAAAGAAAATACAGGGAGACGCAGACTTTAGGACAGGTAACGATGGCTTTCCCTTGTGCACCCCTGGGCAGTGGAAGGAAGGATAAGGGGACAGTGAGAGAGAGGCCGGGAGAGAGCTGTCCCCATACTCACGTGACCAGGCACTCGGAGAGGGCCACCAGGCTGAGGAGCCCGATCCACCACATCGTGCGTTATTCCCTTCACAGCGTCCGCCGGAAGGCTCCGGTTTGGAGTGTGCGCCAATGGGCCAGCGATGCCGATTTATACGCTCTGACCTGCCCTCGGGATCCACTGGGAGGGCTGCTGATGGCCCTGATAAAACACTATAAGCCTCCCGATAAGATTGATATTCCCATCAGCACTGCAAACCTGCTGATAGAATCTCTATTCCCATCAGCATTCCTGATTGGGAATACTTGCGTGGCACAGGGAAAACTTAGAAAACGTTTGGAATACCGAGATCTCTATCATAATCTCTTCCTTGAGGCATGGCTGGGGGACAAACCTAAACCACATGACCTCCAGGGGAGTGGGGGGACCCTGCTCACTTGGAGGTAAAGCCGCCAATCCCATCCAATGAAGAGGGACTATGCTAAGTGACCATTACCGGTTCACAAAATGACTGCACCCACAGCTGAGGCCACGTTCCCATAAGGATTCTTAAGGAGCAATCTGCAGGGACCTGAGGCTTCACCCTCCCCTACCCTCATGGGACTTGACAGGGGACCTCAGGCTCTGTCCCCCACCTGGCAGGGCTTGACAGGGGACCTCTGGGTATGCTTCCCCTCCTGCTGCTGGGCTAGGGGACCGAGGCTGCTGCCAGCACCAGGCCTGAGGACCTGAGTCTGGGCACCCTGACCGGCTGGGCTTACAGTGGACCTTAGGCTGTAAGGTCATCCAGCAGAGATTGACAGGGTACCTCAAGTTGAACCCCAAGTGCTGAGTAGGGGAAGTTAGGCCACACCCCTGTCCATCATGAGGAAGGGGTTTGACTGGGGACCTCAAGATCCGAACCCCACTTCAATCTGTGCTGGGGTCCTCAGGAACAGGGTACCTAGGACTACACCCCTTGTCTGGCATGGTTTGACAAAGGAGGGACTACCCGGGTCTGGATCTAGGCGGGGAGGTGCGGCAGAGTCTGGGTCTAACATGATTTGAGGTGATGTTGATGGGTGGCGACATGACTCTGGGTCCTGTGGTGATCCCCAGACTGTGACAGGAGGAAGGTTTTCATATTCATTTTACTAATTTTCTTTCATCTCTGACACTTATAGAGAATGGGCAAATTGCAATATTAAGTTATGTCCTCCAATCACCTTTTAACATGCAAGAATTTTGTGTACCAGGTCACTACTTTCAACATACATGTTCTTTTTCAATCCTGATTTGAACAAATGAGCTATTTTAAGGCATTTAGTGAGAGAGTCAGGAAGATTTCAGCAGTGACTAGATCTTAGGTGAGATGGGATCTAATTTTGTTTGGGGTAACAGAGAATTGTGGGCCTACACACAGTGCCCCCCTAAAATGTATGCACGCATCACCATCTGGTAGCTCTGTTGTGAAAATGAAATGCACTTTAATAACCACTGCTTGTATTATTATCCAAAGTCTGTGGTCCATGTTGGGGGCCACCTGTGTATTCTGTGAAGTGATAGCTCTGCTTATACTATCACCACACCCAGGAATGAAGGGGAAGGCCTGTCAGTGCAGGGCTGGAAGAAACAGGTTTGCATAGCTGCTGTGCATGGAACGGTGTTCCCCTCTGAGTCATCAGTTGGAGCCTCATTCCCCATAGGATGTGACATGGCCATGGGGCCCTCGGAGGTGACTCCATTGAGGTGAGGTCATAAAGGTGCCTGCCTCTGCCTCTGCCTCTGCACCCTTCCACCAACCCCCAATGAGAGACACAGCTTATGCCCAGCTCGGCCCAGGCAGCAGGGCTCCCTGCCTCAGGCCTTCTCAGCATGAGTAGAGACAAAGATTGTCCGTTTGATGCTAAATGATGAAACAAAGCCTCATGATACTCTGTTTGGAAAGCTGCTGTGTTTGAAGGGACAAGAGGCTTAAACACTGTCATTTGGAGCTTCTGTCTGTACCGATGCCCTGAGGGCCCAAGAGCACTGGAAGAGGCGGCCTCCAGGGCCAGTCCGGGAACCTCTCCTGCCCGTTTCCCGTTCATCTGGAACCGGACCCGCCACCCCCAGGGCTGTGCTGTGGTCCAGCTGGAGAAGTGGGAGCCACGTCAGGGCCTGGAAGGGGGAGGACTGAGGAAACGCTGAGGGAAATCGCTGCTTCGCCCTTGCAGCTGGGGAAGGCACAGGCCCGATAGCAGCCTCCACACCACGTGGTGAGCCGTGGGGTCTTGAAAGGGAAAGGTGTTTGGATTGGTTTTTCATAAATATTTTTATTGATTTGAGACAGGAAGGGTGAGGGAAAGAGAGAGAGAGGGAGATAACAGTGATGAGAGAGAGTCATTAACTGGCTGCTTCTGCACGTACTGGGCATGTGCCCTGACCAAGAATCAGATTGTGACCTCCCGGTCCGAAAGTTGATGCTCAACCAATGGCCACCACACCTGGGCAGCGCGGGTTTCTAATGAATAGCCCCCTCCAGTTGGTAGTCCCTCGGTATGACGACCATGTCCAGCCCAACGAAAAACGTGGCAGCTGTCCACGGGGCAGGCCCAGGGCTCTCCCCGCTCACGGTGGCAGGTATGCCACCTGGTCTGCCACCCCCTACCGCTCCAGGGCAGCAGCACCAGGTGGTCAAGGCCCGGACACCGGGTGTCTCGACGTCACTGACACTCAGTGTGGAGCAAGTCCAGTTTCCAGATCTGCAGACAGGCTGAGTCCTGAACTATGAACCAAGAGGTCATGGGTTAATCACTGATCAGCGCACATGCAAGAGGCAGCCAATGAATGATTCTCTCTCATCATTGATGTTTCTGTCTCTTTCTACTTCTCTGAAATAAATAAATAAATAAATAAATAAATAAATAAATAAATCTTTTCAGAGAGGGGGGGGAGAGCTTGCAATCTAGGGGGTCAGTGCACTATGGGCAAGGCTGGGCATCGCCTGGGTCCCCGTTAACAGCAGGTTGGGTTTTGGCCTCAGCATCAGGCACTCCTGCTGATGCCCGTGGCCACCCTTTAGGAAGGAAGAGAGGAACCAGGTTCTGCCCTGAAACAGCCACTCCTGGGCCCAGAACCACCCGGGGAGAGGGCACAGCACCCTGGTCCTGTGAGTGCCGGGCTTTCTCCAGAAGCCAGAGCAGGAGGCCAGTCAGTAGTGAGCTGTCCCCTGTGCTGCGGGCGCGGTGGGTCTGGGCCTCTGGCTTCTCTGCGCCTCGGGCCCAGGAGAACCTCTTGCTGTTGACAGCCCTGCTCTCCCTCAGGCTGCACACAGCACGGAGGCTGCTCTTCTGGGAGGGGTGACTCATTGCTGGTAACTCACTGGCCAATGTCTGATGAGGTCACTGTGAGTGTGCTTGTGTTCCGGATGCCCGGTGCGTCCAGAGTGGAAAGACGACTGGACAAGTAGCAAGTTACTGGGCTTGATTACTGTGGGCCTTTGCAGTTGCTGTTCCCCTCCTGGAACATCCTTCTCCCAGCGCTCTGCATGGCTGGCTCCTTCTTCATATTCAGCTGTCCTGCACTGCCCCTCCTTGGTGACGTGTGACCTGGCCACGCTGGTCCCCGGCACAGATCTTGACTTATTTGAGGAGCCCCAGAGACACTGAATGCATGTTCCCAAGTGCATTGCATGGGAGCCCTATGGGGTGAGAATGTCCCCAATTTACAGATGAACAAACCGAGGCTGGGGGAGATAAACTGTCTTGAGGACATATGGCCAGTGAGTGCCTGGGAGGTGAACCCAGGTCTGCCCACAGATTTCCTGCTCTGGACCACGCTGTAGCCTGGGGCTGGAGGGCCAGGAGGTGGTGCCCAGGAGAGAGCGGGAGGAGGGATGGGAGATGCCGGGGTCTTGTCCATGAAAGCTGTCCATTCTCTTAGTGAACACTCTTTGTTGTTGTGTTGTTGTTTAAATTGATTTCAGAGAGGAAGGGAGAGAAAGAGAGAAACATCAATGTTGAGAGAGAATTACTGATCTGCTGCCTCCTGTGTGCACCCCACTGGTGCCAGGATCACAACCCAGGCATGTGCCCTGATGGGGAATCGAACCATGAACTCCTGGTTCCTAGGTCAGTGCTCAACCTCTGAGCCACTTGGTCTGGGCAGACACCTCAGTCCTTTGGAGAATAATGCTTATCATTTTCCTGTTCTTAAAAGCTACACTGAAAACATCCTCATGAAAGCATAAGATGAGAGGAGCAATCACTATGTGCTTCCTCCCGAATATGACTGTTGTCACATGTACGTGTGGCGTTAGATGTAGTTCCTGTTGCTGTGGGACTGACACTGCCCAAAGGTTTTCTGTAGGTTATCGCATGGAATCTTCACCACAGACCCAGAGGTGGAACTGTTTTTTCCTGTCGTGCTTTGAGTGCAGTACTGGTACAACCTGATTGAGATTTGTTTCCCACCTCATAAAAGCCACCATTTCAGGCAGGTAGTCTGGTCTGATTTAGGGTATTCATGGAGCTGTACGGCCATCCCATGATTTAATTTTAGAACATGTTTGAGACCCCAAAAAGCAATGCCATACACATTAATAGCCAACCTTCATTTCCAACCCTGCCCTTGCCCCAACCACAAGAGAAGATTCACATTTGATTAACCAGAGGCCCACGGCATGACGATTTGAGCAAGAATAGGCCTTCCTTCCCCTGGCTTCCTCCTGGCTGCCCGGGAGCCTGCAAGTCCTCAATCCTGGCTAAGGAGCCGCTCCTGTATGTCCCTCTGTCCGCAGCCCTTCTCTTCATAGCGGGTGTCCTGCCCTGCCCACCGCTGCCCGCCTACATATGCAAATTTACCCACCATATTTGTTGGGTGAATTTTCACACTCAGGATAGGCTGTGAGTCATCAACAATGAACAGTCAATGTGCATATTTTTCATTTATTAGTGTAGGTTATTTTTTATTGCAGTCAGAACATTTAACATGAGATCTACTCTAATTATAAGTTTTCTTATTCTCACTGGAGACTATTTTTTCCTGTTTTTATTTTTTTGTTTTTTTTTTTTAGAGAGAGAGGAAGTTGGGGATGTAGAGAGGGGAAGAGTCAGAGAACCATTGATGTGAGAGAACCATCGATTAGTTGACTCTTCAACCTGTGGCCCATCAATGTGCAGGACAACACTCTAACCACTGTACCACACTGGACAGGACTCAACAAAATTTCAAGTGCCCAATGGAGTATTGCTAACTACAGGCCCAGTGCTACATAACGGGCCCTTAGACATACTCACTCTGCATAACCGCGTTACTGAAATATTCCTGTTGAATAGCAACTCCCCACTGCCCCTTCCCCTCACCCCTGACAACCAGTAGGTGTGGCTCTGCTTCTGTGAGCCTGAGGATGGAAGGCCCCTCAGATGTGTGGGCGCACACAGGACCCCTCCTTCTGGGACTGGCTTACCTCCCTCAGCGTAAGCCCCAGGCCTCAGCCTGTGCAACTGGCAGGGTATTCTTCTCGTTGTGACTGAGTAACATTCCATCGCACGGCCGTACCTCGGATTGCTCATCCCGGCACCGGGCGATGGGCGCTTGCCTGCTTCCACGTCTTGGCTGTTGTGAACAGCGCTGTAAGGGTATGCGGTGCAGCTCTCTCCACATCCTGATTTTAATTCTTTGGGAGAAAAATCCAGAAGTGTGGTTTTATAAAACTTGTATGTTTAATTTTCGGAGGCACTGCCACATCGTCTCCTACATTAGCCGCACCACGTGACACTCACAGGAACCGTGCACAGGCTCACCCACCCATGCTGGCATGTGTGTCTTGGCGGTGGCCACTGCCAGGTGTGGAGTGATATCTCATTGTCGTTTGCATTTACGTTTTCCTGATGATTAATGAGGCAGGCGCTGTTCTTAACCTCAGAATTACAGAATAGAAAACCAATATCCAGAGTGAGCTGACCTGAGGTCACAGGACTGGTCACAGGACTGTACTTACTGAGGCCCTCATATGCACCTGGTACAGACAGGTCAGAGCTGGGACTTGAACCTGGACCAGAGAGCCCTGGGCTGTGCTGGCGTGCCCTGGGCAGCTCTGTCTTCCAGGCCCTTCCGGAACCTGTATCCCTGTTGTTTGGGGTTCTGCCCTTTTCTCCTAATGTCCTAATAGAATGCTTTCATAGCTTTCAACCTGCTTCTGAAACACGGCTGTGAGGCGTGGTGGCGTTGGAGGGCAGCCACAAATTCTTCTGTCACCCAGATTCTGTTTCCAACCTCCTGTCCGGGGTCACTGGTGGTCCCTGACGCCCCAAGACTGGGGACCCTTGAGTCCTGCAGCATGTCTGCACTTCTGGGGACGACTCTACCCAACTCCTGCCAGTGGTTCTGGAGGAAACTGTCGATCACCATCCAGCAGGGGCCATGTGTGCAAGTGGAGCCAATCAGAGTCCCCCATGTCCTTCCACGTGATTGGTGCAGGGCTGGATACATGACCTGAGGTGGACCAATCGGACCCCTCTTTGGTGCTCTGATCATTTCCAATCCTTCAGAAGGTGAAAGGCTGGGCTGGGAGTGGCAGAGCTCTTGGCCTGGAGCAGGCTGCCAGGGGAAGGCTGGCAGTAGAGGAATCAAAGGAGTTGGAAGGGCAGAGGCCAGAGGGAGGACAGGCTGGTAGGCTTTGATTTCTTGGGTGCAGCCACCACGCTGTGTGGACCTGCTCTGGTTCTTCATCCGGGCCTCAGGCAACCCAGTTCAGTGCCAGGGCCATCCTGAGAGGTTGAACTGGGCTGAGGTAGGGAGGTGGCAATTGAGAAAAGAAAGAGAGAAAAGCAGAGTCGAGAGGACTACAGGTAGCCATTCATCGACTGTAGCAAATTTATTAACTGTGCAATGCTTTTTATACACAAAACACTGAATAGCAGGTCTGTGAAGAGGAATGTATTCTTTGTTCCTCTTAATCTCCAAGGGAGAGACAGAGCAGAAGGACAAATTATCAGTACAGGAAATGTCAGTAAATAGTTACAGGCTTCTTGGCAAGCCATGAAAGGTTGCTCTCATTCTACTGATAGTCGCCATCCAGACAAGTCAGGGAAATCTGTGTGGGTAGGGGCCAGCCCTGCTAGCCCCTTCAAGTGCAAGGACCCTTTAAGCTTACACCCGGTCTCCAACAGTTCAGGGCCCTTCTTTTTAAGCCTGTGGAGGCCGGTCCCCTCCCTATTGGTCCAGAGTCCTGCCTGCCTGTGCCGCACTTCCAGGACCCAAGCAGAGGCATATTCGTATGAGCGCCATTGGATATGGGACCGTTTATTAAAAATCAATGTTATTCTAAACATCAGTTTGTTTATGATCTTTTAGAGGGAGAGAAAGGGAGAGAAAGAAACTTCGCTGAGAGAGAAACATCAATGGACTGCTTATTGCATGCCTCCTCCTGGGGATCTATGCCCTGGCAGGAGCCAAACCGATCCTGTTCTTGGCCCGATCAAAGACGGTGAAATAGAGCCGCAGGAAGACGTCCCCCAGGACCCAAGAGCTGGTGAAGTCTGAGCCATACAAGTTTGTGAGGCAGCTGCCTGTCTCCTCCTGCAGGGGAGGAAGCACAGCCCTCAGCCATCCTGTCCCAACCCCCTCAGGCCTGGGCAGCAAGTTTATCCTGCTTTTTCTGCGCCCAACGCTTGGCTGTTTGCTCTGAGAGAATCCCCGCCTGCCCCACGTTACCCCAATCATCCTCCAAATCCAAACCTAGCGCCTGGGCAGCCTTCCCTTGCCTCTGCCCCCTCCTTGGCAGTGCCAGCTGGGTGGGGAGGCTTCCCCGGGGCTCCCCGTGTCTTCAGCCTCAGCACACAGGCTTACAGGGTGCCCCTGGCATGGCTCCTGGGGTGCCTCCAGGCTTCGGGCTGAGAGATTTTCAGTTGCTCCCTTGGTGGGCTGCCTAACCTGCTAGGTACACGGTGAGGAACTGGCACTTCTTGAGCCTCAACTATGTGCCAGGCAATGCCCGGTCTTTATCTGACCACACCCCAAAGGGGGCTTGGTCCCCATTACACAGACAGGGAATTGGGGCCTCCAGCGAGCATTTGCACCCTAGGACTAGGGTGACCATATGATGTATCACTCAAGTCAGGACACTTGGAGATGGGAGGGAATACAGTTCCTGATTATGGGGGGACATGGGGAATGTCCCCAGCTAGCCCCCCTGTCCCTACTCTTTGACTGTTTCCGGTTCCTGCCTACGTTCCCTGTCCATTGGTCTGATGCCTGGGTTGAACTGACGCTCTGTGAGGGCCAGGCCATTAGCGCGCCCTCTCCACTGAGCCTGGCCTCGAGCCAGCACAGGATGCTGCTCAGAGTTCCCCCACCCTCCCCCTTTACTTCCCCCTGTGTCCTGACTCCTTAAAGACCCTCTTTCTATCAAGAGGCTGTGCTGTGGGAGATGCCCTCCCAGCCAGGGCTGCTGGGCAGCATCTGCAATGGCACAGCCCAGCCTCCAGGGGTCCTCCGGGAGCCAAAGCACCAAGGGTCCCTCCAGTCCCAGATCTGAGAGCAGCCCCAGGAGGGGCCCCTCACCCTCCGGATGTAGAAGCTGGCTGGCACTGGGTATGCGATGCCATTGATGGTGAAGACGATGTCAGGCAGGCTCGGGATGGCCTCACAATTGGCGATGTCCTGCCAGAGAGAGAGGAAGAGGGAGGTTGGCCCAGTGGGTCCTTCGTGTGTGGGGAACTCGATGTTACCCTGTGCATGACCCCTCACCCAGCCGGTTCTCGTCTTTCCGATGCTGATTTTTGTCAGAATGTTGAGCATGGAGATGGTTGGGCCAAACATCAGCGATGTCCCGGTTTCCAAAATGGCCTGGCAGCTGTTCTCACAGGCCACGACCTTGCCATCCATGGAGATGCTGAGGGACAGAGCAGGTGCCAGTGTCACTCATGGTCTCTCCCACCTCAACCCCTCCCTGCCTCCTGAGAACAGCCTGCAGCTCCCGCCAGCCTCTGTGTCCCTGAGTTGGCCTTCCTGAGCCTCCTCTCAGGTCTGGAAGGCATTGTGCTCTTTGTGCCCCAGGGCCTTTGCACCTGCTGTCACCCTCCCTTGCTTCTTTGGCTGATCTCTCCTGTCCTCCAGGGTGCAGATCAGTCACCACTTTTACAGGGAAGTGTTCCCCCAGATTAGATCAGGCCCCTCTCGTCCTCCAGAGGAGTCGGGCAGAGCCTTCCTGGTTTCCAGAGTGCATCCTGGTGGAACTCTGTTTGCTCCAAAGCTTTCGCTCATGCTTGTCTGTCCTCCATTTCGGGTAAGCAAGCTGTGTCCTCTGCCCCTCCAGCGCCAGTGCCCAGCGCACAGTGTATTGTTCATAGTATTTACTGAGGGAATGACAGGGCATTTGAATAAATGAGTTCAACTGGAGACACCACCTGCTGTCTGACCAGTTATGAAGGCCACATGGTAATGACGGAGGTTTTCTGGATGAGGAAAGAGAGGTGGCATGGAGTGTTCACCCCCTGCCTCACCCCGTCTCCCCAGACCCTTGGCCAGGCAACATCTGAGTCAGCCCAGGATACAGGATGTGGGCCCTGAAGCACAGTTTAAGCTTCTGATTCTTACATGTACCCCCTCCGTGATCCCCCCTGATTCTCAGCCACCCGAGTCCTTGCTTCCCGATGCTCTCGGTCACAACCCTGTCCCTTGGCACCCAGACGGGGGGCGTGGGGATCCCTCTATGTGATTTGCTTTCAGACCCCAGGACGGCTCCCTGGTGTCTCCAGCCCAGGGAGGTGGGGTGGGGGGTCTTGTAGGTGTGGCAGCCTCCCACTTTGCTGGCTCTGCTGCCTATACGTGGCACCAGTTTGCTGGGCACCCCTCAGGTCTGGCACCCAGGGATGTCCTTGTTCTGATGATGGAATTCTCCTTGACTCCTTCTCACTGCGCTTGCCCCACTCTAGGGGGTACAGCCCTCCCGCGGTGCCCCAACTGCCGACCTGAGGCCAGGGCCCCATGCCTTCCCTTCTCCTGGTGTTCCGTGACGTGGCCCGATCCCATTTCTCTGGTCAGGACACTGGTCAGGGCTGTTATGAACCCATGTTGGTATGAGTGCCTGTAAGTGTCTTTGTGTCTGCCGGAGTCTGTGTGTCTGCATGTGCCTGTGCCGGTGTAGCAGTCCCTGGCAGAGCTGTCAGCGTGGAGTGGGGAGGCTTACCTGTCCACAGTGACCTGCCAGTGGCCCTGCTCGCTCACCGGCACCCACTGGAGCCTGCCCCGGTGGTAGGAGTGGTCCACGCCGCCGAACATCACCATGCTGTCATTCGTCTCATTGCTGGGGGGAGGGGCTCATGTGAGGAGAGGACAGTGGGTGGCATTTCTCCAGTTCAGTGACCCAGGGGTGCACTGACCAGCAACCACCCAGCTACACTGCAGGGCCCCGCAGAGCAGGCACTGCTGGTACCCCCCCTGCTCCGATGGGAACTGGGCAGCAGGGCTGAGCACAGCCCAAAGTCGGCCTTCTGGCTACTGAGGAGCAAAGCCAAGGTTTGAACTTGAGATTCTGGCTGGGCTTTGGCCACCCACCTCACTGAAGCCAGCCAGTCCACCCTGCAGCCCCAGAGCTCGAGGCACGTGGGAGGCTGATGTGTGGAGGGTCCCGGGTGGGCGCTCAGGCTCCCCAAGGCTGGCTCACGGGCCTGAAAGCAGTCCACCAGGGCAAGCAAGCTCACTAGGCCCCCATGACCGCTGCCCCATCCTGAAATCCTTCGTAGTTTTTTAATGAGGCCCCACATTTTCACTTGGCACCCCTTTCTGCATTGCAGTAACTGGTCCCGGGCTCAGGGGAACCGTGGCTGAGGGGAAGGAAACACCCCTGCCCGCCTCCCCCTCCGGCTGCGTTGAATAGATCAGCACATCTCATGGCCTTTCCCTTCCTCCTGTGTCCTGACTCCTCAAGGGCTACCCACCTTGCCCTGCCTCCCTAGTCTGAGCTCCTTCTCTCTCTCTCTCCAAAGAGGCTAAGCAGCCTCGTCTCTGGCCTTCCTGCCTCTTCTCTGGTCCTTCATTGTTCAGCCAGTTGCCGCGGGGGAGCTTTCTGAAACATAGGTGGAACCATGTGTTCTACTTGCCTAGGCCCCTACCAGAGGCCTCCTCTCCCACCTAACAAATCCCTGGGCGGCCCTGCCCCTGCCTGCTCCTCTGACTTCACGCCAACCTCGGCCTGCCCCTCCCTTCCTCCCTGCCCGCCCTGCAGCCACACTGCCCTGCTGGTCCTCTGTTGGGCCTGGGCCTCCACTCCCCCATGGCCTGGCCTCGTTCAGAGAGGTCCTCGCACTGCCCGTCTGAAACCACGCTCTCATCTCTGTGGTTCGTCACCACGTTTAACTGCTTTCCCAGAAGCAGCCACCACCTGGCATGTGTTACCTTTCCCTCTTATCTATTTACTCGCTTCTTATCTGCCTTTTCTCCCTCTCATCTGTCCGTGTCACGTGCACAGAGCAGTACCCAGCACATAGTAGGTGCTCCATGGATATTAGTTAAACGGGTCACCTCCTCGATTTGGTACAAACACCCAGAGGCTCAACACATGCTGCAGAGCCTGGACTTCCAGCCCCCACTGAGTCCACAGCCTCACCCACACTCTGCATCATACATACAGTCTGCCTGCCGGATCTTCTGGCCTGTGCTTCTCCTTCCACCCACTCCAGACCCTCAGCTCATCAGGAGGGTAGCTCTTCCAGTGCCGCCCCGTGACTGGAGACCTGCTGATGGCTTCACCACCCACCAGAGAGGACGGCCAAACAGCCGAGCTTGAGTCCCACTGCTACCAGTGTGTAGCTGGGCAATTCTGTGCAAAGCTCCTCTCTGAGCCTCATTCCTCAGTTTCCCCAATCATCCAAGGAGGGACCAGAAGTACAGGGGTCGGCAAACTTTTAAAAATGCTAGATTATGCCCTAGCTGTTTTGGCTCAGTTAATAGAGCAACAGTCTGGTGACTGAAAGGTCCCACATTGACCCCTATCCCAGGGTGGGGCACATGTAAAAGGCAACCAATCAAAATGTCTCCCTTGTATCAATGTTTCTCTGCGTGTGTCTCCTCCTCCCTTCCACTCTCTCCAAAAATCAATGGGGAAAAATCCTTGGCTGAGGATTATCAAAAAGTAAAATAAAGTAAAAATGCTAGATTCAAGTGCTGGATGCTGCCATTGTAGTGCAGAAGCAGCCGCAGCCAGGATGTGACTGAAGGAGCAGGGCTGTGTTCCAATAAAACTTTATTCATAAGAGCAGGTGGTGGGCCACATGTGGTCACGGCCACTATTTGCTGACCCCTGCAATAGACTGCCCTCAGGAAACACAGTCAGGATCGTCTACCATTTCTGAGGCGCCTGAAGGCATCCGGAGGAGGGGCTTGGCCACCCAGGCTTACCTGCTCAGGTAGAAGGCGAAGAGGTTCTTAGATAGGAGGCCCTGATTCCACATGCTGTCGAAGACCGGGGTGGCGTTTTGGAGGGCGAGGGAGGGGTAGTCCAGTCCCAGGAAGCCGTCAAAGCCCGATATTCTCATGGCCTTGCCGAAGTCAAACCTGGCGAGGCCAACTGCCTGGGATTTGCACACAAGGTCCCCGACCTGTGGTGGGTAGGGTGGTCTCATGTGAAGATTTGGGAAGCAGAGCTGGGGCAGGGCCAGGGGGCAGCCATGGGGTTGATGCCACCAGCACCCTAAGAATGAGCGGAGGTGCAGCTGCAATGGTGGTGCCAGAGCAGCACACACCGTGCATTGCCGAGGAGTCTGACCTTCGCCCATCCTCCTGCTAGTAACACTAAAACACCCACATCCCCCTGCACAGCAGGGTGACTGGGGAGTGGGCCAAGCAGGCCAAGTACGCCCGCACCTGGTACAGGCCCAATGAGCAGAGAGGCGGGATCATCTTGTTTTTGGCATTCCTGGGATCTGGGGCCAAAAATGAGAGAAGGGTTCTTAGCGGTTTGCTCAGTGGCTAGAGCATCAGCCTGCGGACTGAAGGTTATCGTGTTACAGGTTGTGGCTGGATCCCAGGAGGCAGCCAATCAATGATTCTCTGTCACCATGGATCTTTCTCCCTGTCCCTCTCCTCTCCCTTCCTCTTCGCAATCAATGAAAAAAAGGCTTCCTGGGAAACGTGTGTGTGTGTGTGTGTGTGTGTGTGTGTGTGTGTGTGTGTTTGAGTGTGCATGTATGTGTGTGCCTTATATGTGTTTGAGTGTGTGCATGTGTGCATAAGTGTGTGTGTCAGGCACTTTGGGCAGGAAGCCCAGTTTTTTCAGACTCTCAAAGGCCCCCAAAGTAAGACCTTATACGCAGGGCTGTCTTGCACCGGTGGCCCTGCTTCCCCTGCCCTGGTGTCCGGAGCGCTGATACCCCCGGACCCCCAGATGCTTTCTGCCCTCTCCCGGAAAATCCCCCACAGCGGCCGACCCCTGACTGGCACCCCGGCTGTGCATAGTGTGGGCCTAGGGCAGGCCCGCCCCCTGTCCCTCGGGTCCCTCCTCTGCGTGCAGGGAGCAAGATTGCCTGCCCTGTGGGCTTGTTGTGGGATTAGACTCATTATTGCCAGGGACGTGTCCAGCACAGCACCTGGCACAAGCTGGGAATATAAACATGGATTTTCCTCCCGGCTGGTGTGGCTCAGTGGCTGAGCATCCACCTATGAACCAGGAGGACAGGGTTCCATTCCGATCAAGGGCACATGCCAGGCTTGTGGGGTCCATCCCCAGAGGGGCTTGTAGCAGGCAGCCGATCAGTGAGTCTCACATCTCTGATGTTTCTATCTCTCTCTCTCCTTTCCTCTCTAAAATTCACAAAAATATATATTTAAAAAATAAATAAAAACGGGTTTGCCCTCACCTCTCCCTGCTCCCCGCAAAACCAGCCTCGAGCTCACCACGTGCAAGAGCTGCAAATGCCAGCCTCTCCTGCCATGACCGCTCGCTAGTCTGGCCACTCGGGGGCTTGTCTGCAGAGCACTGTCTCCCCAAGGCAGATGGCCAGCCGCTGGGGGACTCTGGGGAGACGATGGTCCAGCTGACCCTGCATCTGGTGCCCTGAGCAGTGAGCAGAGGTCCAGGCCCCGCCCTGCCGCAGCCCCGCTCCCACTCACCCGCACGTCGTCGTAGCCCAGCAGCCCAATCACTCTGCCGGACGCGTACGACAGGTCGAAGTACTGGGTCGTCCTCTGGAAGGTGGAGGATGCCCGAGGGTCATAGATTTTGTGTGAGCCTGCGGATAGAGAGCCAGGGTCCTTCAGTGGTCAGAGTGAGGTCAGGGACAGGAACAGGACTGGGGTGGGAGCCATGAGGAGCAAAGGCATTTACCACACAGGGAACGGGAGCAGCCGATGGAGGGCACCCACAAGAGAGCCGAGCCCGTGTCAAAGATGACCCTGAACTCCTGAGGGGGCGTTCCAATGCTGATGGTGCCAACGTAGAACATCTGCCGGGCAGGAGAGGGCGGTTAGACCAGGCCAGGCTACCCAGTCAGCCCTGATTCCCAAGAGGCCTGCTTCGATGAGGCCGTCCCTGTCTCCTGGAATCGCCTTCCCACCAGCCCACCGCACAGCCGCAGCTCAGGCGGTGTCTTCATTTGAAAGTTTCCCATGTTCCCCTGCAGCTCTGTAAATCCTCCAGCCTTCAAGGCCCAGCTGGCCTGCTCCCTCAACCGGGAAGCCCTCCCAGGTCACCAGGCCTCTGTCTCCCAACTCAACGTCGGTGATGCTACTATCAGAAGCGGCCCTTTGGTTTGGCCTTTATGTTCTTGCAGACCAGGCCAGACCCTCTGTTCCTGGCAGCCATAGCACCCTGCTGGTGTGTTATAGCCTCCACACTGCAGGGGCTCAGGGACTCTTTGCTGGGGACATTCTCAGGACATCCTCAGCCTGGGTGTCAAACTGGAGTCCCCGTGGAGGCAGCAGTGGGCCTTGTTGAGAAGGACAGAATCTGCCCAAACAACACCTTGTCCGCAGAGCCCAGCGATGTGTCCTTGGGTCAAGATGGATGTGTGCCTGTCGCCTGACCATAGCTGGACTAGTCACCACAGACCTAGAGTCAAGGGGGAGTGCCTGCTCCCGGGGAGGGTCCCAGGCTCCCCAGCTTCGCTGCCTTCAGGAGCCCCTTTCCCTCCAGGCTCACAGCCCTGGGTGAACCCCAGCGCTGTGCCAGCACCAAGGGAAGGTTGTGGGGTGGGTCCCGCACACTCACGTCCTTGTAGTTTCTCAGGGGTTCCTTCCTGACATCGTTTTTTTGCAGGAACTTGTAGGCATGGCTATAGGGGTGCCCCTGGAGGTAGTCTCTTAGCAGGTCACTCTCCCGCAGGCTTTCCGGTGTGGACTTGATCTTTGTTAGAGGGATGCTTCCCCAGGAAAGACAACAGTTAAGACAGCAGCTCCCCACCCCGCGGTTCAATGTGGCCTCCACGCGTGCTGTTCGATCCGCACCGCGTCTTCCCCGAGGATGTTCCCAGCCATCTTATGAGGGGCAGCCCCCACTAACGCAAGCAAAGGCCGGACAATGGCCCAGGCCTGAGCACAGGGCCTGTTGCAGCCCGGGGAAGCCACAGGCCCGTGCCCAGCCTCCCTTTCCCCATCGTAAAGAAGTGGGGTGAGGACAGGCCTCTCACGGGATGTCTGGGGCTTTGAGGGAGAGGATGGACCAAAGGACCTTGACCAAGGGACCTTGACCCAGAGCCAGTGCTGTCTCCATTGTCATCTGACCGGCTCCCTCTCCAAGAAGCCCTGGAGGGAGCGGGGTGGGGATCACCACGTTTACAGGAGGAACCTGAAAGGCAGGGCGTTGGTGACCTGGCTGTGGCCACCTGCTCATTAAGGCAAAACTGGGTCCCGGGGACCCTTTGGACCCTTCTGCAGGGTCAAGCAGAGGGGAGGCTGGAGGTGGGCGAGGGAGCCCGGAGATGGGGAAGAAAACATCGCCCAACGAGACCACCCACACAGCTGCTCGGTGGTGCCATGAGGAATCCTGGGGGCCTCAATCCACACAGGGTCAGCCTGGTGTTGTGCAGCCTCCAGACCTGTACCCAGACCCCTGTCCCCCAGTGCGGGTGGCTTGGCTACTCATCAATGTATGGAGGTGTGGCGCTGACCTGTGTTGCTCAGTGGATACACCTGTGGACTGAAAGGTCCCGGGTTTGAGTCTGCCCACAGGTGTGTACCTCGGTTGCAGGCTCTTCCCCGGCCAGGGCCCTGGTCAGTGCTCATGAAGGAGGCAACCAATAGATGTGTCTCTCTCACATCGATGTTTCTCTCTGTCTCTCCCCTTCCCTTCCTCTCTCCCTAAAAATCAATGGAAAAATATCCTCCGGGGAGAATTAAAAAAAAATACAGGGAGACGCAGACTTTAGGACAGGGAATAATGACTTTCCCTTGTCCACCCCTGGGCATTTGAAGAAAGGATAAGGGGACAGTGAGAGAGAGGCTGTGAGAGAGCTGTCCCCATACTCACGTGACCAGGCACTCGGAGAGGGCCACCAGGCTGAGGAGCCCAATCCACCACATCGTGCGTTATTCCCTTCACAGCGTCCGCCGGAAGGCTCCGGTTTGGAGTGTGCGCCAATGGGCCAGCGATGCCGATATATACGCTCTGATCTGCCCTTGATCCCCTGGGAGGGCTGCTGATGGCCCGATAAAACACTACAAGCCTCCCGATAACATTGATATTCCCATCAGCACTGCAAACCTGCTGATAAAATCTTTATTCCCATGAACGTTCCTGATTGGGGCTCAAGGCACAGAGAAAACTTAGAAAAAGTTCAGAATACGGAGATCTCTATCATAATCTCTTCCTTGGGGCACGACTGGTGGACAATCCCAAACCACATGACCCCCAGAGGAGTGGGAAGACCCCACTCACTTGGAGATAAAGCCGCCAATCCTATCCAATGAAGAGGGACTATGCTAAGTGACCATCACCGGTTCACAAAATGACTGCACCCACAGCTGAGGCCATGTTCCCATAAGGATTCTTAAGGAGCAATCTGCAGGGACCTGAGGCTTCACCCTCCCCTACCCTCATTGTACTTGAAAGGGGACCACAGACTCTGTCCCCCAACTGGCAGGGCTTGACAGGGGACCTCTGGGTATGCTTCCCCTCCTGCTGCTGGGCTAAGGGACCAAGGCTGCTCCCAGCACCAGGCCTGGAGACCTAAGTCTGGGCCCCCTGGTCGGCTGGGCTTGACAGTGGACCTCAGGATGTGCTCCCCATCCAGCAGAGATTGACAGGGGACCTCAAGTTGAACCCCAAGTGCTGAGTCAGGGAACTTAGGCCACACCACTGTCCATCATGAGGAAGGGGTTCTACTGAGGACCTAAAGGCCTGAACCCCATTCCAATCTAGGCTGGGAGACCTCAGGCCACGCCCCTGTGCTGCCCAAGGCCAGGGGACCTTGGACTACACCCCCTGTCTGGCGGGCCTTGAAAAAGTGGAACTACCCGGGTCTGGATCTAACCCAATAAGGGTGGGAAGTGTGGCAGAGTCTGGGTTTAATGTGATTTTGAGGTGATGTCGATGGGTAAGGACATGACTCTGGGTCCTGTGGTGATCCCAGACTCTGACAGGAGGAAGGTTTTAATTTTCTTTCATCTCTGACACTTATAGAGAATGGGCAAATTGCAATATTAAATTATTTCCTTCAATTAATCCACCTTTTATTTATTTTTTTAAAAATATATTTTATTGATCTTGTACAGAGAGGAAGGGAGAGAGATAGCAAGTTAGAAACATCGATGAGAGAGAGTCATCGATCACCCCCTACCGCAACCATGGTACATGCCCTTGACTGTAATCAAACCTGGGACCCTTCAGTCCCCAAGCTGACGCTCTATCCACTCAGCCAAACCGGTTCAGCCAATTAATCCACCTTTTAATATGCATGAATTTTGTGCACCAGGTCACTAGTTTCAACATACATGTCCTTTCTCAATTCTAATTTGAATAAATACGCTTTTTTAAGGCATTTATTGAGCGAGTCAGGAAGATTTCAGCAGGGACTAGATCTTAGGAGATTGGAGTTAATTTTATTTGGGGTGACAGAGAATTGTGGTCCTATGCAGAAGGCTCCAAAAAAACATATGCATGAGTCACCAGCTGGTAGCTCTGTTGTGAAAATGAAATGCACTTTAATAACCACTGGGTGTATCATTATCCAAAGCCTGTGGTCCATGTTGGGGGCCACCTGTGTATTCTGTGAAGTGATAGCTCTGCTTATACTATCACCGCAACCAGGAATGAAGGGGAAAGGCCTGTCAGTGCAGGACTGGAGGAAACGGGTTTGCATAGCTGCTGTGCATGGAACGGTGTCTCCCTCCGAGTCATAAGTTGTAGCCTCACTCCCATAAGATGCGACATGGCAATGGGGCCCTGGGAGGTGACTCCATTGAGTTGAGGTCACAAAGGTGCCTATCTCTGCCCCTGGCCCTGCTGTTCCCCCACTATTCCCCCCACCCCACACCCCAATGAGAGACACACACAGCTGATGCCCATCTTAGTCCAGGCAGCAGGGTTCCCAGCCTCCAGCCTCCCAGCCTGGGTGGAGAGAATTTTGTCCGTTTGATGCTAAATGATGAAACAAAGCCTTGTGATACACTGTTTGGAAAGCTGCTGTGTTTGAAGGGACAAGAGGCCTAAACACTGTCATTTGGAGCTTCTGTCTGTACCGATGCCCTGAGGGCCCAAGAGCACTGGAAGAGGCGGCCTCCAGGGCCAGTCCGGGAACCTCTCCTGCCCGTTTCCCGCTCCTCCTGAACCGGACTCGCCACCCCCACGGCTGCACTGTGGTCCCTCCTGAGAAGTGGGAGCCACGTCAGGGCCAGGAAGTGGGAGGAATGAAGAAACGCTGAGGGAAATCGCTGCTTCGCCCTTGCAGCTGGGGAAGGCACAGGCCTGGTAGCAGCCTCCACACCACGTGGTGAGCCGTGGGGACTTGAAAGGGAAAGGTGTTTGGATTGGTTTTTCATAAATATTTTTATTGATTTGAGACAGGAAGGGTGAGGGAAAGAGAGAGAGAGGGAGATATCAGTGATGAGAGAGAGTCATTAATTGGCTGCTTCTGCAAGCCCGGGCATGTTCCCTGACCAGGAATCAGACTGTGACCTCCCGGTCCGAAAGTTGATGCTCAACCAATGGCCACCACACCTGGGCAGCGCGGGTTTCTAATGAAGAGCCCCCTCCAGTTGGTAGTCCCTCGGTATGACGACTCTGTCCAGCCCAACGAATAACGTGGCAGCTGTCCACGGGGCAGGCCCAGGGCTCTCCTCGCTCACGGTGGCAGGTACGCCACCTGGTCTGCCACCCCCTACCGCTCCAGGGCGGCAGCACCAGGTGGTCAAGGCCCGGACACCGGGTGTCTCGACGTCACTGACACTCAGTGTGGAGCAAGTCCAGTTTCCAGATCTGCAAACAGGCTGAGCACTGACCTATGAACCAGGAGGTCATGGGTTAATCACTGATCAGGGCACATGCAAGAGGCAGCCAATGAATGATTCTCTCTCATCATTGATGTTTCTCTCTCTTTCTACCTCTCTGAAATAATAAATAAATAAATAAATCTTTTCAGAGAGAGAAAGGGAGAGAGCGCTTGCGATCTAGGGGGCCAGTGCACTATGGGCAATGCTGGGCATCACCTGGGTCCCCACTAACAGCAGGTTGAGGTCCGGCCTCAGGGTCAGGCGCTCCTGCTGTTGCCCGTGGCCACCCTTTGGGAAGGAAGAGAGGAACCAGGTTCTGCCCTGAAACGGCCACTCCTGGGCCCAGAACCACCCGGGGAGAGGGCACAGCACCCTGGTCCTGTGGGTGCTGGGCTTTCGCCAGGAGCCAGAGCAGGAGGCCAGTCAGTAGTGAGCTGTCCCCTGTGCTGCGGGCGCGGTGGGGCTGGGCTCCGGCTTCTCTGCGCCCCGGGCCCAGGAGACACTCCTGCTGTTGACAGCCCTGCTCTCCCTCAGGCTGCACACAGCACGGAGGCCGCTCTTCTGGGAGGGGTGACTCATTGCTGGTCACTCACTGGCCAATGTCTGATGAGGTCACTGTGAGGGTGCCTGTGGCCTACAAGCCCAAGGCTTCCAGCGTGGACGGAAAATGGACAAGAAGCAATTTACTGGGCTTGGTTACCGTGGGCCTTTGCAGTTGCTGTTCCCACCTGGAACGTTCTTCTCCCAGCACTCTGCATGGCTGGCTCCTTCTTCATATTCAGCTGTCCTTCTGCACTGTCCCTCCTCAGTGAGGTGTGCCCTGGCCACGCTGGTCCCCGGGCACTGACCTTGACTCATTTGAGGAGGATAGAGACATCGAATGCATGTTCCCAAGTGCTTTGCATGGGAGCCCTATGGGATGAGAATGTCTCCAATTTACAGATGAGCAAACCGAGGCTGGGGGAGATAAACTGCCTTGAGGACATATTGCCAGTGAGTGCCTGGGAGGTGAACCCAGGTCTGCCCACAGATTTCCTGCTCTGGACCTCGCTGCAGCTTAGGGCTGGGGGCCAGGAGGTGATGCCCAGGAGAGAGCGGGAGAAGGGATGGGAGATGTTGGGGTCACCAATAAGGGGGTCTCGTCCATGAAAACTGTCCATTCTCTTAGTGAACACTCTTTGTTGTTTAAATTGATTTCAGATGGGAAGGGAGAGGGAGAGAAGAGAGAGAAACATCAAAGATGAGAGAGAATCACTGATCTGCTGCCTCCTGTGTGCACCCCACTGGTGCCAAGGTCACAACCCAGGCATGTGCCCTGATGGGAATAAAACCATGACCTCCTGGTTCCTAGGTCAGTGCTCAACCCCTGAGCCACTCGGTCTGGGTAAACACCTCTGTCCTTTAGAGAATAATGTTTGGCATTTTTCTGCTCTTAAAAGCTATCACTGAAAACATCCTAATGAAAGCATAAGATGAGAGGAGCAATCGCCCATGTGCTTCCACTGGATATGACTGTTGTCACATGTATGTTGGTCTTTTTGTGCCGTTAGCAGTAGTTCATGCTGCAGTGGGACTGACACTGCCCAAAGGTTTTCCTTAGGTTATCACATGGAATCTTCACCATAGACCAGAAGGTGGGACTGGTTTTTCCTGTCGTGCTTTGGGTGCAGTACTGGTACAGCCTGATTGAGATTAGTTTCCCACCTCATAGAAGCCACCATTTCAGGCATGTAGTCTGGTCTGATTTAGGGTATTCATGGAGCTGTATGTCAATTCCATGTTTTAATTTTAGAACATGTTTGAGACTCCAAAAAGCAATGCCACACACATTAATAGCCAATCTTCATTTCCAACCCTGCTCTTGCCCCCAATCACAAGAGAAGATTCATATTTGATTAACCAGAGGCCCGCTGCATGGAGATTTGAGCAAGAATAGGCCTTCCTTCCCCTGGCTTCCTCCTGGCTGCCTGGGAGCCTGCAAATTCTCAATCCTGGCTAGAGAGTAGCTCTTGTATGTCCCTCTGTCCACCGCCCTTCCCTTCATAGCGGGTGTCCTGCCCAATGCTGCCCACCTACATATGCAAATTTACCCACCAGATTTGTTGGGTGAATTTGCACACTCAGGGTAGGCTGTAGGTCGTCATGGATGTATAGTCAATGTGCATATTTTTCTTTTATTTGTAGATTATTTTTTATTGCAGTCAGAACATTTAACATGAGATCTACTCTTATTATAAGTTTTCTTATTCTCACTAGAGAATATATATATTCTCTCTCTCTATATATATATATATATTTTTTTTTTTAGAAAGAGAGGAAGTTGGGGATGTGGAGAGGGGAAAAGTTAGAGAACCGTTGATGTGAGAGAACCATTGATTGGTTGCCTCTTGAATCTGTGGCCCATCAATGTGCAGGATAACACTCTAACCACTGAGCCACACTGGGCAGGCCTCAACAAAATTTCAAGTGCAAAATGTAGTATTGCTAACCATAGGCCCATTGGTGCACAACAGAGCCCTAGACATACTTACCCTGCATAACCTGCGTTACTGAAATATTATGTTGAATAGCAACTCCCCCTACCCCTTTTCCTCGTCCCTGAGAATCAACCGGCCACACGGCTTCTATGAGCCTGACGATCGAAGGCCTCTCAGATGTGTGGGTACACACAGGACCCCTCCTTTTGGGACTGGCTAACCTCCCTCAGCGTAAGCCCCAGGCCTCAGCCTGTGCAACTGGTAGGGTTTTCTTCTCGTTGTGACTGAGTAACATTCCATCGCACGGCTGTACCTCGAATTGCTCATCCCGGCACCGAGTGATGGGAGCTTGCCTGCTTCCACGTCTTGGCTGTTGTGAACAGCACTGTAAGGGGTACGCAGTGCGGCTCTCTCCACATTCTGATTTTAATTCTTTGGGAGAAAAATCTGGAATTGGGGTTGCCTGGGGTCTTATAAAACTTGTATGTTCAATTTTCCAAGGCACTGCCACATCGTCTACTACAGTGGCCGCACCATGTGACTCTCACAGGAACCGTGCACGGGCTCCACGTCTCACTGACCAGTGCTGGCGTGTGTGTCCTGGTGGTGGCCACTCCCAGGTGTGGAGGGATAGCTCATTGTCATTTGCATTTGCGTTTTCCTGATGATTAATGAGAGAGGAACTGTTCTTACCGAAGAATTACAGAATAGAAAACCGACGTCCAGAGTGAGCTGACCTAAGGTCACAGGACTGGTCACAGTACTGTACTTACTGAGGCCCTCCTATGCGCCTGGTACGGACCGTTCAGAGCTGGGACTTGAACCCCCATCAGAGAGCCCTGGGTTGTGCTGGCATGCCCCCATCAGAGAGCCCTGGGCAGCCGTGTCTACCAGGCCCTTCCAGAACCTGTATCCCTGCTATTTCAGGTTCTGCCCTTTTCTCCTAATGTCCTAATAGAATGCTTTCATAGCTTTCAACCTGCTTCTAAAACACGGCTGTGAGGGGTGGCGGCGTTGGAGGGCAGCCACAAATTCTTCTGTCACCCAGATTCTGTTTCCAACCTCCTGTCCGGGGTCACTGGTGGTCCCTGACATCCAAAGACTGGGGACCCTTGAGTCCTGCAGCATGTCTGCACTTCTGGGGACGACTCTACCCAACTCCTGCCAGTGGTTCTGGAGGAAACTGTCGATCACCATCCAGTAGGGGCCATGTGTGCAAGTGGAGCCAATCAGAGTCCCCATGTTCTTCCACGTGATTGGTGCAGGGCTGGATACATGACCTGAGGTGGACCAATCGGACCCCTCCTTGGTGCTTTGCTCATTTCCAATCCTTCAGAAGGTGAAAGGCTGGAGCTGGGAGTCGCATAGCTCTTGGCCTGGAGCAGGCTACCAGGGGAATGCTGGCAGGAGAGGAATCAAAGGAGTTGGAAGGGCAGAGGCCAGAGGGAGGAGAGGCTGGTGGGTTTTGATTTCTTGGGTGCAGCCACCACACTGTGTGGACCTGCTCTGGTTCTTCATCCGGGCCCCAGGCAACCCAGTTCAGTGCCAGGGCCAGCCTGAGAGGTTGAACTGGGCTGAGGTAGGGAGGTGGCAATTGAAAAAAGAAAGAGAGGAAAGCAGAGTTGAGAGGACTACAGGTAGCCATTGACCGACTGTAGCAAATTTATTAACTGTGCAATGCTTTTTATACACAAAACACTGAATAGCAGGTCTGTGAAGAGGAATGTATTCTTTGTTCCTCTTTATCTTCAAGGAGAGACAGAGCAGAAGGACAAATTATCGGTACAGGAAATGTCAGTAAATAGTTATTGACTTCTTGGCAAGCCATGAAAGGTTGCTCTCATTGTACTGATAGTCGCCATCCAGACAAGTCAGGAAAATCTGTGTGGGTAGGGGGCCAGCCCTGCTAACCCCTTCAAGTGCAAGGACCCTGTCAGCTTACACCCGGTCTCCAACAGTTCAGGGCCCTTCTTTTTAAGCCTGTGGAGGCCGGTCCCCTCGCTGTTGGTACAGAGGAGATTCCCGAGCCCTGCCTGCCTGTGCCGCACTTCCCAGACCCAAGCAGAGGCACCATTCGTATGAGTGCCATTGGATATGGGACCGTTTATTAAAAATCAATGTTATTTTAAACATGTGTGTTTATGATCCTTTAAAGGGAGAGAAAGGGAGAGAAAGAAACATCGCTGAGAGAGAAACATCAGTGGACTGCCTATTGCATGCCTCCTCCTGGGGTTTGAGCCCAGGGCATGTGCCAGTGACCTGTGAGTGCTTCGGATGAGGCTCAAACTCTGAGCCACACCGCTGGGCATAAACGCAGTTTTTCCTTTTCCACTGAGAAGAGGGCTTGGCAAAGCCCCAGACGCAGCTTTGCTGGGGACACAGGGAGTGTGTGAATCCTTGGGGCGGGCCAGCAGACACCAGGAGGGGCGCCCACGTCTATGGCCTCGCAGGAGCCAAGCCAATCCTGTTGTTTTCCCGATCAAAGACGGTGAAATAGAGCCGCATGAAGACGTCCCCCAGGACCCAAGAGCTGGCGAAGTCTGAGCCATACAAGTTTGTGAGGCAGCGGCCCGTCTCCTCCTGCAGGGGAGGAAGCACAGCCCTCAGCCATCCTGTCCCAACCCCCTCAGGCCTGGGCAGCAGCTTTATCCCCCTCCCCCTGGGCCCTCCACTTGGCTGTTTGCTCTGAGAGATTCCCTGCCTGCCCCCCTTCACCCCAATCATCCTCCAAATCCAAACCTAGCGCCTGGGCAGCCTTCCCGTGCCCCTGCCCCCTCCTTGGCAGTGCCAGCTGGATGGGGAGGCTTCCCCGGGGCTCGCTGTGTCTTCAGCCTCAGCCCTAAGGCTTACAGGGTGCCCCTGGCATGGCTCCTGGGGTGCCTCCAGGCTTCGGACTGAGAGATTTTCAGTTGCTCCCTCGGTGGGCTGCCTAACCTGCTAGGCACACTGTGGGGAACTGGCACTTCTTGAGCCTCAACTATATGCCAGGCAATGCCTGGTCTTTATCTGACCACACCCCAAAGGGGGCTTGGTCCCCATTACACAGACAGGGAATTGGGGCCTCCAGGGGGCATTTGCACCCTAGGACTAGGGTGACCATATGATGTATCACTCAAGTCAGGACACTTGGAGATGGGAGGGAATACAGTTCCTGATTATGGGGAGACATGGGGAATGTCCCCAGTCAGCCCCCCTATCCCTACTCTTTGGCTGTTTCCAGTTCCTGCATATGTTCCCTGTCTATTGGTCCGATGCCCGGGTTGAACTGACGCTCTGTGAGGGCCAGGCCATTAGCGCGCCCTCTCCTGGAGCCTGGCCCTGAGCCAGCACAGGATGCTGCTCAGAGTTCCCCAAGGGCGATGGGTGCCCACACCTGCTTCTATCAAGAGGCTGTGCTGTGGGAGGTGCCCTCTCAGCCAGGGCTGCTGGGCAGCATCTGCAATGGCACAGCCCAGCCTCCAGGGGTCCTCCGGGAGCCAAAGCACCAAGGGTCCCTCCAGTCCCAGATCTGAGAGCAGCCCCAGGAGGGGCCCCTCACCCTCCGGATGTAGAAGCTGGCTGGCACTGGGTATGCGATGCCATTGATGGTGAAGACGATGTCAGGCAGGCTCGGGATGGCCGTGCAATTGGCGATGTCCTGTAAGAGAGAGAGGGAGAGGGAGGTTGGCCCAGTGGGTGCTTCCGTGTGTGGGGAGCTCGATGTGACCCTGTGCATGACCCCTCACCCAGCCGGTTCTCGTCTTTCCGATGCTGATCTTCCTCAGAATGTTGAGCATGGGGATGGTTGGGCCAAACATCAGCGAGGTCCCGGTATCCAAAATGGCCTGGCAACTGTTCTCACAGGCCACGACCTTGCCGTCCATGGAAATGCTGTGGGACAGAGGAGGTGCCAGGGTCACTCATGGCCTATCCCACCTCAACCCCTCCCTGCTGCCTGAGAACAGCCTGCAGCTCCCACCAGCCTCTGTGTCCCTGTGTTCAGCCATACTGGCCTTCCTGGGCCTCCTCTCAGGTCTGGAAGGCATTGTGCTCTTTGTTCCCCAGGGCCTTTGCACCTGCTGTCACCCTCCCTTGCCCCTTTGGCTGATCTGTCCTGTCCTCCAGGGTGCAGATCAGTCACCACTTTTTCAGGGAAGTGTTTCCCAGATTAGATCAGGCCCCTCTCGTCCTCCAGAGGAGACGGGCAGAGCCTTCCTGGTTTCCAGAGTGCATCCTGGTGGAACTCTGTTTGCTCCAATGCTTTCGCTCATGAGTGTCTGTCCTCCATTTCCGGTTAGCAAGCTGTGTCCTCTGCCCCCCCAGCGTCGGTACCCAGCGCACAGTGTATTGTTTACAGTATTTACCGAGGGAATGACAGGGCATTTGAAGGAATGAGGTCAACTAGAGACCTGCTGTCCAACCAGTTATGAAGGCCACACGGTAAAGATGCAGGTTCCCGGAACGCAGGTGCTCAGCGAGGTGGGAGGGAGTGTTCTTCCCTTTTGCTTCGCCCCCTCTCCACAGACCCCTGGCCAGGCAATGGCTGATCCAGTTCAGGGCGCTAGATGTGGGCCCCGAAGCACAGTTTAAGCTTCTGATTCTTACATGCACCCCCTCAGTGATCCCCCGATTCTCAGCCACCCGAGTCCTTGGTTTCCGATGCTCTTGGTCACAATCCTGCCCCTTGGCACCAGATGGGGGGCGTGGGGATCCCTCTATGTGATTTGCTTTCAGACCCCAGGACGGCTCCCTGGTGTCTCCAGCCCAGGGAGGTGGGGTGGGGGGTCTTGTAGGTGTGGCAGCCTCCCACTTTGATGGCTCTGCTGCCTATACGTGGCACCGGTTTGCTGGGCACCCCTCAGGTCTGGCACCCAGGGATGTCCTTGTTCGGATGATGGAATTCTCCTTGACCCCTTCTCACTGTGCTTGCCCCAGTCTGGGGGGTACAGCCCTCCTGCGGTGCCCCACCTCCGACCTGAGGCCAGGGCCTCATGCCTGTCCCTCCTCCTGGTGTTCCCTGACCTGGCCTGATCCCATTTCTCTGGTCAGGACCCTGGTCAGGGCGGTTATGAACCCATGTTGGTGTGCTAGTGTAAGTGTCTTTGTGTCTGTCTGAGTCTCTGTGTTTGCATGTTGTTTGCCTGTGCCAGTGTAGCAGTCCCTGGCAGAGCTGTCAGCGGGGGGAGGGGGGGCTTACCTGTCCACAGTGACCTGCCAGTGGCCCTGCTCGCTCACCGGCACCCACTGGAGCCTGCCCCGGTGGTAGGAGTGGTCCACGCCGCCGAACATCACCACGCTGTCATTCGTCTCATTGCTGGGGGGGAGGGGCTCATGTGAGGAGAGGACAGTGGGTGGCATTTCTCCAGTTCAGTGACCCAGGGATGCACTGACCAGCAACCACCCAGCCACACTGCAGGGCCCCGCAGAGCAGGCACTGCTAGGACCCCCACAGCTCTGATGGGAACTGGGCAGCAGGGCTGAGCACAGCCCAGTTCGGCCTTCTGGCTACTGAGGAGCAAAGCCAAGGTTTGAACTTGAGATTCTGCTGGGCTTTGGCCACCCACCTCTCTGAAGGCGGTCAGTCCCCCCTCCCTCCCCAGAGCTCCAGGCACGTGGGAGGCTTCTGTGCAGAGGGACCCGGGTGGGCGCTCAGGCTCCCCAAGGCCCGCTCACGGGCCTGAAAACAGTCCACCAACGGCGCGCACGCTCACTAGGCCCCCATGGCCGCTCCCTGTCCTGAAATCCCTCATAGTTTTTCAATGTGGCCCGACATTTTCACTTGGCACCCCTTCCTGCAATGCAGTCACTGGTCCTCGGCTCAGGGGAACATTGGCTGAGGGGAAAGAAACACACTGCCCAACTCCCCCTCCGACTGCGTCGAATCGGTCAGCACATCCCGTGGCCTTTCCCTTCCCCCATGTCCTGACTCCTCTATGGCTCTCCCTTTCCCTGCCTCCCTGGTCTGAGCTCCTGCTCTCTCTCTCCAAAGAGGATGAGCAGCCTCGTCCCTGGCCTCCCTGCCTCCTCTCTGGTCCTTCATTGTCCAGCCAGTGCCCGGGGGGAGCTTTCAGAGACATAGTTGGAACCATGTGTTCTACTTGCCTAGGCCCCTGCCAGAGGCCTCCTCTCCCACCTAAAACAAAGCCCTGAGCAGCCCTGCCCCTGCCTGCCCCTCTGACTCCACGCCCACCTCGGCCTGCCCCTACCTCCCTCCCTGCCCGCCCCGCAGCTACACTGCCCTGCTGGTCCTCTGCTGGGCCTGGGCCTCCGCTCCCCCATGGCCTGGCCTCGTTCAGAGAGGTCCTCGCACTGCCCGTCTGAAACCACGCTCTCATCTCTGTGGTTCGTTACCACCTTTAACTGCTTTCCCAGAAGCAGCCACCACCTGGCATGTGTTACCTTTCCCTCTTATCTATTTACTCGCTTCTTGTTTGCCTTTTCTCCCTCTCACCTGTCCGTGTCACGTGCACAGAGCAGTACCTAGCACATAGTAGGTGCTCCATGGATATTTGTTAAACGGGTCACCTCCACGATTTGGTACAAATACCCAGAGTCTCAGCACATGTTGCAGAGCCTGGACTTCCAGCCCCCACGGAGCCCACAGCCTCACCCACACTCTGTGTCATACCCACAGTCTGCTCCCTGGCCTATGCTTCTCCTTCCACCCGCTCCAGACCCTCAGTCCATCAGGAGGGTAGCTCTTCCAGTGCCGCCCCATGACTGGAGACCTGCTGATGGCTTCACCACCCGCCAGAGAGCACGACCAAACAGCCGAGCTTGAGTCCCACTGCTACAAGTGTGTGGCTGGGCATTTCTGTACAAAGCTCCTCTCTGAGCCTCATTCCTCAGTTTCCCCAAACATCCAAGGAGGGACTAGAAGTACAGGGGTCGGCAAACTTTAAAAAATGCTAAATTTTTCCCTAGCTGTTTTGGCTCAGTTAATAGAACATCAGTCTGGTGACTGAAAGGTCCCACATTGACCCCTATCCCTGGGTGGGGCACTTGTAAGAGGCAACCAATCAAAATGTCCCCCTTGCATCAATGTTTCTCTCTGTGTGTCTCCTCCTCCCTTCTACTCTCTCCAAAAATCAGTGGGGAAATAATTTTGGCTGAGGATTATCAAAAAGTAAAATAAAGTAAAAATCTAGATTGCAAGTGCTGGATGCTGCCATTGTAGTGCAGAAGCAGCCGCAGCCAGGATGTGACTGAAGGAGCAGGGCCGTGTTCCAATAAAACTTTATTCATAAGAGCAGGTGGTGGGCCACATGTGGTCACGGCCACTATTTGCTGACCCCTGCAATAGACTGCCCTCAAGGAAACACAGTCAGGATCGTCTACCATTTCTGAGGCGCCGGAAGGCATCCGGAGGAGGGGCTTGGCCACCCAGGCTTACCTGCTCAGGTAGAAGGCGAATAGGTTCTTAGATAGGAGGCCCTGATTCCACATGCTGTCGAAGACCGGGGTGGTGTTTTGGAGGGCGAGGGACGGGTAGGCCAGTCCCAGGAAGCCGTCAAAGCCCGATATTCTCATGGCCTTGCCGAAGTCAAACCTGGTCAGGCCAACTGCCTGGGATTTGCACAGAAAGTCCCCGACCTGTGGTGGGTAGGGTGGTCTCATGTGAAGATGTGGGAAGCAGAGCTGGGGCAGGGCCAGGGGGGCAGCCGTGGGGTGGCAGCACCCCAAGAATGAGCTGAGGTGCGGCTATTCTGGAAGTGCCAAAGCAGCACGCACCATGCATTGCCGAGGAGTCCGACCTTCGCCCACACTCCTGCTAGTAACACCCCTGGCACTAAAACACCCCCATCCCCTGCACAGCAGGGTGACTGGGGAGCGGGCCAAGCGGGCCAAGTGCGCCCGCACCTGGTACAGGCCCCAATGAGCAGAGAGGCGGGATCATCTTGTTTTTGGCGTTCCCGGGATCTGGGGCCAGAAATGAGTGAAGGGTTCTTAGCGTTTTCCTCATGGATAGAGCATCAGCCTGCGGACTGAAGGTTTCCGTGTTACAGGTTGTGGCTGGATCCTAGGAGGCAGCCAATCAATGATTCTCTGTCACCATGGATGTTTCTCCCTGTCCCTCTCCTCTCCCTTCCTCTTTGCAATCAATGAAAAAAAGGCTTCCTGGGAAACCTGTGTGTGTGTGTGTGTGTGTGTGTCTGTGTGCATGTATGTGTGCCTTATATGTGTTTGAGTGTGTGCATGTGTGCATAGGTGTGCGTGTCAGGCACTTTGGGCAGGAAGCCCAGTTTTTTCAGACTCTCAAAGGCCCCCAAAGTAAGACCTTTTACTCAGGGCCGTCCTGCACCCGTGGCCCTGCTTCCCCTGCCCTGGTGTCTGGAGCACTCGGCAGCCCCGGACCCCCAGATGCGTTCTGCCCTCTCCCGGAAAATCCCCCACAGCTGCCGAGCCCTGACTCACACCCCAGCTGTGCATAGTGTGGGCCTTGGACAGGCCCGCCCCCTGTCCCTCGGGTCCCTCCTCTGCGTGCAGGGAGCAGGATCGCCTGCCCCGTGGGCTTGTTGTGGGATTAGAGTCATTATTACCAGGGACGTGCCCAGCACAGTGTCTGGCACAAGCTGGGAATATAAACATGGGTTTTCCTCCCGGCTGGTGTGGCTCAGTGGCTGAGCATCCACCTATGAACCAGGAGGTCAGGGTTCCATTCCGATCAAGGGCACATGCCAGGCTTGTGGGGTCCATCCCCAGTGGGTCTTGCAGCAGGCAGCCGATCAGTGAGTCTCACATCTCTGATGTTTCTATCTCTCCCTCTCCTTTCCTCTCTAAAATTCACAAATATATATATTTAAAAAATAAATAAAAACGGATTTGTCCTCACCTCTCCCTGCTCCCCGCAAAACCAGCCTTGAGTTCACCACGGGCAAGAGCTGCAAATGCCGCCTCTCCAATGCTTTGGCCACTCGGGGCTTGTCTGCAGAGCACTGTCTCCCCAAGGCAGATGGCCAGCCGCTGGGGGACTCTGGGGGAGACGGTGCGTCCAGCTGACCCTGCATCTGGTGCCCTGAGCAGTGAGCAGAGGTCCAGGCCCCGCCCTGCCGCAGCCCCGCTCCCACTCACCCGCACGTCATCGTAGCCCAGCACCCCGACCACTCTGCCGGACGCGTACGACAGATCGAAGTACTGGGTCGTGTTCTGGAAGGTGGAGGACGCCCGAGGGTCAAAGATTTTGTGTGAGCCTGCAGATGGAGAGCCTGTGTCCTTCAGTGGTCAGAGCAAGGTCAGGGACGGGAACAGGACTGGGTTGGGAGCCATAAAGGGCTCAGGTATTTACCACACAAGGAACGGGAGCAGCCGATGGAGGGCACCCATAAGAGAGCCGAGCCCGTGTCAAAGATGACCCTGAACTCCTGAGGGGGCGTTCCAATGCTGATGGTGCCAACGTAGTACATCTGCCGGGCAGGAGAGAGCTGTTAGACCCGGCCGGGCTGCCCTGATCCCCAAGAGGCCTGTCTCAATCAGGCCGTCCCTGTCTCCCGGAATCGCCTTCCCACCAGCCCACCGCACAGCTGCAGCTCAGGCGCTGTCTTCATTTGAAAGTTTCCCACGTTCCCCTGCAGCTCTGTAAATCCTCCAGCCTTCAAGGCCCAGCTGGCCTGCTCCCTCCTCCAGGAAGACCTCCCAGGTCACCCAACTCAATGCTGGTGATGCCACTAACAGAGGCGGCCCTTTGGTTTGGCCTTTATGTTCTTGCAGACCAGGGGAGGGTCCCAGGCATCCCAACTTCGCTGCCTGCAGGAGCCCCTTTCCCTCCAGGCTCCCATCCCTAGGTGAACCCCAGCGCTGGGCCAGCAGCAGGGAAGGCTGTGGGCTGGTCCCACACACTCACGTCCTTGTAGTTCCTCAGGGGTTCCTTGCTGACACACTTTTTGCTCAGGAACTTGTAGGCGTGGCTGTGGGGGTGCCGCTGGAGGTTGTCTCTTAGCAGGTCACTCTCCCGCAGGCTTTCTGGTGTGGACTTGATCTTAGTCAGAGGGATGCTTCCCGGGGAAAGACAACAGATAAGATAGCAGCTCCCCACCCCGCGGTTCAGTGTGGCCGCCATGCCCGGTGTTGGATCCGCACCGCATCTTCCCTAAATATGTTCCCAGCCATCTTATGAGGGGCAGCCCCCACTAACTCAGGAAAAGGCCGGACAATGGGACCCTCTGGGCCCTTCTGCAGGGTCAAGCAGAGGGGAGGCTGGAGGTGGGCGAGGGAGCCCAGAGATGGGGAAGAAAACATCGCCCAACGGGACCACCCACACAGCTGCTCAGGTGGTGCCATGAGGAATCCTGGGGGCCCCATCCACACAGGGGCAGCCTGGTGTTGTGCAGCCCCCAGTCCTGTCCACCAACCCATTCCTCCTTAGTGAACGTGGCTGGCTACTCATCAATGCATGCAGATGTAGCGCTGACCTGTGTTGCTCAGTGGATACACCTGTGGACTGAAAGGTCCTGGGTTTGAGTCTGCCCACAGGTATGTACCTCGGTTGCAGGCTCTTCCCCGGCCAGGGCCCTGGCCAGTGCTCATACAGGAGGCCACCAATAGATGTGTCTCTCTCACATTGATGTTTCTCTCTGTCTCTCCCCTTCCCATCCTCTCTCCCTAAAAATCAATAGAAAAATATTCTCCGGGGAGAATTAAAAAAAAAAAAATACAGGGAGACGCAGACTTTAGGACAGAGAATGATGACTTTCCCTTGTCCACCCCTGGGCGGTGGAAGGAAGGATAAGGGGACAGTGAGAGAGAGGCTGGGAGAGAGATAAGGGGACAGTGAGAGAGAGGCCGGGAGAGAGCTGTCCCCATACTCACGTGACCAGGCACTCGGAGAGGGCCACCAGGCTGAGGAGCCCGATCCACCACATCGTGCGTTATTCCCTTCACAGCGTCCGCCGGAAGGCTCCGGTTTGGAGTGTGCGCCAATGGGCCAGCGATGCCGATATATACGCTCTGACCTGCCCTCGTGATCCGCTGGGAGGGCTACTGATGGCCCCGATAAAACACTACAACCTACTGATAAGATTGATATTCCCATCAGCACTGCAAACCTGCTGATAAGATCTTTATTCCCATAAGCATTCGTGATTGGGGCGCGAGGCACAGAGAAAACTTAGAAAAAGTTCAGAATACGGAGATCTCTATCATAATCTCTTCCTTGAGGCATGACTGGTGGACAATCCCAAACCACATGACCTCCAGAGGAGAGGGGGGACCCTGCTCACTTGGAGATAAAGCCGCCAATCCCATCCAATGAAGAGGGACTATGCTAAGTGACCATCACCGGTTCACAAAATGACTGCACCCACAGCTGAGGCCACGTTCCCATAAGGATTCTTAAGGAGCAATCAGCAGGGACCTGAGGCTTCACCCTCCCCTCCCCTCATGGGACTTGACAGAGGAACCTCTGGGTATCCTTCCCCTCCTGCTGCTGGGCTAGGGGACCGAGGCTGCTCCCAGCACCAGGCCTGGGGACCTAAGTCTGGGCCCCCTGACCGGCTGGGCTTGACAGGGGACCTCAGGCTGTGCTCCCCATCCAGCAGAGATTGACAGGGGACCTCAAGTTGAACCCCAAGTGCTGAGTCGGGGAAGGTAGGCCACACCCCTGTCCATCATGAGGAAGGGTTTTCACTGAGGACCTCAAGGCCCAAACCCCACTCCAATCTGTGCTGGGGTCCTCAGGCCACACCCCTGTGCTGCCCAAGGCCAGGGGACCTGGGACTACACCCCCATCTGGCAGGGCTTGACAAAGGAGGGACTCCCCGGGTCTGGATCTAGCTCAATGAGGGCGGGAGGTGTGGCAGAATCTGGGTCTAATGATTTTCAGGTGATGTCGATGGGTGGAGATAGGACTCTGGGTCCTGCGGTGAGCCCCAGACTGAAAGGAGGAAGGTTTCCATTTTCATTTTACTAATTTTCTTTCATCTCTGACACTTATATTACAGAGAATGGGCAAATAGCAATATTAAATTATTTCCTCTAATTAATCACCTTTCAATATGCATGAATTTTGTGCACCAGGTCACTAGTTTCAACATACATGTCCTTTATCAATTCTAATTTGAATAAATAAGCTGTTTTAAGGCATTTAGTGAGCGAGTCACAAAGATTTCAGCAGGGACTAGATCTTAGGAGATTGGACTTAATTTTGTCTGGGGTGACAGAGAATTGTGGTCCTATGCAGAAGGCCCCCAAAAAATGTATTCACGGGTCACCATCTGGTAGCTCTGTTGTGAAAATGAAATGCACTTTAATAACCACTGCGTGTATCATTATCCAAAGCCTGTGGTCCATGTTGGGGGCCACCTGTGTATTCTGTGAAGTGATAGCTCTGCTTATACTATCACCGCAACCAGGAATGAAGGGGAAGGCCTGTCAGTGCGGGGCTGGAGGAAACGGGTTTGCATAGCTGCTGTGCATGGAAAAGTGTCCCCCACGAGTCATAAGTTGTAGCCTCACTCCCCATAGGATGCGACATGGCGATGGGGCCCTGGGAGGTAGGTGACTCCGTTGACATGAGGTCATGAGGGTGCCTTACCCTGCCCCTGCCCCTACGCCCCACAATGAGAGACACAACTTATGCCCAGCTGGGCCCAGGCAGCAGGGCTCCCTGCCTCCAGCCCCCCAGCCTGGTTGGAAAGAAAGATTGTCCGTTTGATGCTAAATGATGAAGCAAAGCCTCGTGATACTCTGTTTGGAAAGCTGCTGTGTTTTAAGGGACAAGAGGCCTAAACACTGTCATTTGGAGCTTCTGTCGGTACTGATGCCCTGAGGAGCCCAAGAGCACTGGAAGAGGCGGCCTCCAGGGCCAGTCCGGGAACCTCTCCTGCCCGTTTCCCGCTCCTCCGGAACCGGACCCGCCACCCCCAGGGCTGCGCTGTGGTCCCGCAGAGAAGTGGGAGCCATCTCAGGGCCTGGAGGTGGGAGGAATGAGGAAACGCTGAGGGAAATCGCTGCCTCGCCTTTACCACAGGGGAAGGCACAGGTCTGGTAGCAGCCTCCACACCACGTGATGAGCCCCGGCGACTTGAAAGGGAAAGGTGTTTGTCATCAACCGGCTGCCTCTGCAAGCCCGAGCATGTGCCCTGACCAGGAATTGGATCTGGACCTCCCTGTCCGAAAGTTGATGCTCAACCACTGGACACCACTCCTGGGCAGCGCGGGTTTCTATTGCATAGTCCCCTCCAGTTGGAAGCCACTTCGTATGACTACCCTGTCCAGCCCAACAAAGCACGTGGCAGCTGTCCACGGGACAGGCCCAGGGCTCTCCTGCTCGTGGTGGCAGGTACAGGCCACCTGGTCTGCCACCCCATCTCGCTTTAGGGCTGCAGCACCAGGTGGTCAAGGCCAGGACACCGGGTATCTGGACGTCACAGACACTCAGTGTGGAGCAAGTCCAGACTCTGGATCTAGAGACAGGCTGAGCCCTGACCTATGAATCAGAAGGTCATGGGTCAATCACTGATCAGGGTACATGCAAGATATAGCCAATCAATGATTCTCTCTCATCATTGATGTTTCTGTCTCTTTCTCCTTCTCTTAAATAAATGAATAAATACATACATACATAAATAATTTCAGAGAGAGAGAATGAGGGAGTGAGAGAGAGCGAGTGGGACGGGGTATATGGATATGGCTGGGCATCGCCTGGGTCCCCGCTAACAGCAGGTTGAGGTCCGGTCTCAGGGTCAGGCGCTCCTGCTGATGCCCGTGCCACCCTTTAGGAAGGAAGAGAGGAACCAGGATCTGCCCTGAAACGGCCACTCCTGGGCCCAGGACCACCCGGGGAGAGGGCACAGCACCCTGGTCCTGTGGGTGCCGGGCTTTCGCCAGGAGCCAGAGCAGGAGGCCAGTCAGTAGTGAGCTGTCCCCTGTGCTGCGGGCGCGGTGGGGCTGGGCTTCCGGCTTCTCTGCGCCCCGGGCCCAGGAGAACCTCCTGCTGTTGACAGCCCTCCTCTCCCTCAGGCTGCACACAGCACGGAGGCCCCTCTTCTGAGAGGATTGACTCATTGCTGGTAACTCACTGGCCAATGTCTGATGAGATCACCCTGAGGTTGCCTGTGGCCTGGATACCCGGTGAGTCCGGTGTGGAAGGATGACTGAACAAGTAGCAATTTACTGGGCTTGGTTACCGTGGGTCTTTGCAGTTGCTGTTCCCCGCCTGGAATGTTCTTCTCCCAGTGCTCTGCATGGCTGGCTCCTTCTTCATATTCAGCTGTCCTTCTGCACTGCCCGTCCTCGGTGACGTGTGCCCTGGCCACGCTGGTCCCCTGCACAGACCTTGACTCATTTGAGGAGCGCCAGAACCACCGAATGCATGTTCGCAAGTGCTTTGCATGGGAGCCCTATGGGGTGAGAATGTCCCCAATTTATAGATCAGCAAACCCAGGCTGGGGGAGTTAAACTGCCTTGAGGACATATGGCCAGTGAGTGCCTGGGAGGTGAACTCGGGTCTGCCCGACAGATTTCCTGCTCTGGACCACGCTGCTGCTTGGGACTGGAGTGTTAGCAGGTGATGGCCAGGAGAGAGCGGGAGGAGGGATGGGAGATGCCGGGGTCTCGTCCATGAAAGCTGTCCATTCTCTTAGTGAACACTCTTTGTTGTTTAAATTGATTTCAGAGAGGAAGGAAGAGGGAGAGAGAGAGAGAGAAACATCAATGTTGAGAGAGAATCACTGATCTGTTGCCTCCTGTGTGCACCCCACTGGTGCCAAGGTCACATCCCAGGCATGTGCCCTGACAGAGAATTGAACCATAACCTTCTGGTTCCTAGGTCAGTGCTCAACCCCTGAGCCTCTCTGGCTGGTCAGACACTTCTGTCCTTTAGAGAATAATGCTTGGCATTTTCCTGTTCTTAAAAGCTATCACTGAAAACATCCTAATGAAAGCATAAGATGAGAGGAGCAATCGCCCATGTGCTTCCTCCCGGATATGACTGTTGTCACATGTACGTGTGGCGTTAGCAGTAGTTCCTGCTGCTGTGGGACAGACACTGCCCAAAGGTTTTCTGTAGGTTATCACATGGAATCTTCACCACAGACCAGAAGGTGGGACTGGTTTTTCCTGTCGTGCTTTGGGTGCAGTACTGGTACAGCCTGATTGAGATTAGTTTCCCACCTCATAAAAGCCACCATTTCAGGCATGTAATCTGGTCTGATTTAGGGTATTCATGGAGCTGTATGGCCATCCCATGATTTAATTTTAGAACATGTTTGAGACCCCAAAAAGCAATGCCACACACATTAATAGCCAACCTTCATTTCCAACCCTGCCCTTGCCCCAACCACAAGAGAAGATTCACATTTGATTAACCAGAGGCCCGCGGCATGAAGATTTGAGCAAGAATAGGCCTTCCTTCCCCTGGCTTCCTCCTGGCTGCCCGGGAGCCTGCAAGTCCTCAATCCTGGCTAAGGAGCTGCTCCTGTATGTCCCTCTGTCCACTGCCCTTCCCTTCATAGCAGGCGTCCTGCCCTGCCCACCGCTGCCCGCCTACATATGCAAATTTACCACCATATTTGTTGGGTGAATTTGCACACTCAGGATAGGCTGTAGGTCGTCATGGATGTACAGTCAATGTGCATATTTTTCTTTTTTAGTGTAGGTTGTTTTTTATTGCAGTCAGATCATTTAACATGAGATCTACTCTCATTATATGTTTTCTTATTCTCACTAGAGAATATATATATATATATATATATATATATATATATATATATACATATATATATTTTAGAAAGAGAGGAAGTTGGGGATGTAGAGAGGGGAAAAGTCAGAGAACCGTTGATGTGAGAGAACCATTGATTGGTTGCCTCTTGAATCTGTGGCCCATCAGTGTGCAGGACAACACTCTAACCACTCAGCCACACTGGGCAGGACTCAATTAAATTTCAAGTTCACAATGGAGTATTGCTAACTATACGCCCAGTGGTACATAACAGAGCCCTAGACATACTCACCCTGCATAACCCGCGTTACTGAAATATTCCTGTTGAATAGCAACTCCCCACTGCCCCTTCCCCTCGCCCCTGACAACCAGCAGGTGTGGCTCTGCTTCTGTGAGCCTGAGGATGGAAGGCCCCTCAGATGTGTGGGCGCACACAGGACCCCTCCTTCTAGGACTGGCTTACCTCCCTCAGCGTAAGCCCCAGGCCTCAGCCTGTGCAACTGGCAGGGTTTTCTTCTCGTTGTGACTGAGTAACATTCCATCGCACAGTCGTACCTCAAATTGCTCATCCTGGTTCCGGGTGATGAGAGCTTGCCTGCTTCCACGTCCTGGCTGTTGTGAACAGTGCTGTGAGGGGTATGCAGTGCGGCTCTCTCCACATCCTGATTTTAATTCTTTGGAAGAAAAATCCAGAAGTGGGGTTGCCTGGGGTCTTATAAAACTTGTATGTTTAATTTTGAGAGGCATGGCCACATCGTCTCCTACACTGGCCAAACTACGTGACACTCACAGTAACCATTCACGGGCTCCATGTCTGAGCGACCCATGCTGGCCTGTGTGTCTTGGTGGGTCCACTCCCAGGTGTGGAGGGATAGCTCATTGTCGTTTGCATTTTCATTTTCCTGATGATTAATGTGGGAGGAGAGATTCTTATAGCAGAATTACAGAATAGAAAACCAATGTCCAGAGTGAGGTGACCTAAGGTCACAGGACTGGTTACAGGACTGTACTTACTGAGTACAGTCCTGTAACCTCATACGTGCCTGGTACATACCCCTTAGAACTGGGACTTGAATCCCCACCAGAGAGCCCTGGGCTGTGCTGGCGTGCCCTGGGCAGCCCTGTATTCCAGGCCCTTCCGGAATCTGTATCCCTGCTGTTATTGGTTCTGCCCTTTTATCCTAATGTCTTAATAGAATGCTCTCATAGCTTTCAACCTGCTTCTAAAACACGGCTGTGAAGCATGGCGGTGTTGGAGGGCAGCCACAAATTCTTATGTCACCCACAGCAGCCGTCGCCAACCTCCTGTCCTGGGCCACTGGTGGTTCCTGATGCCCAAAGACTGGCGACCCCTGAGTCCTAAAGCATGTCTGCACTTCTGGGGACCACTCTGCCCAGCTCCAGCCAGTGGTTCTGGAGGAAACTGTCAATCACCATCCAGCAGGCAGGGGGGTAGCAGGGAGCCTTGTGTGCAAGTGGAGCCAATCATAGTGCCTCATGGCCTCCACATGATTCATCCACGGCTGGACACGTGAACTGAGGTGGACCAATCAGACCCCTCCTTGCTGCTCTGCTCATTTCCAAGCCTTTAGGATGTGAAAGGCTGGGGTGAGAGTAGCAGAGCCCTTGGCCTGGAGCAGGCTGCCAGGGGAAAGCTGGCAGGAGAGGAATCAAAGGAGTTGGAAGGGCAGAGGCCAGAGGGAGGAGAGAGAGTGTGGGCTGGTGGGTTTTGATTTCTTGGGTGCAGCCACCTCCCTGTGTGGACCTGCTCTGGTTCTTCATCCGGGACCCGGACATCCCAGTTCAGTGCCAGGGCCAGCTTAAGAGGTTGAATTTGGCTGAGGTACGGAAGTGGCAATTGAGAAAAGAAAGAGAGAAAAGCAGAGTCGAGAGGACTACAGGTAGCCATTGACCGACTGTAGCAAATTTATTAACTGCGCAATGCTTTTTATACACAAAACACTGAATAGGTGGTCTGTGAAGAGGAATGTATTCTTTGTTCCTCTTAATCTCCAAGGGAGAGACAGAGCAGAAGGACAAATTATCGGTACAGGAAATGTCAGTAAATAGTTACAGGCTTCTTGGCAAGCCATGAAAGGTTGCTCTCATTCTACTGATAGTCGCCATCCAGACAAGTCAGGGAAATCTGTGTGGGTAGGGGGCCAGCCCTGCTAGCCCCTTCAAGTGCAAGGACCCTGTCAGCTTACACCCGGTCTCCAACAGTTCAGGTCCATCTTTTTAAGCCTGTGGAGGCCGGTCCCCTCCCTGTTGGTCCAGAGGAGATTCCCGAGCCCTGCCTGCCTGTGCCACACTTCCCAGACCCAAGCAGAGGCACCATTCGTATGAGCACCATTGGAAATGAGACCGTTTATTAAAAATCAATGTTTTTTTTTAAACATCAGTGTGTTTATGATTTTTTATAGCGAGAGAAAGGGAGAGAGCGAAATATCAATGAGAAAGAAGTATTAATGTTCTGCCTATTGCATGCCTCCTGCTGGGGATTGAGCCCAGGGCATGCGCCTTGGCCAGGAATTGAGCCAGTGACCTGTGAGTGCTTGGGAAAAGGCTCAGTCACTGAGCCACACCGCTGGGCATAAACAGTCCTTTCTTTTCCTCTGAGAAGAGGGCTTGGCAAAGCCCCAGATGCAGCTGTAGTAGGGACGCAGGGAGTGTGTGAGTCCAGGGGTGGGCCAGCGTCCTCCAGCAGGGCGCCCACCTCTATGGCCTCGCAGGAGCCAAGCCTATCCTGTTGTTTTCCCGATCGTAGACGGTGAAATAGAGCCGCAGGAAGACGTCCCCCAGGACCCAGCGGCCTTTTGTGTTTGATGCGGGGGAGAAGTTGTTATAGCACCTGCCCAACTCCTTCTGCAGGGGAGGAAGCACAGCCCTCAGCCATCCTGTCCCAACCCCGTCGGCCCTGGGTGGCAGCTTTATCCTGCTTCCCCTGGGCCCTCTGCTTGGCTGTTTGCTCTGAGAGATTCCCCGCCTGCCCCCCTTCACCTCGCTCATTCTTCAAGACTGAGCCCAGTGCCTGTGCAGCCTTCACCAGCCCCTGCCCCTTCCTTGGCAGTGCCGGCTGGGTGGGGAGGCTTCCCCGGGGCTCCCTTTGTCTTCAGCTTCAGTGCACTGGCCTACAAGGTGCCCCTGGCCTGGCTCCCGGGGTGCCTGCAGGGTTCGGGCTGAGAGATTTTCAGTTGCTCTCTCTGAGGGCTGCCCCAGCCTCCTCGGCACACCATGGGGAACTGGCACTTCTTGAGCCTCAACTATGTGCCAGGCACTGCCCGGTCACTGCACACCTTTGTTCATGTCAGCTTCTCCTCACCCCACAAAGGGGGCTTGGTCTCCATTTCACAGACACGGAATTGGGGCCTACAGGGAGCATTTGCACGCTAGGACTCAGGTTACCCCTGTCAGCACACTTGGACATGGGAGGGAATACAGTTTCTGATTATGGGGGGATTGGCAATGTCCCCAGCCAGCCCCCCTCTACTGACTCTATCAAGAGGCTGTGCTGTGGGAGGTGCCCTCCCAGCCAGGGCTGCTGGGCAGCATCTGCAATGGCACCGCCCATCCTCTAGGGGGCCTCTCTGAGCCACGGCCCCAAGGGTTCCTTCAGTCCCAGGAGGGGCCCCTTACCCTCCGGAAGTAGGCGCTGGCTGGCACTGGGTATGCGACGCCATTGATGGTGAAGATGATGTCAGGCAGGCTTGGGACGGCCGCACAGTTGACGACATACTGTCAGAGAGAGAGGGCGAGGGAGGTTGGCCTAGTGGGTCCTTCTGTATGTGGGGAGTCCTGAGTGAACCTGGGCAATCCTGGGCGTGACCTCTCACCCAGCCAGATCTTGTCTTCTGTGCCCCGGTGTTCCTCAAAATGTTGACAATGGAGTCTCTTGGGCCAATCACCAGCGAGGTCCCGGTATCCATAATGGCTTGGCAGCTGTTCGCACAGGCCACAACCTTGCCGTACATGGAGATGCTGAGGGACAGAGCAGGTGCCAGGGTCAGTCAGGGCCTCTCCCACCTCAACCCCTCCCTGCCGCCTGAGAACAGCCTGCAGCTCCCGCCAGCTTCTGTGTCCCTGTGTTGAGCCACACTGGCCTTCCTGGGCCTCCTCTCAGGTCTGGAAGGCATTTTGCTCTTTATGCCCCAGGGCCTTTGCACATGCTGTCACCCTTCCTATACCCTCCTCTGCCCCTTTGTCTGGCTGATCTCTCCTGTACTTCAGGGTGCAGATTAATCACTACTTTTTCAGGGAAGTGTTCCCCCAGATTAGATCAGGCCCCTCTCCTCCCCCAGAGGAGACAGGCAGAGCCTTCCTGGTTTCCAGAGTGCATCCTGGTGGAACCCTGTTTGCTGTGATGCAGTAGCTCATGTGTGTCTGCCGTCCTAGTTGGAAAGTAACCTGTGCCTTCTGCCTCTCCATTTCCCGTGCCCAGCGCACAGCGCATGCTCCATGGTTTTTACTGAAGGATAGGCAGGGCAAGTGAAAGAATGAAGTCAATTAGAGACACGAGCTGCTGTCCGACCAGTAAGAAGGCCACACGGTAAAGCCGGAGGTTCCCGGGAGGCAGGTGCTCAGAGAGGTGGGAGGGAGTGTTGTTTCCCCCTTGCCTCACCCCCTCTCCCCAGATCCCTGGACAGGCGATGCCTGAGCCGGCCTAGGACTCCGGACACGGACCTCGAGTCACAGTTTAAGCTTCTGTCTGACAGTCTTACTCGCACCCCCTCAGTGATCGCCCCCAGTTCTCAGCCACTCGGGTCCCCGATTCCAGATGCTCTCAGACCCATGCCCTGCCACTTGGCACCCAAGTGGGTTGGGCAGGGGTCTCTCTATTTGATTTGCTTTAAACCCTAGGACGGCTCCCACGTGACCCCAGCACAGGGTGGTGAGGGGGCGGGAGCTTCTTGTAGGTGTATCAGCTTCCTACTTCAGGTGCTCCTGTTTTCACCCCGTAGGCTGGGAGCCCTTCTGGTCTGGCGACCTGGGATGTCCCTGTTCAGACGATGGAATTCTCCTTGACCTCTTCTCACTGTGCTTGCCCCAATCTGGGGGTGCAGCCCTCCCATGCCACCCTAGCCGCCACCCTGAGGCCTGGGCCCCATGCCTTCCCTCCTCCTGGTGATTTGAGACGTGGGCCGATCCCGTTTCTGGTCAGGACCCTGTCAGGATGGTTATGAGCTCATGTTGGTGAGTGTGCCTGTGTGTGTCCCTGTGTCTGTCTGAGTCTGTGTGTCTGCATGTGCCTGTGCCGGTGTAGCAGTCCCTGGCTTGGCTGTCAGCAGGGGGAGGGGAGGCTTACCTGTCCACAGTGACCTGCCAGTGGACCTGCTCGTTCACCGGCACCCACTGGAGCCTGCCCAGGTGGTAGGAGTGGTCCACGCCGCCGAACATCACCACGCTGCCGTTCTTCTCATTGCTGGGGGGGAGGGGCTCTCGTGAGGGGAGGACACTGGGTGAGGTTTCTCCAGTTCAGTGACCCAGGGGTGCACTGACCAACAACCACCCATCCACACTGCAGGGCCCTGCAGAGCAGGCACTGCTGGGACCCCCACTGCTCCGATGGGAACTGGGCAGCAGGGCTGAGCACAGCCCAAGGTCAGTCCCGTGGCCTCTGAGGAGCAAAGCCAAGGTTTGAACTTGAGATTCTGGCTGGGCTTTGGCCACCCACGTCTCTGAAGCTGGCCAGTCTCCCTGCAGCCCCAGAGCTCGAAGCGCATGGGAGACTGCTACGCAGAAGGGCCAGGGTGGGCTCTCACGATTCCCCAGGCTGGCTAACAGGCCTGCCACACGCCACCAAAGGCACGTATGCTCCCTGTGACCCCATGGCCGCTGCAACGTCCTGAAATCCCTCATAGTTTTTCAATGAGGCCCCACATTTTCACTTGGCACCCCTTCCTGCAATGCAGTCACTGGTCCCGGGCTCAGGGGAACTGAGGCTGAGGGGACGGAAACACCCTGCCCGCCTCCCCCTCCGGCTGTGTCCAATCGATTAGCACATCCCGTGGCCTTTCCCTTCCCCCTGTGTCCTGACTCCTCCACGGCTCCCCGTTTCCCTGCCTCCCTGCTCTCTCTCTCCAAAGAGGCTGAGCAGCCTCGTCCCTGGCCTCCCTACCTCCTCTATGGTCCTTCATTGTCCAGCCAATGCCTAGGGGGAGCTTTCAGAAACATAGGTGGGATCATGTGTTCTATTTTCCTAGGCCCATGCCAGAGGCCTCCTCTCCCACCTAAAACAATGTCCTGGGCAGCCCTGCCCCTGCCTGCCCCTCAGACTTCACGCCCACCTCGGCCTGCCCCTCCCTCCCTCCCTGCCCGCCCCGCAGCCACACTGCCCTGCTGGTCTTCTGCTGGACCTGGGCCTCCGCTCCCCCATGGCCTGGCCTCGTTCAGAGAGGTCCTCGCACTGCCCGTCTGAAACCACGCTCTCATCTCTGTGGTTCAGTCACCACGTTTTATCGCTTTCCCAGAAGCAGCCACCACCTGGCATGTGTTACCTTTCCCTCTTATCTATTTACTCGCTTCTTGTCTGCCTTTTCTCCCTCTCATCTGTCCGTGTCACGTGCACAGAGCAGTACCCAGCACGTAGTAGGTGCTCCATGGATATTTGTTAAACGGGTCACCTCCTTGATTTGGTACAAATACGCAGAGGCTCAGCACATGCTGCAGAGTCTGGACTTCCAGCCCCACTGAGTCCACAGCCTCACCCACAATCTGCGTCATACACACAGTCTGCCTGCCGGGGCCCCTCTGGCCTACGCTTCTCCTTCCACCCACTCCACACCCTCAGCCCATCAGGAGGGTAGCTCTTCCAGTGCCGCCCCGTGACTGGAGACCTGCTGATGGCTTCACCACCCGCCAGAGAGGACGGCCAAACAGCCAAGCTTGAGTCCCACTGCTACCAGTGTGTGGCTGGGCAATTCTGTGCAAAGCTCCTCTCTGAGCCTCATTCCTCAGTTTCCCCAAACATCCAAGGAGGGGCTAGAAGTACAGGGGTCGGCAAACTTTAAAAAATGCTATATTTTTCCCTAGCTGTTTTGGCTCAGTGAATAGAGCATCGGCCCGGGCACTGAAGGGTCCTATATTGGATCCATGGCCCTTCTAGGCCTCATTTAAGATGCAACCAAACGATATCTCTCCCTTGCATCAATGTTTCTCTCTGTGTATCTCTCCTCCTCCCTTCCCCTCTCTCAAAATCAATGGGGGAAATATCCTTGGCTGAGGATTATCAAAAAAGTAAAATAAAGTAAAAATGCTAGATTGCAAGTGCTGGATGCTGCCATTGTAGCGCAGAAGCAGCCGCAGCCAGGATGTGACTGAAGGAGCAGGGCTGTGTTCCAATAAAACTTTATTCATAAGAGCAGGTGGCGGGCCACACGTGGTCAGGGGCCACTATTTGCTGATCTTTGGAGTAGACTGCCCTCAGGAGACACAGGGTGATGTTGTCTACCATTTCAGAGGCACCTAAAGGCATCCGGAGGAGGTGCTTGGCCAGGCAGGCTTACCTGCTCAGGTAGAAGGCAAAGACGTTCTCAGATATGAGCCCTTGGTTCCACATGCTGTCGAAGACTGGGGTGGGTCTTCTGAGGGCAAGGGAGGGGTAGGCCAGGCCCAGGATGCCGTCGTAGGCTGCAGATTCGAAGACCTTACCAAACTGAGACACGCTCATGCCAAATGCCTGGGATTTGCACAGAAGGTCCCCGATCTGTGGGGGTTGGGGGGAGGGGGTGGAGGAGGATGGTCTCAGGTGAAGGGTTGTGAAGCGAAGCTGGGGTTGGGCCATGGGGGCGGCCGTGGGAGGTGATGCCACCTGCACCCGAGGCATCAGCTGAGGTGTGGCTGCTCTGCAGGTGCCAAAACAGCACGCACCGTGCATTGCTGACGAGTCCACCTTTTACCCGCCCTCCTGCTAGTAACACCACAGGGAGTAAAATACCCCCATTCCCCTGCACGGTGGGGCCACTGGGGAGCATGCCAAGCACACCCCCCTACAGGCCCAAATGATCAGAGAGCGGGAGCGTCTTGTTCTTGGCATTCCCGGGATCTGGTGGCAGAAACCGAGTGAATTTGCTGCGATTCCCTGTGGGTTTGCACCCCAGGTGCACACAGGGCCGCCACGTTCTTGTGAAAAGACTGCCTGGGGTCCTCGCCACTTTGCTCAGTGGATAGAGCGTCAGCCTGCGGACTGAAGGGTTCCTTGTTGGAATCCTGTCACGGGTTGTGGCTGGATCCAAGTAAGTGGCGTGCCGAGGCAGCAGATCAATGATTCTCTGTCACCATGGATTTTCTTCCTCTCCCTCTCCTCTCACTTCCCCTCTGTGATCCATGAAAAAAAGGTTTAAAGGGAAATAGGCGCGCTCGCCCGTGTGTGTGTGTGTGTGTGTGTGTGTGTGTGTGTGTCTGTGCATATATGTGTATGTGGGTATTTCTGCACATGTGCATGTTTGTAGGTTTGTGTCTGGGTGTGGTGTGTATGTGCCTGTGCGTATGTGAATGGGTATGCGTGTGTGTGTGTGTGTGTGTGTGTGTGTGTGTGTGTGGCACTTTGGGCAGGAAGCCCAGTTTTTTCAGACTCTCAAAGGCTCCCAAAGTAAGACCTTTTACGCAGGGCTGTCCTGCACCCGTGGCCCTGTATCCCCTGGTGTATGGAGCGCTCAGCAGCACTGGACACCCAGATGCAATCTGCCCTCTCCCGGGAAATCCCCCACAGCAGCCGAGTCCTGACTAGCACCCCAGCTGTGCTGCTCCAGGTGTGGTCCTTGGGCAGGCCCGCCCCCTGTCCCTTGGTCCCTCCTCTGCGTGCAGGGAGCAGGATCGCCTGCCCCATGGGCTTGTTGTGGGATCAGACTCATTATTACCACGGACCTGCCCAGCACAGTGCCTGGCACAAGCTGGGAATATAAACATGGGTTTTCCTCCTGGCTAGCGTGGCTCAGCAACTGAGTGTCCACCTATGAACCAGAAGGTCATGGTTCAATTCTGGTCAAGGGCACATGCCAGGCTTATGGGCTCGATCCCCAGGGGTTCTTGCAGCAGACAGCCAGTCAGTGAATCTCACATCTTTGATGTTTCTATCACTCCCTCTGCCTTCCTATCTAAAATTCACAAAAATATATATTTGAAAAATAAGTAAAAACGGGTTTGCCCTCACCTCTCCCTGCTCCCCGCAAAACCAGCCTCGAGCTCACCAGGGGCAAGAGCTGCAAATGCCCCCTCTCCTGCCATGACCGCTCAATGCTTTGGCCACTCGGGGGCTTGTCCGCAGAGCACTGTCTCCCCAAGGCAGATGGCCAGCCGCTGGGGGACTCTGGGGAGACGGTGCGCCCAGCTGACCCTGCATCTGGTGCCCTGAGCAGTGAGCAGAGGTCCAGGCCCCGCCCTGCCGCAGCCCTGCTCCCACTCACCCGCACGTCGTCGTAGCCCAGCACCCCGCTGACGTTGCCGGACCCGTACTTAATAGTAAAGAGCTGGGCTGTGTTCCTGAAGGTGGAGGACGCCCGAGGGTCAAAGGTTCTGTGTGTCCCTGCGGATGGAGAGCCAGTGTCCTTAAGTGGCCAGAGCCCAGACTGGGGGCGGGGGCAGGGACCATGAGGGGCACAGACACTCACCACAGGCAGGACTGGAGCAGTAGATGGAGGGCACCCACAAGTTATCTGAGCCCGTGTCAAACATGACCCTGAACTCCTTAGGGGGCGTTCCAATGCTGATGGTGCCAACGTAGTACATCTGCCGGCAGAAGAGCACAGTTAGACCAGGCCGGGCTGCCTGATCACCCTTGATCTGTGAGAGGCCAGCCTGGGTCAGGCCATCCCTGTCTCCTGGAATCCCCTTCCCACCAGCCCACCGTACAGCCGCAGCTCAGGCGGTGTCTTCATTTGAAAGTTTCCCACGTTCCCCTGCAGCTCTGTAAATCCTCCCAGCCTTCAAGGCCCAGCTGGCCTGCTCCCTCCTCCGGGAAGCCCTCCCAGGTCACCCAGACCACTGTCTCCCAACTCAACGCCGGTGATGCCACTATCAGAAGCGGCCCTTCGGTTTAGCCTTTATGTTCTTGCAGACCAGGCTAGACCCTCTGTTCTCGGCAGCCATAGCACCCTGCTGGTGTGTTATAGCCTCCACACTGCAGGGGCTCAGGAACTCTGCTGGGATGGTTCTCCGGACGTCCTCTGCCTGGGTGTCAAACTGGGGTCCCCGTGGAGGCAGCGGTGCCTTGTTCAGAAGGACAGAATCTACCCAACCAGCACCTGGTCCTCAGGGCCCAGTAGTGTGTCCTTGGCCCAAGATGGATGTGTGTCTGCCGCCTGACCATGGCTGGACTCGGTCACCACAGACCAAGAACCAAGAGGAAGTGCCTGCTCCCCGGGGAGGGTCCCAGGCTCCCCAACTTTGCTGCCTGCAGGAGCCCCTTCCCCTCCAGGCTCCCAGCCCTGTGTGACCCCAGTGCTGGGCCAGCACCAGGGAAGGCTGTGGGCTGGGTCCCACACACTCACGTTCTTGTAGTTCCTCAAGGTTTCGTAGGTGACGCCAGTTTTGCACAGGAACTGGTAGGCATGGGTGTGGGCGTGCCCATGGAGATTGTCTCTCAGCAGGTCCTTCTCCAGCAGGCTCTCCCGCGTGGACTCAATCTTCGTCAGGGGGATGCTTCCCCGGGAAAGACACAGATAAGACAGCAGCTCCCCACCTCGTGGTTCAGTGTGGCGGCCATGCCTGGCACTGGAGCCGCACCACGTCTTCCCCGAGGATGTTCCCAGCCATCTTATGAGGGGCAGCCCCCACTAACACAGGCAAAGGCCGGACAATGGCCCAGGCCTGAGCGCAGGGCCTGTTACAGCCCCGGGGAAGCCACAGGCCCGTGCCCAGCCTCCCTTTCCCCATCGTAAAGAAGTGGGGTGAGGACAGGCCTCCAGCGGGGTGTCTGGGGCTTTGAGGAAGAGGATGGACTGAGGCCCCTGACCAAGGGACCTTGACCCTGAGCCAGTGTTGTCTCCATTGTCATCTGACCGGCTCCCTCTCCAAGAAGCCCTGGAGGGAGCGGGGTGGGGATCACCACGTTTACAGGAGGAACCTGAAAGGCAGGGCGTTGGTGACCTGGCTGAGGCCACCTGCTCATTAAGGCAAAACTGGATCCTGGGGACCCTCTGGGCCCTTCTGCAGGGTCAAGCAGAGGGGACGCTGGAGGTGGGCGAGGGAGCCAAGAGATGGGGAAGACAACATCGCCCAACAGGACCACCCACACAGCTGCTCAGGTGGTGCCATGAGGAATCCTGGGGGCCCCATCCACACAGGGGCAGCCTGGTGTTGTGCAGCCCCCAGTCCTGTCCCCCAACCCATTCCTCCTCAGTGAGCATGGCTGGCTACTCATCAATGCATGCAGATGTAGCGCTGACCTGTGTTGCTCAGTGGATACACCTGTGGACTGAAAGGTCCCGGGTTTGAGTCTGTTCAAAGGTGCTTAGCTCGGTTGCAGGCTCCACCCCGACCAGGGCCCTGGTCATTGCTCATGCTGGAGGCAACCAATAGATGTGTCTCTCACATCCATGTTTCTCTCTGTCTCTCCCCTTCCCTTCCTCTCTCCCTAAAAATCAATGGGAAAATATGCTAGGGTGAGAATTAAAAATAAAAATAAAAAAATACAGGGAGATGCAGACTTTAGGACAGGGAATGATGACTTTCCCTTGTCCACCCCTGGGCGGTGGAAGGAAGGATAAGGGGACAGTGAGAGAGAGGCCGGGAGAGAGCTGTCCCCAAACTCACGTGACCAGGCACTCGGAGAGGGCCACCAGGCTGAGGAGCCTGATCCACCACATCGTGCGTTATTCCCTTCACAGCGTCCGCCGGAAGGCTCCGGTTTGGAGTGTTCGCCAATGGGCCAGCGATGCCGATTTATACGCTCTGACCTGCCCTCGTGATCTGCTGGGAGGGCAGCTGATGGTCCCGAGAAAACACTATAAGCCTCCCGATAAAGATCATTATTCCTATCAGGACTGCAAACTTGCTGATAAGATCTCTATTCTCATCAGAATTCCTGATTGGGGGGCGTGGCACAGGGAAAACTTAGAAAACGTTTGGAATACCGAGATCTCTATCATAATCTCTTCCTTGGGGCATGGCTGGTGGACAATCCCAAACCTCATGACCTCCAGAGGAGTGGGGGGACCCTGCTCACTTGGAGGTAAAGCCGCCAATCCTATCCAATGAAGAGGGACTATGCTACGTGACCATCACCGGTTCACAAAATGACTGCACCCACAGCTGAGGCCACGTTCCCATAAGGATTCTTAAGGAGCAATCTGCAGGGACCTGAGGCTTTGCCCTCCCCTAGCCTCCTGGGACTTGACGGGGGAACTCAGGCTCTGTCCCCCACCCAGCAGGGCATAACAGGGGGACCTCTGGGTATGCTTCCCCTCCTGCTGCTGGGCTAGGGGACCGAGGCTGCTCCCAGCACCAGGCCTGGGGACCTGAGTCTGGGCCCCCTGACTGGCTGGGCTTGACAGCGGACCTCAGGCTGTGCTCCCCATGCAGCAGAGATTGACAGGGGACCTCAAGTTGAACCCCAAGTGCTGAGTAGGGGAACTTAGGCCACACCCCTGTCCATCATGAGGAAGGGGTTTGACTGAGGATCTCAAGGCCCGAAACCCACTCCAATCTGTGCTGGGATCCTCAGGCCACGCCCCTGTGATGCCCAGGGCCAGGGGACCTGAGGCTACACCCCCATCTGGCAGGGCTTGACAAAGGAGGGACTCCTCGGGTCTGTATCTAGCCCAATGAGGGCGGGAGGTGTGGCAGAGTCTGGGTCTAATGTGATTTTGCGGTGATGTTGATGGGTGGAGACATGTCTCTGGGTCCTATGGTGATCCCCAGACTCTGACAGGAGGAAGGTTTTCATTTTACTATAATAATTTAACTAATTTTCTTTCATCTCTGACAATTATATTATAGAGAATGGGCAAATTGCAATATTAAATTATTTCCTCCAATTAATCACCTTTTAATATGCATGAATTGTGTGCACCAGGTCACTAGTTTCAACATACATGTCCTTTTCAATCCTAATTTGAATAAATAAGCTGTTTTAGGGCATTTAATGAGCAAGTCAGGAAGATTTCAGCAGGGACTAGATCTTAGGTGAGATGCGAGTTAATTTTGTTTGGGGTAACAGAGAATTGTGGGCCTGCACACAGTGCCCCCCAAATTTGTATGCACCCGTCACCTGCTGCTAGCTCCGTTGTGAAAAGGAAATGCACTTTAATAACCACTGCGTGTATCATTATCCAAAGCCTGTGGTCCATGTTGGGGGCCACCTGTGTATTCTGTGAAGTGATAGCTCTGCTTATACTATCACCGCACCCAGGAATGAAGGGGAAGGCCTGTTAGTGCGGGGCTGGAGGAAACGGGTTTGCATAGCTTCTGTGCATGGAACGGTGTCCCCCTCTGAGTCATAAGTTGTAGCCTTAGGATGGCTCCATAGGATGGACTCCCATAGGATGGGACATGGCGATGGGGCCCTGGGAGGTCACTCGGTAGACTTGAGGTCACGAAGGTGCCTGCCTCTGCCCCTGCCCCTGCCCTTGCCCCCCCCCCACCCACCCAACCAATGAGAGACACAGCTGATGCTCATCTCGTCCCAGGCAGCAGGGCTCCCAGCCTCAGGCCTTCTCAGTGTGAGTGGAGAGAAAAATTGTCCTTATGATGCTAAATGATGAAACAAAGCCTCGTGATACTCTGTTTGGAAAGCTGCTGTGTTTGAAGGGACAAGAGGTTTAAACACTGTCATTTGGAGCTTCTGTCTGTACCGATGCCCTGAGGGCCCAAGAGCACTGGAAGAGGCGGCCTCCAGGGCCAGTCCGGGAACCTCTCCTGCCCGTTTCCCGCTCCTCCTGAACCGGACCCGCCACCCCCAGGGCTGCGCTGTGGTCCAGCTGGAGAAGTGGAGCCACATCAGGGCCTGGAGGTGGGAGGAATGAGGAAACGCTGAGGGAAATCGCTCCCTCGCTTTGCCGCAGGGAAAACACAGGCCTGATAGCAGCCTCCACACCACGTGGTGAGCCGCTGGGACTTGAAAGGGAAAGGTGTTTCGTTTTGTTTTTCATCAATATTTTTATTGATTTGAGACAGGAAGGTGAGGGAAAGAAAAACAGAGAGAGACATCAGTGATGAGAGAGAGTCATTAACTGGCTACTGCTGCTCGAACCGGGCATGTGCCCTGACCAGGAATTGGACCTTGACCTCCCGGTCCGAAAGTTGATGCTCAAGCACTGGACACCACTCCTGGGCAGCGCGGGTTTCTATTGAAGAGCCCCCTCCAGTTGGTAGCCACTTCGTATGACAACCCTGTCCAGCACAAGGAATCACGTGGCAGCTGTCCACGGGGCAGGCCCAGGGCTCTCCTGCTCGTGGTGGCAGGTACACGCCACCTGGTCTGCCACCCCATCCCGCTCCAGGGCGGCAGCACCAGGTGGTCAAGGCCTGGACACCGGGTATCTGGACGTCACTGACACTCAGTGTGGAGCAAGTCCAGACTCCGGATCTGGAGACAGGCTGACCACTGACCTATGAATCAGAAGGCCATGGGTCAATCACTGATCAGGGCACATACAAGAGACAGCCAATCAATGATTCTCTCTCATCATTGATGTTTCTGTCTCTTTCTCCTTCTCTAAAATAAATGAATAAATATATACATACATAAATTATTTCAGAGACAGAGAATGAATGAGTGAGCGAGAGAGCGAGTGGGCCAGGGCATATGGATATGGCTGGGCATCGCCTGGGTCCCCGCTAACAGCAGGTTGGGGTCCAGCCTCAGGGTCAGGCCCTCCTGCTGTTGCCCGTGGCCACCCTTTAGGAAGGAGGAGAGGAACCAGGTTCTGCCCTGAAACGGCCACTCCTGGGCCCAGGACCACCTAGGGAGAGGGCACAGCACCCTGGTCATGTGGGTGCCGAGCTTTTGCCAGGAGCCAGAGCAGGAGGCCAGTCAGTAGTGAGCTGTCCCCTGTGCTGCGGGTGCGGTGGGGCTGGGCCTCCAGCTTCTCCGCGCCCCGGGCCCAGGAGACACTCCTGCTGTTGACAGCCCTGCTCTCCCTCAGGCTGCACACAGCACGGAGGCCGCTCTTCTGAGAGGATTGACTCATTGCTGGTAACTCACTGGCCAATGTCTGATGAGGTCACCGTGACGGTGCCTGTGTCCCAGATGCCCGGTGTGTCCAGGGTGGAAGGACGACTGGACAAGTAGCAAGTTACTGGGCTTGGTTACCGTGGGCCTTTGCAGTTGCTGTTTCCAGCCTGGAACGTTCTCCCAGCGCTCTGCATGGCTGGCTCCTTCTTCATATTCAGCTGTCCTTCTGCACTGCCCCTCCTCGGTGACGTGTGCCAAGGCCACGCTGGTCTTCTGCACAGACCTTGACTCATTTGAGGAGCCCAGAGACACTGAATGCATGTTCCCTAGTGCTTTGCATGGGAGCCCTATGGGGTGAGAATGTCTCCAATTTACAGATGAGCAAACCGAGGCTGGGGGAGTTAAACTGCCTTAAGGATATATGGCCAGTGAGTGCCTGGGAGGTGAACCCAGGTCTGCATGACAGATTTTCTGCTCTGGACCACGCTGCTGCTTGGGGCTGGAGTGTTAGCAGATGATGCCCTGGAGAGAGCGGGAGGAGGGATGGGAGATGCCGGGGTCACTGATAAGGGGGTCTCGTCCATGAAAACTGTCCATTCTCATAGTGAACACTCTTGTTGTTTAAATTGATTTCAGAGAGGAAGGGAGAGGGAGAGAGAGGGAGGGAGGGAGGGAGGGAGGGAGGGAGGGAGGGAGGGAGGGAGGGAGGGGGAGAGAGAGAGAGAGAGAGAGAGAGATCAATGATGAGAGAGAATCACTGATCTGCTGCCTCCTGTGTGCAACTCACTGGTGCAAGGATCACAACCCAGGCATGTGCCCTGACGGAAATAAAACCATGACTTCCTGGTTCCTAGGTCAGTGCTCAACCCCTGAGCCACTCAGGCTGGGCAGACCCTCTGTTCTTTAGAGAATGTTCTTTGGCGTTTTCGTGCTCTTAAAAGCTATCACTGAAAACATCATGATGAAAGCTTAAGATGAGAGGAGCAATCACTCTGTGCTTCCTCCCGTATATGACTGCTGTCACATATCCGTTGGTCTTTTTGTGCCGTACGTGTGGCGTTACCAGTAGTCCATGCTGCTGTGGGACAGACACTGCCCCAAAGGTTTTCTGTAGCTAATCAGATGGAATCTTCACCACAGATCCAGAATGTGGGACTGGTTTTTTCTTGTCGTGTTTTAGGTGCAGTACTAGTACAGCCTGATTGAGATTTGTTTCCCAACTCATAAAAGCCACCATTTCAGGCAGGTATTAATAGTTTGGTCTGATTTAGGGTATTCATGGAGCTGTACGGCCATCCTATGATTTAAATTTAGAACATGTTTGAGACCCCAAAGAGCAATGCCACACACAGTAATAGCCAACCTCATTTCCAACCCTGCCCTTGCCCCAACCACAAGAGAAGATTCACATTTGATTAACCAGAGGCCCGCGGCATGAAGATTTGAGCAAGAATAGGCCTTCCTTCCCCTGGCTTCCTCCTGGCTGCCCGGGAGCCTGCAAGTCCTCAATCCTGGCTAAGGAGCTGCTCCTGTATGTCCCTCTGTCCACTGCCCTTCCCTTCATAGCGGGTGTCCTGCCCTGCCCACCGCTGCCCGCCTATGTATGCAAATTAACCCACCATATTTGTTGGGTGAATTTGCACACTCAGGATAGGCTGTAGGTCGTCATGAATGTACAGTCAATGTGCATATTTTTCTTTTATTAGTGTAGATTATTTTTTATTGCAGTCAGAACATTTAACATGAGATCTACTCTCATTATAAGTTTTCTTATTCTCACTAGAGAATATTTTTTCCTTTTTTTTTTTTTTTTGAGAGAGAGAGGAAGTAGGGGAGGAAGAGAGAGGGAGAATCAGAACCATTGATGTGAGAGAACCATTGATTGGTTGCCTCTTGAAACTCTGGCCCATCATGTGCAGGACAACACTCTAACCACTGTACCACACTGGGCAGGACTCAACAAAATTTCAAGTGCACAATGAAATATTACTAACTATAGGCCCAATGCTACATAACAGAGCCCTAGACATACCCTGCATAACCCGCGTTACTGAAATATTCCTGGTGAATAGCAACTCCCCACTGCCCCTTCCCCTCGCCACTGACAACCACCAGGCCACGTTCTGCTTCTGTGAGCCTGACGATGCAAGGCCCCTCAGATGTGTGGGCGCACACAGGACCCCTCCTTCTGGGACTGGCTAACCTCCCTAGCATAAGCCCCAGGCCTCAGGCTGTGCAACTGGCATGGTTTTCTTCCCGTTGTGACTGAGTAACATTCCATCGCACGGCTGTACCTCGGATTGCTGATCGTGGCACCGGGTGATGGGCGCTTGTCTGCTTCCCCGTCTTGGCTGTTGTGAACAGCGCTGTAAGGGGTACGCAGTGCGGCTCTCTCCACATCCTGATTTTAATTCTTTGGGAGAAAAATCCAGAAGTGGGGTTGCCTGGGGTCTTATAAAACTGGTATGTTTAATTTTCAGAGGCACCGCCACATTGTCTCCTACAGTGGCCATACCACGTGACACTCACAGGAGCCATGCACATTCTCCACGTCTCAGTGACCCGTGCCTGCGTGTGTCTTGGTGGGGCCACTCCCAGGTGTGGAGGGATAGCTCATTGTCATTTGCATTTTCATTTTCTGATGATTAATGAGAGAGGAGAGGTTCTTACCGCGGAATTACAGAATAGAAAACCAACATCCAGAGTGAGCTGACCTAAGGTCACAGGACTGGTCACAGGACTGTACTTACTGAGGCCCTCATATGCGCCTGGTACGGACAGGTCAGAGCTGGGACTTGAACCCCCATCAGAGAGCCCTGGGCTGTGCTGGCGTGCTCTGGGCAGCCCTGTCTTCTAGGCCCTTCCAGAACCTGTATCCCTGTTGTTTGGGGTTCTGCCCATTTCTCCTAATGTCCTAATAGAATGCTCTCATAGCTTTCAACCTGCTTCTAAAACACGGCTGTGAGGCGTGGCGGCATTGGAGGGCAGCCACAAATTCTTCTGTCACCCACAGCAGCCGTCGCCACCCTCCTGTCTGGGGACACTGGTGGTCACTGATGCTCAAAGACTGGGGTCCCCTGAGTCGTACAGCATGTCTGCACTTCTGGGGACCACTCTGCCCAGCTCCAGCCAGTTGTTCTGGAGGAAACTGTCAATCACCATCTGGCGGGGGGGGGAGGCTTGTGTACAAGTGGAGCCAATCATAGTGCCCCATGCCCTTCCATATGATTGTTCCATAACTGGACACATGACCTGAAGTGGACCAATTAGACCCCTCCTTGGTGCTCTGCTCATTTCCAAGTCTTTAGGTTGTGAAAGGTTGGGGTGAGAGTGGCAGAGCCCTTGGCCTGGAGCAGGCTGCCAGGGGAAAGCTGGCAGGAGAGGAATCAAAGGAGTTGGAAGGGCAGAGGCCAGAGGGAGGAGAGAGAGTGGGCTGGTGGGTTTTGATTTCTTGGGTGCAGCCACCACGCTGTGTGGACCTGCTCTGGTTCTTCATCTGACCCCCAGTTCAGTGCCAGGGCCAGCCTGAGAGGTTGAACTGGGCTGAGGTAGGGAGGTGGCAATTGAGAAAAGAAAGAGAGAAAAGCAGAGTTGAGAGGACTACAGGTAGCCATTGACCGACTGTAGCAAATTTATTAACTGCGCAATGCTTTTTATACACAAAACACTGAATTAGGTGGTCTGTGAAGAGGAATGTATTCTTTGTTCCTCTTAATCTCCAAGGGAGAGACAGAGCAGAAGGACAAATTACCGGTACAGGAAATGTCAGTAAATAGTTACAGACTTCTTGGCAAGCCATGAAAAGTTGCTCTCATTCTACTGATAGTCGCCATCCAGACAAGTCAGGGAAATCTGTGTGGGTAGGGGGCCAGCCCTGCTAGCCCCTTCAAGTGCAAGGACCCTGTCAGCTTACACCCGGTCTCCAACAGTTCAGGTCCATCTTTTTAAGCCTGTGGAGGCCGGTCCCCTCCCTGTTGGTCCCGAGGAGATTCCCGAGCCCTGCCTGCCTGTGCCGCACTTCCCAGACCCAAGCAGAGGCACCATTCGTATGAGCCCATTGGAAATGAGACTGTTTATTAAAAATCAATGTTATTTTAAACATCAGTTTGTTTATGATCTTTTAAAGGGAGAGAAAGGGAGAGAAAGAAACATCGCTGAGAGAGAAACATCAATGGACTGCCTATTGCATGGTTCCTCCTGGGGTTCGAGCCCAGGGCATGCGCCCTGCCCAGGAATTGAGCCAGTGACCTGTGAGTGCTTGGCACAAGGCTCAATCACTGAGCCACAACGCTGGGCATAAACGCAGTCCTTCCTTTTCCACTGAGAAGAAGGCTTGGCAAACCCCCAGACACAGCTGTAGTAGGGACGCAGGGAGTGTGTGAGTCCTGGGAAGGGCCGGCGGCCTCCAGCATGGCTCCCACGTCTATGCCCTGGCAGGAGCCAAGCCGATCCTGTTGTTGGCCCGATCGTAGACGGTGAAATAGAGCCGCAGGAAGATGTCCCCCAGGACCCAGCGGCCGTTTGTGAATGATGCGGGGGAGAAGTTGTTATAGCATCTGCCCGACTCCTTCTGCAGGGGAGGAAGCACAGCCCTCAGCCATCCTTGTCTCAACCACGTTGGCCCTGGGCTATCCCACTTCCCCTGGGCCCTCCACTTGGCTGTTTGCTCTGAGAGAATCCCCGCCTGCCCCCCTTTCACCCAAATCCTCCAGAACCAAGCCCAGCGCCTGGGCAGCCTTCACCAGCCCCTGCCCCCTCCTCGGCAGTGCCGGCTGGGTGGGGAGGCTTCCCGGGGCTCCCTGTGTCTTCAGCCTTAGCACAGGGGCTTACAATGAGCCCCTGGCCCGGCACCCGGGGTGCCTGCAGGGTTCGGGCTGAGAGATTTTTAGTTTCTCTCTCTGAGGGCTGCCCCAATCTCCTCGGCACACCTTCGGGAACCGGCACTTCTTGAGCCTCGACTATGTGCCAGGCACTGCCCGGTCACTGCACACCTTTGTTCATGTCAGCTTCTCACCACCCCACAAAGGGGCCTTGGTCCCCATTTCACAGACAGGGAATTGGGGCCTGGAGGGAGCATTTGCACTCTAGAACTCAGGTTACCCCAGTCAGGACACTTGGATATGGGAGGGAAAACAGTATCTGATTATGGGGGGTATGGGCAATGTCCCCAGCCAGCACCCCTCTCCCTACTCTATCAAGAGGCTGCGCTGTGGGAGGTGCCCTCCCAGCCAGAGCTGCTGGGCAGCATCTGCAATGGCATAGCCCAGGGGGCCTCTCTGAGCCACGGCCCCAAGGGTCCCTCCAGCCTCAGATCTGAGAACAGCCCCAGGAGGGGCCCCTCACCCTCCGGATGTAGGCGCTGGCTGGCACTGGGTATGCGACGCCATTGATGGTGAAGATGATGTCAGGCAGGCTCGGGATGGCCTCACAGTTGACGACATACTGTCAGAGAGAGAGGGCAAGGGAGGTTGGCCCAGTGGGTCCTTCTGTGTGGGGCGAATCCCGGGTGACCCTTGGCATGACCCCTCACCCTGCCAGATCTTGTCTTCTGTGCCCCAGTGCTCCTCAAAATGTTGAGGATGGGGTTGGTTGGGCCAACTACCAGTGAGGTCCCAGTATCCATAATGGCCTGGCAGCTGTTCGCACAGGCGACGACCTTGCCGTCCATGGAGATGCTGAGGGACAGAGCAGGTGCCAGTGTCAGTCATGGCCTCTCCCACCTCAATCTTTCCCTGCCACCTGAGAACAGCCTGCAGCTCCCGCCAGCCTCTGTGTCCCTGTGTTGGGCCACACTGGCCTTCCTGGGCCTCCTCTCAGGTCTGGAAGGCATTTTGCTCTTTGTGCCCCAGGGCCTTTGCACATGCTGTCACCCTTCCTATACCCTCCCCTGCCCCTTTGTCTGGCTGATCTCTCCTGTACTTCAGGGTGCAGATGAGTCACTACTTTTTCAGGGAAGTGTTCCCCCAGATTAGATCAGGCCCCTCTCCTAACCCGAGGGAGACAGGCAGAGCCTTCCTGGTTTCTAGAGTGCATCTTGGTGGAACCCTGTTCATTGTGATGCGGTCGTTCATGTGTGTCTGCCATCCTAGTTGGAAAGTAAGCTGTGTCCTCTACCCTCCATTGCCCGTGCCCAGCGCACAGCGCATGCTCCATGGTTTTTACTGAAGGATAGGCAGGGCGTGAAGGAATGAAGTCAATTAGAGACACGAGCTGCTGTCCGACCAGTTATGAAGGCCACACGGTAAAGCCGGGAGTTCCCGGGAGGCAGGTGCTCAGAGAGGTGGGAGGGAGTGTTTTTTCCCCCCTGCCTCACCCCCTCTCCCCAGACCCCTGGACAGGCGACGCCTGAGCCTGCCTAGGACTCCGGACACGGACCTCGAGTCACAGCTTAAGCTTCTGTCTGACAGTCTTACTCGCACCCCCTCAGTGATCGCCCCCAGTTCTCAGCCAATCGGGTCCCGATTCCCGATGCTCTCAGTCACATGCCCTGCCACTTGGCACCCAAGTGGGTTGGGCAGGGGTCTCTCTATTTGATTTGCTTTAAACCCTAGGAAGGCTCCCACGTGACCCCAGCACAGGGTGGTGAGGGGGCGGGAGCTTCTTGTAGGTGTATCGGCTTCCCACTTCAGGTGCTCCTGTTTTCACCCCATGTGCTGGGAGCCCTTCTGGTCTGGCGACCTGGGATGTCCCTGTTCAGACGATGGAATTCTCCTTGACCCCTTCTCACTGCGCTTGCCCTGGTCTGGGGGTGCAGCCCGCCCACGCTGCCCCAGCCGCCACCCTGAGGCCTGGGCCCATGCCTTCCCTCTTCTTGGTGATTTGAGACCGATCCCCTCTCTGGTCAGGTCCCTGGTCAGGATGGTTATGAGCCCATGTTGGTGAGTGTGCCTTTGCGTGTCCCTGTGTCAGTCTGAGTCTGTGTGTCTGCATGTGCGTATGCCGGTGTGGCTGTCCCTGGCATAGCTGTCAGCAGGGGAAGGGGAGGCTTACCTGTCCACAGTGACCTGCCAGTGGACCTTCCTGCTCACCGGCACCCACTGGAGCCTGCCCCGGTGGTAGGAGTGGTCCACGCCGCCGAACATCACCACGCTGCCGTTCTTCTCATTGCTGGGGGGGAGGGGGAACTCATGTGAGGGAAGGACAGTGGGTGGCATTTCTCCAGTTCAGTGACGCAGGGGTGAACTGACCAACAACCACCCAGCCACACTGCAGGGCCCCGCAGAGCAGGCACTGCTGGGACCCCCACTGCTCCGATGGGAACTGGGCAGCAGGGCGGAGCACAGCCCAAAGTCGGCCTTCTGGCTATTGAGGAGCAAAACCAAGGTTTGAACTTGAGATTCTGGCTGGACTTTGGCCACTCACCTCTCTGAAGCTGGCCAGTCCCCCCAGCAGCTCCAGAGCTGGAGGCGCATGGGAGGCTGCTGTGCGGAGGGGTCCCTATGGGGGCTCAGGCTCCCCCAGGCTGGCTCACGGGCCTGCAAAGGGCCACCAAAAGCATGCATGCTCCCTGGGCACCCATGGCCACTGCCATGTCCTTAAATCCCTCGTAGTTTTTCAATGAGACCCCACATTTTCACTTGGCACCCCTTCCTGCAATGCAGTCACAGGTCCCGGGCTCAGGGGAACCGTGGCTGAGGGGAAGGAAACACCCCTGCCTGCCTCCCCCTCCACTGCGTCCAATCGATCAGCGCATCCCATGGCCTTTCCCTTCCCCCTGTGTCCTGACTCCTCAAGGGCTCCCCCATTCTCTGTCTCCCTGGTCTGAGCTCCTGCTCTCTCTCTTCAAAGAGGATGAGTAGCCTCATCCCTGGCCTCCCTGCCTCCTCTCTGGTCCTTCATTGTCCAGCCAGTGCCCGGGGGGAGCTTTCAGAAACATAGGTAGGATCATATGTTCTACTTGCCTAGGCCCCTGCCAGAGGCCTCCACTCCCACCTAAAACAAAGCCTGGGCAGCCCTGCCCCTCAGACTCCACGCCCACCTCAGCCTGCCCCTCCTTCCCTCCCTCCCTGCCCGCCCCGCAGCCACACTGCCCTGCTGGTCTTCTGTTGGGCCTGGGCCTCCGCTCCCCCGTGGCCTGGCCTCGTTCAGAGAGGTCCTCGCACTGCCCGTCTGAAACCACGCTTTCATCTGTGGTTCGTCACCACGTTTTACCGCTCTCCCAGAAGCAGCCACCACCTGGCATGTGTTACCTTTCCCTCTTATCTATTTACTCGCTTCTTATCTGCCTTTTCTCCGCCTCATCTGTCCGTGTCATGTGCACAGAGCAGTACCCAGCACGTAGTAGGTGCTCCATGGATATTTGTTAAACGGCTCACCTCCTTGATTCGGTACAAACACCCCAGAGGCTCACACCTGCTGCCGAGCCGGGACCTCAGGCCCCCACGGAGCCCACAGTCTTATCCATGGTCTGCCCGTCAGGTCCCCTCAGCCTGTGCTGCTCCCTCCACCCGTTCCAGACCCTCAGCCCGTCAGGGAGAGTAGCTTTTCCAGTGCTGCCCAGTGACTGGAGACCTGCTGATGGCCTGACCACCCGCCAGAGAGGACGGCTTCCACGTGTATTCGAGTCCCTGCACTACCAGTGTGTGGCCGGGCAATTCTGTGCAAAGCTCCTCTCTGAGCCTCAGTTCCTCAGTTTCCCTGTTTATCCAAGGAGGGACTAGAAGTACAGGGGTCGGCAAACTTTAAAAAATGCTAGATTATGCCCTAGCTGTTTTGGCTCAGTGAATAGAGCATCGGCCCAGGCACTGAAGGGTCCTATATTGGATCCATGGCCCTGGCCAGGCCGCATTTAAGATGCAACCAAACGATATCTCTCCCTTGCATCAATGTTTTTCTCTGTGTGTCTCTCCTCCTCCCTTCCCCTCTCTCAAAATCAATGGGGAAAAATCTTGGCTGAGGATTATCAAAAAAGTAAAATAAAGTAAAAATGCTAGATTGCAAGTGCTGGATGCTGCCATTGTAGTGCAGAAGCAGCCGCAGCCAGGATGTGACTGAAGGAGCAGGGCTGTGTTCCAATAAAACTTTATTCATAAGAGCAGGTGGCGGGCCACACGTGGTCAGGGGCCACTATTTGCTGACCCCTGGAGTAGACTGCCCTCAGGAGACACAGGGTCAAGTTGTCTACCATTACCGAGGCACCTGAAGGCATCCGGAGGAGGGGCTTGGCCAGGCAGGCTTACCTGCTCAGGTAGAAGGCGAAGACGTTCTCAGTTATGAGCCCTTGGTCCCACATGCTGTCGAAGACCGGGGTGGGTCCTCTGAGGGCGAGGGAGGGGTAGCCCAGGCCCAGGATGCCGTCGTAGGCTGCAGATTCGAAGACCTTACCAAACTGAGACACGCTCATGCCAAATGCCTGGGATTTGCACACAAGGTCCCCGACCTATGGAGGAGTGGGAGGGTGGTCTCAGGTGAAGGGTTGGGAAGCGAAGCTGGGGTTGGGCCAGGGGGGTGGCCATGGGAGGTGATGCCACCTGTATCCCAGGTATCAGCTGAGGTGCTGCTGCGCTGCAGGTGCCAGAGCAGCACGCACCGTGCATTGCTGAGGAGTCCGACCTTTTACCTGCCGTCCTGCTAGTAACACCACAGGGAGTAAAACACCCCCATTCCCTGCACGGTGGGGCCAGTGGGAAGCGTGCCAAGCACACCCCCCTACAGGCCCTACTGATCAGAGAGCGGGAGCGTCTTGTTCTTGGCATTCCCGGGATCTGGTGGCAGAAACCGAGTGAATTTGCTGGGATTCCCTGTGGGTTTGCACCCCAGGTGCACACAAAGCCGCCAAGTTCTTGTGAAAAGACTGCCTGGGATCCTCGCCGCTTCGCTCAGTGGATGGAGCGTCAGCCTGCGGACTGAAGGGTTCCGTGTTTTATTTTGGTCACGGGTTGTGGCTGGATCCAAGTAGGTGGCGTGCGGAGGCAGCAAATCAATGATTCTCTGTCACCATGGATTTTCTCGTTCTCCCTGTCCTCTCCCTTTCCTCTCTGTGATCAATGAAAAAAAGGTTTAAAGGGAAATAGGTGCGCTCGCGCACGTGTGTGTGTGTGTGTGTGTGTGTGTGTGTGTGTGTGTGTGCATATATGTGTATGCGGGTATTTCTGCACATATTGGTGTTTGTAGGTGTGTGTCTGGGTGTGGGTGTGTATGTGCCTGTGCGTATGTGAATGGGTATGCGTGTGTGTGTGTGTGTGTGTGTGTGTGTGTGTGTGTGTGTGAGAGAGGCACTTCGGGCAGGAAGCCCAGTGTTTTCAGACTCTCAAAGGCCCCCAAAGTAAGACCATTTACACAGGGCCTTCCTGCACCCATGGTTCTGATTCCTCTTCCCTGGTATCTAGAGCACTCAGCAGCCCTGGACACCCAGATGTGATCTGCCCTCTCCCGGAAAATCCCCCACAGCTGCCGAGCCCAGACTGGCAACCCAACTGTGCTGCTCCAGGTGTGGGCCTTGGGCAGGCCCGCCCCCTGTCCCTCAGGTCCCTCCTCTGCGTGCAGGGAGCAGGATCGCCTGCCCCGTGGGCTTGTTGTGGGATTAGACTCATTATTATCGGGGGCGTACCCAGCACAGTGCCTGGCACAAGCTGGAAATATAAACATGGGTTTTCTGCCCGGCTGGCGTGGCTCAGCAGCTGAGTGTCCACTTATGAACCAGAAGATCATGGTTCAATTCTGGTCAAGGGCACATGCCAGGCTTTGGGGCTCGATCACCGGGGTTCTTGCAGCAGGCAGCCAGTCACTGAATCTCTCACATCTTTGATGTTTCTATCACTCCCTCTGCCTTCCTATCTAAAATTCACAAAAATATATATTTAAAAAATAAGTAAAAACGGGTTTGCCCTCACCTCTCCCTGCTCCCCGCAAAACCAGCTTCGAGTTCACCAGGGGCAAGAGCTGCAAATGCCCCCTCTCTTGCCATGACCGCTCGCTGGTCTGGCCACTCGGGGGCTTGTCCGCACAGCACTGTCTCCCCAAGGCAGATGGCCAGCCGCTGGGGGACTCTGGGGGGAGACGGTGCGCCCAGCTGACCCTGCATCTGGTGCCCTGAGCAGTGAGCAGAGGTCCAGGCCCCGCCCTGCCGCAGCCCCGCTCCCACTCACCCGCACGTCGTCATAGCCCAGCACCCCGCTGACGTTGCTGGACCCGTACTTGATGGTAAAGCGCTGGGCTGTGTTCCTGAAGGTGGAGGACGCACGAGGGTCAAAGGTTCTGTGTGTCCCTGCGGATGGAGAGCCAGTGTCCTTCAGTGGCCAGAGCCCAGGCTGGGGGCGGGGGCAGGGACCATGAGGGGCACAGACACTCACTACAGGCAGGACTGGAGCAGTAGATGGAGGGCACCCACAAGTTATCTGAGCCCGTGTCAAACATGACCCTGAACTCCTTAGGGGGCGTTCCAATGCTGATGGTGCCAACGTAGTACATCTGCCGGCAGAAGAGCACAGTTAGACCAGGCCGGGCTGCCTGATCACCCTTGATCTCTGAGAGGCCAGCCTGGGTCAGGCCGTCCCTGTCTCCTGGAATCGCCTTCCCACCAGCCCACCGCACAGCAGCAGCTCAGGCGGTTATTTCATTTGAAAGTTTCCCACGTTCCCCTGCAGCCTTCTAAATCCTCCAGCCCTCAAGGCCCAGCTGGCCTGCTCCCTCCTCCGGGAAGCCCTCCCAGGTCATCCAGGCCTCTGTCTCCCAACTCAATGCCCGTGATGCCACTATCAGAAGCGGCCCTTTGGTTTGGCCTTTATGTTCTTGCAGACCAGGCCAGACCCTCTTTTCTTGGCAGCCATAGCACCCTGCTGGTGTGTTATAGCCTCCACACTGCAGGGGCTCAGGGACTCTGCTGGGATGGTTCTCCGGGCGTCCTCTGCCTGGGTGTCAAACTGGAGTCCCCGTGGAGGCAGCGGTGCCTTGTTCAGAAGGACAGAATCTGCACAACCAGCACCTGGTCTGCAGGGCCCAGCAACGTGTCCTTGGCCCAAAATAGATGTGTGTCTGCCGCCTGACCATGTCTGGACTCGGTCACCACAGACCTCGAGCCAAAGGGGAGTGCCTGCTCTCCGGGGAGGGACCCCTGCTCCCCAGCTTTGCTGCCTGCAGGAGCCCCTTCCCCTCCAGGCTCCCAGCCCTGGTTGTAGTCCTGTGCTGGCCCAGAACCAGGGAAGGCTGTGGACTAGGTCCCACACACTCACATCCTTGTGGTTACTCAGGGGTTCGTAGGTGACACCCTTTTTGAGCAGGAACTGGTAGGCGTGGCTGTGGCGGTGCTGCTGGAGGTAGTCTCTCAGCAGGTCCTTCTCCCACAGGCTCTCCCGCGTGGATTCGATCTTCGTCAGGGGGATGCTTCCCCGGGAGAGACACAGATAAGACAGCAGCTCCCCACCTCGTGGTTCAGTGTGGCCGCCATGCCTGGCGCTGGAGCCACACTGTGACTTCCCCGAGGATATTCCCAGCCATCTTATGAGGGGCAGCCCCCACCCCCACTAACACAGGCAAAGGCCGGACAATGGCCCAGGCCTGAGCGCAGGGTCTGCTGCAGCCCCGGAAAAGCCCCAGGCCCGTGCCCAGCCTCCCGTTCCCCATCGTAAAGAAGTGGGGTGAGGACAGGCCTCCCGTGGGGTGTCTGGGGCTTTGAGGAGAGGATGGACTGAGGCCTCTGACCGAGGGACCTTGACCCTGAGCCAGTGCTGTCTCCATTGTCATCTGACCAACTCCCTCTCCAAGAAGCCCTGGAGGGAGCGGGGTGGGGATCACCACGTTTACAGGAGGAACCTGAAAGGCAGGGCGTTGGTGACCTGGCTGTGGCCCCTGCTCATTAAGGCAAAACTGGGTCCTGGGGACTCTCCTGGCCCTTCTAGAGGGTCAAGCAGACGGGAGGCTGGTTGTAGGCGAGGGAGCCCGGAGATGGGGAAGAAAACATCGCCCAACGGGACCACCCACACAGCTGCTCAGGTGGTGCCATGAGGAATCCTGGGCCCCATCCACACAGGGGCAGCCTGGTGTTGTGCAGCCCTCAGACCTGTCCCCCAACCCATTCCCCCTCAGTGAACGTGGCTGGCTACTCATCAATGAACAGAGATCTGGCGTTGACCTGTGTTGCTCAATGGATACACCTGTGGACTGAAAGGTCCCGGGTTTGAGTCTGTCCAAAGGCGCTTAGCTCGGTTTGCAGGCTCCACACCGACCAGGGCTTGGTCAGTGCTCATGCAGGAGGCCACCAATGGATGTGTCTCTCTCACATCGATGTTCCTCACTGTCTCTCCCCTTCCCTTCCACTCTCCCTAAAAATCAATGGGAAAACATCCTAGGGTGAGAATTAAAAATAAAAATAAAAAAATAGAGAGACGCGGACTTTAGGACAGGGAATGATGACTTTCTCTTGTCCACCTCTGGGCGGTGGAAGGAAGGATAAGGGGACAGTGAGAGAGAGGCCGGGAGAGAGCTGTCCCCAAACTCACGTGACCAGGCACTCGGAGAGGGCCACCAGGCTGAGGAGCCCGATCCACCACATCGTGCGTTATTCCCTTCACAGCGTCCGCCGGAAGGCTCCGGTTTGGAGTGTGCGCCAATGGGCCAGCGATGCCGATATATACCCTGTGACATGCCCTCGGGATCCACTGGGAGGGCTGCTGATGACCCTGATAAAACGCTATAAGCCTCCCGATAAGATCATTATTCCTATCAGTACTGCAAACCTGCCGATAAGATCTCTAGTCTCATCAACATTCCTGATTGGGGGGCGTGGCACAGGGAAAACTTAGAAAAAGTTTGAATACTGAGATCTCTATCAGAATCTCTTCCTTGGGGCATGGCTGGGGGACAAACCCAAACCACGTGACCTCCAGAGGAGTGGGGAGACCCTGCTCCCTTGGAGGTAAAGCCGCCAATCCTATCCAATGAAGAGGGACTATGCTAAGTGACCATCACCGGTTCACAAAATGATTGCACACACAGCTGAGGCCACGTTCCCATAAGGATTCTTAAGGAGCAATCAGCAGGGACCTGAGGCTTCGCCCTCCCCTCCCCTCATGGGACTTGACAGAGGACCTCAGGCTCTGTCCCCCACCCGGCAGGGCTTGACAGGGGACCTCTGGGTATGCTTCCCCTCCTGCTGCTGGGCTAAGGGACCGAGGCTGCTCCCAGCACCAGGCCTGGGGACCTGAGTCTGGGCACCCTGACCGGTTGGGCTTGACAGTGGACCTCAGGCTGTGCTCCCCATCCAGCAGAGATTGACCTCAAGTTTGGGGACCTCAAGTTGAACCCCAAATGCTGAGTAGGGGAACTTAGGCCATATCAGTCTCCATCATGAGGAAGGGATTTCACTCAGGACCCCAAGGCTCAAACCCTACCCCAATCTCGGCTGGGGGACCTCAGGCCACGCCTCTGTGCTGCCCAGGGCCAGGGGACCTGAGGCTACACCCCCTGTCAGGTAGGGTTTGACAAAGGAAGGACTCCCCGGGTCTGGATCTAGCCCAGTGAGGGCGGGAGGTGTGGCAGAGTCTGGGTCTAACGTGATTTTGAGGTGATGTCGATGGGTAGAGACGTGACTCTGGGTCCTGGGGTGATCCAAGACTCTGACAGGAGGAAGGTTTTAATTTTCTTTCATCTCTGACACTTATATTACAGAGAATGGGCAAATAGCAATATTAAATTATTTCCTCTAATTAATCACCTTTTAATATGCATGAATTTTGTGCACCAGGTCACTAGTTTCAACATACATGTCCTTTTCAATCCTAATTTGAATAAATAAGCTGTTTTAGGGCATTTAATGAGCGAGTCAGGAAGATTTCAGCAGGGACTAGATCTTAGGTGAGATGGGAGTTAATTTTGTTTGGGGTAACAGAGAATTGTGGGCCTGCACACAGTGCCCCCCAAATTTGTATGCACCCGTCACCAGCTGGTAGCTCCATTGTGAAAATGAAATGCACTTTAATAACCACTGTGTGTATCATTATCCAAAGCCTGTGGTCCATGTAGGGGGCCACCTGTGTATTCTGTGAAGTGATAGCTCTGCTTATACTATCACCGCACCCAGGAATGAAGGGGAAAGCCTGTCAGTGCGGGGCTGGAGAAAATGGGTTTGCATAGCTGCTGTGGATGGAACGGTGTCCCCCTCTGAGTCATAAGTTGGAGCCTCACTCCCCATAGGATGCAACATGGCGATGTGACATTGAGGTGAGGTCACGAAGGTGCCTGTCCCTACCCATCAGCAATGGGAGGCAAGCTGATGCCCATCTCTCTCGGCCCAGGCAGCAGGGATGCCAGCCTCGGGCCTCCTCAGTATGAGTGGAGACAAAGATTGTCAGTTTGGTGCTAAATGATGAAACAAAGCCTCGTGATACTCTGTTTGGAAAGCTGCTGTGTTTGAAGGGACAAGAGGCTTAAACACTGTCATTTGGAGCTTCTGTCTGTACCGATGCCCTGAGGGGCCCAAGAGCACTGGAAGAGGCGGCCTCCAGGGCCAGTCCGGGAACCTCACCTGCCCGTTTCCCACTCCTCCTGAACCGGAACCGCCACCCCCAGGGCTGCGCTATGGTCCAGCCTGAGAAGTGGGAGCCACCTCAGGGCCTGGAGATGGGAGGAATGAGGAAACGCTGAGGGAAATCGCTGCCTCGCCTTTACCACAGGGGAAGGCACAGGTCTGGTAGCAGCCTCCACACCACGTGGTGAGCCGCGGGGACTTTAACGGGAAAGGTGTTTGGTTTTGTTTTTCATCAATATTTCTATTGATTTGAGACAGGAAGGGTGAGGGAAAGAGAGAGAGAGAGAGAGACATCAGTGATGAGAGAGAGTCATCAACTGGCTGCTTCTGCACGCCCCGGGCATGTGCCCTTACCAGGAATTGGACCTTGACCTCCCGGTCCGAAAGCTGATGCTCAACCACTGGACACCACTCCTGGGCAGCGCGAGTTTCTATTAAAGAGCCCCCTCCAGTTGGTAGCCACTTCGTATGACAACCATGTCCAGCACAAGGAATCACGTGGCAGCTGTCCACGGGCAGGCCCAGGGCTCTCCTGCTCATGTTGGCAGGTACAGGCCACCTGGTCTGCCACCCCATCAAGCTCCAGGGTGTCAGCACCAGGTGGTCAAGGCCCGGACACCGGGTGTCTGCCGTCACTGACACTCAGTGTGGAGCAAGTCCATTCTCCTGACCTGGAGACAGGCTGAGCACCAACCTATGAACCAGGAGGTTAAGGGTCAGTCCCCAAACCGGGAACATGTAAGATGCAGCCAATCAATAATTCTCTCTCATGATTGATGTTTCTGTCTCTCCCTCTCTGAAATAATAAATAAATAAATAAATAAATAAATAAATAAATAATTTCAGACAGGGAGGAGAAACAGAGAGAGAAAGAGAGAGAGCGAGTGGGCCGGGCATATGAACAAGAAAGTGCATCTCCTGGGTCCCCGCTAACAGCAGGTTGAGGTCCAGCCTCAGGGTCAGGCGCTCCTGCTGATGCCCGTGACCACCCTTTAGGAAGGAAGAGAGGAACCAGGTTCTGCCCTGAAACGGCCACTCCTGGGCCCAGGACCACCCGGGGAGAGGGCACAGCATCCTGGTCCTGTGGGTGCCGGCTTTCGCCAGGAGCCAGAGCAGGAGGTCAGTCAGTAGTGAGCTGTCCCCTGTGCTGCGGGCGCAGTGGGGCTGGGCCTCAGGCTTCTCTGCGCCCCGGGCCCAGGAGACATTCCTGCTGTTGACAGCCCTGCTCTCCCTCAGGCTGCACACAGCACGGAGGCCGCTCTTCTGGGAGGGGTGACTCATTGCTGGTAACTCACTGGCCAATGTCTGATGAGGTCACCGTGAGGGTGCCTGTGGCCTACAAGCCCAAGGCTTTCAACATGGACGGAGAAGTGGACAAGTAGCAATTTACTGGGCTTGGTTACCGTGGGCCTTTGCAGTTGCTGTTCCCACCTGGAACGTTCTTCTCCCAGCGCTCTGCATGGCTGGCTCCTTCTTCATATTCAGCTGTCCTTCTGCACTGCCCCTCCTCGGTGACGTGTGCCCTGGACACGCTGGTCCCTGGGCACAGACCTTGACTCATTTGAGGAGCCCAGGGACACTGAATGCATGTTCCCAAGTGCTTTGAATGGGAGACCTATGGGGTGAGAATTTCCCCAATTTTCAGATGAGCAAACCGAAGCTGGGGAGTTAAGTCCAGTGAGTGCCTGGGAGGTGAACCCAGGTCTGCCCAACAGATTTTCTGCTCTGGACCACGCTGCTGCTTGGGGCTGGGGGCCAGTAGGTGATGCCCAGGAGAGAGCCGGAAGAGTGTTGGGAGATGCCGGGGTCACCGATAAGGGGGTCTCGTCCATGAAAACTGTTAATTCATTTAGTGAACACTTTTTGTTGTTTATAAATTGATTTCAGAGAGGAAGGGAGAGGGAGAGAGAGAAACATCAATAATGAGAGAGAATCACTGATCTGCTGCCTCCTGTGTGCAACCCACTGGTGCCAAGGTCACAACCCACGCATGTCCCCAGGACCTCCTGGTTCCTAGGTCGGTGCTCAACCCCTGAGCCACTCGGGCTGGGCAGACCCTCTGTCCTTTAGAGAATAATGCTTGGCATTTTTCTGCTCTTAAAAGCTATCACTGAAAACATCCTAATGAAAGCATAAGATGAGAGGAGCAATCACCCATGTGCTTCCACTGGATATGACTGTTGTCACATGTACGTTGGTCTTTTTGTGCCGTTAGCAGTAGTTCATGCTGCTGCGGGACAGACACTGCCCAAAGGTTTTCTGTAGGTTATCCCACGGAATCTTCACCACAGACCAGAAGGTGGGACTGGTTTTTCCTGTCGTGCTTTGGGTGCAGTACTGGTACAGCCTGATTGAGATTAGTTTCCCACCTCATAGAAGCCACCATTTCAGGCATGTAGTCTGGTCTGATTTAGGGTATTCATGGAGCTGTATGTCCATCCGTGATTTAATTTTAGAACATGTTTGAGACCCCAAAAAGCAATGCCACACACAGTAATAGCCAACCTTCATTTCCAACCCTGCCCTTGCCCCAACCACAAGAGAAGATTCACATTTGATTAACCAGAGGCCCGCGGCATGGAGATTTGAGCAAGAATAGGCCTTCCTTCCCCTGGCTTCCTCCTGGCTGCCCGGGAGCCTGCAAGTCCTCAATCCTTTATCTCCCTCTGTCCACTGCCATTCCCTTTATAGCTTTTGTCCTGCTCTGCCTACTGCTGCCTTCCTACATATGCAAATTACCCCACCATATATGTTAGGTTAATTTGCATACTCACTCAGGATAGCCTGTAAGTCATCATGGATGCACAGTCAATGTGCTTATTTTTCTTTTTTTAGTGTAGATTGTTTTTTATTGCAGTCAGATTGTTTAACATGAGATCTACTCTCATAAATTTTCTTATTCTCACTAGAGAATATTTTTACTTTTTTTTTTTGAGAGAGAGAGGAAGTAAGGGATGTAGAGAGAGGGAGAGTCAGAACCATTGATGTGAGAGAACCATCAATTGGTTGACTCTTCAACCTGTGGCCCATCAATGTGCAGGACAACATTCTAACCACTGTACCTCACTGGGCAGGACTCAACTAAATTTCAAGTGCACAATGGAGTATTGCTAACTATACGCCCAGGGGTACATAACAGAGCCCTAGACATACTCACCCTGCATAACCCGCGTTACTGAAATATTCCTGTTGAATAGCAACTCCCCACTGCCCCTTCCCCTCGCCCCTGACAACCAGCAGGCGTCGCTCTGCTTCTGTGAGCCTGAGGATGGAAGGCCTCTCAGATGTGTGGGCGCACACAGGACCCCTCCTTCTGGGACTGGCTTACCTCCTCAGCGTAAGCCCCAGGCCTCAGGCTGTGCAACTGGCAGGGTTTTCTTCTCGTTGTGACTGAGTAACATTCCATCGCACGGCTGTACCTCGGATTGCTCATCCCGGCACCGGGCGATGGGCGCTTGTCTGCTTCCACGTCTTGGCTGTTGTGAACAGCGCTGTAAGGGTATGCAGTGCGGCTCTCTCCACATCCTGATTTTAATTCTTTGGGAGAAAAATCCAGAAGTGGGGTTGCCTGGGGTCTTATAAAACTTGGACATTTAACTCTCGGAGGCACCGCCAGATCGTCTCCTACAGTGGCCGCACCACGTGACACTCAGAGTAACCGTGCACGGGCTCAACGTCTCACTGACCCTTGCTGGCATGTGTGTCTTGGCTGTGGCCACTCCCAGGTGTGGAGGGATAGCTCATTGTCATTTGCATTTGCGTTTTCCTGATGATTAATGAGGGAGGAACTATTCTTACCGCAGAATTACAGAATAGAAAACCGACGTCCAGAGTGAGCTGACCTAAGGTCACAGGACTGTACTTACTGAGGCCCTCCTATGCGCCTGGTACAGACAGGTCAGAGCTGGGACTTGAACCCGGACCAGAGAGCCCTGGGCTGTGCTGGCATGCCCTGGGCAGCCCTGTCTTCCAGGCCCTTCCGGAACCTGTATCCCTGCTGTTTGGGGTTCCGCCCTTTTCTCCTAATGTCCTAATAGAATGCTCTCATAGCTTTCAACCTGCTTCTAAAACACGGCTGTGAGGCGTGGCGGCATTGGAGGGCAGCCACAAATTCTTATGTCACTCACAGCAGCTGTCGCCAACCTCCTGTCCTGGCCAACTGGTGGTCCCTGATGCCCAAAGGCTGGTGACCCCTGAGTCCTACAGCATGTCTGCACTTCTGGGGACCACTCTGCCCAGCTCCAGCCAGTGGTTCTAGAGGAAACTGTCAATCACCATCCAGCAGGGACCATGTGTGCAAGTGGAGCCAATCATATTGCCCCATGCCCTTCCACATGATTGGTCCAGGGCTGGACACATGACCTGAGGTGAACCAATCAGACCCCTCCCTTATGCTCTGCTCATTTCCAAGTCTTTAGGATGTGAAAGGCTGGGCTGGGAGTGGCAGAGCCATTGGCCTGGAGCAGGCTGCCAGGGGAAGGCTGGTGGGAGAGGAATCAAAGGAGTCGTAAGTGCAGAGGCCAGAAGGAGGAGAGAGAGTGGGCCGGTGGGTTTTGATTTCTTGGGTGCAGCCACCACGCTGTGCGGACCTGCTCTGGTTCTGCATTCAGGAACCTGGCTTCCCGATTCTGGTCCTTTCTAATTATGCTAGTTGGAGTCAGGTCCCCTCCCTGCTGGTCCAGAGGAGATTCCCGAGCCCTGCCTGCCTGTGATGCACTTCCCAGACCCAAGCAGAGGCACCATTTGTATGAGCGCCATTGGAAATGAGACCGTTTATTAAAAATCAATGTTTTTTTTAAACATCAGTGTGTTTATGATTTTTTTAGAGGGAGAGAAAGGGAGAGAGAGAAATATTGATGAGAGAGAAGCATCACTGGACCGACTATTGCATTCTCCCTCTGTGGATGGAGCCCAGGGCATGTGCCCTGCCCTGGAATGGAGCCAGTGACCTGTGAGTGCTTGGGATGAGGCTCAATCACTGAGCCACACCGCTGGGCATAAACGCAGTCCTTCCTTTTCCACTGAGAAGAGGGCTTGGCAAAGCCCCAGACGCAGCTGTCCAGGGGACGCAGGAAGTGCGTGAATCCTTGGGGCAGGCCGGTGGCCTCCAGGAGGGGCGCCCACATCTATGCCCTCGCAGGAGCCAAGCCTATCCTGTTGTTGGCCCGATCGAAGACGGTGACATAGAGCCGCATGAAGACGTCCCCCAGGGTCCAATAGTTGTTTCTGACTGAGCCCAAAAAGTTGGGGTAGCAGACGCCTCTCCGTTCCTGCAGGGGAGGAAGCACAGCCCTCAGCCGTTCTTGCCCCCACTGTTGGGCCTGGGCGGCAGCTTTATCCCACTTTCCTGGGCCCTCCGCTCAGGTGTTTGCTCTGAGAGAATCCCCGCCTGCCCCCCCCTTCACCCCGCTCATTCTCCAAGACCGAGCCCAGCGCCTGGGCAGCCTTCCCAGACCCAGCCCCCTCCTTGGCAGTGCCGGCTGGGTGGGGAGGCTTCCCGGGTCTCCCTGTGTCTTCAGCCTCAGCACACGGTCTTACAGGGTGCCCCTGGCCTGGCTCCCGGGATGCCTGCAGGGTTTGGGCTGAGAGATTTTCAGTTGCTCCCTCTGTGGGCTGCCCCAACCTCCTCGGCACACCTTGGGGAACCTGCACTTCTTGAGCCTCTACTATGTGCCAGGCACTGCCCGGTTACTGCATACCTTTGTTCATGTCAGCTTCTCACCACCCACAAAGGGGGCTTGGTCCCCATTTCACAGACAGGGAATTGGGGCCTGCAGGGAGCATTTGCACTCTAGAACTAGGGTGACCATATGATCTATTACCCAAGTCAGGACAGTTGGAGATGGAAGGGAATACAGTTCCCGATTAAGGGGGGACATGGTGAATGTCCCCAGCCAGCCCCCCTGTCCCTACTCTTTGCCTGTCTCCGGATTCCGCCTACGTTCCCTGTCCATCGGTCCGATGCCCTGGTTGAACTGACGCTCTGTGAGGGCCAGGCCATTAGCGCGCCCTCTCCTGGAGCCTGGCCCCGAGCCAGCACAGGATGCTGCTCAGAGTTCTCCCAGGGTGATGGGTGCCCACACCCCCTTCTATCAAGAGGCTGTGCTGTGGGAGGTGCCCTCCCAGCCAGGGCTGCTGGGCAGCATCTGCAATGGCACAGCCAGGCCGCCAGGGGGCCTCTCTGAGCCACGGCCCCAAGGGTCCCTCCAGTCCCAGATCTGAGAGCAGCTCCCAGGAAGGGCCCCTTACCCTCCTGATGTAGGCGCTGGGTGGCACTGAGTACCGGAGGCCATTGATGGTGAAGATAATGTCAGGCAGGCTCGGGATGGCAGCGCAATTGACGTACTGTCAGAGAGAGAGGGAGAGGGAGGTTGGCCAAGGGGGTCCTTCTGTGTGTGGGGAGTCCAGGGTGACCCTGGGTGTTTTTCTCACCCAGCTCGATCTCTTCTTCTGAGCATTGATGCTTTTCATAATGCTGACGAAGTCGTTGGTTGGGCCAACCAGCATAGAGGTCCCGGTATCCATAATGGCCTGGCAGCCGCTGGGACAGGCCACGACCTTGCGGTTTATGGTGATGCTGAGGGACAGAGGAGGCGCCAGGGTCACTCATGGCCTCTCTCACCTCAGCCCCTCCCTGCCGCCTGAGAACAGTCTGCAGCTCCCGCCAGCCTCTGTGTCCCTGTGTCTGGCCACACTGGCCTTCCTGGGCCTCCTCTCAGGTCTGGAAGGCATTGTGCTCTTTGTGCCCCAGGGCCTTTGCATGTGCTGTCACCCTTCCTAGACCCTCCCCTGCCCCTTTGTCTGGCTGATCTCTCCTGACCTTCAGGGTGCAGATTAATCACTACTTTTTCAGGGAACTGTCCCCCCAGTTTAGATCAGGGCCCTCTCCTCCCCCAGAGGAGACGGGCAGAACCTTCCTGGTTCTAGTGTGCATGGTGGTGGGAACCCCAATTGCTGCGATGGGCTCACTCATGAGTGTCTGCCCTCCTGCTCAGGAGAGCATGCTGTGCCCTCTGCCCCTCCAGCGCCCGTACCCATCACACAGCACATGCTCCATGGTATTTGCCGAGGGAATGACAGGGGGCATGAAGGAATGAGGTCACCTGGACACACCTCCTGCTGTCCAACCAGTTATGAAGGCCACACGGTAAAGATGGAGTTTCCCGGCACGCAGGTGCTCAGAGGTGGGAGGGAGTGTTGTTCCCTCGTGCCTCGCCCCCTCTCCCCAGACCCCTGGCCAGGCGATGCCTGAGCCGGCCCAGGGCGCGGGATGTGGGCCCGAGTCACAGTTTAAGCTTCTGATTCTTACATGCACCCCCTCAGTGATCCCCCCTGATTCTCAGCCACCCGAGTCCTTGCTTCCTGATGTCCTCGGTCATAACCCTGCCCCTTGGCACCCAGATGGGGTGCGTGGGGGTCCCTCTATGTAATTTGCTTTCAGACCCCAGGACAGCTTCCTCGTGTCTCCAGCCCAGGGCGGTGGGGTGGGGGGTCTTGTAGGTGTGGCAGCCTCCCACTTTGCTGGCTCTGCTGCCTATACGTGGCACCCCGAGTGTTGGAACCCCTCTGGTCCGGTGACCTGGGATGTGCCTGTTCCGACAATGGAATTCTCCTTGACCCTTTCTCACTGCGCTTGTCTGGGGGGTGCAGCCCTCCCACGCTACCCCAGCCCCGACCTGGGGGCTGGGCCCCATGCCTGTCCCTCCTCCTGGTGTTCCGTGACGTTGGTCGATCCTGTCTCTGGTCAGGGCCGTTATGAACCCTTGTTGGTGAATGTGCCTGTGTGTGTCTCTGTGTCTGTCTGAGTCTGTGTGTCTGCATGTGCGTGTGACTGTGGTGGTGTGGCTGTCCCTGGCATAGCTCTCAGCGGGGAGTGGGGAGGCTTACCTGTTCATATTGATGTTCCAGTGGCCCTGCGTGCTCACCGGCACCCACTGGAGCCTGCCCTGGTAATAAGTGGGGTCCACGCCACCGAACATCACCACGCTGCCATTCTCCTTTTTGCTGGGGGGAAGAGGCTCACGTGAGGGGAGGACAGTGGGTGGCATTTCTCCAGTTCAGTGACCAAGGGGTGCACTGACCAACAACACCCATCTACACTGCAGGGCCCCACAGAGCAGGCACTGCTGGGACCCCCACTGCTCCGATGGGAACTGGGCAGCAGGGCTGAGCACAGCCCAAGGTCAGTCCTGTGGCCTCTGAGGAGCAAAGCCAAGGTTTGAATTTGAGATTCTGCTGGGCTTTGGCCACCCACGTCTCTGAAGCCGGCCAGTCCCCCCTGCAGCCCCAGAGCTCAAGGCGCATGGAGGCTGATGTGTGGAGGGTCCCGAGTGGGCGCTCAGGCTCCCCCAGGCTGGCTCACGGGCCTGAAAACAGTCCACCAGCGGCACACAAGCTCACTAGGCCCCCATGGCCGCTGCCCCATCCTGAAATCTCTCATAGTTTTTCAACAAAGCCCCACATTTTCACTTGGCACCCCTTCCTGCAATGCAGTCACCGGTCCCGAGCTCAGGGGAACTGTGGCTGAGGGGAAGGAAACACCCTGCCAGCCTCCTGCTCTGGCTGCGTCGAATCGATCAGCACATCCCATGGCCTTTCCCTTCCCCCTGTGTCCTGACTCCTCAAGGGCTCCCCCCTTGCCCAGCCTCCCTGGTCTGAGCTCCTGCTCTCTCTCTCTCCTGGCCTCCCTGCCTCCTCTCTGGTCCTTCATTGTCCAGCCAGTGCCGGGGGAGCTTTCAGAGACATACGGGAGACCATGTGTTCTACTTGCCTAGGCCCCTGCCAGAGGCCTCCTCTCCCACCTAAAACAAAGCCCTGGGCGCCCCTGCCCCTTCCTGCCCCTCACACTCCATGCCCACCTCGGCCTGCCCCTCCCTCCCTCCCTGCCCGCCCCGCAGCCACACTGCCCTGCTGGTCCTCTGCTGGGCCTGGGCCTCCGCTCCCCCATGGCCTGGCCTCGTTCAGAGAGGTCCTCGCACTGCCCGTCTGAAACCACGCTCTCATCTCTGTGGTTCTGTCACCACGTTTTACCGCTTTCCCAGAAGCAGCCACCACTTGGCATGTGTTACCTTTCCCTCTTATCTATTTACTCGCTTCTTGTCTGCCTTTTCTCCCTCTCACCTGTCCATGTCACGTGCACAGAGCAGTACCCAGCACATAGTAGGTGCTCCATGGATATTTGTTAAACGACTCACCTCCTTGATTCGGTACTAACACCCAGAGGCTCAGCACATGCTGCAGAGCCTGGACCTCAGGCCCCCACGGAGCCCACAGCCTCACCCACACTCTGTGTCATACACACAGTCTGCCTCCCGGGTCCCCTTTGGCCTGTGCTGCTCCCTCCAACGGCTCCAGACCCTCAGCCCATCAGGAGGGTAGCTTTTTCAGTGCCGCCCTGTGACTGGAGACCTGCTGAGGGCCTGACCACCCGCCAGAGAGGATGGCCCACAGCCGAGCTTGAGTCCTGCTGCTACCAGTGTGTGGCTGGGCAGTTCTGTGCAAAGCTCCTCTCTGAGCCTCATTCCTCAGTTTCCCTGTTCATCCAAGGAGGGACTAGGAGAACAGGGGTGGTCAAACTTTAAAAAATGCTAGATTATGCCAGGACCGGTTTGGCTCAGTGGATAGAGCGTCGGCCTGGGGACTGAAAGGTCCCGGGTTCGATTCCGGTCAAGGGCATGTACCTTGGTTGCGGGCGCATCCCAGTAGGGGTTGTGCAAGAAGCAGCTGATCGATGATTCTCTCTCATCGATGTTTCTAACTCTCTATCCCTCTCTCTTCCTCTCTGTGAAAAATCAATAAAATATAAATTTAAAAAATGCTAGATTATGCCCTAGCTGTTTTGGCTCAGTGAATAGAGCATCGGCCTGGGGATTGAAGGGTCCTATATTGGATCCCTGGTCCTAGCTGGGGGGCAGGTAAGAAGCAACCAATCAAAATGTCTTCCTTGCATCAATGTTTCTCTCTGTGTGTCTCTCCTCCTCCCTCCCACTCTTTCCAAAAATCAATGGAGAAAAATCGTTGGCTGAGGATTATCAAAAAGTAAAATAAAGTAAAAATGCTAGATTGCAAGTGCTGGATGCTGCCATAGTAGCGCAGAAGCAGCCGCAGCCAGGATGTGACTGAAGAAGCAGGGCTGTGTTTCAATAAAACTTTATTCATAAAATCAGATGGCGGGCCACTTGATGTCAGGGCCACTATTTGCTGATCCCTGGATTAGACTGCCCTCAGGAAACACAGTGCCAGGTTGTATACCATTTCAGAGGCACCTGAAGGCATTTGGGGTAGGAGCTTGGCCACCCAGGCTTACCTGCTCAGGTAGAAAGCAAATTGGTTCTGAGATACGAGGCGATTGTTCCACATGCCGTCGAAGACCGGGGTGGTGCCTCTGATGGCGAGGGAGGGGTAAGCCAGGCCCAGGATGCCGTCAAAGGGCAATATTCCCAAGGCCGTCACGGATACAGACCAGATCATGCCAAATGCCTGGGATTTGCACACAAGGTTTCCGATCTGTGGCGGGGAGAGTGTTCTTATGTGAAGGTTTGGAAATCAGAGCTGGGGCTGGGCCAGAGGGGCTACTACAGGAGGTGATGCCACCAGCACCCCAGGAATGAGCTGAGGTGCGGCTGCACTGGAGGTGCCAAAGCAGCATGCACCATACATTGCTGAGGAGTCCAACCTTCGCCCACCCTTCTCCTAGTAACACCCCTGACACTAAAACACCCTCATCCCCCTGCACAGAGAGGTGACTGGCAGCAGGCCAAGCAACCCCCCCCTAAGGCCCCAATGAGCAGACACGAGCATATTGTTTTGGGCGTTCCTGGGATTTGGTGGCAGAAACCGAGTGAAGAGGTCCTTACCGCTGTGCTCAGTGGCTAGAGCATCACCCTGTGGACTGAAGGTTCCTGTGTTATGGGTTGTGGCTGGATCCCAGTAGGGGGTGTGCAGGAGGCAGCCAATCAATGATTCTTTCTCATCATGGATGTCTCTCCCTTCCTCTCTGCGATCAATGAAAAAAAAAGGCTTCCTGGGAAATGTGTGTGTGTGTGTGTGTGTGTGTGTGCGCCTGTGTGTGTGAATGTGTGCGCACGTGTGTGTGCACATGTTTGTGTCAATGTATATGTGAATGGGTGTACATGTGTGCGTATACCTTATATGTGTTTGAGTGTGTGTGCATGTGTGTGTGTCAGGCACTTCGGGCAGGAAGCCCAGTTTTTTCAGACTCTCAAAGGCCCCCAAAGTAAGACCTTTTACTCAGGGCCGTCCTGCACCCGTGGCCCTGCTTCCCCTGCCCTGGTGTCTGGAGCGCTCGGCAACCCCGGACGCCCAGATGCGATCTGCCCTCTCCCGGAAAATCCCCCACAGCAGCTGAGCCCTGACTCGCACCCCAGCTGTGCTGCTCCAGGTCTGGGCCTAGGGCAGGCCCACCCCCTGTCCCTCGGGTCCCTCGGGTCCCTCCTCTGCGTGCAGGGAGCAGGATCGCCTACCCCGTGGGCTTGTTGTGGGATTAGACTCATTATTACCACGGACATGCCCAGCACAGTGCCTGGCACAAGCTGGGAATATAAACATGGGTTTTCCTCCCGGCTGGTGTGGCTCAGTGGCTGAGCATCCACCTATGAACCAGGAGGTCAGGGTTCCATTCCAGTCAAGGGCACATGCCAGGCTTGTGGGCTCAATCCTCAGGGGGTCTTGCAGCAGGCAGCCGATCAGTGAATCTCGCATATCATTGATATGTCTGTCTCTCACTCCCTCTCCCTTCCTCTCAGAAATTAATAAAAATATATATTTAAAAAATAAAAACGGGTTTGCCCTCACCTCTCCCTGCTACCAGCAAAACCAGCCTTGAGCTCATCACGGGCAAGAGATGCCAATGCCCGCCCCTCCTGCCATGACCGCTCGCTGGTCTGGCCACTCGGGGGCTTGTCCTCAGAGCACTGTCTCCCCAAGGCAGATGGCCGGCCGCTGGGAACTCTGGGAGAGACGGTGCGTCCAGCTGACCCTGCATCTGGTGCCCTGAGCAGTGAGCAGAGGTCCAGGCCCCGCCCTGCCGCAGCCCCGCTCCCACTCACCCGCACGTCGTCGTAGCCCAGCACCCCGCTGACGTTGCCGGACCCGTACTTAATGTCAAAGCGCTGGGTCGTGTTCCGAAAGGTGGAGGACGCCGGAGGGTCAAAGGTTCTGTGTGACCCTGCAGCTGCACAGAAATTGTTCTTCAGTGGCCAGAGCCCAGGCTGGGGGCCGGGACAGGGGTGAGGACAAGGGCCATGAGGGGCTCAGGTACTCACCACAGAGGGGACTGAGGCAGTAGATGGAGGGCACCCATAAGTCAGATGAGCCCGTGTCAAACATGACCCTGAACTCCTGAGGGGGCGTTCCAATGCTGATGTTGCCAACGTAGTACAGCTGCCGGGCAGGAGAGGGCGGTTAGACCAGGCCGGGCTGCCCAGTCAGTCCTGATCCCCGAGAGGCCTGCCTGGATCAGGCCGTCTCTGTCTCCTGGAATAGCTTTCCCACCAGCCCACCGCACAGCCGTTCCCCTGCAGCTCTGCAAATCCTCCAACTTTCAAGGCCCAGCTGGCCTGCTCCCTCATCCAGGAAGCCCTCCCAGGCCACTCAGGCCTCTGTCTCCCAACTCAGCGCCGGTGATGCCACTATCAGAGGCGGCCCTTTGGTTTGGTCATTATGTTTTTGCAGACCAGGCCAGACCCTCTGTTCTCGGCAGCCATAGCACCCTGCTGGTGTGTTATAGCCTCCACACTGCAGGGGCTCAGGGACTCTGCTGGGGTGGTTCTCGGGGCGTCCTCTGCCTGGGTGTCAAACTGGAGTCCCCGTGGAGGCAGCGGTGCCTTGTTCAGAAGGACAGAATCTGCCCAACCAGCACCTGGTCCACAGGGATGTGTGCCTGCCGCCTGACCATGGCTGGACTCGGTCACCACAGACCAAGAACCAAGGGGAGTGCCTTCTCCCCGGGGAGGGACCCCTGGTCCCCTGCTTTGCTGCCTGCAGGAGCCCCAACCCCTCCAGGCTCTCAGCCCTGGGTGAACCCCAGTGCTGAGCCTGCAGCTACGGAAGTCTGTGGGCTGGGCCCCGCACACTCACGTCCTGGTGGTTCCTCAGGGGGTGCTTAGTGATGCCCTTCTTGCGCACGAAATTGATGGCGTGGCTGTGGGGGTGCCCCTGGAGATTGTCTCTCAGCAGGTCCTTCTCCCACAGGCTCTCCCGCGTGGACTCGATCTTCGTCAGAGGGATGCTACCCCGGGAAAGACACAGATAAGATAGCAGCCCCCACCTCACGGTTCAGTGTGGCCGCCATGCCTGGCGCTAGAGCTGCACGGTGTCTTCCCCGAGGATGTTCCCAGCCATCTTATGAGGGGCAGCCCCCACTAACGCAGGCAAAGGCCGGACAATGGCTCAGGCCTGAGCGCAGGGGCTGTTGCAGCCCCGGGGAAGCCACAGGCCCGTGCCCAGCCTCCCTTTCCCCATCGTAAAGAAGTGAGGTGAGGACAGGCCTCCCACAGGGTGTCTGGGGCTTTGAGGGAGAGGATGGACCGAAGGCCCCTGACTGAGGGACCTTGACCCTGAGCCAGTGCTGTCTCCATTGTCATGTGACTGACTCCCTCTCCAAGAAGCCCTGGAGGGAGCGGGGTGGGGATCACCAGGTTTACAGGAGGAACCTGAAAGGCAGGGCGTTCGTGACGTGGCTGTGGCCACCTGCTCATTAAGGCAAAACTGGGTCCCAGGGACCCTCTGGACCCTTCTGGTGGTGCCATGAGGAATCCTCCTGGGGACCCCATCCACGCAGGGGCAGCCTGGCGTTGTGCAGCCCCAGACCTGTCCCTGGACCCCTGTCCCACAGTGCAGGTGGCTAGCTACTCATCAATGCATGGAGATGTGGCGCTGACCTGTGTTGCTCAGTAGATACACCTGTGGACTGAAAGGTCCCGGGTTTGAGTCTGCCCAAAGTCGCATATCTTGGTTGCAGGCTCCTCCCCGGCCAGGGCCCTGGTGAGTGCTCATGCAGGAGGCCACCAATAGATGTGTCTCTCTCACATCGATGTTCCTCTCTGTCTCTCCCCTTCCCTTCCTCTCTCCCTAAAAATCAATGGGAAAATATCCTAGGGTGAGAATTAAAAATAAAAATAAAAAAATGCAGGGAGACACAGACTTTAGGGAATGATGACTTTCCCTTGTGCACCCCTGGGCGGTGGAAGGAAGGATAAGGGGACAGTGAGAGAGAGGCCGGGAGAGAGCTGTCCCCAAACTCACGTGACCAGGCACTCGGAGAGGGCCACCAGGCTGAGGAGCCCGATCCACCACATCCTGCGTTATTCCCTTCACAGCGTCCGCCGGAAGGCTCAGGTTTGGAGTGTGCGCCAATGGGCCAGCGATGCCGATATATACGCTATGACCTGCCCTCGTGATCCGCTGGGAGGGCTGCTGATGGTCCCGATAAAACTCTACAAGCCTCCTGATAAGATCTTTATTCCCATCAGCACTGCAAACCTGCTGATAAGATCTTTATTCCCATAAGCATTCGTGATTGGGGTGCGAGGCACAGAGAAAACTTAGAAAAAGTTCAGAATACAGAGATCTCTATCATAATCTCTTCCTTGAGGCATGGCTGGTGGACAATCCCAAACCACATGACCTCCAGAGGAGTGGGAGACCCTGCTCACTTGGAGGTAAAGCCGCCAATCCCATCCAATGAAGAGGGACTATGCTAAGTGACCATCACCGGTTCACAAAATGACTGCACACACAGCTGAGGCCATGTTCCCATAAGGATTCTTTTCTTTTCTTTTCTTTTTTTTCTTTTTTCTTTCTTTCTTTTTTTTTTTTTAATGGGACTCCATTGTTTGGGCAACATGGTTGGTAACCTTTTTAAAATAGGCAATTGTTGAGTGAGAATGGACCCAAATGCAAGGTTGACTCCCTGGTCCAAGATTGACTCTCAGATCCTAGGCCTTACAACTCCCAGCCAGGTCAGAATGTCCTTTTTTTAAACAACACAAGGCAATTGGGTTAAGATTAATATTTACCATAACCATAGTTTGTCCCCAATATTCTATTTTTTCAGCCCTTACAGTGTCTCATTTTAAGGTTTCATTGGTAGAATGATACATTATATAGCCACCTTTATTTTATTTTATTTTATTTTTTAATAAACATTTATTGTTCATATTATTACAAAAGTTCCTCATTTATTTCCCCCTCCACCAGGTTCCTACCCCAGCCTCTGCCCTTTCCCCACCCCGCATTGTCCTCATCCATAGGTGCACAGTTTATATTTTGTATCTTCTCACACACCCCACTCCTCTTTTCCCTGAGAATCATCAGTCCACTCCATAAGGATTCTTAAGGGGCAATCAGCAGGGACCTGAGGCTTTGCCCACCTCTATCCCCGTGGGACTTGACAGGGGACCTCAGGCTCTGTCCCCCACCCGGCAGGACTTGACAGGGGACCTCTGGGTATGCTTCCCCTCCTGCTGCTGGGCTAGGGGACCGAGGCTGCTGCCAGCACCAGACCTGGGGACCTGAGTCTGAGCCCCCTGACCGGCTGGGCTTACAGTGGACCTCAGGCTGTGCTCCCCATCCAGCAGAGATTGACAGGGCACCTCAAGTTGAACCCCAAGTGCTGAGTAGGGGAACTTAGACCACACCACTGTCCATTGGGAGGACAGAGCTTGACTGAGGACCTCAAGGCCCGCACCCCACCCAGATCTGGGCTGGGAGATTTCAGGCCACACCCCCACCCAGCCCAGGGCCAGGGGATCTGAGGCTACACCCCCTGTCTGGCAGGGCTTGACAAAGGAGGGACTCCCTGGGTCTGGATCTAGCCCAATGAGGGGGGGAGGTGTGGCAGAGTCTGGGTCTAATGTGATTTTGAGGTGATGTCGATGGAAGGGGACATGACTCTGGGTCCTGTAGTGAGCCCCAGACTCTGACAGGAGGAAGGTTTTCATATTCATTTTACTAATTTTCTTTCATCTCTGACACTTGTATAATATTATAGAGAATGGGCAAATAACAATACTAAAATATTCCCTCTAATTAATCACCTTTTAATGTGCATGAATTTCATACACCGGGTCAGAAGTTTCAACATACATGTCCTTTTTCAATCCTGATTTGAATAAATGAGCTGTTCTAAGGAATTTTGTGGAAGAGTCAGAAAGATTTCAGCAGGGACTAGATCTTAGGTGAGATGGGAGTTAATTTTGTTTGGGGTAACAGAGAATTGTGGGCCTATGCAGAAGGCCCCCCAAAAATGTATGCACGTGTCACCAGCTGGTAGCTCCTTTGTGAAAATGAAGGCACTTTAATAACCACTGCGTGTGTGGGAACCCTTAACATGATCGCGTGATTAGGGCCCACTCAGGGTCCAGCTTCTGGAGGAGGCCACACACTGAAATGAAGAGAGAGACCAGAAAAGAGTTAATTTGGGACAAATGGGGGGCCAGGCGGGGTCAACTTGTAGTGGGAAGACTCTATAGGCTCTGGCCTTGCTCTCCCTTTTATTGAGGCTGCTGTGGGATACACCCATTACCCTCAAGCAGCTTTGGAGAACACCCAAAACCCTTAGGCAGGTAATAAAAAGATTAACATATCAGTAAGGATTGACATGATTACAAGCTGGGGAAGTTATCTCAGTTACTATTGTCTCAGATAGGGTGTGGTTGGCTCTGACCTTTCAGAGCTTCAAGGTTGACCAGCCTCTTGCTATTAGTGAGACAATGAATGGTTTCCAGCAGGCCTGTATCATTATCCAAAGCCTGTGGTCCATGTTGGGGGCCACGTGTGTATTCTGTGAAGTGATAGCTCTGCTTATACTATCACCGCACCCAGGAATGAAGGGGAAGGCCTGTCAGTGCCGGGCTGGAGGAAACGGGTTTGCATAGCTGCTGTGCATGGAACGGTGTCCCCCTCCGAGTCATAAGTTGTAGCCTCACTCCCCATAGGATGCGACATGGCGATGGGGCCCTGGAAGGTGACTCCATTGAGGTGAGGTCATGAGGGTGCCTGCCCCTGCCCCTGCCCCTGCCCCCGGAGATGAGAGACACAGCTGATGCCCAGCTGGGCCCTCGGCAGCAGGGCTCCCTGCCTCCGGCCTCCCCAGCCTGGGTGGAGACAAAGATTGTCCATTTGATGCTAAATGATGAAACAAAGCCTCGTGATACTCTGTTTGGAAAGCTGCTGTGTTTGAAGGGACAAGATACACTGTCATTTGGAGCTTCTGTCTGTACCGATGCCCTGAGGGGCCCAAGAGCACTGGAAGAGGCGGCCTCCAGGGCCAGTCCGGGAACCTCTCCTGCCCGTTTCCCGCTCCTCCTGAACCGGACCCACCACCCCCAGGGCTGTGTTGTGGTCCCGCCGAGAAGTGGGAGCCACGTCAGAGCCGGGAGGTGGGAGGAATGAGGAAACGCTGAGGGAAATCGCTGCCTCACCTTTGCCACAGGGGAAGCCACAGGCCTGGTAGCAGGGGACACCACGTAGTGAGCCGCGGGGACTTGCAAGGGAAGGGGAGGTGCAGAGCTGAGTAACAGAGAAGGCTGCCCGCCGGGGCCTGGGCCTGGTTGGGAATGAGGCCTGGGCAGGATGGGCTCACTTCCTAGTGCCACTGCAACTCTGGCCCCTGTGCTGGGGTCCCTGTGCTGGGGTCCCTGTGCTGGGGCCCCCTGAGCTGGGGCCCCGGTCCTGGTGCTCCCTGTGCTGGGAACCCTGTGCTGGACATGGAGAAGTTGGCAGGTCATTGAGCATTTAAAACCGTGCCTCCTCGCTCCCGCCTTCCTGCAGGCTGGGACCAGAGCCCTGCTGTTGGCATCCACCCCGTTAGCAGAGGCGAACCCTCAGCCGAGCTTGGGTTTCATGGTTTGGTTTCATTATTCATAAATATTTTTGTTGATTTGAGAGAGGAAGGGAGAGAAGAGAGAGACATCAGTGATGAGAGATAGTCATCAACTGGCTGCTTCCTGCACACCCCAGGCATGTACCCTGACGAGGAATCAGACTGGGACCTCCTGGTCCGAAGGTCAACGTTCAACCACTGGCCGCCATGATGGGCCCAAGCATGGGTTTTTGTTGAAGAGCCCCTCTGGTTGGTAGCCCCTCCGTATGATGACCCTGTCCAGGCCAACGAATCACGTGGCAGCTGTCCATGGGGCAGGCCCAGGGCTTTCCCGCTCATGGTGGCAGGTAGACGCCACCTGGTCTGCCAGCTCATCCCGCTCCAGGGCGGCAGCACCAGGCCGTCAGGGCCCGGCCACCGGGTGAATGGCCGTCCCTGACACTCAGTGTGGAGCAAGTCCAGTCTCCTGACCTGGAGACAGGCTGGAGACCTATGAACCAGGAGGTCATGGATCAGTCCCCAAACAGGGCACAGGCAAGAGGCAGCCAATCAATGGTTCTCTCTCATCATTGATATTTCGGCCTCTTCTCCCTCTCTGAAATAAATAAATAAATAAATAAATAAATAAATAAATAAATAAATAAATTCAGAGAGGGAGAAGAGAGAGAGAGAAAGAGAGAGAGCGAGTGGGCCGGGGCACTATGGGCAAGGCTGGGCATCACCTGGGTCCCCACTAACAGCGGTTGAGGTCCGGCCTCAGGTTCAGGCGCTCCTGCTGATGCCTGTGGCCACCCTTTAGAAAGGAAGAGAGGAACCAGGTTCTGCCCAGGAACGGCCACTCCTGGTCCCAGGACCACCCGGGGAGAGGGCACAGCATCCTGTGGGTGCCGGGCTTTCGCCAGGAGCCAGAGCAGGAGGCCAGTCAGTAGTGAGCTGTCCCCTGTGCTGCGGGCGCGGTGGGGCTGGGCCTCAGGCTTCTCTGCGCCCCGGGCCCAGGAGACACTCCTGCTGTTGACAGCCCTGCTCTCCCTCAGGCTGCACACAGCAGGGTGGCCGCTCTTCTGGGAGGGGTGACTCATTGCTGGTAACTCACTGGCCAATGTCTGATGAGGTCACCGTGAGGGTGCCTGTGGCCTACAAGCCCAAGGCTTCCAATGTGGACGGAAAACTGGACAAGTAGCAATTTACTGGGCTTGGTTACCGTGGGCCTTTGCAGTTGCTGTTTCCCGCCTGGAACGTTCTTCTCCCAGCGCTCTGCATGGCTGGCTCCTTCTTCATATTCAGCTGTCCTTCTGCACTGCCCCTCCTCGGTGACGTGTGCCCTGGCCATGCTGGTCCCCGGGCACAGACCTTGACTCATTTGAGGAGCCCAGGGACACGGAATGCATGTTCCCAAGTGCTTTGCATGGGAGCCCTATGGGGTGAGAATGTCCCCAATTTAAAGATGAGCAAACCGAGGCTGTGGACATATGGCCAGTGAATGCCTGGAAGGTGAACCCAGGTCTGCCTGACAGCTTTCCTGCTCTGGACCACACTGCTGCTTGGGGCTGGAGGGCCAGGAGGTGATGCCCAGGAGAGAGCGGGAGGAGGGATGGGAGATGCCAGGGTCACCGATAAGGGGGGTTTCATCCATGAAAACTGTCCATTCTTTGAGTGAACACTCTTTGTTGTTTTCATTAAAAAAAAAAAAAAAAAAATATATATATATATATATATATATATATATATATATATATATATTATTGATTTTTTACAGAGAGGAAGAGGGATAGAGAGTTAGAAACATCGATGAGAGAATCATCAATCAGCTGCCTCTTGCACACCCCGTACTGGGGATGTGCCCACAACCAACGTACATGCCCTTGCCTGGAATCGAATCTGGGACCTTTCATTCCCCAGACGGACGCTCTATCCACTGAGCCAAACCGGTTTTGGCTCTTTGTTGTTTTTAAATTGATTTCAGAGAGAAAGGGAGAGAGAGAGAGAGAGAGAGAGAGAGAGAGAGAGAGAAACTTCAATGATGAGAATCATTGATCGGCTGCCTCCTGGGCACCCCTGCTGGTGCCAAGCCCACACCCAGGCATGTGCCCTGACAGGAAATTCAACCATGACCTCCTGGTTCCTAGGTCAGTGCTCAACCCCTGAGCCACTCGGTCTGGGCAGACATCACTGTCCTTTAGAGAATAATGCTTGGCATTTTCCTGCTCTTAAAAGCTATCACTGAAAACATCATAATGAAAGCATAAGATGAGAGGAGCAATCGCCCATGTGCTTCCTCCCGGATATGACTGTTGTCACATGTACGTTGGTCTTTTTGTGCCGTACGTGTGGCGTTACCAGTAGTTCCTGCTGCTGTGGGACAGACACTGCCCAAAGGTTTTCTGTAGGTTATCACATGGAATCTTCACCACAGACCAGAAGGTGGGACTGGTTTTTCCTGTCGTGCTTTGGGTGCAGTACTGGTACAGCCTGATTGAGATTAGTTTCCCACCTCATAAAAGCCACCATTTCAGGCATGTAGTCTGGTATGATTTAGGGTATTCATGGAGCTGTATGACCATCCCATGATTTAATTTTAGAACATGTTTGAGACCCCAAAAAGCAATGCCATACACAGTAATAGCCAACCTTCATTTCCAACCCTGCCCTTGCCCCAACCACAAGAGAAGATTCACATTTGATTAACCAGAGGCCCGCGGCATGACGATTTGAGCAAGAATCGGTCTTCCTTCCCCTGGCTTCCTCCTGGCTGCCCGGGAGCCTGTAAATCCTCAATCTTGGCTAGAGAGCCGCTCCTATATTTCCCTCTATCCGATGCCCTTCCCTTCATAGCAATTGTCCTGCCCTGTCCACTGCTATCTGCCTACTTATGCAAATTAACCCACCATATTTGTTGAGTTAATTTGCATACTCACTCAGGATAGGCTGTAGGTCGTCATGGATGTACAGTCAATGTGCATATTTTTCTTTTATTAGTGTAGAGTGCTTTTTATTGCAGTCAGAACATTTAACATGAGATCTACTCTCATTATATGTTTTCCTATTCTCACCAGAGAAATTTTTTCCATTGATTTTTAGAGAGAGTGTAAATAGGGGAGGAAGAGAGGGGAGAGTCAGAGAACCACTGATGTGAGAGAACCATCGTTTTGTTGTTCTTCAACCTGTGGCCCATCAATGTGCAGAACAACACACTAACCACTGTACCACACTGGGCAGGACTCAACTAAATTTCAAGTCCACAATGGAGTATTGCTAACTATAGGCCCAGTGGTACATAACGGGCCCTTAGACATACTCACCCTGCATAAACCCTCGTTACTGAAATATTCCTGTTGAATAGCAACTCCTCACTGTCCCTTCCCCTCACCCCTGACAACCACCAGGCCACACTGCTTCTGTGAGCCTGAGGATGGAAGGCCCCTCAGATGTGTGGGCGCACACAGGACCCCTCCTTCTGGGACTGGCTTACCTCCTCAGCGTAAGCCCCAGGCCTCAGCCTGTGCAACTGGCAGGGTTTTCTTCCCATTGTGACTGAGTAACATTCCATCGCACGGCTGTACCTCCGATTGCTCATCCCGGCACCGGGTGATGGGCGCTTGTCTGCTTCCACGTCTTGGCTGTTGTGAACAGCGCTGTGAGGGTATGCGGTGCAGCTCTCTCCACATCCTGATTTTAATTCTTTGGGAGAAAATTCCAGAAGTGGGTTTGCCTGGGGTCTTATAATACTTGTATGTTTAATTTTCGGAGGCACTGCCACATCGTCTCCTACAGTGGCCGCACCACGTGACACTCACAGGAACCGTGCACGGGCTCCACGTCTCAGCGACCCGTGCTGGCATGTGTGTCTTGGCGGTGGCCACTGTCGAGGGATAGCTCATTGTCATTTGCATTTGCATTTTCCTGATGATTAATGAGGCAGGAGCTGTTCTTACTGCAGAATTACAGAATAGAAAACCGACGTCCAGAGTGAGCTGACCTCAGGTCACAGGACTGTACTTCCTGAGGCCCTCATATGCGCCTGGTACAGACAGGTCAGAACTGGGACTTGAACCCCCACTAGATAGCCCTGGGCTGTGCTGACGTGTCCTGGGCAGCCATGTCTTCCAGGCCCTTCCAGAACCTGTATCCCTGCTGTTTGGGGTTCCGCCCTTTTCTCCTAATGTCCTAATAGAATGCTCTCATAGCTTTCAACCTGCTTCTAAAACACGGCTGTGAGGCATGGCGGCATTGGAGGGCAGCCACAAATTCTTCTGTCACCCACAGCAGCCGTCACCAACCTCCTGTCCGGGGACACTGGTGGTCCCTGATGCCCAAAGGCTGGTGACCCCTGAGTCCTACAGCATGTCTGCACTTCTGGGGACCAGTCTGCCCAGCTCCAGCCAGTGGTTCTGGAGGAAACTGTCAATCACCATCCAGTGTGTGCCAGTGGAGCCAATCATAGTGCCCCATGCCCTTCCACATGATTGGTCCAGGGCTGGACACATGACCTGAGGCAGACCAATCAGACCCCTCCCTAGTGCCCTGCTCATTTCTAAGCCTTCAGGATGTGAAAGGCTGTGCTGGGAGTGGCAGAGCCCTTGGCTGGAGCAGGCTGCCAGGGGAAGGCTGGTTGGAGAGGAATCAAAAGAGACATAAGGGCAGAGGCTAAAGGGAGAGAGTGTGCTGGTGGGTTTTGATTTCTTGGGTGCAGCCACCACGTTGTGGGGTCCTGCTCTGGTTCCGCATCCTGGGTTTGGGGCGTCCTGGTTGGGGTCGTTTCCAATTATGCCACTTGGAGTCAGGTTTCTCCCTGTTGGTCCAGAGGAGATTCCAGAGCCATGTCTGCCTGTGCCGCACTTCCCAGACCCAAGCAGAGGCGCCATTCATATGAGCGCCATTGGAAATGAGACTGTTTATTAAAAATCAATGTTTTTTTAAACATCAATGTTTTATAACTTGTTAGAAGGAGAGAGAGAAACATTGATGAGAAAAAAGCATTGATGGACTGCCTATTGCATGCCCTCTCCTGGGGATCGAACCTGCAACCCCCCGTATGACAAGAAATGGATCTGGTGAGGTTTGATGGTATGGGATGAGGTGCAGTCACTGAGCCACACTGGCTGGATGCAGAGCGGTCCTTCCTCTTCCACTGAGACTAGTGCTTAGCAAAGCCCCAGACACAGATGTAGCAGGTCCCCTGGGTGGGGACGCAGGAAGTGTGTGAGTCCTTGGGGTGGGCCTGCGGCCTCCAGCAGGGTGCCCACGTCTATGCTATCGCAGGAGCCAAGCCGATCCTGTTGTTGGCCCGATCGAAGACAGTGAAATAGAGCCGCAGGAAGACGTCCCCCAGGACCCAGAAGTTGGAGCTGGCAGAGATGTTGGTGTCCAAGTTGGCGTAGCAGATGCCTGTCTCGTCCTGCAGGGGAGAAAGCACAGCCCTCAGGCACCATAACAACCACCCTTCAGGCCTGGGCGGCAGCTTTATCTCACCTTCCCCTGGGCCCTCCGCTCGCCTGTTTGCTCTGAGAGAATCCCCGCCTGCCCCCCTTCACCCCTCTCGTCCTTTAAGACCAAGTGCCTGGGCAGCCTTCCCGTGCCCATGCCCCCTCCTTGGCACTGCTGGCTGGGTAGGGAGGCTTCCCCAGGGATCCCAGTGTCTTCAGCCTCAGCACAAGGGCTTACAGGGTGCCCCTGGCCTGGCTCCTGGGGTGCCTCCAGGGTTCGGGCTGAGAGATTTTCAGTTGCTCCCTCGGTGGGCTGCCCTAACCTGCTAGGCACACTGTGGGGAGCCTCGACTATGTGCCAGGCACTGCCCGGTCACTGCACACTTTTGTTCATGTCAGCTTCTCACCACCCCACAAAGGGGGCTTGGTCCCCATTTCACAGACTGGGATTGGGACCTACAGGGGGCATTTGCACCCTAGGATTAGGGTGACCATATGATCTATCACCCAAGTCAGGACACTTGGAGGTGGGAGGGAATAGTTTCTGATTATGGGAGGACATGGGGAATGTCCCCAGCCAGCCCCCCTGTCCCTACTTTTTGCCTGTTTCTGGGTTGCTGCCTACGTTCCCTGTCCATCGGTCAGATGCCCGGGCTGAACTGACGCTCTGTGAGGGCCAGGCCATTAGCGCGCCCTCTCCTGGAGCCTGGCCCCGAGCCAGCACAGGATGCTGCTCAGAGTTCTCCCAGGGTGATGGGTGCCCACACCCCCTTCTATCAAGAGGCTGTGCTGTGGGAGGTGCCCTCCCAGCCAGGGCTGCTGGCAGCATCTGCAATTGCACAGCCCGGCCTCCAGGGGGCCTCTCTGAGCCACGGCCCCAAGGGTCCCTCCAGTCCCAGATCTGAGAGCAGCCCCAGGAGGGGCCCCTCACCCTCCGGTTGTAGGCGCTGGCTGGCACTGGATACGCGATGCCATTGATGGTGAAGACAATGTCAGGCAGGCTCGGGATGGCCTCACAATTGACCACATACTGTCAGAGAGAGAGGGAAAGGGAGGTTGGCTCAGTGGGTGCTTCCGTTTGTGGGGAAACCGGGGTGACCCTGGCCGTGACCCCTCACCTCGCCTGTGTTGGTGGTCAGGGCATGGATGCTCCTCAGAATGTTGAGGATGGGGTAGGTTGGGCCAATCACCAGCGAAGTCCCGGTATCCATAATGACCTGGCAGCCGCTGGGACAAGCCACGACCTTGCCATCCATGGAGATGCTGAGGGACAGAGCAGTCGCCAGGCTCACTCATGGCCTCTCTCACCTCGGCCCCTCCCTACCGCCTGAGAACAGCCTGCAGCTCCCACCAGCCTCTGTGTCCCTGTGTCTGGCCACACTGGCCTTCCTGGGCCTCCTCTCAGGTCTGGAAGGCATTGTGCTCTTTGTGCCCCAGGGCCTTTGCACGTGCTGTCACCCTTCCTCTACCCTCCCCTACCTCTTTGTCTGGCTGATCTCTCCTGTCCTCCAGGGTGCAGATCAGTCACCACTTTTTCAGGGAAGTGTCTACCAGATTATATCAGGACCCTCTCCTCCTCCAGCGGAGACAGGCAGAGCCTTCCTGGTTTCCAGCGTGCATGGTGCTGGGAACCCTGTTTGCTGTAATGCAGTCACTCATGCGTGTCTGCTGTCCTAGTTGGAGAGTAAGCTGTGTCCTCTGCCCCTCCAGCGCCCGTGCCCAGCGCACAGCGCATTCTCCATATGTTTGCCGAGGGAATGACAGGGCGCGTGTAGGAATGAGGTCAACTGGAGACACGACCTGGTGTCCGACCAGTCATGAAGGCCACATGGTAAAGACAGAGGTTCCCTGGACACAGATGCTCAGAAAGGTGGGAGGGTGTGTTGTTCTCGCCCCCCCCCCCAATTCGCCCCCTCTCCCCAGATTCCTGGTTAGGCGACACCTGAGCTGGCCCAGGATGTTGGACATGGACCCCAAAGCATGGTTTAAGCTTCTGACTCTTACATGCACCCCCTCAGTGATCGCCCCCGATTCTCAGCCACCCGAGTCCTTCCCGATGCTCTCGGTCACATCCCTGCCCCGTGGCACCCAGGCGGGTGGGTGGGGTTCCCTCTGTGTGATTTGCCATCAGGCCCGAGGATGGTGTTTCTCCTGCCTGGTAGAGTTCTTTTTAGGCCAGTGGTCAGTAAACTGCGGCTCTCGAGCCTCATGTGCCTTTTTGGCCACTTGAGATTTTAGCAAAAGCCAGCTAGAAATACCCTAATTAAGCTAATAACAATGTTCCTACCTACGTACTTTAAGTTTAAAAGATGCCTCTCCAAAGAAATTTCAATCGCTGTCCTGTTGATGTTTGGCTCTGTTGACTAATGAGTTTGTCAGCCATAGCCTTCGGTGGAGCAGCCATCCACTTGCCTAGCTCCCGTGTTTACACCTGGTGCCCTGTGTGCCAGGAACCCCTCCGGTCCAGCCACGAGGGATGTCCCTGTTCAGACGATGGAACCCTCCTTGACCCCTTCTCACTGCGCTTGCCCCAGACTGGGGGGTTCAACCCTCCCACACCACCCCAGCCGCTGACCTGAGGCCTGGGCCCCAAGCCTGTCCCTCCTCCTGGTGCTTTGAGATGCGGGCCAATCCCATCTCTGGTCAGGACTCTGGTAGGAGCGGTTATGAACCTATGTTGGTGTGCGTGCCTTTGCCTGTATCTGTGTCAGTCTGAGGCCTGTATCTGTGTCAGTCTGAGTCATGTACAGGTACGGCTGTCCCTGGCGTGGCTCTCAGCTGGAAGAGGGGGAGCTTACCTGTCCATAGTGACCTGCCAGTAGCCCTGCCTGCTCACTGGCACCCACTGGAGCTCGCCCTGGTAGTAGGAGTGGTCCACGCCGCCGAACATCGCCATGCTGCCCTTCTCCACGTTGCTGGGGGAGAGGAGCTCATGTGAGGGGAGGACAGTAGGTGGCATTTCTCCAGTTCAGTGACCCAGGGGTGCACTGACCAACAACCACCCATCCACACTGCAGGGCCCTGCAGAGCAGGCACTGCTGGGACCCCCACTGCTCCGATGGGAACTGGGCAGCAGGGCTGAGCACAGCCCAAGGTCAGTCCCGTGGCCTCTGAGGAGCAAAGCCAAGGTTTGAACTTGAGATTCTGGCTGGGCTTTGGCCAACCACCTCTCTGAAGCCGGTCAGTCCCCCCTGTAGCCCCAGAGCTCTAGGCATGTGGGAGGCTGCTGTGCGGAGGGGCCCGGGTGGGCCCTCAAGCTCCCTGAGGCTGGATCAGGGGCCTGCAACATGCCACCAATGGCGAGCTCGCTCCCTGGGCCCCACGGCAGCTGCCCCATCCTGAAATCCCTCATAGTTTTTCAACGAGGCCCCACATTTTCACTTGGCACCCCTTCCTGCAATGCAGTCACTGGTCCCGGGCTCAGGGGAACCGTGGCTGAGGGGAAGGAAACACCCTGCCCGCCTCCCACTCTGGCTGCGTCCAGTCGCACATCCCGTGGCCTTTCCCTTCCCCCTGTGTCCTGACTCCTCAAGGGCTCCCCCTTGCCCTGCCTCCCTGGTCTGAGCTCCTGCTCTCTCTCTCCAAAGAGGCTGAGCAGCCTCATCCCTCGCCTCCCTGCCTCCTCTCTGGTCCTTCATTGTCCAGCCAGTGCCCGGGGGGAGCTTTCAGAAACATAGGTGGGATCATGTGTTCTACTTGCCTAGGCCCCTGCCAGAGGCCTCCTCTCCCACCTAAAACAAAGCCTGGGCGGCCCTGCCCCTGCCTGCCCCTCAGACTCCACGCTCACCTCGGCCTGCCCCTTCCTCCCTCCCTGCCCGCCCCGCAGCCACACTGCCCTGCTGGTCCTCTGCTGGGCCTGGGCCTCCGCTCCCCCATGGCCTGGCCTCGTTCAGAGAGGTCCTCGCACTGCCCGTCTGAAACCATGCTCTCATCTCTGTGGTTCTGTCACCACGCTTTACCGCTTTCCCAGAAGCAGCCACCACCTGGCATGTGTTACCTTTCCCTCTTATCTATTTACTCTCTCTTGTCTGCCTTTTCTCCCTATCATCTGTCCATGTCACGTGCACAGAGCAGTACCTAGCACATAGTAGGTGCTCCATGGATATTTGTTAAATGGCTCACCTCCTTGATTCGGTACAAACACCCCAGAGGCTCACACATGCTGCCGAGCCGGGACCTCAGGCCCCCACGGAGCCCACAGTCTTATCCATGGTCTGCCCGTCGGGTCCCCTCAGCCTGTGCTGCTCCCTCCACCCGTTCCAGACCCTCAGCCCAGCAGGGAGGGTAGCTTTTCCAGTGCCGCCCGGTGACTAGAGACCTGCCTGACCACCCGCCAGAGAGGTCGGCCCCGCACCAGTGTTCGAGTCCCACCACTACCAGTGTGTTGCTGGGCAATTCTGCGCAAAGCTCCTGTCTGAGCCTCATTCCTCAGTTTTGCTGTTCATCCAAGGAGGGACTAGAAGTACAGGGGTCGGCAAACTTTAAAAAATGCTAGATTATGCCCTAGCTGTTTTGGCTCAGTGAATAGAGCATCAGCCTGGGCACTGACGGGTCTCATATTGGACCCTGGCTCTGGTCGGGGCGCATGTAAGAGGCAACCAATCGATGTGTCTCTCTTGTATCAATGTTTCTCTCTGTGTGTCTCCTCTCCTCCCTTCCACTCTCTCTAAAAATCAGTGGGGGAAAATCCTCAAGTGAGGATTATCAAAAAGTAAAAAAAAAAAAAAAAAAAAGTAAAAATGCTAGATTGTCTATATTTCGGGCTTCACTGGCTGTGCGATCTCTATCACAATTTCTGGATCCTGCCATTGTAAGGCAGAAGCAGCTGCAGCCAGCATGTGATTGAAGGAGCAGGGCTGTGTTTCAATAAAACTTTATTTATAAAATCAAGTGGCGGGCCAAATGTGGTCAATGTGCTGACCCCTGGACTAAACTGCCCTCATGATACATGGGGCCAGTTGTCTACTGTTTCTCAGGCGCCTACGACCTGCCCCTTCCCGGGCACGGTTCCCCTGAGCCCGGGACCAGTGACTGCATTGCAGGAAGGGGTGCCAAGTGAAAATGTGGGGCCTCGTTGAAAAACTATGAGGGATTTCAGGATGGGGCAGCTGCCGTGGAGCCCAGGGAGCGAGGGAGGGGCTTGGCCAGCCAGGCTTACCTGCTCAGGTAGAAGGCGAAGAGGTTCTCAGATATGAGCCCTTGGTTCCACATGCTGTCGAAGACTGGGGTGGTGCCTCTGAGAGCGAGGGCGGGGTAGCCCAGGCCCAGGATGCCATCGAAGGCTGCGTATTCCAAGGACTTGCTGGACTCCGTCTTGCTCAGGCCAAATGCCTGGGATTTGCACTCAAGGTCCCCGACCTGTGGGGGGGAGGGTGGTCTCAGGTGAAGGGTTGGGAAGCGGAGCTGGGGTTGGGCCAGGGGGGGCGGCTGTGGGAGGTGATGCCACCTGTACCCCAGGCATCAGCTGAGGTGCAGCTGTGCTGGAGATGCCTGAGCAGCACGCACCGTGCATTGCCAAGGAGTCCTACCTTCGTCCTCCTTCCTGCTAGCAACACCGCAGGGAGTAAAACACCCCCATCCCCCTGCACAGTGGGGCCACTGGGGAGGGGGCCAAGAGCCCCCTCCTAAGAACCCAATGATCAGAGAGCGGGAGGGTCTTGTTCTTGGCATTCCCGGGATCTGGTGGCAGAAACCGAGTGAATTTGCTGCGATTGCCTGTGGGTTTGCACCCCAGGTGCACACAGGGCCGCCACGTTCTTGTGAAAAGACTGCCTGGGGTCCTCGCCGCTTTGCTCAGTGGATAGAGCCTCAGCCTGCGGACTGAAGGGTCCCGTGTTTGACTCTGGTCACCGGTTGTGGCTGGATCCCAGTAGGGGGCGTGCGGAGGCAGCAGATCAATGATTCTCTGTCACCATGGATGTTTCTCCCTCTCCCTCTCCTCTCCCTGTCGCTTTGTGATCAATGAAAAAAAAAAAAAAGGCTTCCTAGGAATCGTGTGTGTGTGTGTATGTGTGTCTGTGTGTCTGTGTGTGCGTGTATGTGTGTGCCTTATATGTGTTTGAGTGTGTGCATGTATGCATAGGTGTGTGTGTCCAGGAAGCCCAGTTTTTTCAGACTCTCAAAGTCCCCCAAAGTAAGACCTTTTACGCAGGGCTGTCCTGCACCTGTGGCCCTGCTTCCCTTGCCCTGGTGTCTGGAGCGCTCGGCAGCCCCGGACCCCCAGATAAGTTCTGCCCTCTCCCAGAAAATCCCCCACAGCAGCCGAGCCCTGACTCGCACCCCAGCTGTGCTGCTCCAGGTCTGGGCCTTGGGCAGGCCCGCCCCCTGTCCCTCGGGTCCCTCCTCTGCGTGCAGGGAGCAGGATCGCCTGTCCCGTGGGCTTGTTGTGGGATTAGAGTCATTCTGACCAGGGGCGTGCCCAGCACAGTGCCTGGCACAAGCTGGGAATATAAACATGGGTTTTCCGCCCGGCTGGCGTGGCTCAGTGGTTGAGCGCCCACCTATGAACCAGGAGGTCAGGGTTCCATTCCGGTCAAGGGCACATGCCAGGCTTGTGGGCTCGATCCTCAGGGGGGCTTTCAGCAGGCAGCCAATCAGTGAATCTCTTATATCATTGATATGTCTGTCTCTCACTCCCTCTCCCTTCCTCTCAGAAATTAATAAAAATATATATTTAAAAAACTAAATAAAAACGGATTTGCCCTCACCTCTCCTTGCTCCCCGCAAAGCCAGCCTCGAGCTCACCACAGGCAAGAACTGCAAATGCCCGCCTCTCCTGCCATGACCGCTGGCTGGTCTGGCCACTCGGGGGCTTGTCCGCACAGCACTGTCTCCCCAAGGCAGATGGCCAGCCGCTGGGGGACTCTGGGGGAGACGGTGGCCCAGCTGACCCTGCATCTGGTGCCCTGAGCAGCGAGCAGAGGTCCAGGCCCCGCCCTGCCGCAGCCCCGCTCCCACTCACCCGCACGTTGTCATAGCCCAGCAGCCCGGTCATGCTGGCAGACCCGTACAGAAGCTGGATGTGCCGGGCCGTGCTCCGGAAGGTGGAGGACCCCCGTGGGTTGAAGGCTTTGTGTGTCTCTGCGGATGGAGAGCCAGTGTTCTTCAGTGGCCAGAGCCCAGGTGGGGGACAGGGCGGGGGTAAGGGCCAAGGCGTTTGGGTGCTTACCACAGGCAGGACTTGAGCAGTAGATGGAGGGCACCCACAAGTCAGATGAGCCCGTGTCAAAGATGACCCTGAACTCCTGAGGGGGCGTTCCAATGCTGATGGTGCCAACGTAGTACATCTGCCGGGCAGGAGAGGGCGGTTAGACCAGGCCAGGCTGCCCGGGCACACCTGATCCCCGAGAGGCCTGCCTCAATCAGGCCGTTCCTGTCTCCTGGAATCGCCTTCCCACCAGCCCACCGCACAGCCATGGCTCAGGCGGTGCCTTCATTTGAGTTTTCCACGTTCCCCTGCAGCTCTGTAAATCCTCCAGCCTTCAAGGCCCAGCTGGCCTGCTCCCTCCTCCAGGAAGCCCTCCCAGGTACCCAGGCCTCTGTCTCCCAACTCAATGCCAGTGATGCCACTATCAGAGGCGGCCCTTTGGTTTGGCCTTTATGTTCTTGCAGACCAGGCCAGACCTCTGTTCTCGGCAGCCATAGCACCCTGCTGGTGTGTTATAGCCTCCACACTGCAGGGGCTCAGGGACTCTTTGCTGGGATAGTTCTCGGGGCATCCTCTGCCTGGGTGTCAAACTGAAGACCCCATGGAGGCAGCCTTGTTCAGAAGGACAGAATCTGCCCAACCAGCACCTGGTCCGCAGGGCCCAGCGACGTATCCTTGGCCCAAGATGGATGTGTGCCTGCCGCCTGAGCATGGCTGGACTCGGTCACCACAGAGCAAGAACCAAGGGGGAATGCCTTCTCCCCGGGGAGGTTCCCAGGCTCCCCAGCTTTGCTGCCTGCAGGAGCGCCAACCCCTCTAGGCTCCCATCCCTGTGTGAACCCCAGCGCTGGGCCAGCAGCAGGGGAGGCTGTGGGCTGGTCCCGCACACTCACGTCCAGGTAATTCCTCATGGGTTCGAAGGTGACGCCCTTCTTGCTCAGGAACTTGTAGCCATGGCTGTGGGGGTGCCGCTGGATGTAGTCTCTCAGCAGGTCCTTCTCCCGCAGGCTCTCTCTCATGGACTTGATCTTCGTCAGGGGGATGCTTCCCCGGGAAAGACAACAGATAAGACAGCAGCTCCCCACCCCCCGGGTCAGTGTGGCCGCCATGCCTGGCGCTGGAGCCACACCGCGTCTTTCCCGAGGATGTTCCCAGCCATCTTATGAGGGGCAGCCCCCACTAACGCAGGCAAAGGCCGGACGATGGCCCAGGCCTGAGCACAGGGCCTGTTGCAGCCCAGGGAAGCCACAGGCCCATGCCCAGCCTCCCTTTCCCCATCGTAAAGAAGTGGGGTGAGGACAGGCCTCCCGCGGGGTTCTGGGGCTTTGAGGAGAGGATGGACTGAGGCCCCTGACCGAGGGACCTTGACCCTGAGCCAGTGCTGTCTCCATTGTCATCTGACCGGCTCCCTCTCCAAGAAGCCCTGGAGGGAGCGGGGTGGGGATCACCACGTTTACAGGAGGAACCTGAAAGGCAGGGCGTTGGTGACCTGGCTGTGGCCACCTGCTCATTAAGGCAAAACTGGGTCCCAGGACCCTCTGGGCCCTTCTGCAGGGTCAAGCGGAGGGGAGGCTGGAGGTGGGCGAGGGAGCCCGGAGATGGGGAAGAAAACATCGTCCAACAGGACCACCCACACAGCTGCTCAGGTGGTGCCATGAGGAATCCTGGGGGCCCCATCCACACAGGGCCAGCCCCCAGACCTGTCCCCAGTCCCGTGTCCCCCAGTGCAGATGGCTAGCTACTCATCATTGCATGGAGATGTGGCCCTGGCCAGTGTTGTTCAGTGGTTAGAGCATACACATGTGGACTTAAAGGTCCCGGGTTTAAATTCATTCAAGGGCTTGAACCTCAGTTGCAAGATCCTCCCTGGCCCAGGCTCAGGGCAGGGCTCGTGCAGGAGGCAACCAATTGATGTATTTGTCCCACATCAATGTTTCTTCTCTCTCCACTTCCCTTCCACTCTCCCTAAAAATCAATGGGAAAACATCCTATGGTGGGAATTAAAAATTAAAATTAAAAAATACAGGGAATGATGACTTTTCCTCGTCCACCCCTGAGCGGTGGAAAAAAGGATAAGGGGACAGTGAGAGAGAGGCCGGGGATACTCACGTGACCAGGCACTCGGAGAGGGCCACCAGGCTGAGGAGCCCGATCCACCACATGGTGCGTTCTCCCCTGCGTGACGTCCCCCGGAAGGCTCCGGTTTGGAGCGTGCGGGGATGAGCCAGCGATGCCGATATATACGCTCTGACCTGCGCTCATGATGGGCTGGGAGGGCTGCTGATGGCCCGGATAAAACACTACAAGCCTCCCGATAAGATCGACATTCCCATCAGCACTGCAAGCCTCCTGATAAAATCTTTATTCCTATCAGCATTTTGGATTAGGTCGCGTGGCTCGTGGAAAACTTAGAAAAAGTTGGGAATACAGAGATCTCTATCGTAATCTCTTCTTGGGGCATGGCTCGGGGACAAACCCAGAGCGCATAAGCTCTGCAGGTGTGGGGAGGCCCTGCTGGCTTGGAGATAAAGCCGCCAATCGTGTCATAAAAGCAAGTGCTGGGGGCCATGCCTGCCGTTCTCTGTCTTGTGTTCTCTACCCACCCGCTGAGCTGTCCTTTGCTGTCCGCATGGGGGAGGAGCGTGCTGGGAGGAATGGGGGTCACCTGGCAGAGGGAAGACGGTGGGGAGCCCATGGATATAGGAGTGGATTTAAGTGATGGGACGGACGGTACAAATCTGGCTGCTTCCGGTCCAATCTACTCAGAAACCTGGGCTGGAGGAGCATGATGATCTTCCTGCTGGAGGATGGCGGTGCCTGCGCGCAGAGGGTTCCCCCCACTGCCCCGCAGTCCTGAGGCCCCGCAGGCCGGGCCAGGCTGGGTGAGGGAACGTCAGAAGGCGCCGTGGTCCTAGCCTCCGGGGAGCTGGCAGGCCGGGCCAGGGCCCGTGAGCTCAAGGCCCAGAGCAAAGGGGAAGGAAGGCAGGGCTGGGCAGGCCATGTGGGCTCAGGGCAGCACAGGCCCGGCCAAGGGCAGCCGGCTCAGCGCGGACAGCGAGGGGGTGGGCCGGTCGGCCACGCTTTCTGGAGAGTCTGAAGTCTGGATGTTGAAGTGGACTCTTCTCTCCCCTGATTTTAAATGACAGCAACTAATTTAAACTAATTTAATTTTTTTTCCCCAAATCCGCAGCTGTGGGCTGGAGCAGCTGGCTGGTGGCGCAGCTCTTGTGTCCGGGCAGAGATGAGTGGAGGGGCGGAGGTGTTGCATTCATGGCCGAGTCGGAAGTCAGCCCGCCAAGTCAACCTTCCTTCTGCGGGTGAGAGAACAGCCCCAGCGTCAGACACAAGTGGGCGGAATGTTACCCCCACGAGCCCCTGAGTGGACCCCTGGCAGGGCCCAGGCCTTGGAGCCAGTCTGTCTGCCCAAGCAGACCAGGAAGGACTCACCCCTTTTAAAGGGTCTCAGCCATCCGAGCAGGCACAGGGAGGCCCACACTCGGGCTCAGCCTGAGAACAGGCTGCCCAGCACCTGCCATGCCTCCGGCCGGGCAGGAGAGGGGAGCGTGTGGTTCCTCCCAGGCCTCCAGGCCTCGGGGCCCGCGGGACGGCGTCCAGGTTTGTCCCCAGCACGGAGGCTGGCCCTGCCCCAGGCTGAGTGGCAAATGGGGTGGGGCCCTGTGCCCACCCCCTCCCCAGGGCACATGAAAAGTCAGTTTGTGGATTTGACCCCCATGCAGAGGATGCGACGACCACCTGGGTATAATGCAGATGGAAAGAGGAATGAATGGGCCAGATCTCAAGGGCATATTGACTCATTTTTTAAAAGGGGACAGTCCTGGCCGATGTGCTCAGTGGTTAGAGTGTCAGCCTGAGCACCAAAGGGTCGAGGGTTCTATTCCCGGTCAAGGGCACGCATCTCAGTTGCAGGTTAGACCCCTGGTTCCAGTTGGGGTGCATGCAGGAGGCAAACAATAGCTGTGTCTCTCATGTTGATGTTTCCCTCTCCTCTTCTCTTTCTCCCCGCCCCCACCCCCCTTTCTCTTCCACACCCCACTTCCACTCTGTAGAAAATCAATGGGAAAATATCCTCAGGTCAGGATTAACAAAAAAAAGAAAAAGAGGCAGAACAGTGTTTGTGACACACTGCTTTTACACACACCTAGACGTACACACGTACATGTATGTTTTCTATCAGAAACCATGGAGGAATAATCCAAAACACTAATAACAATTTCAATTTCAGGCGAGGGCCAGGGTAGAATGGGGCTTTTCTGGTTTTATGTTCAACTTAGCAGCCGTGTAAATGTGCTAGGGAATCAAACAAACACGGGTCCCCCCACCCTCCTACCCCCGCCCCCACCCCGAGGCCAGGAAGGGCGGGTGGAGGAGAAAAGAGCCTCGGAATCTTCGAGGCTTTGCCCCAACCTCAGCGGCCTGGCCTGGCTGAGGGTCGGCGCCTTCACACAGGGGCGCCCCGTGGGCTCTGGGGGCGCCTTCTGCAGGTTTGCTGTGGCCTCAGAGGCAGACGCAGGTCCCCCCTCCCCCCAGGAGAGGGAACTGCTCCCCGGAGACAAGGGAGGCCAGCGGTTGGAGAGGGGGGGTGGGGGGGGTCTAAGGCATTCCTTTGGGATGAATTCCAGTGGCCTGTGTTCCTAACTGGGAGACGTAAGGCTTGCCAATGACCTCCATTCTTGCGCCAGGAAACGGGCTGTGTGAGTGACGACATCGCTCTCTGGATATATGAACAACTCAGAAATTAAAGCCCCACAGCCTCCTATGGCGGACACACTGGCCTCCTGGCACACAGCGCGCAGAGCAAAGAGCCCTTTGCAGCTTCCAGGTGACCCTGTTCACAGTCAGGTGTTTTCTAGGGACAAACACACACACAAACCAAAAACAAAGACGCGGGAAATCTGAGCCCGCCCCCCCCCCTCCGGCCCGTGGCGGTGGCGCTGCCCCGGTTACAGAGCTGCAGGCTCACGCAGGCCAGCCAGGACGCTCAGGGAAAGAGATGCAGGTGTCAAACCCAAGCAGGAAACCCCGAATCTTAGGCCTGAATTGGACATGTCTGTGCTCACTCCTTTTGTTCTAAAAACACCTACTTCCCAGCCCGGGACTCACAGGGAGCCACCGGAGGCTGGACTCCAGGCCTCCTCACTTTTCTGCCGGAGGGCGCTGGGCTTTGGGAGACGGCGGGGGGTCTGGGCCCCGGGCCACAGCATGAGCCTCATCTCCAAGGCCAGAGGATCGGGGTTCTCAGAGCTGCGGATCAAACAGCTGGTGGAGGGGCGCATGGAAGAACGCCCTCAGTTAAATGCAGAGAGTGCGGGCAGCCTGGGGAAACCTTGTCCTGCACCCCTAGGGAAGCTGGGGGCAGGGCCCAGACCATCAACAGGTGCTAAACCCAGGTTGGCAGACAAAGGAGGTTTGCCATGAATGGGTGAGCGGGCCTCACCGGGACCCGCAGCCCACACCCAGCACCTGTCAGGTGGCGCCAGGGAGGCTGTGGCGCCAGGACAGTCCCATCATGTCTTGGCCTCTTGGCCCATTTTCAGGGACCCTCAGCTCAGCCGTGGTCGGCCCCTCTCTTCTCATGGCGTGTACACTGATCCCCACATCCGCAGCACACCGGGGACATGTACGTGTGCTGATCTGACAGAAAAGTAGGTGTGATTGTGACCCGTTCGCAGCGACGGCTATTGTGTTGGCTGTTGTTGTTTTGTAATTTGACCATCTTACAGTATTTTCCAAACTTTTGACATATGTGTTCCCCTTCTATAATTTTCCTAATGCTGAGTACCCTCGTACTCATGAGAACGTAGAATTAGGCACAGCTAAGCACGGTGCAGTGCATATCCCCACCAAACTCTTCCCATACCCCTGGGGGTACGCGTACCACACTTTGGGAAACACTGAAGGAAAAGGGGTCCGGGCTCCCGAAATGGCGGTGTTAGTCAGGTTCTGTGCTTTTTTGGGGGGCTGCACATTTTCACGTTCTTGTGGTGCCTGTTGAAAATCGCTGACACAGATAAAGGCACGAGGAAGCAATCGTTTAAAACCATTCCTTGAGACATTCTTCAGGTCAAACAACCCCACCCCCTCACCTGTCAAACAAGTAAGGCCATAAAAAGGTGTGTGGGTGGGAGGCTGTTACTTATTATAAATCTTAAGAAACAACACATGTCCATTTTTTAGATCCTGATTTGAATAAATAAGCTGTTTTAAGGCATTTAGTGAGAGAGTCAGGAAGATTTCAGCAGGGACTAGATCTTAGGTGAGATGGGAGTTAATTTTGTTTGGGATAACAGAGAAATGTGGGCCTATACAGAAGGCCCCCCAAAAAAATGTATGCACGCGTCACCAGCTGGTAGCTCCGTTGTGAAAATGAAATGCACTTCAATAACCATTATGTGTATCATTATCCAAAGTCTGTGTATTCTGTGAAGTGATAGCTCTGCACCCAGGAATGAAGGGGAAGGCCTGTCAGTGCGGGGCTGGAGGAAACGGGTTTGCATAGCTTCTGTGCATGGAACGGTGTCCCCCTCCGAGTCATAAGTTGGAGCCTCACTCCCCATAGGATGCGACATGGCGATGGGGCCCTGGGAGGTGACTCCATTGAGGAGAGGTCACGAAGGTGCCTGCCCCCGAAATGAGAGACACAGCTGATGCCCAGCTGGGCCCTCGGCAGCAGGGCTCCCTGCCCCCAGCTCCCCAGCCTGGGTGGAGACAAAGATTGTCCATTTGATGCTAAATGAAGAAACAAAGCCTCGTGATACTCTGTTTGGAAAGCTGCTGTGTTTGAAGGGACAAGAGGCTTAAACACTGTCATTTGGAGCTTCTGTCTGTATCAATGCCCTGAGGTGCCCAAGAGCACTGGAAGAGGCGGCCTCCAGGGCCAGTCCAGGAACCTCACCTGCCCGTTTCCGTTCCTCCTGAACCGGACCCGCCACCCCCAGGGCTTCGCTGTGGTCCAGCTGGAGAATTGGGAGCCACGTCAGAGCCTGGAGGTGGGAGGAATGAGGAAACGCTGAGGGAAATCGCTGCCTCGCCTTTGCCACAGGGGAAGCCACAGGCCTGGTAGCAGCTGACACGTAGTGAGCCGAAGAGACTTGCAAGGGAAGGGGAGGTGCAGAGCTGAGTAACAGAGAAGGCCGCCAGCCGGGGCCTGGGCCTGGTTGGGAAAGAGACCTGGGCAGGATGGGCTCACTTCCCAGTGCCACTGCACCTCTGGCCCCTGAGCTGGGGCCCCGGTCCTGGTGCTCCCTGTGCTGGGAACCCTGTGCTGGACATGGAGGGGTCGGCAGGTCATTGAGCATTTAAAACCGTGCCTCCTCGCTCCCGCCTTCCTGCAGGCTGGGACCGGAGCCCTGCTGTTGGCATCCACGTCATTAGCAGAGGCGATCCCTCAGCCGAGCTTGGGTTTCATGGTTTGGTTTCATTTTTCATAAATATTTTTGTTGATTTGAGAGAGGAAGGGAGGGAGAGAGAGAGAAACATCAGTGATGAGAGAGAGTCACCAACTGGCTGCTTCCTGCACACCCCAGGAATTGGACCGTGACGTCCTGGTCCGAAGGTCAATGTTCAACCACTGACCATCATGCTTGGGCAGCGCAGGTTTCTATTGAAGAGCCCCCTCCAGTTGGTAGCCCCTCCGAATGACAACCCTGTCCAGCCCAACGAATCACGTGGCAGCTGTCCACGGGGCAGGCCCAGGGCTCCCCAGCTCATGGTAGCAGGTACACGCGACCTGGTCTGCCAGCCCATCCCGCTCCAGGGTGGCAGCACCAGGCCCTCAGGGCCCGTCGACCAAGTGTCGACCCGACAGGACACTCAGTGTGGAGCAAGTCCAGTCTCCTGACCTGGAGACAGGCTGGAGACCTATGAACCAGGAGGTCATGGGTCAATCCCCAATCAGGGCACATACTGGAGGCAGCCAATCAATGATTCTCTCTCATCATTTATGTTTCTGCCAGGGAAGGGGAAGGTGCCTGAGTCTTGTCAGTGCCCATTGCTGAGCTGTGCCCTTAGCCTGCAGCCTGCTGGAGGGTTAGTTTTTCTGCCGAAAGGGGTGGAACTTCCGACTGTAGGTGAGCAGGTGCCATGACCCGACTACTGAGCTCGTTCCTGTGAGAAGAGGGGGTGGGACCCCCTAGGACTGGCCCTGGCTCTGGCCTCGCCTTGGGAGGGGCACCTTTGCCACCTGCGGGGCACAGAGGGCATGGCATGTCCCGTGTGGTCAGGGGGCTGTGGCTCTGAAGGTGAGCACCATGGTTTCTGGATCCCAGGCCCCCCTTTCTCTTGTCTGGAGCTAATTAGCCTGAAGTCTCTGGATGGGATGCACGCACTCTCTGGCCTACAGGAGGCGGCTCCGTGGAGACTGGACTTAAGTTAAAGAAATACAGGGCCATGACCTTGAGGGGGCACAGCACAGCACTTAGGAACCCAGAGCTGGGCTCAGATCCTAGCTTGGCCACTTACTACCGTGTTTCCCTGAAAATAAGACATGTTCCAAAAATAAGGCCTACTTACAGGTTTCCTTCTGAGTGAAATATAAGGCATCCCCCCGAAAATAAGGCCCCCCTAGGCTAAACATGAGAGATTTGGTCCACTGATTCTGAAAGAAATGGAGTCACAAGAAATTCACCAGGAAATTCAGGAATTGGATTGTTATGATGATGTTCCAGAAGATGGTGACATGATTGTCATTGGATAAATGAGTAAATTCTTGATACTGCAGGATTCACAGTTTGTCTGGTTTGTGTTGACAACTACCATACTACCGTACCGTATACAGGTAATAAATTTCCTTTATTTTCATTTAACAATAAATGTGTACCGTGTTCTTCTTCATGGAAAAATAAGACATCCCCTGAAAATAAGACCTAGCGCATCTTTGGGAGCAAAAATTAATATGACACTCTTATTTTCGGGGAAACAGGGTAGCTGTGTGACCCTGGGCAGTGGCTTTCTCTCTGTGTGCTTCAGGCCCCATCGTCAGATGGAGAGTGACAGGACCTGATGCATTAGTGTGTGTAGGGTGATTAGACGTATGGGAAGTGCTGTGTGTGTCTTGCATAAAATCAGCCATGGCCCGGCTGGTGTGGCTCAGTGGTTAACCGTTGACCTGTGAACCAGGAGATCACAGTTTGATTCTTGATCAGAACACATGCCCAGGTTGTGGGCTCCATTCCCAGTGTGGGGCGTGCAGGAGGCAGCTGATCGATTCTCCCTCATCACTGATGTTTCCGTCTCCCTCTCCTTCTCCATTCCTCTCTGAAATCAATAAAAATATTTTAAAAATCAATCATATATTTGGACTTGGTTTTATACCTGTTATACCTGGGGAGCCTGTCTGGGATGTGTGCGTTGCGAGGGAGCTGTCTCTTAAAGTAATGACATATTTCGAGGGACCATCTGCTTGAGTCTCTGGCCTTGCAGATGGAAAGAGACCCAGAGAGAAGGGGCTTGGGGAAGGTCGCCCTGGACCAAGGTCATTTACAGACAGAGCCAGACCTGGGCTCAGGGAGCTGTGTGAGCTTTGCCTCGCGGCTGTCTGGCTGTGGGGTGAGCAGGCTGCTGGGGGCTCCAGGCCTGAGCAGGAGAAGCAGTGGCTGCCTTCCCGCTGGCCCGGGCCACCTGGTGGGGAGAGGGAGGGGGGCGCTGTTCTCTCCTCCTGACATCCAGGGCGCCAGTGGGGCGGAGATGGGTGTGACTTCCTGGGACCCTATGGTCATTGGGGCTGGGAGCGTGAGGAAGGCTCCTGGGGGCTGTCCTGGCTGAGCACCCCATCAGCAGTCACAGCGCTCCCCCGCATCTTGCTCTTAAAACACTTGCCTGCGTCTGTGTGGGGAGGGGACTGAGGGAAGGCAGGGGGAGATTTGGGTGCTGTGGGCGCAGCTGGGGCAGAATGCACTCCTGCTTCCCCTACATTTAGGGCTCCTGGGCCTCTCAAGCTTGAAGCAGCTTTCCCCGAAGCCTTTTTGGGGGGAGGGGGGTGGTCCTGACAGATGCCGGAGACAGCAAAGGGGTGCAGAGCACTGCGTGTTCTGTGGCTGCCTTCCCCTCCCCTTCCGTGGGCTCTCGCTTCTCGTGGTACCTGGTGGACATCTGCAATCGCACAGGGGACCCCAACCAATGGTGGGGAGCGTGAGAGCCCAGCGCCCTGGTCTGGGGTTCGGCACTTCTGAGGTTCCATTTCTAGCGCCCCAGAGTCCTTTGTGAATGAAACCACACCCTGCTGGCCTCCTCCCTCCTCCCTCCTGCTGCCTCTGCTCCCTCGCTTACGTTTCTGGGAGCCACTCTGAAATAAGTCACGGGCAAGCGAGAACACAGCTCTGGGGCGACTTCAGGGAAGCCTGGCCTAAGACGGCCCCTGCTTCAGGCACCCGACCAGGTCAGCCTTCCCTCCCGGGGGCTCCAGGAGTGTCCCTGCCACGCGCTTTGTCCTGGCCTCATTTCCCAAAGCCCCCTGGACACAGGCCCCGGAGGCGGGACCTCACTGACCCTAAGCCCGTGGAAGCAGAGCTCTTTACCCGCCAGTTAAGACAGGGGAAGCACAGGTTAGGCATTGGGGGCAGGCTCAGCGGCTAGAGCCAAAGCCTGAATAACGGAGATTGAAATAAAACACAATTGCATTTCCCTCTCGTTCAAGCTCTGATGGCCTACCTCCACATTTGTTTTACGTGGGAGAAAAAAAGTCACGTTTTTTCTTAAGTTCTGATTCTTTAGGCTTCTTGTAACTTGCACCGTAACTTAAACCTCATATACCATGTACTTAATATGATACAGCTTTATGTTATTATTTTGTTGGGTTTTGAACACACATTTACATCTTATAAATTTCTTTCCTTTATCGTTTCATTAAATGTATGCATAACCCACACATGCATGTTCTCTTGTATAAATACAAAATTGTGATTATAAACATGCTTTCTTAATGTCTTCCTTCTACCTGCCGGGCCTGGTGGCTCAGTTGGTTGAGCGTCACCCTGTACACCAAAAGGTTGCAGTTCAATTCCGTCAGGGCACATACCTAGGTTTCAGGTTCAGTAGGGGTGCGCACGAGAGGCAACTGATGGATGCTTTTCTCTCACATCGATGTTTCTCTCCTCCCACCCCCATCCCTCCCTTCCACTCTCCCTAAAAATATCAAGGGGGAAAAAAATCCTTGGGTGAAGATAAAAAAAAATAAATAAATAAATAAATAAAGACCCACACATCCCTCTGCTACAGGCCATGTGCCAAAGCATCTTCACAGTCTTGGCAAACCTGGTGGGGGAGTGGGTGTGGGAGGGGACGTGCGGACAATGCCACCATTTATTCTCATGCCTGGGATTTATTCTGCCTTGGTCCTCCCCACCCTGCCTGACGGCCTTTCTTGGCCCTTAGATTGAGATTTGGATAAGATTGTATGAAAAGACATACACTAGGCTGTTACTAAGTGAAAAAACCAAGCAAAAAACACACACACACACACACACACACACACAAAAACTATACTTTAAGAACCAGAGTCCATTTGCCACCCGCTCCTGCATCAGCTCCTCCCTCAGTGGCTCACTGCCAGCCTGTGCCGGACGTGGATGGGAAAGGAGCCTTCGCTGTGGAAACACTGGCGTTTGGGGCTGTGCGTCTTCCTGATGTGCGCAGCTCAGCGTGTGTTCGCTGACACGGGAGGCCACATTCTGCCATGGTCTCCTTCTGCCCTTAGCGATCAAGCCGTCAGACCCACCCCGCTTCGCGGGTCGTGTCCCAGCCTCCCTTCCGTCTCCGTGCCCTGTGGCTTCCTTAAAGCCAATGGATACGGTGGAAGGACGACCGACGACTCTCGCTGCCTTCATGCTTCCCTTCTCAGGCTCCCGCCGGCGGGGAGCCAGTGATGGTAGGGGCGGAGCAGCCTCAGTAGCCCGAGATGAAGGCAGAGCAATAACAAAGCACTCGGCTCCCCATCCCTGCGGAGCCTCCCGGACTGACGGGCACTGATGTTCCTCCGGGGACACTGAGTTCTGCGGGTCACCTAGTCTAGAGGCCAAACGGTGTCACGGAAGCGGGCATTCGGTTAGCGGGGGATGGCGGGAGAGCAGTCCGCAGTCTGAGCTCGGCCCACCTGGGGCGGCCTCTATATCCTGGGGGTCCACTCGCTCTCTCTCAGCCCCTCCAGGGCTGCTTTGGGGAGCCGCCCGCAGGCTGAGCTCAGGGAGACGCCAGCTCCCGGGCCGCCCGCTCTGCGCAGGCGCACTCTCCCCTGGCGGCCTAGTTCCCGCCTCCTGGGCGGTGTCCCTCCCGGGGGCGGGGCCAGGAGCCTGTGGGGGCGGGGCCAGGAGCCTGTGGGGGCGGGACCAGGAGCCCGTGGGGGCGGGGCCAGGAGCCCGCGGGTGCAGCCCTGCGTGGCCGTGAGTGTGTCTGGTGCGGAGGGTGGGCCAGTGCCGTGACTCAGAGGCACGCAGGACACCCGATGTGGTAGCGGGATGAGCAGCGTGGATCCCGCGCCCAGACCCGGAAGTTGAGAGTTGTCACATCCGGCAGGAGGGGGCGGGCCTCCGGACCCGGAAGTGTGGGCGTAGGCTGTGGTTTCACCCGCAGCTGTGGCGGCGCGGCTGCGGCCCCGGCAGGTGAGCGGGGGCCCGGGGAGGGGCGAGGACGGGGTGGTGCTGCGGCGGCCGCCAGCGCGCCCCCTCCTTCCCGCCTCACTCGGCGGAGGCCGGTGATTGGGCGCGAGGGGCGCGTGACCGCCGCCGAGGTCGGCTCCCCGGCCCGTCGCCGCGGGCGGGAGGGAGGGCGCGGGCGCCGGCGGCTTCCTCCGCAGGTCTGGCCTCCAGCCCCGCCTCCCTCCGCCCTCCACCCTCTACCCACCACCCTCCACCTTACGTTTGAGCGTTTTTGCTGGTCTCGGTTTGGAGACGTTCGAGGCAGCTCGCCTATTGCACCGGCGGGGAAACGGGTCCAGGCGGAGTCTGACTGCGGAGGGCAGCGGGAGGAGTGGCAGAGTGGGGTCGAGGGTCCCTGATCTTTGCCTCCCTGACACCTGCCCTTTCTCCAGGGCAGTGACTGGGTGGGCTTTATGTCTTGACTCTTATTTTTTCCTGGACCCAGACTAGGACCACACGAAGCACTAACCAGTCCTTATTCCTGGACCTGCCAGGCAATAGGGCGTTGCTGTGTGTGTGTGTGTGTGTGTGTGTGTGTGTGTATGGGTAGGTATCTACAAATAGAGTTACACGATAGCGATAGATAGATGCTCCCTGACCCACAACAAGCTTGCATCCTGACAAATCCATCGTAAACTGAAAATAATACAAAATCCATTTACTACCCCACCCCTAACCTACAGCTTAACCTCCCCACCCTCAATGAGCTCAGAGCACTGACATCGCCTGTGGTTTGGCACAGTCGTCTAACACGAAGCCTATTCTGTAATGAACTGTAGAGCAGCCCCTGAATTGATCATGCCTGTCACTCTCGCATCATCATAAAGTGGAACGCGGTAGGTTGGCTGCAGCGGGCGCCTGGTCCTCCTGGCCGACCCCTGCCAGTGTGGCCTCATGCCCCATGCCAGGTGGGAAAGACGTAGCCGGGGCTCTGCTGTGAGTTCCTGGCAGAGCTCGCTCTGCACTCCAGCGCCTCGGCCCCTACGACAAGCCAGTGCCCTCTCTGCCTCTCAGCGTCCGGGCTCCCTCACCTGGGTGATGCCCACCTTTGCTCTGGGGACTGGAGAGTCACTCCCCTTTGTCTCGGCAGCATCTCAGCAGTCCCGGTGCTGCCTTGGGCCTTTTCCACTCCCCACACTGCCCTTAGACCCGGGAGAAGCAGGCACACAGACAGACACACACACCCCCCATGCCCTTTTCACCCAGCAGGTCCAGGGACTCCCAGCCTCCTATCCAGGAGTCCCATACCCCACTGGTTCACCCACAATGCTGCCGCCCGACTCCCAGGTCCGTGACTGTGTCAGCCCTAGTGTTGGAGGAGATGGTGATAGAGGGATTGGGAAAGGGAAAGCCTTTGGTGTGTGTGTGGCTGTTTCCCACAGCTGCAGCCACGTATAGGCCTGCGCTCTGCTTCTGGATGGGAGCGAGGAACTTGGGGCGGAATACCGGACACTGAAGTGAGCGGTTGTTCTCGGCGAAGCTTCCCCACATTATCTTGGGGATCTGGTTGGGTGCCTCGGTGACTGCCATCTGGCGGGACATTTCCATTGCAGGGTTCTTCACCGGGGCAACTGCTAGGGGGTCTTCAGGTGGCTGCACGTGCCCTTGGCACTGCTTGAGGGGCTGCGTGACCCTGGTGAACTCTGAGAACACTTCGGGGTACGTGCTGACCCCTTTCTGCAGATGAAAGGAGAGCCAGAGGTGGCAGGTAATTGGCCAGGCTCCCACAGAGCCAGCCGGTGGCCCTGTTGGGGTTTGTGACCTGCTGGTCTCATTTCACAGCGAAGGTGGCCTGCTGGGCCTTAGGAGTCACCTGTGCCGCTCATTAAGAACCCAGCCATGCTCTGGAGAGCCTCGCTTAGGCTGTCCGTCAGCCTCGGGACCTAGTCGCTAACATGTGGACGGAGTGAGTGGTTCTCACGAGGCAGGTGTGGGAAGCACTACCTCCAGGACTTTGTAGGTTTGCTGAGCTTGGACGAGTGATTTTTTTCCCCTGGGGTACCCTGTTTTTCCTTTTCTTATTGCTGTGAAATTGGCTAATCAGACCTAAGTCTGCCTTTAAAAAGGCATTGGGGCCCCAGCTGGTTTGGCTCAGTGGATAGTGCGTCGGCCTGCGGACTGAAGGGTCAATCCAGATTTGATTCCTCTCAAGGGCACACACCTGGGTTGCGGGCTTGATCCCCAGTAGGGGGCGTAGGGTAGGCTGCCAATCAATGATTCTCTTTCATCATTGATGTTTCTGTAACTCTCTCCCTTCCTCTCTGAAATCAATAAAAATATATTTTTAAAAGGGGGGAGGGGTATTGGGGTAACTAGCCATATGAATCGTCTTTGGACACTGTTGGCCAGGACCAGTAGGGTTTTTCCAGAATCACAGAATCAGGTCATTGAAGACTTTGTTGTTTGGGAATTCTCTTAGCTTCTGCTGAGGGTCTGGAGTTTCCCGAAGGTTCCGGTTTGTTCCTGGAGCGTTGCCTCATCAGAGAGACCTCTGTAGCAGCCGTACGGTGAAGGCAGGCACTCCTCCACGCATTTCTCACCCCACTCATAGCTTCCCCTCCCACGTGTTTCTGTGAGAACGTGAGCAAATACCAAACAGGTTTGCTGGGCTGATGGCGTGGCCCCGGGGCTCAGGATGGCAGGAGAGGAGAGACGCACCCCTGAATGATTAAGAGGCGGCAGGTGCAGTGTGCAGAGCCGCCAAAGCCGGACCACCCTGGGGGACCGCCCGGGGCACCGCCCTGGGGAACGCCCGGGGTGAAGTCCAGGCTCCACAGCCTCCGTCTGACGCTGCTCTTGTCTGTCAAAGGAGGAAAACCAGGGACCCAGGGGCGAAGGCCCGTTGTGAGGGCCACATGAGCTGAGGGAGCTCGCAGTGCTCAGTGCACAGTGGCTCCTGGCACTGCCACCTTTCTGTTTTAGAGGTGGGACCCCGAGGCTGGGAGAGGGGAGTAGCGGGAGGTGGTAAAGCGTGGTTCACCGCTGCCCTCACAGCACCCTGCTCTGCCCTCCTCTGCTCCGCCTTCCTTCCCGCAGCCTGAACCCTCTTTCCTGCGCAGCCTCCATCCTCAGAGCGCCGGTTCCCTGGCTGTCAGCTCCTCTGTGACGCTTTCCTTGCTCCTTCTCCTTCTCCTGTGCCACCACCACCATCACCCCCCCCCCCACACACACACACACACACACACACACACACACGTGCTCTGCAGGTACCAGGGGTGCCGGGTAGCGTTTCCTATGCCGAGCCCTCCTTCCGCTTGGCCTTCCGGTGAGACACGGCCTCTGAAAGGGCGCAGAGAAGGGCTTGGGTGGTGGTCAGGCAGGGCAGGTTGGGATGAGCAGAGGTGAGGGTTAGGATAGTGCTTTTCAAACCGATTTCCGGGAAATTGCCTGGGGGGCCCCCTTGAGACTTCGGGGCAGAGGGCTCTCCCTCGACCTCTTTGCCCAGAGTGGCCTCTGGTTTGTGCTCTGCATGGAGCGTTTTGGGATAATGTTTGAAAAAAACAAAAGTATTCTCCTTTGGGAAAACGGTTGCAAAGGTTTGGGGGAACCACAGGAGGGGTTTGCAGCGTGGGAAAGGGTGGAGGAGGCAGCCTGCAGCCTGTCCTGATGCTCCACCGAAGGGGCTCAGGATGGGGGACGGAGAGGCGCCGGGGTAACTAGCTGTCGGGAAGGGGGGGGGGGCTGTTAGAAAAAATTGACCCAGATGGTTGGAAGGCAGAGACCCTGGCGGTGGGACCGCGCATGTGGAGTTTGCAGAAGGACAGGGATGGAGGCCCTCGGTGACCAGATAAAACTGGGCGATTGGACGTCAGAGGTTCTGATGGAGCAGAGGTGGAGGGGTTTCTAGTTTGGGGAGAACAGATAGATGATGAGAGTGCCCCTCCCCCATTGGCATGGTAGCTGGGCTCATCAGTCCTGGGTCCTCTCCCTTGCGGGCCTGCCTCTGGGAAGAGGGGGGTCGAACAGAGTTCTGTTGGCCCCCTTTCCGGAAGCCTGTCCTGAGAGGCTCGCCCCTGTGCACCAATGGGCACGGTGTAGCCCAGGGACTGGGCTCCGATTCGGGGAGCCTGTTTCAGAAAGTCACACCCTTTGCCGCCCGTGGGGCCAGGCAGGGTTGTCAGGCGACGTTCACACAACGCGGCGTGAGTGTGTGATCCGTGCTCCCAGCGCTTCATCGGCACCTCCGAAGGTTCTCTCTTTCATTCCCAGCCCCTTACAGCAGCCCCATGGCCATGTTGGGTCAGTGCCCCTTTCCCAGTGACAAACAGATGTCAAGTAGCTAGTAAAAGGTCACCCTGGGGTTTAAACACAGAACCGCCCGCCCGGAGCCCTGACCTCTTTCCACCGCCTCCCACGCTGTCTTAACCCTTTAGCGTCGGGGGTCGGAGGGCCTCCCTAGGACTACTGAGCGCTGGGAGGCTCCCTTCTGCCAACTGTCAGCATCGCGGGCCAGTGAGTGTGGTGGTGTTGAGCCCAGGGAGGCTGGCGCTGTGGTTGGATGTGTTGTTGCCTCCTGTGTGCAGCCAGGGACTTGGCAGCCTGAATCCTGGCTGCTGGGCTGGAGTCCTTCAGGAAAAGGAAAAGCAGATAAGGTCAACCCGCATTTCTCCTGAGAAGCAGGGCTGGAAGGTGTCTCCAGGGACCGCAGGTGTTCTTGACCTGAGGGGTGGGATGGGCCAGACTCTATAACACCCTTGGATTGAACCGGGCAGGTGGAGGTGGGACGTTTACAAGTGGCCCAGGGCCTTTACAGCCCTCCTGGCCCTGTGAGTTCAGGTTGGAAGTAGCGGGCAAAGAAGTGTTGACTATAATGCCAGGGAGGGGACCGGCGGGGACAGCAGTCACAGCGGGGGGACAGCAGTCACAGTGAGAGCCGTCCTTTTGCTTGACTCATTATTGAGCTCAGGGGTGTCAGGAGCAGATGACCCCCAAGAGGCAGAAAGATGAGTATCTGCTCAGTGCTCAGGAGCCTGCAGAGCCCGCTCACCTGCGCCCAGCCCCGGCGGGCGCTGTCAGCAGAGCGCCCATTGTCCCGAGGAGGAAGCTGCGGCACGGGGCCTGGGCCCAGGTCACACTGCCGAACAGCTGGGGGGCCGAAGTGCGAAGCCAGGGCATCTGCTCCCAAGTCCTGTGCTTCCCTCGCTTTCTGGGGGGAGAGCGGACCTGACTGCTCTGGGCGAGGGCTGCCCCCACCAACTCTAGGGCTGCAAGCCTCACTCTGACCCGAGCAGCTCGAGCTTAGCAGGCACTGAGTTTTGCTTTCTGTCCCCCCACCCCCAAGCCCTCTACCCCGAGTTTATTCTTTAGAGGATCTGACATGAGTTGAAACTTTTTTGACCTGAGCAGTCCTGGCAACGACCCTCATTGTGCAACATCCAGCAAAGGTTGCTTTTTCTCTTTTCCCTGTAAGGACAGGATGGCAGGCTGCCCTGAGTTTGGCTCTTCCCAGCATCACCTTTGCAGCTGGACATTCTGCAGCCCCGCCCCACCCCGCCCCTGGCGAGAAAGATCCTGCCTCTGGCCCCGGGGCACAGATTCAGTGCAGTCTCCTCAGGCCCAGAGTTTGCCGCCCAGTCATGTTCCCCGTGGGCAGGCATGTGAGGTTGAGTCAGGCAAGACACAGAGACATATAGAAGCTGTGACCCAGGGAGGCAAGCGACCAGACCCTTGTCTTCCCTCGTCCCAGCATGCATTGCAAAGGCCGGGCAGCCCCTGTGCAGGGCAGCCCCCCCCCCCCCTGCAGTGTGCCTGGCCCTCTGCCCTCCCCCTGGCCTGTGGGATCTGCCCCCCTGGCCCTGTCTCTCTGGGAGGGCATGTGGATTTCAGTTAACACCTCACCCTCCAGTGTCTTTGACAACTTTGAATGGGCTGCTGACCTTTACAGAGGGGGGTAGCATGCGGGTTCAGATTCCTAGCTCCCGGGGAACCTGGCAGGTCTGGCAGAGCGGCCACCCTCTGCCTGCAGGAGGTGCCCGGCTGGGCTGGAGGCCGAGCCTTCCAGGGGGACGCACTCCCGCATCAGGCTCGGCCGGTGCGCCTGCCTCGCCCTAGTGGGCTCAGGCTTGTGGCTAAGGAGATCCGGTGGAGGTGGGCTCCGGAGGAGGCAAAACAAACAACTAAAGGAAAAGGCCCGGCCCGTGTGGCTCAAGGCCGGTGTGGCTCAGTGGTTGAGCGTCAACCCATGACCCAGGAGGCCACAGTTCAATTCCCCATCGAGGCTCATGCTCTGGTTTGGGGCTCAATTCCCAGTGTGGGGTGTGCAGGAGGCAGCTGATCAATGATTCGCTCTTCTTACTGATGTTCCTCTCTCTCTCCCTTTCCCTTCCTCTCTGAAATCAATAAGAATACATTTTTAAAAAGGGAAAAAGGAAGAGACAGAGAAGAAAGCTTTTTCCCTCCTGGGACCTGTCTCAGGATCAGTGACGTTTTCTGGCCGCGGCGGAGGGAGCGCAGCTCAGCGCCTTCCTTGCCTTTCCACCTTGTTCTCGTCAGACCTCCTTTGAGTTGGTGGTGTCGCCCCCCCCCTCCCCCAAAGAGGTGTCCTCTCGCTGTGCCTGCCCCCCCTTCCCCACCAGCCTTCTCCCTCTCCCGCCATGCAGCCCACATGGCCCCACAGCCTCTGCCCTGGGCCCTGGGCCTCCTCCAAGCACATGCAGCCCCTTCAGGGGTCCTGGGGGTCCTCGGCGCTGTCCACGCCCCCTCCTCACGCCACTGGCACGGCCTCTCTCCCCAGGTCGTTGTGAACCGTTTTGCTTTTAAAACCAAACTGAGTTCGGAGAATTGCATCGGTTTGATATCTAAGGCCAAGTCTAGCGCAGAGTAAACATTATTTTCGGTCCTGTGCCCCATTTATCCTCCTCCTCTCTCTGGGTTCTGGTGCAGAATGGCTGGACATGATATCTGTTCTGTCCCCACCGGAGGTGCTGGTCCCCCCCGTCCCGTTCCCCACCCCCCACCCCCGCCCGTCTGTCTCCTGCAGGTGCTGTTAGGGGCCCTCTGGGCGCTGCCAGGAATAGCGGGGAGAACAGGCCACCTTCCTGCCTGTGGTCTCTTCTCACCTCCCTCTCCCTTCCTGTTCCCTCCTTCCAGGCAGCAGAGTCAGACACCGCACACCCCCAAACCCAGCGCCCGCCTGGGCACCTTGGTAGGTGGAGGGGGGTCCTGCTGGGCCTGGGTGCCAAGGGGCGAGGCCATTGGGCTTGTTGGGCCTCCAGCCACAAACGCCCTGCACCCGCCCTCTGCACTGGGACATCCCTGGAGGCTGCGGCCGCTGAGTCGCTCTGGTTGGGATTTGGCTGCCAGGCCTCGGGGCAGAGTATGCCGTGCCCCTGGCTCCTTTTCCCAGTTAAGGACCAGAGAAATGCTCACTGCCCTGGGCTCACTGGCGGCTCTGGCTCAGGAAGGAAGGCCCCGCAGCTTCCAGGGGCCACATTGCTCACCAGACAGGCTTGTGTTTGAGATGTCAGAGGGCAGGGCGGGCGGGCTGTCAGACCTGCCAGCTCAGCATCTCCGGCTCCTCTCCTGACTGCTCAGTGGCCACAGAGATGGAGGCAGAGGGCTTGTGGGCCCTTTGGCAGTTCTTTCCCTTGTTCTTCCTGGTCCCACTTTCACCCCCCGGTGAGGGGTCATTGAGCCTGTGCTCCCCTTACTCACTGGCGGATTGGGTAAGCCGGTGACTTTCCAGCCGATGTGCCGCAACAGCTTCTCAAGCTCGCGCCACCTGACTCTTGCGCCAGGGCCTGCCTCCTCCCTGCGATTGGGAAATGAAGGCAGCAGCCGGCACAGTGGCCAGCGGAGTGAATGAATCAGAATTATACCTATTTCTGTCACGTCAGCAAAGTGTACGGAGTGCTGGTGTGCCCCGCAGAAGGCCAGTGGTTAGTGAGGAGGGCGGACATCGCTGATTTAAGTTAGTAGGCGAGTTTGCCAAGGGCTTTGACCTCAGAGGACAGTGAGCTTCGGGGCTGCTTACCCATTTGACAGGGAAGCCCCTAGGAAAGAGTGTGGGCATCTGGGTGAGGGGTCCTGAGCACCCCCATGCCAGGAGGGCCTTGAGAGGCCAGGAGAGGAGGCGATGGGGTGGCGCCTGGCGGCAGGAGCATCAGGCCACAGGCAGGGTGCCAGGTCAGTGTCCCCTCCTAGGTCACACAGGCAGGTGACATGGCAGGCTTGAGAGGGAAGTCGATGGAGAAAGCAGAGGAGGTAGGATCAGAGGAAGTGCCACTGTGGCCAGTGACATCGCAATTGAGAACGCGCTGTCCGGACAGAGGTGCATTGACAGCTAAAACCCAGATCATGACACCCCCCGGGGGAGTACACGGGGGGGGGGGGGGGGGGGGAGAGGTGCCCTAGGGAATCGCGGCTCTGCCAGGGCTCCCCGGGTGGGTGCATGGAGACCTCCCCAATGTGAGGGTGCGCCTGGACCCCCGGGCCTGTGCTGGTAACACCGCCCACCGTGCTGCTCGCGTGTGGTTGGCCAGCTGCCCACTGTCCCTGCCTAGCTTCCTCTCAGCCACGTGCCCCTTGCTCAGCCTGACGGTGGAGTGAGCGGGCGCCTGTCCCGGCAGGTCCCCGGGTGGAGCAGGGCTGGCGCTCGGCCACGGGGACCCAGGGCCATCTTGGAGCCTGAGGAATCCCGAGGTCTGTGGCAGTGGAGTCTTCCGCTGGCATTTGTTCCAGGGCGGGCCTCATGCTAAGCCGGCACTGCCTGCCTCCTCTCCCTGAACCTGCGCCACCCATCTCACAGATGAGGATCCACACATGGGCGAGGCCCTGCAGCTGGTGAGAGGCAGGGCCCGGGACCCGGTCTGCGCTGTCTCCCCGAGCACTTTCCCAGCGTGTTTCCGAAGTGCTTGTCCCCTCCTGGGGGTCACTCGTGCAGCGTCATCTCACGCGCCTTCCGAGCCCAGCTCCTTCGGGGCCTTGCAGCCCGCTGTGCCCTGCCAGTGGTTAGCCCCGGGATTGGGAGTATCAGGGGAGTGTGGGCAGGGTGCGGTGTGAATTTACTCTGGCAGGTAGGAGGGACAGCGCATGTCAGACTCAGACTACGGCAGCACCTCTTGGAGAGACCGTCGGGCCCACCTGGTGCCCTCACAGGCACCTACATGTTTGGCGAGTGTCTCCGGGGCTCGGTGCACAACAGAGACGCACGTCCTTCCCGCAAACCGGGGGGATCCGCCGGCCTCCGTAGATAGCGGCTGCCATGTGACCCTGCCTGGGTGGCTCTATAAATGGGGGGGGGGGCGTGCACTGTGCACAGGCATCCTGCTCCGTCGCGTTTCAGGGGGGTGTGTTTTACAGACGAAGGCAAGGCCCTCCAGCAGCGGGAGAGGAGTCCCACTCTTGCAACACTTGCTCTGTGCTGGGACCTGGGATCAGACTGGGTATCTCCGAGGTCTGCCTGGGACGTGTCGAAACGGGGCTGTTTGTGCGCCCGGACAGGGCCCTCACTCACGGCTACGCGGGGACACGGCGGGAAAGCGGGCCTCTCCTGGCCAGTGGGGTGCGGTCAGGCCTCTCCGCTTCTCTCTTCACCTGCTGTGGCCCCCGGAGGTGCCTCTCCCTTTCCGTGACAGAAGGGGAACGGAGGCGGCCCCTGTCCAGGCAGCGCATTCTCAGGTGCGATGTCACCGGCCACAGTGGGACGGAAGTAGCACTTCCTCTGATCCCGCCTCCTCGCTTTCTCAGTCGGCTTCCCTCCTAAGCCTGCCATGTCCACGACAGTTTTAGAGACCCCCCGAGGGGGCCCGAGGCTGTGGTGCCCTAAACATAACCAGCAGCAGCATTGGAGGCGGCGGTGAGGGGGACGCATTCCTGGTTCCGATGGAGATAGGCGCCTGCCAGAGTGGGTGCTGGTGTCGCCCGGGGCCGGCTTCTCCTCCGTCCCTGGCCGCGGGGCACAGATGGTGCTCCCTGAGGAGCCTGCCTCTCCCACCGGCTCCTCAGGGAGCACCATCTGTGCTTCCTCTGGCTGCCGAGGGCGTTTGTCTCCTTGGGGAGAGGGCTGGGCAGGGCGGCAGGAACGCAGCAAGGGGAACCCCTCCCCCCCTGGAGCCGCCCTAGCGGGAGCATCCTCAGGAAGCTCATTAGTATGTGCGGATAACACGGCTCTTCCCCCAGCTTCTGCCCTCAGTCACCCGGCGCTGTGTCCACAGGGAGCGATGGAGACGCTGAAAGACAAGACCCTGCAGGAGCTGGAGGAGATGCAGAACGACCCGGAGGCCATCGACCGGCTGGCCCAGGAGGCCCCGGAGGTAACGCAGGCTGGCGCGGCCCGGGGAAGGCCGACAGAGGGTCCCGGCGCTCGAGAGCACTGCTGGCTGGGAGTTGGGGTCAAGTTCATCTCCCTTTCTGTGGTCTTCCCCTGGTTGGGACCCAACCAGAGACTCCACTGAAATGTCAGGCCAGTTCCGGGGGCCCCTCTGTCAGCTCATGTGCGCAGTTCTCTGCGGGTCACGTGGCCCAGGAGGCAGGAGCGTCTCCTGAGTCAGTGCCCACGCTGTCCCTGGCTCGCTCACCCTTTGGGGCCTGTGGTCTGGCCTGGGCCACCTCAGAGTGGGTTTCTTTACTCTAAATCCTGTGGAAAGTGGTTGGGGCTCTTGGTCCCTTCCTTCCTGCAAAGCCTGTGGCTTTTCCTATAAATTGGTCCTCCCCACTCCCTCCCCCCCTCCCTGCTCCCCTGCTCTGCTCAGTCCATGGTGTGCCATCCCGGCCTTGGGCCAGCTGTGGCCTGCGCCAGTGTCCCCGTGTCCCCACCACCCACCGATGGTCTAGGATTCGGGAGGTGCTGGTCGGAGGCTGGTTCAGGTGCGAGCCCAGGTCCTTCGCCATGGGCTGAGGCCTGCGGTTCCCCCGAGGCCTGGGCCAGCCTGCCGCCTGCTGAGTAGGGTGGTCCTCAGCCAGGTGTCCCTCCCTCAGGTCCAGGACCTGCAGCTGGAGCGGGAGATGGCGCTGGCCACCAACCGCAGCCTGGCCGAGCGGAACCTGGAGTTCCAAGGGCCCCTGGAGATCAGCCGCTCCAACCTCTCGGACAAGTACCAGGAGCTGCGGAAGCTCGTGGAGCGGTGCCAGGAGCAGAAGGCCAAGCTGGGTAGGCTGGCTGACCGAGGGGTCCCGGTCAGGGGGGGCCTGGCGAGCTCTTGGGAAGCCTGGGAGAGGGGAGCCCGCTCGCCCCCAAGGCGGGGGGGCCCAGTGACTGCAGCCCAGTCCCAGCCCTGCATTCCTCACCGTGCCCTGAGGGTGGTCCCGCTGTGACTCACTTCATAGGGGGGACCGGGAGGCTGCTGGGCCAGCTCCGCTTCTGCGCTCCCCAGAGTCTGTGAGGCGCTCTCGTCCAGGGACTCCGTCGGGGAGGCTGGGAGGCGTGTCCTGGCCTTGAAGGTGAGGCTCCGTCCTCTGATGGTGCAGTGACTCCCCCGAGAGGCAGGGCAGGGCTGGGCCCGCTGAGCTTCTCAGCCGCCAGGGGCCTGGCCGGGCGCACGCAGGGCCGAAACCTGCCTCCAGGGCTGCCGTGGAGGCACTGCCGAGATGCTGACCCCTGCGCTCTCTGTTGCAGAGAAATTCTCGGGGGCGCTGCAGCCGGGGGCCTTGTTAGACCTGCTGCAGATCGAAGGCATGAAGATCGAAGAGGAGTCTGAGGTGAGGTGGTCTTATCCCCCTCCCCTTGAGCCTTTGACATGAGTGCCGGTGTCTGCAGGGGTGAGGATGCACGAGCAGGTGGCACAGATGAGTCCCACCCTTTGTCCCAGGGGAGGGCCTTTGGGACACACAGAGCAGGAACCCAGGCCCCCTGGCTGAAGCAGAAATGAATGAGCGACTGCAAGGTCATGGGCAGCTGGCCAACTGGGACAGACCGAGGACAGAGCAGCAGGAGCCCCCGAGGACTGGGGCACCCCACACACACAACTGGGCCTGGCCAGCCTCTCTCCTGCTCCCTCTGAGCGTTCTCAGTCTCTGTGCCTTGGGAGGAAGCTGCCAGGCCCTGCCAGCCCCGGGCCGGCTGCACTAGACCCAGTAGCCAGTGCCCACCACTCCCTCAGCACGTCCCTGCAGCAGCTGCTGGGCCCCACAAGGCCAGGGCCGGGCCGTGGGGCCTTGACCGGCAGCCCCTGCCCCGAGCTGACACTCAGTGGGAGACAGAAGGAGCACATGGGGGCGTGTCAGCAGGGATGCGCCGGGGAAGGGGGGAAGGCGGAGGGGGGGGGGTGAGGGGGGAAGGCCACAGCTCATCTTTGGCGGGGCATGGGGCATGGGGGATGGGGGAAGGGGCGGCTTCGGTCCCAGCAGCCCCGGTTGTCGCCCACCTTGTGCCCAGGCCATGGCTGAGAAGTTCCTGGAGGGCGAGGTGCCCTTGGAGACGTTCCTAGAGGACTTTGCGGCCATGCGGAGGCTGTCGCACCTGCGCCGGGTCCGTGTGGAGAAGCTCCAGGACGTGGTGAGGAAGCCCAGAGCTTCCCAGGAGCCCGCGGGCGCCGGCACCCCTCCTCTCCGCCCGCCTCCCCCATCTCGCCCGGCCCCCCAGGCGACCCCCCCTGCGGCCGAGGAGCAGCCACCCCCGGCCCCGCAGGCGGCAGGGCTGCCCCCCTACCCGCTGCCCTACAGCCCGTCTCCCGGCTTGCCCATGGGCCCCACCGCCCAGGGCGCGCTGCCACCGGCGCCCTTCCCCGTCATGTCCCAGCCCTCCTTCTCCTACAGCGGGCCCCTGGGCCCCCCTTTCCCGTCAGCCCAGCCGGGGCCCCGGGCTGCGGGGGGCTACTCTTGGTCCCCGCAGCGGAGCACACCACCCCGGCCTGGCTATCCCGCGTCCGCCCCCGGTGCCTCTGGCCCCGGGTACCCCTTGGCGGGCGGCCGGACTCGCAGTCCTGGCTATCCTCAACAGCCCTCCTACCCCGCGGCGGGAGGAAAACCCCCTTACCCCACGCAGCCCCAGTTCCCCGCCTTCCCGGGCCAGCCCCAGCCCACAGGCCCCCCTCAGCCTCCCTACCCCCAAGGGCCGGCCCCTCCCTACGGCTTCCCGCCACCTCAGGGTCCTGCCTGGCCTAGGTATTAGGACCCTGGCCTCGGCCCTCCCCTCCCGCCTGAGCCACACTTTGGCCCCCCCTATGCTGAGATTTGAGGTTAGACTGGAAGTGAGGTTGGCTCCCCCCTGGACTTGGGGCCTGGCTGGGGGCCTGCAGACCCTGGAAGGACACAGAGCGGTCAGAGCGCTGCCTGGCTTCGCCTGTCTGGTGCTGCCAGGTGGGGGTCCAGCGCCCCCCCCCGTGGCGTCTGCAGGAGCCGCTGTGCAGCCGCGACTGTGGGCTGTGCCTGCCTCCGCTCCCCAGACAGTGCGGACGGCTCTGGGGCCGCTGGTCTGGGCCCCTGCTCACTCCGCCTCCGGTTTGGCATCTTCCATGTGGTGCCCACCCCACGGGGTGTAACTCTTTGTGTCTCGTCCATTCGAGGATGGCCCGCCCCACACACCATCGTCAGAGTTGGGTTCCAGGGAGAACAATTAGGAAAAACCCTTTTGATTTTTAAGTCAAAAAGCCATAATTGGTGGGCTAGTGTCGGAGAAAACACGTGCTGTGTGCTGAGTGACAGCAGCCGAGCCAGCGCAGCGGGAAGGGGCCCAGACCTCACTGCACTGGCCGGGAAGTCCTGGGGGTGCCTTGGGTCCTCTGGCTGGACGGGAGGGAGCAGCTCTGGCCCAGGAGCTCATGGCCTCCCTGCCACCCTCTCTCCCGGTTGACCTTTCCCAAGGCCCACCCAGCTGTCCACCCGTCAGTCAGTGCCTTGAGTCTCGTTGGAAGCAGCCCCATCCTCATCCCTCCCTCTGGCTTCCTGGATGGAATGCCCCCCCACACACTCCCCTCCCTGACAGTGCCCCCCAGGGGTGCGAGGACACCGGTGCCATGTGGGAGTCCGGTCTGCATGTCTCGTCCTCGGAATGTAGAGCCACACGCAGCCCCCGGCTGGCACAGCACATGGGGCAGTGCACTCAGTCATGACCACAGACCGCAGGGGTGCGCACAGCGTGGGCGTGGTGGGTCCGAGTGAGCCAGGCCTGAGGCAGACCCGGAGCTGCTATGTGGGGGGTCCTATGTGCCTTGAAATGTCCACTGCCCTCACCGGTGGCGGGGGGCCTAGGGGAAACGCACCCTTCTGGTGCCTGCGCTCCAGCCCCCGGGCAGCAGGGGGCGCGGCAGAGCCCGCTCTCCCCGTGGCCTCCCAGGCTCTCGCTGCTGTTATTTATGAAGAGGAATCACTAATGGACTCCGCGGGTCCCGGCGCGGACCTGGACAACGGCCGCGTGTGTGTTGTCTAAATAATTGCCAATAAACTGAGAGCTCTGTGTGGCCTTGTGGATCCGGGGGTGAAGTGCAGAGGCTGGGGGCGGGGGCACGATTTCTCCGCCACCTGAGGGCCTCCCGACTCCGAGCCCAGAGCCCCACTGTTCTGGCTTATCTCCCCGCCACCCTCCCTCCGGGCCTGGCTCTGAGCATTGCTCTCCCTCCTGCGATTTCCCTCCAGCACGGCCAGCCCCGGCCTGCAGCTGCCTGTCCTTGTCCGTCCTTGTCCTTGGGGGACAGCCGGGCTGTGCGAGGGGAGGCCGGCGCCTGCCTGCGGGATGGTGACACCTGCTGTCGGCCTGTCCAGGAGCCCACTGGGAGCTGTCTGCTGCCCAGTTTCTCACGGGGACCGAGGGGCAGTGGGCCGCTAAGCTGGCTGAGGAGGCGGGTGGTCCCTGCCACGGGCTCTGTCCCCTTCCCCCTCCCTCCGTCACCCAGCACCCCTGAGCTCAGCGGGTTATCGCAAGGCCTTCTGGGAAAACGGTGGCTTCCGGGAGCCCGGAGGCCAGGTTTCTGCTGGGCCTTCCGCTCTGCCCTGCCAGGTGACGAGGGCGGATGCGCGGTCAGCCTGTTGAAAGCCGGGCCGTGTGGGTGTGATGTGTCAATGTGCCTGTCTGATTGGGTCCTCTCAGCAGCCCTATGCCCCTCCCCCCATTTTAAGCAAGGGCAGAGGTTCAGTGACTGGGGTGCAGAGCCTAAGGGTGCGGGCGGGACTGGCACCCAGCTCTGTCTGCCTCTGGGGCCCCTCCATGCCTTATGGTACCACAGCCCCGGGGGTCAGAGCCCACACTGGAGACCCCCGGGCCCTACAGATGTCCCGCCTTTGCCTCCTGGACTCCGGCCTGGCCTCGCAAATGCCCGGGCTAGTGGGAGAGCTGGCCACCTGGTGGCGGGGCACCCTCAGGGCACTTGCTCTGAGGGGGCAGGGGGCGCAGAGGGAAGTGCCGCTTTCTGAGAAAGGACTTGAGTCAGAGCTGCTTCCCACTCACTCAGCGCCTGGCACCCCTCTGGCCCCGGCTCTCCCACACCAAGTCTAGCTCTCTGCAGCCCGCCCCACCGGCACGCACCACGGAAATCACGGAGTCCTCCGCCAGGCCACAGCGGGCCCCTGTGGGCCTCCTGCCGCAGAGCGGGCTGCCGGAGGACCCTGAGGTCAAGCTTAGAGCCTCGGAGGTCCCCTGCCTGTCTGCCTTAATGTCACCCCTGCGACGTGGACATGGCAGGCGTGAGAGGGAAGCCGACGAGAAAGAGGAGGTGGGATCAGGGTGAGCAAGGACGCACAAGCTGAGCGAGCTGGGACAAGGCCATCGGGTGTCCTTGGCTGCGGGGTTCCTCCCAGCCGCACACCCAGGCCCCGGGCCTGACCGCGTGAAGCCGGCTTCGCTTCTGGTGCTCCGTTTCCCTGACTCCACAGGAGGAGGATGTACTGGAATCGGGCGCACGAGCGCCTGCCTCTGCTCAGGTGGAAGCGCGGTTCAGGGGGGCCGGCCGCACAGGGAGCTGCCCTCTCTGGCTGAGGGCGCCCCGCTCTGGTCGGGCAGTGGCTGTGAGGAGTGGGCCCAGGGGCGCCGGGTCACTGTGGAGGCCGCCAGCATCCTTTAGGGCCGAGGAGCCCCTGGGAGCGCTCCCTGCCGATTGGCGTCATCCTGACCGGGGCTGGGGCTGGGGCTGGGCCCACCCGCCAAGGCTAGAACTGGGGGGACTCCCGGCGGGTCCTTAGGCAGACCCTTTTGGGATTCACCACCTGCTGCCCTCAGAAAGCCGTCTCTAAGGAGGCGTCTGCCCCGGGCAGCTCTGGGGCAGGGGTTCAGGCCGGGCTGCATGGGCCAAGCAGGAGATGAAGGAGCTTCCGGCGAAGAGGCTGTGGTGGGCACCTGCTGCACACCCTCTGCCGCCCTGAGTGGCCCCCCTTCCTTTTGAGGACCCTCCCCCGCCCAGCACTGGATGGGCCCAGGCTGCCCTGGGCTGGGCCCCTGAGCGGGGCAGGCGGAAGCCTGGGGGAGGGTGTTGTGGAGCAGAGTGCTCACCAGGCCCTCTGGCCTGGCACTGAGGGCATCCCTCTCCCCAGCATCGAATAGTCACCCTGCTCCTGCTGCTCCCCAGGGTGGCTGGGCGGCTGGGCCCTGGGTGTGGGCCCAGACCCACGGCGTCCTCAGGCTGCTGCCCGTGCCCGGGGGCTCTGATGCCCGGGGCCAGCGAGGCCCACCCGCCCTCCTCTCTCCTTAAGGAACCCCAGGACTGCAGGACTCGCTGGGAGCCGGCCCCGCTGACGGCGAGACTTCCTGGGAGCAGCTCTCTGGCCCCAGGAAAGCGCAGCCCCGGCTCTCACTGCAGCAGGAGGTGACCGTGACCCCTGCAGCCTGGCACTTCCCCACGTCGGCTCAGGTTTGCCAGGTGCCCCCTGTGCAGGGTCTGAGGGGGCCCTGGGCCTGGGTTGTGACAGCCAGCTCTGGAAGCAGGGGCAGTCAGGGAGCCATGGATGGGGGGTGCTGGGGCGCTGGGTGAGGTGGCCACGTGGAGTCGGGGCACCCACACCACGCCCTGCTCCCGCCGCCTCGGCCTGCTAGGCTGTCCGGGTCCGGGGGCAGCTCTGACCACAAGGGCTGCTCGCCTCCTGCAGGGATGGAGGAGCTGGGCACTCAGTCCTCAGGAAGCAGGAAAGCCGTTATGTACAAAGAGCATGTTAAATACACAGAGACCTCGGCTCCCACGCCGGCCCTGTGTGTGCTTCCGTCAGTCCTCGCGGGGCCCATGTGAGGGAGGAGCTTCCCACAGGCCAGGTGGGGTTCCCAGGGCCTCCCCCCTCCCCCCGTCTCTACTCGGGGGGCTGCTGGCTGGCGGGCTCTGCCCTCAGCTGCCAGGCTGCCAGCGGTCCTGCGGCTCCCCTGGGCGGCTCTGCGGGGCGGGCAGGCTGGGTGGGGGAGGCAGACCTCGTCCATGGCCGCGGGGAGGAGTCGGGCGTGTTTCAAGCGGCAGAGGCAGGGCAGGGCATTCTCAGACCCAGGCTGGCTCCCGATGTTCGCTCCGTTCCTGGGTCTGTGGGTGAGAAGGACACGGGTCAGAGACAGGACCTCACCCCAAGATGGGCTCAGTGTCAGGGTCAGGGCGACCCTTCTGAGAGGGGGGGGGGGGCTCCCGGACAGAGGGAGGGAGGTGGTATGGAGGTCTCGAGTCCCCGCTCTGCCTGCCAGGTCACTCCCTCACCCTGGATGTTCATTCTTTCCCTGACGTGAGCCAAGGCTGGGAGCCCTGTCATGGGCGGGCAGGCAGGGACCCAGTGCTGCTGCTTATCTGGGGGCCTGGGGGGTTTCAGGGGGGGCGCTCACCTCTCACAGCCGCTGAGCCCCGTGCAGGTCGTAGTCGCTGTCAGAGGAGTTATCGGGCTGGGCGGACACGCGATGCAGGGCGCCCTCCAGAGCTGCGGGCAGAAAGGCCACCTCGGGGCTGACCCACCAGCTACACCAACGGAGCCCCCCCACCAGCCCAGAGCCCTCGGAGCCCAGATCCCAGAGCACCCCGGAACCCAGAGCCCCCCACCAGCCCAGAGCCCCCCGAGCCCAGCCCACGGGTGTGGAAGATCAGAGGGCCTGGGTCTGTTTTGATCAAATCAGCGAAATGTTGACTAAGGATGCTGAACTCGGGGCTCCCTGGCTTTGGGGTCAGGAGGTCAGGGAGCTTGCAGTGTGGGGACCCCTGGCTTTAGGGTCAGGAGGTCAGGGAGCTTGTTCACAGGGCTCCCTCAGCCATTGCGGCTGCTCTGCCTGGTGACCACCCGGCTGTGAGGCCGCAGAGAACGGGCTATGGGCACAGCCTGCGCTGTGGCCTCTCCGGCTGAGTGGCCTGTGGGCCGGATCCCTCCACCCCCGGCCATGAGCGTGGGCAGGCCAGCTCTCCTCTCCCCAGACACCTTCCCTTTGGGTGACCATGACCTCTGCCCGGCCCCATGCCCTGTGCCCAGCTGGCGGGACGCCCCGCGCCCACCTGGGTACGCGGAGAGCTGGGAGCTCCTGGGAGGCTGGCTGTACTCGTTCTCCAGGTGCGAGGCGGCGGGGTTCTCCACCTGCGACCGGCGGACAGTGGTCCCGGGATCGCGGTGGAAGGACACTGAGCGGACGGACAGTCGGAGAGGCGCCGTTACACCTGCTGCTCTGCCCAGCGGGGCCCAGAGCTTGACTCCCCTGCTCCCACGCTCCCCAGCCTGCCCCCCTCTTCTTGCTTCTTGGACGGGCTCAGACCTACGGCAGCTTTGGGTGGGCCAGCCAGCTGCACCTGAGCCCCATCCCTGCCTCCCGTTCCTGCAGACCCCGGGACCTGCCTCCGGGCACTTACTGCTCTGGTTCAGCCCCGTCGGGCCAATCCACTGGCGCTGCTTCTTCTGTCGGCCTGGGCGGCGGACCGGAAAGCACGTCAGACAGTAGATGAAGTGGGGGGTGTAGGGGGAGGCGGGGGCGGGGGCATTGCTGGACTCTTCGGGGGCCTCTGATTTCTGACTCGCTGGGCAGGAAGCTGCACTCATCCCACGCTAGAGGCGCTGTTTGTCCGCTCAACGGTCTGCACCAGAACCTGGGAGCGCGGCGGGGGTCGGGGGGATTTGGGGGGGACCCGCCGGCCTGCGTCTCGGCCTGCCCTCGCAGCCCCTCAACCTCACGCCCTCTCTGAGCTCCTGCATTCTGCAGGACGGAGCACGGCCCGCTGTGTACGTTCCTCACGGGGAGCAGCACCGTTTGGTAGCTGAGGAAACTGAGGCTCAGAGAGGAGGGGGCTGGTCACCATCGTGCACACTGTGGGGCGGCTCGGCCCAGGACACATGTCTCCTGAGGTCAGGCCGTGCAGGCGCCCCTCAGGGCCTGTTACCCCTAAAGAATGGCCCACCCTCTCTCAGCTGGGCCCCCACGTGGGTGAATCAGCAACTACAGCTTCCTGACTTCCTGTTTGCTACTTTGGGCAGAAAAAGGCCAGTGGGCGAGGGAGAAGGGGTGAGTGAGGGGGGAGGTGTGTGGGGGAAGCAGAGGTGGGCCCTCCTCGTCCCCCCACTCAGGGCCTTGAGAGGGGTCGCGGGGGCACCTGCACCTACATTTCTTCAGCTTCTTGTGGGCAAGGGGCCCGCACGTGACCAGCAGCACAGCCAGCAGCACCAGGGCCAGGACGATGCTCATCACCGTGCCGGTGCCCAGGCCCGCCGGGTTGGGGTCCTGGCCTGGGGGGCGAAGGGGGGGACAGAGGAGTCAGGGTGGCCCCATCCCTCTATCAAACCTGTCCACTCCGGGGGTGGCTGCTGGCTGGCTTCTGCCAGGGAGTCCCCGGCCCATGCGTCTGTCTGGCCGCCTCTCCGCTGCCTCCGGGATTCTGGCTACACATTCACCCCTCGACTTTTTATCACCTGACAGCTGTCACTTGCCACTTCTGTAACCAATTATTGAGCTTTCTGCCCTCGCCGTTGTACGTGGCCCCAGCACGTGGTCATATACGATATTCGCTTCTCTCTGACGTGCTACCCGGTTTCCGCTCCTGCAGCTAATCCGCTCCCTCGGTCCCCTGCTTGACTCCACCTTCTTCACCGCTCACTGCATCTGAGCACTGCTGCCCCCTCGGCCCCCCGTTTGCCATCTCCTTTCGGGGAGCCTGGGAGTCTGTCCAGCTCCGGGGCCTGTTCTTCGGAAACGTGCTCCTGACCGGGCCCTAACGGGGAGCCCAGGACCGCCCTCCGCCCGTGGGGCTGTGGCCCACTCACACGTGACGAACACCCGCTTGCAGTGGGCTCTCCGCTCCTGGAGCTGGTGGCACTGGGACAGCCTCTCCCCGGGGCAGACGAGCCCCCGCGTGGCCTTCTCGCCGGCCTCCAGCGCCCGGTAGGAGCTGACGGGCCCGCACTGCTGCTCCCGGCACACCTCCGCCCACCGCGCCGCGCCCTTGGCCGAGGGGCTGTGGCACAGGGCTTCCCACTGCCGGCCCTGGCCCTGGCGCACCTCCACGGACCCCTCGCACACGCCGCGGCCCCCCACCAGGCGGCTCTGCACCTGGGGCTGGAAATCTGGGGGAGGAAGCAAGGAGGAGAGGTGGCGGCTTTGCAGGAAGCCCCTGGCCCAGGCCCGCAGGCCGGCCGCCGGGGGCCACCTCGCAGGGGGTTGGGCATGCTGTGGGACGACCTTCTGCCCTTCCCTGCGCCAGGCATCCTCTCTGGCAGCTGCCAGCAGCTGGCCCTGCCCACGTGGCACTGAGGGGAGAGCAGGGGAGGTGGACATGTCCTCTCCCTCTCCTCTGTGCCTTTTCAGAAAGGGAAACTGAGGCCCAAGTCCTGGCCAATGGCAGGTGGGACAGCAGCCAGGAATGCCCTGCGTAGAGGAGGGGCAGGCGGACCCTCCTGCTCACTCTCAGGATGGGGCCCCACTGCTCCGTTCGGAGGAGCTGTGATCGCACCAGCTTTGGCCAGTTTCCATGGCAACATCTGCCTTCAAAGCCCTAGAGCATCTCCTCCTTCGAACAACTGTGAAAGGCCGGCCCCTGGGTATGGTTGGCAGGTTGCTACCCGCAGGGGGCTGGTGGGGGGGCGCTGAGACCCTCGGGGGCTGCTTCCGCCTGGAAGGCAGCGTTGGTTCGGACTCCACCCCCTCCCTCCGACAGCAGCCCTGCCCACCCGGCAGGCCAGGACCATCCTTCCCTGTTTGGAGCTGCATCCCCTTCCCCTCAGTTTCCTTCTGACCCTGGTGTGGGGGGGCCCGCAGATCAGCCTCATCGGCCACCATCCCTCGGCCACGCCAGCTCCGTCTCCGCGGGAGGCCCTCTGGGGACGGCTCCCGGGCCTCCCACTCCCACTGTCCCTGCGACCCTGTCCGTGTCTGGGGCTTCCAAACTCCCCTCCCGGGAGGCTCGTCCTGCTCCGGCCCCAGCACAGCCACGCTTCCCGCTAGAACCTTCCCTCCTTCACTCCACCCGCTCCCTCCTTCAAAACCACCCAGGAGACCAGCCGCCTCCTGGCAGTTCCAGTCCCGAGGGCCGCCTGCCCCTGTGCCAGGGGTCAGGCCGTCTGCTCTGCTTTGCAGATTCCCTCGGCCCGGGCTGTGACGTCGGGTGGGGGGGGGGAACCCTCCTCCACTCTCCACCCCTCTGCCCACCACCCCTCCACCCTCTACCTGCTACCCCTCCACCCTCCACCCCTCCACCCTCCATCCCTCCAACACACACACACACACACACACACACACACACACACACACACGCACACACACACTCACTCAGAGGCCGACAGCGCCCCCTGCTGCCCTCCTGTTCACAGTGCGCCTCGCCTGCCCTGTGCTACAGGCAGGCTCTGGGGATCGCGTGGTGCCTGGCCGTCTGGGGATGCCCTGGGTCCTGCCCGTCTCACTCACCAGAGCAGACGAGGGCGAGGGCTCGGCCGGCCTCCCAGGGCTGGGCTCTTCGGAAGCACTGCTCCAGGGAGGCACAGCTGGCGTTCTGGGCCTTCCATCGGATGGGCAAGGGCCTGCGCGCCTCTGGGGCCGGGGTCCCGGCTGCCTCGGCTGCCTCGGGCTCCGGCAGGTGTTTCAGGAAGGAGCCACACTGGAGGGCCTGGCAGATGCGGTCCCCCAGGGCCTCGGTGCTGTCCTGGTCCTCATAGGCCACGGTCCCGCCCAGGCGGCCGCTGTAGAACTCCACCACACCCGCACACCGCAGGCCCCCGCGCCCCGGCACCAGGTGCAGCCGGGGAGGAGCTGGGGAGGGCAGAGGGTGCGTCTGAGCGCCAGGGCCTCGGGCAATGGGCCCCCCTGCTCCTGGACCCTTGGCTCCAACACTGGGACAAAGGAACGACTGGCCGGTGGCCCTGGGAAGTGTGAGGGCCCGAATGTTCCACTAGAGATTCGCACCTAACTGGGCACCCCCTGTGTTTAATCGCTAAATCCGACACCCTTTCCCCCGGGGCCTCAGAACCTCTTACCTGTGGGCTCTGGGGTGGTTGTGGGCAGAGACCTTGTGGAAGGAGGGGCCGTCTTCAGTGGCTCTGCAATGAGACACGGGTGAGGGAGGGGCAGGGGCCTGGGAGGGAGAAGATCTGGGAGGAGGGAAGAGGGGGTGTGGGGGACGGAGGGCAGCAGGCAGTGGTGAGCAGGACCTGGAACTCATGCTGTAAATACCGCCTGCCCCTCACGTTGTCTCTTAAGTCTCCCGTGAGTGGCGGTACCAGCCCCTTTTACAGCTGGGAAAACGGAGGTTAGGAGGAGACAGTGGAGTTAGCAGGTCCTCAGCCTTTTCCATCCTTTTGAACAGGAGCCAGAATCCCTCGCCTTCCCCTTCCAGTTCCCCACCGGACCCCCTTCCAGCCGCCTGTTGGGGCCCCTGAGGAGGCAGCCTCCTCAGAGCGTGCCCAGGCCAAGGGAACCCACCTACGCAGATCAGGCTCAGGGGCTCCCCCTGGCTGGCCTCGCTGGCGTTGCAGTGGGAGAAGGAGCCCAGCCTTCCGTGGCAGGTGATGTGGTTCCGGGGTCTGGGGAGGCTGCGGAAGTAAGGGATGGGGGCGAGGAGCAAGGCTTCCCTGCAGCCCAGACGCCGACAGAGTGGGGCGGCCATGCTGGGGAACCACGGGCGGCCCGGGCTCCAGCCCCAGCTCCGGCTGTCCACTGTGTGCCACAGGCCCTCCAGAAAGACCTCCACGCGGCCCTGGCACGGCGAGCTGGTGCCGTTCAATTCCACCTGGAGCCCTAGGGGTCAAAGAGGAGGCGGGTCAGGCTGGGGAGGGCCTCCCACTACCCCATGCCATGCTCTCCGCCTGGCCCCCCACCCAGCCAGGCTCCTGCCCCCGGGCTGCCTGCCGGCCCCTGTGAGTGCGCCCTTTGGGGCACAGCAGGGACTCCCCACGACTCAGGCTGGGGCTGCTCCTGGCCCAGGCGACCCCCGAAGCCGGGGTCGGGAGGTTGGGATGCAGATCTCTGAGCCAGGGTGACTCGGTCAGTGGGCAGGGCCCTGGGCACCAGGCCAGCGGGATCGCCCGATCAGGGACATTTGTCTCCACAGACCCGAGAGAGGCCGGGTGCCCGCTTCTCTCCTCTCTCTCTCTCTCTCTCTCTCTCTATCTCTCTCGATTTTAAATCCATCGTATTGGGGTGCGATTTATAGACAGTGAAACGCACTCATTGGGAGGGCACGTGCTCGGCGGCATCAGGCATGTGTGCGTGCCCCCTCACCACCCGCTCTAGAAATAGAATATTTCCATCACCCCACCCAGCCCCGGGCCACCACCGATCTGCTTCCTGTCACTGCAGATCAGCCTGCCGGCTCCAGAAGGTTGGAAGCAGGGTCATGCGGCGTGTGTGTGTGTGTGTGTGTGTGTGTGTGTGTGTGTTTTCCCGCCTGGCTTCCTCACGCAGCGTCTCAGTGTGGCTGCGTGTGGCTGGCTCATCCGTGGCATTGTGCACCGTGTGGCGAGGCCACAGCTCGTGTTTCCCTCCGCCATTTGGGTTGCTTCCCGGTGTGGGCGGTTGTGAGCATCCTGTACCCCTCCTGTCTCTGTGGGTTCCCCTTTCTGGTGGACCAGCTGGACATGGAGCTGCGGGTCCTAGGTAGGGACACGCTGTGTGATTCCCTGAGGCTCCAGGAAGAAGCAGGAAGGACCATGCTTGCATTTGCATACGAGTCAGGAAAGCTCTGCGGGAAGGAGTGTGCGGGGCCTGCCGGGGGGAGCGGGAGAGCCGGGGTCAGAAATGGAGAGGAGGCTCTCCCCTGCCATCTTTCCTGCGTGTGAGGGCGTGAGCCACGCAACAGCATCACCTGTTCCAGAATATTTTCTTACAGGCGAAGCTGTGGTGCGTGGGTGTGAGGTGGGGCCCTCCCTGGGCTGGGGGAGGCTGCCTTTTTCTGCCCACCAATGAGGGCACCCGGGCCCCAGAGCACGGGCTGGGGCTGGCCCAGGCCACGTGGCTCGTTAGAGCAAAGGGGGCTCGTCCCACAGCTGATGTGGACACAGCCCAGCGCGCTGACCACCAAAGCCGGACCCGGGAAGGGTTTTCTCCCCGTTTTACAGGGGGGGCCAAGCTGCTCAGAGAGGCCCGGCGGCTTGCTGGAGCTTGGAGCTGGGGTGCCACGTGCTTCCAGGGCCGAGTCCCCAGCCCGCCAAGGCCCCTGCGGCCCTCTGTTCCTGGTGGCTTCGTGGGACCCTCAGCCACATTGCTCCCCAAGTGCATTCAGCATGATGCTGCCTCAGGAAATGTGCAGAGAGAGGTCTGAGGGACACGCGTCTGGTGACTTAAAAAAATGTTTCACAGGGTTCTTTGCTGCAGGCCTTCTCAGCCTTTACGAGGCCCGGGTACAGGTCGAGTCCAGCACTGGTTCCCCTGTTCGGGAAACACCGGCCTCTGGAGCTAAAGCAGGACGGTCGGCCGCTGTACGGTCTGGGGTCGCTGTTACAAAAGTCCTAGAGCAGGAAGCATCGGCGGACCGGGCGGGAAACAGGACTTGGCAAGGTGCATGTATGGGCGTGCTTTCTGCACATGTAGGGAGTCACAACAAGGATCATGAGAACGAGCATGTGTGTGGTGCCTTATAGCCATGGAGCACATTAGTGTGCGGGCGGGCATGTTCAGTGAGTGTGTGTGTGTGTGTGTAGGGGACCCTCTCTCTCTCTCTCTCATTCTCTGGGGGGTCACCCTGGCAGTGGTACCGACTTCTTAGTTGGCACAGCCTTGCTCCCTACTCTGCCACCCAGGCCCCGGCAGCTCTTCCTTACCTGGTTCCACCCAGGAGGACGCTCCGTGGCCAGCAGTGGTGGCAGTGCCTGCAGGAAGGAGAGAGCGAGATGAGGGAGGGAGAGAGCCAGGTGAGGGAGGGAAACTCCCTCTGCTCCTGCGGCCTGGGGCACCCTCAGGGGCCATGAAGCCGGCCGCCACCTTCTTCCTCGTCCTAAAACTTCGTTTTGAATGGATGCGCGGTGAGATGGACTTTCCTCAGCGCACAAGCCCGTGAATGTCGACACCCTGTAGGTCACGGTCACCAGCACAGCCGCGGCCTGCAGCAGTTTCACCCCACAGACATCCCCCCACTCTCTCCTCCTCCCCCCCCCCCTCCCGGCAGCGATAAGCAGTATCGAAAGCATCGATTTTTTTTAAATGAGATGGACCGGAACGGAGGCCGTCGGAACGCTCTGGGTGCTGTGAGGGTAGCGACGCTTTTGGGCCTTGGGTTGCAAAGAAAAAATGTCCCGTTTGCTGCTTTCAGTCCAAACGGTTTAACCTCCATGACCCCAGGGAACCGGAATGGCCGTTCCCGGTGCCCCGGGCAGACACCAGGGCCCACTGCCTCTCGCGGCTCCTGGCTCCCCAAGGCACAGCCCGGCTCAGACTTCCAGGACAGGGCCTGGCCCAGGCTGTGCCCCTGCTGGCGAGGGAGCTGGGCCCACAGCCTGCCTGGTCTGTGGGAACGGCCTTCCGGCACAGCTCGGGCCTCGGCGGAGAGAGCTCACCCGGAAACCCTGGCGGCCTCATCCCGTGGGGCCAGCGTCGCGAGCCGGCATCGCCGGCTCCCAGACAAGGCCACTGGCCGCCTGGTGTCGTGTGGACGGAAGTCAGATGGTCCATTTCCCATCCACAGTGATCCCCTCACCCTGGCTGGTGTGGCTCATTGGCTAGAGCGTCGGCCTGCGGACCAAAGGGTCCCAAGTTTGATTCTGGACAAGGTGGTGGGCTTGATCCCCAGTGTGGGGCATGCAGGAGGCAGCAATCAGTGATTCTCTCTCATCGTTGATGTCTTTCCCTCTCCCTTCCTCTCTGAAATCAATAAATATATATATATATATATATATATATATATATATATATATATATATATATATATAAACAACTTGCCCTAACCAGTTTGGCTCAGTGGATAGAGTGTCGGCCTGCGGACTGAAAGGTCCCAGGTTCGATTCCGGTCAAGGGCATGTATCTTGGTTGTGGGTACATCTCCAGTAGGAGGTGTGCAGGAGGCAGCTGATCAATGTTTCTCTCTCATCAATGTTTCTAACTATCTCTCCCCCTTACTCTCTATAAAAAATCAATAAAATAAAAAAAAATATATATATATATGAAACAATAACAACAAAAAGCAATGATCCATGACCCTCTGGATTTCCAGCGAACCCCATCTGTCTGGCGGCCTGTGGGCGGCCTGGGTCTGCCTTCTCCCGCCCTCTGGAAGGTCAGGAACCCCCCTTTCCCGGCGGGCCCCAGGCAGGGAGCCGCGTCCAACCTGCGTCTGTGCCAGCGCCTTGGGGAACAGGGCTCCCGGGGCCCCGGTTCTGTGTCCCGGCCGAACCCAGAAGAAGGGATGGGTGTCTGATTAGGAGCTTTTATATGTGTGAAACACGCAGAGGATCACACAGGGCTCCCGCCGGGGAGTGTGAGAACTGGAGCCCGTGGAGGGGGCAGCCGTTTTGGGCCTCTCTCCCCGCTCACCGGGGTCTGTGCCCGCGGCCCGAGAGCCAGCCGGTGGGGCAGAGCGGCCCTGGCACTCTCCCGGTGGCCGGGCGGCTCACTGGATTTGCAGGAGTTTTGTGTCTCACGTGTGCCCCCCCTGTCCCCTTCTCTGTTCAGAGTTTCACGTATCCCGAGGCTCGGTCACACGGGGGCTCATTCTTCCCCCCCACGTTCCCGTGCCGAAGGGACCAGGCTCACCCCACTTTAAGGGGTTCAGAGAGGCTGAGTGACTTTCCTGAGGTCACACAGCTCATGGCGGAGTCAAGACAGAAAAGCCGTCACCATCGCCTGACAGGGCCCCGTGGGCATCTACCCTGGGGAGACCCCAGAGCCTGCTCGCCCTGCGGGTCAGGAAGGGGAAACTGAGGCCGAGAAGTGCTGTGGCCCCAGAGGGAACGGGGTGCTGGGTGCCTGTGGGAGGCCAGCCCGAGGGGGTTCACGGTGACGATGGTTACAGAGAAAGCGGCCACAGCCCGCAGCTGCCATTCAAAACGCAGACCCTGATCCTCCCACCGCTTCTCTGTGGGTCTGAGGCCTCCAGGTCCCTGAGTGTGGGTTCCCGCCGCAGACCTGGCTGGCGGGGATCACCGGGCATTTACCTTCTACCCCCGCAAAACGCGAACCCCCAAGCAGCTGCCGGGGTTCAGCCAGGGATTTGTGTCCCGGACAGACGGGTGCTCAGCACACTCTCCCGCCGCCCAGCTCCATGGGGAGAACGGCCCCGTCCTCCCTGAAGCCCCTCGGCCAGGGGTCCCCCAGGCTGGCCTGCACCCCAGCACGGCACCCTCCCTGCCAGATTTCCTCCACCATCTCCCCGTGAGGCCGGCTCCCTCCCAGGCACAGCACAGCCCCAGGCACTCCAGCCCCATGACCCCGCCGCTCAGGACGCCGACCCCCGCTCCCCGCAGTCACTGGCCACTAGTCTGTGTCTGTCCCCCATCACACCGACTGCAAGGTCGGACCCACCAGGCGGGGCCCTCGTCCCCGGCGCTGGGAGCGGTGCCTGGCGCACAGAGGGGCTCAGTCCACACTTGTCTGAGTGGCTGTGGACGGTTAGGGGTGATGGCTCCGAGCCTTCCCAGGCGGCCGGGGTGCCCCACTGTTAGACCAGCCCCCGGGACGTGTCCCTGCCAGCTGTGCCTGGCCACCCGGAAATCAAACCCAGATCTGTGCTGCTCCAAGCCCCACAGCCTGAGCCATGTGCACACCACACACCTGCACACACAGCCCACAGCACAAATGCACGCCACATGTGCACATGCACACACATGTATGCACGCGCCCACACACACACACATACACACATACACACACACACACACAGTAGGTGTTCAGTCAGTGTTGCCAGGCGGAGTTGAATCCCTCCCTGGTCCCTCTGGAGAAAACCCCTCTGAACAGCCCCTGGTCCCTCTGCCCCTCGAGGGGGCCCGATCCCTTGTGCCCAATGCCAGCAGGGCCCCCACTCGGCAGCCGGACAGCCCCTGGAGGCCTGCTGGCAGCTGGAGCCCGCGCCCTCCTCACTGGGATGCCCCGCCCTGTGGCCAGGCTGCCCCTCGTGAACTCGGCCGCTCTCCCCACCGATGCCGTTTCCTTGTCACCATAGCTGGGAGCATTCGGGGCTCGCTTCCTGTGTCTATAACGGGGCTCCTCTGTCAGCCTAGGCTCGGCTCCAGGCCCATGAGGGGAGGCATCCATCCCGTTCTGCTCTGCACAGAGCTGGGCACATAGTAGGTGCTCAATAAACACGTGCAGGTGAGAGCAGGCGGGTGGGCTGGGAGGAGTGTGGCCAGGCCAGCACGGGCCCGGCCCCTCCCGCTGAGTCCCACCTCACCTCGCTTCTCGCTGACGACAGGGATGAGGCTAATGGTGGTCACTGTGATCGAGCGTCTGGAGCTCTTCCTCTCCTTCCTGCTGACTTGCTTCCTCACCCTCGGCGTGTACCCTAGTTAAGCCCTGACACATTGCACAGGGCCGGGCGCTGCACCCCGTCTGCGGGGACCGACGCTGACAGATCCCGAGCCCACCCCGCTGGGCCCAAGTCCACACTGCGGGCCACGCCCTTCCCGCCATGCTGGCTTCTGGAGGCCTGGGGGCCGGGCCTGCCCGCCGTGAGGGTCAAGGCCGCCCCCCACCCCAGCGGGTGAGCCCCAGGCAGGTTAGGGCTCAGGCAGTGGCCGAGGGGAGCAGCCGCGGGAAGCCATGTCGCTGTCACCCCAACCAGGCCACGGGCATCTGCCTGCCCCACGGCCCGGCTCCACGGCCTGTGCTGCTGCCGCGGCTCCGGCCCTGGACCTCCCAGGCCTTGGCGGCTGCAAACCCACAGGTGGCAGTGGTGTCCGCAGCCATTCCGCTCCTGGCAGAGCTGCCCTGTGGCCTCCGCCCTCAGCTCCGGGTCCAGAGGGGCCTCCCTCAGAGCAGCCGTGATGGGCCCCGTCGGCTGCTGCTCACTAGCTGCTTCGCCCTGGGCTGGCCACCTGACTTTCTGGGCCTCAGTCTTCTCCCCTGTGAAATGGGGACGACGGGCTGGCCTACTTCAGCCCACTGAGAGCTTACAGAGTGAAATGGCTTCAAAGGCATTTCCTAAGCTGTGACCCACGGAGCAACGGGAATGTTTGTTTTCCACCAGCACACACACACACACACACACACACACACACGTGCACACATACATGCGCACATATACACACACACGCACACGCACACACTACGACCACATGCTCTGGGGTCCCGGGCGGTTCCCGTCGATCTCTAACTGTGGCTCCTTCGGCCGTGGCCCTGTGTCCTGCCAGGACCTCCCACGACGGGATCAGGTGGAGGGAGGCCATGAAGCAGGACCCCACGCCCTGCTCGGCAGGGTCAGAGGTCACGGGGAAGGGCAGGTGGGGTTCAGGCCTAGGACTCCCTGGGCCCAAGGAGGCCGCAGCAGCTCCTCAGAGGCCCCGGGCAGCAGAAGGCGCCCCCAGACCTCCGCCCGGGACAGAGGCTTCCGTGTCTCCTGCGGCTCCATGCACAGCAGCGGGGGAAGGTGCGTGCACATGTGCTGGTCACCAGGGAGCGGTGAGACGGCGTTTGGAGGCACGTCTGGTCCATGAAAATACATGCACACACACACCACACACACACACACACACACTCACACATGCACTCACATACACACACCACACACACACACACATGCACTCACATACACACACATACACATACACACACACCCCTACTCACACACTTGCACCTGCTAACACCTGCTCACCAGCTTCTCAGCAGCACTGTCTCCCAGGACGGTCCTAACACGGAAGCGGCTGGCTCCCGCCACTCCCACCACCTCTCTGCCCGCTCCTTCCAAATCCCGAGAAGCACACAGACCTAGGCCGGCTCCCCCCCACCCCGCACCCCCCACCCCCTCGCACTGCACGGACGGGAGGCGGTGGGGGAGAGCCTCAGGGCCCTTCCCTGGTGCACGTGCTCAGAAGCCGGTGCCGGCCCAGCAGCAGGCCATGGTCCGAACCAATGACCCCACTCCCAAGCCTCCCCCACCCCCCGCCCGCAAACAGGAGGCCCGGCTGTCCCCCCAGGGCCTTCGGGGCCGGGGCCGGGGCCTGGCCGGCGGGCTGGCTGCGCCTAGGCCGGACCCAGAGGGCGGGGCCTGAGTGCCTCTTCGCACCGCTCAGCGTGCTCTCGGCGGGATCCCGCCACCCAGCCACCGCCGCACCATCAGGCCCATGGCCCGTCCGGTCCGAGCCCGGCCCGTGCACCGGGCAGGGAGGCCGAGCCGGGAGCCGCGGGGAGGGAGGGCCTCGGACCTGGTTCCGTGCTGAGAGCCCGTTAGCACGGGGCCCACCTGCCCTTCCCCGTGGCCTTGGGGGGGAGGTGCCACAGGGCAGGGAGGGCCGGCCGGGCTCCAGGCGGCGCAGTCCGGGCTGGGGGCTCAGACCGGGATCTGGGGAACCCCCACCCCCCGCATGGTTCTCCAGAGAGGTGCCCGCGGGCCTTGGAGTCAGACCCAGGGGCGCACGGGCACCTCCTCCCTGCACCCCGAGCCCGGGGACCCGGGCGGATGCCCGGGGCACTCACCCAGCACCGCCAGCAGGCAGAGGGCGGCCAGCGGCGGCTGGGACTCCATGGCGGCTCCTCCTGCCTCCGCCTGAGCTCAGCAGCTGAGCCGCCGTGTCTCCCTCCCAAGGGGCGGGGCGGCCGCGTGGGCAGGGTGGCACCCGCGCACAGCGGCCCCCCACCCGCGTTTGAAGTTGAACTGTCAACTTCCTCCTGGTGAAACCACCTGTCCCCCTCCATGGCGGCCCGGCTCTGCCAGCTTCCTGCCGCGGTGCCAGGGCGGGCGGCCTGGGGTGTCTGTTCCTCGGGGGGAGGCCTGGGCTCAGGGAGTGGGGACCCTCCTAACCGGTGTGATTGGGGTCACACGCCCCACCTCGCAGGGTTTGGAGGTGACACTGCCGCGACCTGGAGCCAGCGCCCCCCCCCCCGCCACTCCCCCCTGCATGGGTCCCGCCCTCACGGCCGTCCTTCCGTCCCTCTGTCCTGGACCCTGGAAATCCCAGGATTTTCATTCATTTGTTCGTTCATTAATTTGGCGGTGCATCTTTGTCCCAGGCCAAGCGCCAGGCACACCTGTTCCCCCACCCCACCCCCCACGGTCCCCCCCCTGGAGAGGGGGGGAGTTCAGGGCAGGAGGAGCACTCGCTGGCCCCACCAGCCGCGCCCACACCAGCTGCCGGGAGCGGCCACAGCTGACGCCATGGGCTCCCACCGCAGCAGTCTGAGGGCGAAGACTGGTGCTGAGCCCCCTGGGAGAGCCTGGGGCGCCTCCCCGTCTTCCCAGCGCCCTGAGGAGGGCGCGGTGTTCTCCTGTCACAGATGAGGAAACTGAGGCCCTGCAGGGACCCCCTTGGCCTGCAGCGTGAGCACGGAGGTCTGAGCCCCATCTCTGCATCCACAGCCCGGGCCCGCCCTCCGCCCTCCGCCCACCGCCCTCCGCCCTCCGCCCTCCGCCCTCCGCCCTCCGCCCTCCGCCCTCCGCTCACCAAACGCAGCTGCTGCCTCTGTGGCCTCGGGGTCTCCCGTGGGCGAGGCCTCGGCTTCTCGGCTTCTCCCTTGTCTGTCCCCGGAGAACTGAGGCAGCCGGGCCTGGGCTGCTGTCCCCGCCTCGGCCTCGGGCTGGTCCCTGCCTGTCCCCCTGGATGGGGCACTGCCCCCCCAAGCCTCCCCCGCCAGCAGCCCCCAGACCCCCTCCTCTGCCTCATCGAGCCGCCCCTCCCTGCAGCCCACACCCCCTCCGTTACCTCTCTCCCCCCCTCCAGGCCTCAGGACCCCTGTCCCCACTCAGACCCCAGACCCTGGCGGGAGTTTCCTGCCCTCGTCACCCTCACTTTCCATGACACGAGAGGAAGTCAGCGGGCCGGGCTGGGTTTTCCATGCGCCCGGCCGGGCGGAGGCCACAGGCGGGGGGGGGGGGGGGGGGGGCAGCCCCCAGGGCCGTGCCAGTGCTCCTGGGCCTCCGCTGGAGAGGCGGCTCGGCTGCCCTGGCCACACAGGTAACCCGGGGCGTGTGCATCTGTCCGCGGGACACCCACGGCGGCCTCGGTTCCTCTGGGCCCCTGGACGCCCCAGCACCCCATCTTTGCCTGGGCAAAGGGGCCACAGGGCTAAGGGGGTCGGGCGGAGCTGACAGAGGGAGGGAGGGAGGGAGGAAGAGAGGGAGGGGTGTGGGGAGGAGAGGAGACCCTGCATGTGCCTGGTGCATACTCGGACCTCAGTGACTGCTGAATGAATGAATGAGGGATGAGTGAACGGATGTGTGAGATGGTCCCCGGAGACTGGTGCCCGGCGGCCCCAGGAGGTGCCTCTGCGTGGAGACAGGCAGGAGGAGCCTTGGAGAGTTTGTTGACTAACTCCGTGACGGCCAGGCCCGGGGTGGGGCCCCTGCGGGGAGCAGACCTTGCAGCACCCCCTCCCCAACCGTGCTCCTGCTCCTGCTCCTCAGATCCTGGCGGGCGCTGGGCAGGGGAAGGAGGGGAGAGCACTGGATGGACCTGGGCGGGCAGCGGAGGGGCGAGCAGGCAGCCGAGGGCCACTCAGCCCACATTGCACGTGGCCTCAGGCCTCAGCTGCTTGTCTGTAACGAGGGGCCGGTGACCCCTGCCAGTGCTCCTGTTCCGGGACCCACCCCTGCCTCACTGTGGCATGGGGGGTGGGCTCACACGGAGGGGGGGTGGGGCTCACACGGAGGGGGTGGGGCTCACACGGAGGGGGTGGGGCTCACACGGAGGGGGTGGGGCTCACACGGAGGGGGTGGGGCTCACACGGAAGGGGTGGGGCTCACACGGAGGGGGTGGGCTCACATGGAGGGGGTGGGGCTCACATGGAGGGGGGGTTCACACGGAGGGGGGGGTTCACATAGAGGGGGGTTCACATAGAGGGGGGGCTCACACGGAGGGGGTGGGCTCACACGGTGGAGGTGGGGCTCACATGGAGGGGGTGGGGGTCACATGGAGGGGGTGGGCTCACACGGTGGAGGTGGGGCTCACATGGAGGGGGTGGGGGTCACATGGAGGGGGGGGTTCTCTGCTCCAGAACCTGGAGGGTCTCTTGAATGCGATGGTGCCGATGCCAGGGCTCGGGGGGCCGGGGGGGGGCACTGGGCAGGGGCCTGGCTCCCCGTGGCTCAGTGTGTCCACGTCCCCGCGTCCCAGGGGGCGGGGCCTCCTCAGGGCCTGTCCTCCCCGCCGTCCTGGCCCCTGAGCCCTGAGCCCTGAGCCCCTCGCTGTTGGGAGCTGGGGCTGTGGTGTCAGCAGGCAAGGCGGGCAGAGAGCAGGTGCGGAGCGAGCACAAGCAGGGCTGAGAGTGAGGGCTCCGGGCACCATAGTTATAACCGCAACCGCAACCGCAACCGTGACTGTAGCCCCGCCTGTGTGGCGACGGACATCTCCGGGGGGCGGCAGGGGAAGGCGGGCAGCGGCTCTCCGGTCTGACGAGGCGGGTGACCTTGGGCAGGTCATTTCCCCTCCTGGGCCTGATCCTCTCCCTCTAAGATGGTGTGTGCACTGCAGGCTTCCGGAAGATTCCACCATAGCGTCGTGAGGGGCTTGTGACTCTCAGGGTCCCCCCCAGAGTGTGAGGGCAGGTCAGCTCCGGCCTCCCCTCCCCACAGCCTCCTCCCTGGGGCTGAGCCTGGAGGCCCAGCAGCTGCCCTGCATGAACCCCCTGCCTTCCCCCACCCCACGGGCCTGCTGCAGGCCTCCCACGCCCAGGGCCCCGCGGCCCCACGCGTGTGTGAATCACGGTTTCTCTTCTGCTGCTTCTGCAGCTGAGGCTGGACGCGCTCTGCCAGAGCTGGTGCTGACTGAGCAGAGGAGCCACCAGCAGGGGGCGCAGGGCCGACCTGGCCGGGCCCATTTCCCAGATGCAGGACAGGGGGGGGCGGTGAGGTGAATTCCCCAGCACGCGGCTCGCCGGGCCTGCGGGGGGGACTGAACCCCCAGGCTCCCGGCCTCCGGGCCCCCCTTTCTCAGCGCAGCCTCTCTGGGTCCTGGCCCCACAGCCAGCGCTCAGACCTCGGCTCCCTGTCAACGGGGCGGGGGCCTGTCAGGAGGGGCCCGTCTCTAACGCCTTGGGGCTGTTGGAATCTCCCCGCTCTGGCTTCTTTCTTTCCTTACCCAACCCCAAGCCTCCGCCCTCCGGCACCAGCACCCAGCACCCAGCACCCAGCACCCGGCACCCAGCACCTGCTCCTTCTAAAGTGAATGAATGAATGAATGGATGAACGAACAAATGGCAGGGAGCTTTTGGCACGAGCACATGGACGGACGAACAGACCCTGTCTCCCCCTCCTCTCCAGCGCTGGGCTCCCAGGCCCGGGGAGATCCCGCAGGCAGCTGGGACCACAGCGGGCCCTGCAGGAGGGGGCTGGGCCTGAGGGAGCCCAGGGGGTGCGTCTGATCCATCTTCTGGGAGAGCCCGGAAGGCTTCCCGGAGGCGGTGGCGTCAGGCTGAGACTGGAAGGGTGAGTAGGCGTTCGCCGGTTTGGCAGGGGGATGGGCTTCCGGGTGGTGTTACTGCAATAACCGTGTGACTCGGGGTGAGAAGGGCCTAGAGTTGGGGAGCCTGGGCGTCGGTCCTGACTCAGCCCCTCGCCCTCGCCGACTCCGTGCCGAGGCCGGCGTGTCTCTCCCGGCTCAGTTTATCTCTGAAGGAAAGGGGCTGCCCCTGTGGGTCCCCGAGACCCCCCACCCTGGGAGTTGAGATGAGATCTTAACAAACACCGCTTCCCAGGAGCGGGAACATGGGCAGGCCTCTCCGAGGGACAGCCTGGCAGAAGCACGTTTGCTTCAGAAGCCCGTCCGCAGAGTGACTGTTAGGGAGTTCTCTTTCCCCCGGGGCCGGCCATGTCCCGGGCCTGAGGCCCGAGGGACGATGAGAAGGGGGAGGCCGGGCAAAGGCAGATCGTGCCCCCCCCTCCCTCGGAGTCGGACCCGGAGCGGGGGGGGGGCACTGACGGGAGGGGGCCGTTCTGCTCGGAGACACAGGCGTTGAGGACCCTCTGGGTGCAGCGGCCTCAGTGCCGTCACACAAAACACGACGAACAGAAACGTCAGACAAAACAAGTTCATCCACAGACTCCTTCCGAGGCCTGGTCACCGGGGCTGTGGGGGTGGACGTCCACCGAGGAGGCCGCGAGGCTGGGGCGGTGAGGCTGGCGGGGCGTTTGCTTGCGCAGGGCGTTCGGCACCGATGGCTTCAAGAGCGGGCGCCGCTCCTGGGCGGGACGCCCTGTGGAGGGGCCTGGGCCTCTGTGACGAGGGCCCGGGCTCGGCTGGTGCAGCTTCGGCCGCCTTACCGGGGTTTCCTCAGCAACGCAGAGAGGCCAGCTTGGCGGGAAAACAGCGAGCACAGAGAGCGGGAAACTCAACCGCCCCAATCTTTTTTAAAAATTTAAATTCTCTATTGCTGAGACTATCACACACCACCCACAATCCCTCGGTTCGACATGACCACCGCCAACACATGAGGGAACTTTTTTCATTCTAATTCTAGTTCTAATTACAATCATGCTTCGTGTCAAAGTGAGTGTTACGCATATGACATAAATCTATGTATAATCTATCTATGTATATGCCCATTTATAGCTAAGATATAGAGGTGTACAGGATGAGTAAAGGAGGTTTACAGTTGTCTGTGTGGGAAATAAGACAATAATAAATAATAACAATACAAGAATAGACTCTGTCTTGTGTACTCACAATTGTAAACCTCCTTTGGCCCGTGTGTGTGTGTGTGTGTGTGTGTGTGTGTGTGGGGGCTGCTTTTTCTCTTACGGAACATCCTGTGTGTCTTCCCATGTCACAGACTCACTCAGATCACATGTCTGGATCGTGCTGCACCCCAGCTAATATGTAAAGCTCCTTGTTCCCTGGTCCTTCCTGGGGGCGTCTGCGTGGCTCCCTCTTTGCTGTGAACATCCCTCTGTCTGCCTGCGTTTTTGCAGTCGTCCCTTTTCAACCTCCCGTTCCTTTCAGTAGCATTGTCTGAATCGCTCCGACCTCGCTCTAGTCACCCGAGCCTGACTGGGTTTGTTTAAAAGGGGGCAGACTGCTGAAACCGGTGTGGCTCAGTGGATAGAGCGTCGGCCTGCAGACTGGGGGGTCCCGAGTTTGATTCTGGTCAAGGGCATGTACCTAGGTTGTGGGCACATCCCCAGGGGGGGCTGTGCAGGAGGAAGCGGATTGATGGTTCTCTCTCATTGATGTTTCTAACACTCTATCCCTCTCTCTTCCTCTCTGTAAAAAAAAAAAAAAAAAAAAAAAAAAAAAAAAAAAATACCAATAAAATATTTTTTTAAATAAAATAAAAAGGGGCAGACTGAATAGGGTTACTGTCACTTGAGGGACAACGTTCTTCCATTCTGTGAGTGGTCCCTCCCGGGGCCCTGACCGCAGTGAGGGGAGGGCCGGGCGGCCCCGGAGAACGAACAGGAGACAGGAGGCACAGCTTGATGGTTTGCTGAGTGTCAGGGCTCTCAACACGACGTCGGCTTGGGGACCTGGGCGCCGCCGTGGGAGACTCTAAGGAGCCAAGGTCACTGGCTCCTGAAGAGACGGGGAGGCCGCGGTTCTGAGAGGGGAGGGATGGCCCGAGTGGCTGGCCTCGGTCTGGAGGAGAAGCAGGTCCATCAGGCATTGGGGGAGAGGGGGTGGAGACACAGCTCTGGTCTGGGGCTGAGGATGGGGCATGGGCCCAGCCTTCCTCCTCCGGGAAACCCCCCCTGGATGGGACCCTGGGAGGCCCCAAAGCTCCAGACGGGTCCCCGGTCCTGACTTATTGAAAACCCCACTGAGGGCGGGGCCTGGTCAGTTGGCCCCGGAGATGGCCTGGAAGCAAACGCTGATGGGCTCTGAGTGCGGCTCCTGGCAATGGTGCCGATGGCGATGGTGGTGATGGTGCTGATGGTGGGAACATCCCTCTCGGAATGATGGGAGAAGCTGGCTCATGGGAGAAGCTGACTCATGGCGGCCTGCTTCACCTCGGCAGCCATGTGTTTGTTCCAAGGCGTGTGAATTTAACAGACGCGTGTAGGGAGGAACGTCCTTCCTCCATTCTTCTCAGCCCCTCTGGCTGGTCTAATAAGTAGGTCCATAGGAGAGACATTCGCAGGAGCGAATGACCGAAGCTAAGCACACGCACACGCACACGCACACGTACGGGAGCTCCGCGCGTGGGAGAGAGGCAGAGGCCCCAACCACAGGAGCGGGTCCGAGCCGAGAGCTACGAGGAGGCACTCGTGGGAATCGGGCTAAGGATCAGGGAGGTCTTTGAACGTGGGAGGGGAGGGAGGTCGTTTGAAGGGGAAGGAGAGCGGGGCTTAGCAATGAGAAGCTCGCCTTGATCCATAGACATCATAGAAAGTCACTTCTGGCGACCACTCTTACTGCGGGCAAGGCCCCCTTACGCGCCTTCGGGGGAGGTGAACGGGTCTCCGAGCACACAGGGTCACTCACAGCCCTTTCCCCGGAGCCTCTCCGCCCCAGCTCGAGGGGGAGGGTGTGGGGGGAGAGGGAGGGGGGAGAGGGGGGCCGGGGGGGGGAGGGGGCTTGTCCCCATGCTATCGGAGGAGGAACCTAAGGCAGAAGGAGGTGACTGCCCACGCCACCTGGCAAAAATGAAACCGAGCCGGGGCCTGAGGGTCTCCTGGTCTAGCCTCGGCTGTGGGCCTCCTGCCAGCAGCCCGGTAAGCGGGGGGCGGGGCTGCCAGGCGTGGAGACCCAGCCACCCGGGTGCAATGCCTCCCGAGGAGCCTTTAACCAAACCCAGCCCCTGGTGCAGCGAGAGGCTGCCTTCCTGTGAGCCTCACCCACCTCGTTTCATTTGCAAAACGGGGGCAGGTGCCCCTCCAGGGGGCGGGCGGAGGCCTCCCGAGGCCAGCGAGCCTGACTGTCGCCCTGGCTGCCCGTTTCATAAGCCCTGGCGGGAGGTGGCGCAGCTAACGTTGACCCACTTTTTAGAGGTGCAGTGACCCCCAGGCCCAGGGTGAGTGCGGGACCTACAGAGACCAGGGATCCCACCCAAGGGGCGCCTCCCTCCCACCACCCTGAGCCTTGTCCTGGGGAGGACCCGGCCCACAGTGGGCCCTGGGGCCGGAACGAGGCCTCCCCGGGACGCAGCCAGAGGGCCAGGCCGGTGGGGCCGGGGCTCCCCGTCCGGTCCGCCAAGGACAGGAGGGAAGGTGGGCGGGTGGGCAGGCTGGAGGCTGTGGCTCAGAGAACCCCACCAGCCTGTTCTCGGGCAGCCTCGCTGGTGGGCACGGGACGGGCGAGGGCCCCGCTCAGGCGCTCCCCACACAGACACCCTCTGGGCCGTGGGAGAGAGGGTTCAAGGAAGCGAGCGGACCGAGCTCTGAGCCTGCACAGACCCTCACCCTGCTCTGCAGAGGAGGGGGCCGCGGGCGGTGTGAGGCGCTGGGACAGGAGCCAGCACATGCTCCCAGGCTACAGAGGGAGACGTGACTGCGGGAAGCACTGTCCACTGTCAGGGCAGACGGGACTGTGCATTCATTGTGACGGCAGGGGCCAGGCCCTCGGCTCTGTGCCCTCGCCTCTGTGCCCTCGGCTCTGTGCCCTCGGCTCTGGGCCCTCGGCTCTCGGCTCTCGGTTCTGTGCCGGGCCGCCTGCCCAGCTCCCACAGGCTGCGGGGGACAGTGTGTGCCCCCCTCAGCGCAGGAGCCACACCGCCTGTGGGAGGAAGGCCGGGCTATATGCGGGGGCAGTGCAGGGGGGGCAGGGCACCCCGGGGAGGGCTGGGTGGGGCGTGGGAAGGTGTGTGGGGCGGAAGGAAGCTGGAGCTGGTCCTGCCCCCGTTCTCACCCTCAGCTGGGCCCTGGCCCAGGCTTCCTCCCCCAGGAAGCCCTCCGTGGTTCCCGCTCTGTCCTACTCCCCTGAACTCCCTCCTGACTCCGTCCCGGACAGAGGGCTGGATGGGAACTCGAAACGTCAAGTTCTGTGACCCGAGGGCCCTCCTCCAGCCTCTGCCACAGGCGTCGCCCACGTGGCCACGGGTGGCGCCGATCCCCTGGGGTCGGGCGATGGGACAGTGCAGTGCTGGTTGTCCCCGGGGCTGCCGAGGGCAGCCGCCCGCATGGCCGCCGGGAGGAAGAGCGGCCTGCGGCCGGCTCTGCTTCCTCCGGTCTGCCGGCCGGAGCTGACCGGCACCAGGCCTGGGGGGCAGGGCTCACCTCCGGCCCGGGTGCCCCTCACGCCTGCGCCTTCTCTTTCTGAGAAGACCCGCGCCTCAGCCCGCCTCGGGGCTCCACGCACTGGCAGGCCCCGGAGCAGGGGGAGCTGCAGGGGGAGAGGGAGGGCGGGGGCGCGGGGTGGGGGCGAGCCAGGGCGCGGATGTGTGGGCTCTGGGGCGCTGCACCATCTCCCCACACCACCACCCCTCGGCCGGGCTCTGTGCTTGGTCCGTGCTCCTGGGCGCCCTGTGCTGCTGGCTTTTCTGCCTCCAGGGCCCCACGATCAGGAGCCTCTGTGGGGGGGTAGGGGGGGACTGCGGGGCCCAAAGTAAAATGAGCCCCAAAGGGCCGCCCAGGCCGCACAGCCAGTCCGGGATGGCGTCTGGGTCCCCGTCTCTTCCTCCCGTTCTGCTCCAGCCGCCCAGCCAGGCCTGTTGCCGTGGCAACGAGAAGGGGCTGGAGAAAGCCAGCGGCTGCTGACTGGTCCCTTCCCCGCTGGCGGGCTGGCCACGGCCCCCCACGCCCTGCCCGCGGGATCTTGTCCCCGAGGAGGGCCACGGCGCCGCGTCACGGAGACTGGAGCCCCGGGTCCCACAGACCCGTGCCCCCGGGTCCCCATGACCTCCTCCCGCCCAGTGAGGCCTCACCCGGCACAGCCTCTCGTCCCAGGAGCTCCGGCCTCGCCTCGGGGGCCGCGGGCCGAGCAGCCCCGGCAGGAGCCCAGGGCCCTGAGTTTGGTCGCAGAGGGCCTCCTGTGCTCGGTCTGAGGCCTGGGGTTTGGGGTCTGGGGTCAGGAAAGGGCGTCAGACTCAGCACGGCTTGGCCTGGCTCAGGAGGGCGAGTGGCTGAGCCCCTGCGGGAGGGGTGTGGCCCCCAGGGGTGTGGCTGGGAGCCGTGGGTTTGGGAGCTCTTGGGGTGGCGAGGCCCAGCGTCCGGTGAACTCGGGGGGCTGGGTTGGGGGGGGGCGGCCACTCCCAGGTAGGTGCTCAGGGGGGACATCTCTCAGAGACGGAAATGAGGTCGACCTGCTATCAGCTCCACAAACTGTGACATGAGGCTCCGGCCCTGTGGCTCCGACCGGGTGACCTGCCAGGCCTGCCCGGGTCTGAAGGTGGATGAGGGGACCACCCAGCTCCCGCCCCCAGGCCCGGCACATGTCTCTGTCTGACTCAGTTTCCCTCCCCGGCCCTAGACCAGGGAGCCTGGCCTTCTTTCTGATTAGGAAAATAATGCCCATTCACTACCCTCTGTACGAAGACTGGAGGATAAAACCTTCCAATAAAATAGAGAGAAAACCCAACACACCCTCGGACCCACCCCCCACGGCCTCCGCTGCCCCCCTCGCCCCCGCTTCCCGGCGCCTCGGGCCGCAGCCGGTTGAAGGGCTTTGTTCTTTGTTCACTGCTGTTGTTTTAAAGCGTCTCTATTTCTGTGAAAGTCTCGGCTCACGGAGAACGCGGGGGAGCAGAGGACGGCCTTTCCTGCCTCTCTGAGGGAGAGAGGAACCGCACTCCCGGCCCGGCGGCCACGCACGCAGCCACACGGGCGGCGTCCGGGGGGGCAGCACCTGAGCGGGGAGAGGGGTGGGCACCGAGGCCACGTCTCTGAGGGCCGAGCCGGCCGCCTGGGTCCAGCCCAGTCCTTCGCCACTGGGTTCGGAGCCCCTGGAGTTCAGTGATGGTCCCGGCTCCGCAGAGACGCGGCCAACGGCCACTGGCAATCAGGAACCACCGGGCCGCACCCAGGCCGCTCGGAACCCCACGCGCGGAGTCACGAGCTCCTTCCTGACATATGACCTCTTTATGGTCCATCTGTGGTCCCGTATTTTTATAGTTGAACAATTCAGCTTTGAATTGTTTCCTTAAAATTGATCTCAGGTGACAGGTGTCTCCCAAGCCGGCAGCCGCTCACGGAAACGGGTGCTTTTTGCCGGTGGTTCGTCCGTCCGCCGAGGAGGGCCTGCAGGGAGCGTGGCCGCTGCCCGGGGGCGGGCGTCCAGACCGGGCTCGCTCTGCATCTACACGTGACGCGGGGATCGGTGACTCTGTGCCGTCTGTCCCTGCGTGTCTGGCTGTTTCTTCAGGATGTATTCCCAGAACGGGATTACGGCTCTCCCAGCAACTAGTCACTGTGCCAGCTCTGTGGCAGGAGGCGGGGGGCTCGCTGGTGTCCGGCTGGCAGCACTCGCTTTACCCCTAACTGGATGACCCCCCCATAAGACAGCACCTTGGTGTCATTTGCATTCCTTTCCTTCGCCACGAAGCTGGGAATGTTAACGTGTCTGTCAGTCATCTGCGTGTCTTCTCTTGGGAGCTGCCTGCGTGCCTTCCAGACGTTCTAATCGGCGGGGAGAGTCTCCATGACGCCATCTGAGAGGACAGACAGCGGCCGAGGGTGGCGGTGAGCCCCTGAGGAGCGGCTGGCGGGACGGGGAAGTGATGAATTTTATTTACGTGCGGCTTTAACGGAGCTCACTTACGGTTTTCATTAAAACCGAAATTAATTTTACATGAAGGCAGGCAGCCCGTGGCGCCCAGGCCGCAGTGTCTCCCCGGTGATGGCGGCCGCAGCGGCAGCTGCTTTGTGCTGATTTGTGGAAGCTCTTTACGTGTGACGGCTCCCAGCGCGGGCCGTAGGTGTGGCAGACGGTTCCCCGCTGGCAGTTTGACCTTTACCTCTCTGTTTGCTGTTTACTCCATCGCGTGATCTCTGCTTCTGTGGTTTCTCCCTTCGCCACGGGCCTAGGAAGTCCGCCCCCTCACGGACTCTGATGCGTACGCTCATCAGCTTGAGGCGAGTCTTCCTGTGATTCTTCTCCCCGTTAGCCCTTTCATCCACCAGAATGAACCCTGCTGTCTGGCAGGAAGCACGGCATGGCTTAGTCATCTCTGTGCCTGGCTGGTGTGGCTCAGTGGATAGAGTCCCAAAGGGTCCCGGGTTTGATTCCGGTCAAAGGCACACACTTTGGTTGCAGGCTCCTCCTCGGCCCAGGCCCTGGTTGGCGCCCATGCAGGAGGCAACCCATCAATGTGTTTCTCTCACATCGATGTTTCTCTCTGTCTCTCCCTCTCTCTTCCACTCTCTCTAAAAATCCATGGAAACGTATCCTCAGATGCAGATGAACAAAAATACAAATGTCCTCAGTGCATCTGATCCCAGAGGGGACACATGGTGCCTGCGGGATAGGTGTGTATGGGATGGTTGACAGGGTGACAGTACGTAGCAGACACCCCTACTTAAAACATCCTATAGACTAAAAGGCTAATATGCAAATGTTCCCCTCGACCAGGAGTTCAACCAGCAGGCAGGCCGGCCAACCGCCCATGTCCCCTCCCCCTGGCCAGGCTGGCTGGACCCCACCCATGCAAGAATTCATGCACCGGGCCTCATCTATGTATACTGAGTGACCAGATTATTATGCATTCAGAGATCACAATAATATGACCACTCCTTGTATATATGTATAGTAAAAAAAGGAAAAGGAAAAAGAAAGAAAGGAAGGAAGTTGAGCCAGTGGACGTGATTCCTGTCAGGGTGGGCGCCCCCCTCCGCAGCCTGGCATCACGGGGAGTTCTCGCTGCCACCAGTGCGATGGGCTCGAGTCTCGAGTTGTCTTTTGCGTCTTTATTTCTTTGGGCACCAGGAAAGCCGGGCGTGTACTTGGCTTGTTTTTGCATGCTGTTTCTCGCTGGTCGTTACCTGTCCGGCTCTCGGCCCGCCTCCCCGGGCTGGCTGCCTCCTGCTGGGCGTGCCAGAGCTTTCTGTGTGACGGGGGTAGCCCTGCCTCTCGTTCAGTGGACGGCAAACTGCGGCTCACGAGTTTGCCGATCGCTGTGCCACGGTTTGCCGCTCTGTTGACTGATGAGTTTGCCGACCACTGCTGCAAGGCATTACCCTTACCCAGAAGTTTTGACCTCGGGTTAAAGACATTAGTACATTATTAAAGTGTTTTTTAAGTGTTTTTCCCTAAGGCAGTGTGCTGACCACTGTCCTAACTCAGGGGCTGCGAGGGCCGGTGCCCGCGGCCGCTCTGTGGGCAGGGATGTATTTTTGTGGCATCTTCCCTTTGTCAGTCAAAAGATTTTATGTTGTTTAACTTCTTTCTCTTTATGGCTCCAGGTTCTTTTAAAAATGTGTTTTTATTGATGAGAGAGAGAGAGACTTGATCGGGCTGAAGAGTCAGACCCGTGAGCTATGTGTGGGCAGAGTGCTCACCCCGCTGGTGTCCATGTCATGCTTAGAAACACCCTTTCTACAGTGAAATTTTAAAAATGTCCCCTTATGTTTTCTCCTGGTGATTTTGTTCTTTTATTTTATTACACAAACATCTTAATTTCACCTGTATTTTCTTTTTTTTTAAGTATGGTGTTTTTTATGACTCATTTCCATTTCTTGACATTATCTTTGGCCCTGGCTAGTTTGGCCCTGGCCAGTGGATCAAGTGTCCGCCCGCGAACTGAAGGGTCCCGGGTTCGATTCCGTTCAAGGGCACGTACCAGATTCCATCCTCGGCCCTGGTCGTGGCCAGGATTGTGTGGGAGGCAACCAATCGATGTCTCTCTCACATCGATTTTTCTCTCTTTCTGTCTCTCCTCTCCCTTCCACTCTAACAACCGATAGAAAATATCCTCGGACGAGGATGAACAAAGCAAAAATAAAAGCATCTTTAAAGTTTCCATTTGTAATTTGTCCTCTCTGGAAGGAGAACCATTGCTTCAACACCATTTGAAAATTCTACACTTTCCCTCAACACGATTCGTTATTGAATTCCCTTACACATCTGGGTCTTTTTCTCGATTTTTCTCTTCTTTTCAATGAATTGGTTTAATTCCTCAAACGGCACGCCTCATTTTAATTTCTGAAAAATCTGTCGATTGAACTGTACTCTCGATATATGGAAGGACATTGTTCTTCTTTCTCAAACAATCCTTAGCTCTTCTCACTCATTTCCGAGTAAGTCTGTCAGGCCTCCCACCCCGGAAACGCCACGAGGTGAGATTTCAGCCAGTGAATGCTTGCTCTGAGAGGCACTAGCATGATCATAATGTTGGGTCTACCCATGAGGGCCCGGTATTAGGTGCAATAAAATAAATGCTCTAGGCCCGTGGCCGGCAAATTGCGGCTGGCGAGCCACATGCGGCTCTTTGGCCCCTTGAGTGTGGCTCTTCCACAAAATACCACGGCCTGGGCGAGTCTATGTTGAAGAAGTGGCGTTAGAGGAAGTTTAAGTTTAAAAAATCTGGCTCTCCAAAGAAATTTCAATCATTGTCCTGTTGGTATTTGGCTCTGCGGACTAATGAGTTTGCCGACCACTGCCTAGGCCTCCGTTCCCCATTTGCACAGAGAGGAGGTGGGATGGAGGGGAGGTGCCCCCAGGCTGTGATCAGAGACACGAATAGCCGTGGGTATAGGGCCCACAGCACCGTGCCCGGCGCCAGACACGGGTGACAGCGTCCTGAGTCTTGGGAGCTCACTGAGGGGAGGCACAGGGCAAGAGCCCGTGGCCAGGACCCCGTGACCATGCTCTGGCCACGGACAGAGGCAGAGAAAAGGGGAGATCATGACCATGCTCTGACCGTCTCAGGCAGAGAAAAGGGGAGCTCAGTTGCTGGGCGGAGGTGCTGTGAGCAGGCCAGCAGCTCTGGAGATGCCATGCAGGTGCACACGTGTCCGCCAGCCGCAGGGAGATCCCAGGACACACGGACAGCCGAGCGCTGCCCACACTCCCTTGTATGGGCTCCAGTGCCGCTGCTCGGGGCAGAGGAGCCCTGGGGCCATTCCGTGTGCTGTGGCCCCGGAAAGCTAGGCAGAGAGGGGAGCAGGCTGCCCAAGGTCTTGGGAGCTTGAGCGACCCTCTACCCACTCCAGGCCGGGGCAGGGGTCTGTGGGCGGAGTGGGAGTGAGCAGCGGGGTGGAGGTGAGGACTGCCCCAGGACCCAGGCCGCCCGGGGAGCCCCGGCTTCTAACTGGAAATGCCCCCAGGCGCCGGCACAGGCCTGGGCCTGGCCCTGAGCTCCGCCCTCAGGCTCAGAGGAGACGGGCAGATGGTCTCTGCTCCCCGGGGGCATGGCCACCGGCACGGCTGCTCTGAGCTCCTGGCACCTCCGTCGGGAGGGGGCGCTGGGGGTGACGGCGGCGGGGTGTCAGGGAGGAGTGGGCGCTGTGGCCAGCTCACACCACGCTCTCAGGGTCTCCCTCTCCAATTCCCCGCAAAGGAGGGTGAGGCCTCATGCTGGTCCAAGTCCCCTCTGCCCCAGGCGAAGGCTCCCTGAGAGCTGGGACCCCCATGTCGCTCAGTCCGGGCAGAGGAATCCCCCACCCGCCACCCCCATAGTGTCTTCACTGGGTGGGCCACCCACTGAGCGTGAGGCTTGGCCCTAATTACCCCAGCGAAGGCAGGAAACTGAGGCCCTGCACACACACACACACACACACACACACACACACACACCCCGGGGCCGCCCCAGCTGAGGCCACTCCTGCCCGGAAGCCGGTTCCCGCTCACCCTGCAAGGAGGGAGGGGGGAGGGCAGGGGATCCGGGAAGGGGCTCCGCTCCCCCAGCCTCAGCTCCGGGACTGATGTCTGTGTCAGAGCAGGGACGTGGGCGGCTGTGCGTGGCTTGCTCAGCATTCTTTCCCGCATCCATCCCTGCCCGCCTGGAATAGGATGCTTCTCACCGGCCGTCCCCCTCCCCCGGGGGGACAGGGGGTCAGGGGGGACAGGGGGGGGTTGACCACCCCCCAGCTGCTTCTGGGAGAGGCCGGTCGGTCGGGGGGCTGTAACATGGGGTGTGCTGCAGGGGAGCAGGATGCCATTGCCTGAGGCCTGGGCCCGCTCCCACTTCAGACCATCCTCCCTACATCGGGGCGACCGCGGGGCCTCGGGGGTCACGGGCATGTGTCATGGAGGACGTGGTCGGCCGTGCTGAGGGCCGGCAGTGGCCCCAGAGCTGTATTTGCTGAGCGAGCCTCTGCTCTCACAGGCGGGGAGGGGGCGACTCCCCTCCCCCAGGGCAGGAAGTGGTTCTTGCTCCGACACTCAGCGGCTCAGCACGGCCTGGGGAGCGGCAGGGCCTCCGCTCACGCCTGGACGGGCGGTGCCATCCTCACCGGCACACGGCGGGAGGCCGGGAGGCCGGGAGGCCGGAGTTCGGACGTGCTCTTGTCTGCCCCGCGCCCTCCGTGTGACGTGGGGACCGGGGTCTGTGCTGATCGCAGTCCCCCAGGCGCAGGGGAGACGAGAAAAGCGGGCGGTCACCCACGGGCTCGCTGGCCAGAGACCAGCTGGCGTTTCAGTGGCCGCCCCTCGCCGCCCTCCGAGCGGACACGCGCACCGTCTAACGGAGAACGTCCGTGCGGCTCAGGGCCTGTGCGGGGGCCGCTGGAGGGAGCTGAGTCTGTCCAGTGAATGAATGGATTGTTCTTCCTCCCCCAGGGGCCATCGGCCAGGCCCGGACCCCCACCCCGCACAGTTTGTGGGCTGCCTCTCGGCCATGCTGGGATGACCTCTGGGGAGGAGGACCCGGTGCCCATCCCTGTCCCTCCTTTGCTCCGTGGGGAACTCGCCCCCTCTCCACCCGGCACGGCGGCCCCCCAGCCCCTGGCCTCAGTCCTGGGCCTGGGCTGCTCGAGCCCCTGCAGTGAGTGAGCCCTCGGTCCTCCCCTGGGGAGCAGGAGGGGGGACACAGACTGGAAGCCAGCGCCTTGCTGTGTGACCGCGGCCACACCGCTGCCAGCCTGGCTGCCCCCCTCTGCACAGCCTCTGGCTCTGTCCCCTGTGAGGGCCTCTCCGGGCCTCTGCCCACCAGGGCTGCCTCGGTTGGCTGTGGGGCCCGCCGGTGGGGCCCGTGGGGGGCATGTGAGGCTGTCCCTCTCGGGTGGCTGCAGGAACGGCTGGCAGGGCCCCGCTGCCACCCCAGAACGGCTTCTCCGGGCAGCACGCCGGGCTCAGCCAGGCAGCCGGCTGCGAGGGGCCTGCCAGCCGGTCTTTGAAGGTGAGATGTGAGATCAGGAAGCGGCTGGCTCGTGAGTGAAGTTGTATCGAAATGAATCCTTCAAGGCCACCGGGATCTTGGTTTTCTTTTCTGCTGCTTCCTGCGGGAACGTGAGCGGTGACGGGTGCTTTCGGTGGAGAGCCAGGGCCCGGGGGTGGAGCGGGGGATGGAGCAGGCGCTGGTGGGAACGGGGGACCGGGTCTGTGTGCTGCCCTGGACCTTCATACGCCGGGGCCGGCCACGCAGCCTTCATCCGGAGGTCCAGCGGGCAGAGGCTGGACGGGCCGTCCACACAGGCAGCACACAGGGACCCCCGCCTCCCGGGCCTGAGCAGACAGCACTAGTCGATCAGACCCACTCCCAGCACACACACACAGCGTGTCCTCCATGAGGCTCTAATGGAGATCCGTTTGCTAACTGGTCTAGGTGCCAGCCGTCTGAGCCGGCTGCTGTCTGCAGACGGGGTTCCCGGATTGTGTAGGTCAGGGGCTCGGGCGCCGTGGAGACGGATCTGTCTTTCACGGGAGATGCGGGCAGGTCTCGTACATGCCATGTTCTTTGCCTCTGTGGCTCCCCACAGCCTGGTCCCCACGCTACCCTGGCAGGTCACCCTGCCTGCTCGGGGGCGTTGCGCCAAGTGAGGGCACATCCTGGCGACTCCGGTCCCTCCTCCATCAGGTGGAGATCCCGAGGGCACCTGCCCCCTCGGAGGGCGGGAAGGTCACGTGCGTGAGTGACCCGTGAACGTTCGCACCTGCCTGGCCAGGGTCGGCGCTGAGCAGGGTGAGCTGACCGTCCGCTCTCCGTGGCCACCTCCTCTGAGAAGCCCTCCCGGACTGTCCCTGCGGCACCTGGGCACCCACACCCCAGCACCCATCTCCCTGTGGGGATTGCTGGAGAGAGGCAGCTGTGTCCTCCGTCCAGCTCGGCCAGGGCGGCCTCCGCAGAGGCTGACGAGGCATGTGAGCTGCGAGGGAACCGGGCAGGGGGCCTGGCGAACGGGGTGTGACCAGCCAGGCCAGGGGTGAGGCGCCCCATCCCTCTGGCCCAGCAGCAGCCCTGGCCATGGAAGCAGAGAAACAGGAAGTGACACTGGCAGGCGGGGGCCAGGCCCCTCTCCCTCCAGGTGTGAGCGGACGGCGAGCCCCCGGGGGTGGCGGGGGCGGGTGAGTCACGCTGTGTCACGGAGGTTTTTTCTGGATGCGTCTTTCTGTTTCAACAGCGTGAGGCCCTCCTCCTCCAGCTCAAGAATCTGGAGCCCAGATGACTGTCCCGTGGGCCGCGGCTGTCTGCCCGGTAAAGCACCTGGGAGTTTTCTGGGCGCTGGCCCGGCGGGCAGCGGGCGGGGCCTCACCGCGACGGGACGGCTCCGTGCAGGCGTGTTCCCGCGCCTCTGAGCCCTGGCTGACTCTTCTCCCCTTTGAGCTGATGTTTAAAAAAGAAAAGAAAAACACACACACACATATAAAAGCCTCTGTGGCCAGCCACGATGTGCTGATAGCCTTTGAGCCGAGTGGCGCCCAGCCCCCTCGGCAGGTTTCGGGGATGCTGCGAAGCTGCCGTCACCAGGAGGGAGGGAGTCGGGGTGGGTGGGGGGTGGAGAGACGGATCAGCACGAGTCCTGCCTCGCGCTGGGTGCTCACGGCGCTGCCGGAAGCCGCCGTGGGGCGGAGGGGCTTGGGGGCCGGCGCGTCTCTGCTGGGAATGGTGGAGGTTTTTCCCGCGTTCTCACTTTCCATGACTCGCACGCAGTCCTGAGCCGGGACTTTCTGAGTGTGGGGCCGGGGCTGCGTGTTTGTGATTTTCAGGAGTTCTGGCGGGAGGCGGCCCTGAAACTCGCCCCACATTCGTGCCCCACGCGGCACTGCCCACTCCCCTCCCCCGTCACGTGGGCCCCTGCTGGAGAGACGCCCGGGGCGGCTGAGAGAACGTGGACTCGGAGTCCACGGGGCCTGGTCCCCCCGCCGGGGCAACCTGGTCGGGTCAGCTCCTCGGCCTCCCTGAGCCGGGTCCTCGTCCTGAGGCGTCTGTGGTGGAGGATTAGGGAACCGTGGGCAGCTGGTCCTGGACGGAGCGGGCGAGACGTGGTTGGTGCCATCGGCCGCCCCTCCCCCCACTCCCACACGCCAGGCAGGTTGACCTTGGAGCCGGCGAAGGTCAGCCTGAGGCACCCGCTTACATGGACCCGTTCACGGCCTCGGTCACGTCTCACACGTTTACTCTGGACCCCACGTTGCTGAGCTCCAGCCGCATCGAGCCCGGTCTGTCCGGGCCCGAGCCTCGGGGGACGAGCCGGCTGTGTGGACGGCTGGAGTCGGGCTTCCTCAGGAGGGAGCCCAGAGAGGGATGTGGCACGAGCCATGGGCAGGGCTGATGGACCCCGCCAGCTGGGGACACGCTGTCCCCTGGGAGAGCGCTGTGTCGGCCGGGCCTCGGCGGGTCCCTCGGGCTGCTGGCTGTCATGTAGGTGCAGTTTCGATTCCGTCCTGGGAGGAGCTGTCACCTCTGCTCACCTGCCTCCATCGGAGCCCTCCCTCCTGCGGCCTTCCCGCTGGTTCACATCCAGGTCCTTGAAATGTGGGGCTCTTCCCACTGCCGCCACGTTGATCCCCAAGAGGCCACCAGAGACCCGGGGGGCGGGCCCGAGGTCTCTGCTCCGGACAGAGTGACCTCCCTTGAGCGCCACCCGCCAGGGGTGGGCCAGAGCCAACAGGACCCTGTGGGCCAGGCTCCGTGCCCAGCAGTCGCCTCGGCCTCTCGGTCCAGCCAGGCCGGCTACTCTCCGGGCCCATGGGAGAGGCTCCCGCCCTTCCCCGCCCGCTCCCCCTGACGGCCAGGTTCAGGGTGAACCTGAGGGGACGGCAGGGGCTCCCCTGGTGGAGGTGGAGTCGTGACGCTGTTGCCAAGAGCACAGGCTCTGGGGTCTGTCTGACCCCGGGTTCCCTCCAGGTTCGAGCTTCACCTCTGTGGGCCTCAACTTTCCTGTCTGTGGGAGGGGCGTAATGGTACCAGCTACTTCACAGACCGGGCCCGGGGACTGGCCCAGAGAATGCACAGAAGCCACCAGCACACATAGCAACATCATTAATAGGCCCTGGCCGGTGTGGCTCAGTGGGTAGAGTATTGGCCTGCGGACTGAAGGGTCCCGGATTCCATTCCCGTCAAGGGCATTTGCCTGGGTTGTAGGGTCAATCCCCAGTGGGGACATGCTGGGGGCAGCCGATCCATGATTCTCTCTCCTCATGGATGTTTCTCCCTCTCCCTTCCACTCTGAAATCAATAGAAATATTTAAAAAAGAAACATCGTCAGCCCCTGGGGCTGGTGCTGAGTGCTCAGAATTGGTTAGCGGGGTCCGGAGGGGGGCAGGTTACAGTCTACGGCAGGCGAGGTCGCTGGTGGGCACCCCACTGACCGGGGTGATGGCAGTGGCGGGACCCGCCCTGGGGCGCGGAGCCCGGTGCTGGCCCCATGCTCACAGTGCGGTGTCGCCAGCCTGGTCCCCGTGGGCGCCGGGGGGTGAGTGCCGGGTGTGGGCTGGGCGGGGTGGGGAGGCCCCTGCGGCCTCTGCGATCTCCTGACTCGGCTCCGGTCGCAGGAGGCGGTGGGTTCCGGGTTGAGTGGTGAGAGTGGGAGGTGCGGGGGCCGGGTGCATGTTGAGATCCGGCTCAGGCGTGTTTTCCCAAGAGCCGCGCTGCTGTCGGTCGGGGTGCAGGTGGGACGGGGCGAGGAAGGCTCAGAGCAGGGAGCGTGCCCGGCCGGGCCCACGGGGCGTGCGGCCGAGGCGCTCTGCGGACCGTCCCGTCCCGGGGAAGCAGCAGATGGAGGCCGAGCGAGGAGCCTGAGACCCAGCCTCGGTCAGAGTTCCCGGAGCTTAGAAACCCCGCTGCCCAGGCTGTACCCCAAACCAGTTAAGTCAGGATTGCCGGGTGGCCGCAAATAGCAGGATTTTTTTCCGAAAATTATAGTATTGTGGAAAGGGAAAGATGAGAGAGAAACATCAATGGTGAGAGAGAACCATGCAGCAGCTGCCCCCTGCACGCCCCCTATTGGGGATGGAGCCCGCATCCCGGGCACATGCCCTGACCGGGAATCGAGCCGTGACCTCCTGGTTCCTAGGCCGATGCTCAGCCCCTGAGCCGTGCCGGCCGGCCGGGCCGGCCGGCTGGGTCCCCAGGCTCCGAGCTCAGGCTTCCTTCCGGTCCTGAAGATGTCTGCCTCGGCGGTCAAGTCGTCACAATGGAGAGTGGGTGGTGGTTCCCAGGGGCCGAGGGAAGGACGTGGGAGGCACGGCCCCACGGGGGGCTTCAGGCGGACGCGATGGCGGGTCCTGGAGACGGAGGGGGTGGGCCGCGCACGTGGCAAACCCACGCCACCCTGACGCGGGCCCAGGCGGGCAGTCTGGGTTGTATTTCGCCGCGACAGACCATTTTGAAAACAAACCAACGACAAAGGCCTCGGAGGGTGCTGTCCACGCCCCACCCGCCCGGCCATGGAAGGAGGGGGTGCCGTTTCCGTTAAGGTCGGGCCGCGGCCGCGGCGGGGTGCACGCCCGCTCCCAGCCTGCCCGCGGGCTCCTGGCGACACCTCAGCAACCGGCGTGCACGCGTGGGGCCGTGGCTGTGAGGCCCGAAAGAACGCCACGCACCCGTCCACGGCGCGTTCACTAACGGGGGGGGGGGGGACAGTGAGAGAGAGAGAGGCATTTCCTGTGGGCTGTAGCCTCGTGGTCATTGTTTATCGGAACGGCAATCCCGTGTGACGCTCACTGGCTGCGAATGGTAATTGTAATCATTATAACATAACTGGAGGGACATTTTTTCTCGGTCCTACGGCCACGGGAGCTGAGAATGGCTTTCACATTTTTAAATGGTTGGAGGAAGCGTAGCAAGAAGACTATCTTGTGGCTTAAAAACGGTGTAAAGCTCCGGTTCTGGCCTCCAGGACCCTGTGGTGGGCGCACACCGGCCCAGGGTCACGGCGGTCCGGGCGGGCAGGGCCGGCGTTCCCGGGAGACCGCGACCGGCGAGTTCTGGAACGTTGCCCGCCTGACCGTCCGCAGACCCAGACTCAGGAAGGCGGTGGTGGCCCCGGCCGTGCCCGCGCCCACTGGGCACCCACTCCGGGCCGGCCCTCCCGGGTGCCGATGCTGGGGTGCCACCATCACCCCGGTGCCTGGAACCTGCGTCTGGTTCAGCGAAGGGGCTGCCCCTTCAGAGTCTGTGGGGAGCAGATGAGGTGCATCCAGAGCAGTCTGTCCAGTTACCACCCTCCCCGGAGGCCAATCCGGCCCCCACGACGCCTCGGGAAGAGCCGGCGAGCAGACAGGCCCGGCGCGGAGCTAAGCTGCCGCCTGGAGCTTTCCATCTACAAAGTGGGGCACCAGCCCAGACTTCACCAGGGCTGTGAGCTCTTCTCCCAGGGAGAAGGACGTGTGTGTGTGTGTGTGTGTGTGTGTGTGCGCGCGCACAAACACAAGCACATGTGTGTAGCTGTGTGTGCACGTGGCAGTGTGTGCATGTGTGTGGCTGTGTGTGCATGTATGTGCATGTATGTGCATGTAGCAGGGTGTGTGGCGCTGTGGGTAGCAGTGTGCGCACATGTGTGTGCATGTGTGTGCTTGTGTGTGTGCGTGTATGTGTGTGTATGTGTGTGGCACTGTGTGTAGCTGTGTGTGTGTGTGGCAGTGCGTGCATGTGTGTGCGTGTGTGTGCATGTGTGTGCATGTAGCAGGGTGTGTGTGGCACTGTGTGTAGCAGTGTGTGCACATGTGTGTGCGTGCATGTGTGTGTGCGTGTGTGTGCGTGGGTGTGCACGTGGGTGTGCGCGCGTGTGTGTGCGTGTGTGTATGTGTGCGTGCGTGTGTGTGAGTGTGTGTGTGTGTGTGCACGTGCATGCATGCGTGTGTGTGCGTGTGTGGGTGTGTGCGTGTGTGTGCATGTGTGTGCATGTGTGTGCGTGTGTGTGCGTGCATGTGTGTATGTGTGTATGTGTGTGTGCGTGCGTGTGTGAGTGTGTGTGCGTGTGTGTGCGTGCGTGTGTGAGTGTGTGTGTGTGCGCGCGCGTGCGTGTGTGTGCATGCGTGCATGTGTGTGCGTGCGCGCGTGCGTGTGTGTGTGTGTGTGTAGCAGTCCTCATGGATGCCCCCTTTCCTGGCTGGGAACGGCCGTGTCTTCCAGTGAAAGAAAAGGGAAGCGCCCTGGCCAGCTTGGCTCAGTGGATAGAGTGTCGGCCTGCGGACTGAAGGGTCCCGGGTTCGAGTCCTGTCATGGGCACAGCCTCAGATGCAGGCTCCTCCTGGCCTGGGCCTGGCGGGGGCTCGTGCAGGAGGCGGCCCATCGATGTCCCTCTCATCGTTCTCTGTCTCTGCCTCTCCCCCTCCCTAAAGCCCACAGGAAGTGTCCTCGGGAGGGTTCACAAGGAAAGAAAAGGAAAGGGCGCGGGGCTGACCTGCCCCTGCTCCTGTCTCTGGTCTGAGGCTCGGGGCGGACGCTCGGCAGGTGCGGTGCCCGTGTGGGCGCTGCCCAAGGCCTGTGCCCCTCCACCCGCCCACCCAGGAAGCCTCCTGACGAGGTGGCCGAGATCCCGCCGGGGGCCGGGGGGCGGGGAGGAGAGGGTGGTGCTGCGATGGCGCCGATAACCCGCCGCACGGCTGCCAGGATGCGCCCTCCCCGTGGGCGTCTCCCCGGCCCGGGCGGCCGCAGAGCCAGGCCCGGACGCCGCCCCTGGGTCTGAGCCCGTTCTCTGCGGTCACTGCTGCCCCCGCTGCTGGGTCCCGTCGCAGGGAGGAGCTGGGGCCGCCGTGAGCGCCGGGCCGCTCGGTCCGGGGTGGGCACGCTGGCACGGAGCTGGCACGAGCAGCCGGGGGAGGGGCTGGCCTGGAGCGGGACCCAGGCGTGCCGACGGGCTGGGCGCGGAGCACTCCCAGGCCGTGCCCTGAGCCGCGGGCCGGGCAGGACCCCTGTCTCCGCTTTGGGAGGCGGCAGGACCCCCACCGCGGCCCGAGGCGGCTTTCCCGGCGCCTTCGCCTCTTCCTGCTGCGTTAAACCACCACAGACGGCGGCCGGCGTGGCCCGGGGCTGGGCGTCCACCTGGGAGCCGGGAGGTCACGGTGGGTTCCCGGTCGGGGCACAGGCCCGGGCTGGGGGCGCGATCCCCATGGGGGCGGGCAGGAGGCGGCCGGTCACGACTCTCATCCCTGATGCTCTGTCCCCTCCCTCCTCTGACATGGGCGAGGACATGTGTGTCCTTAAAGCCACACCGAGGGCTCCGAGGTCAGAGGTGTCACCCTCACACGGGCTCCAGGCTGAGTGAGGGGTCCGCCGGCCCCCACAGGCAGGGCTGGCTCCCCACAGCACGGGCTCACAACCAGCAGGTCCGATGGGGGGGTGTATGGGGCCCTCGGAAAACCTGGGCTCGCCCTGCTGGGCTCCATGGGCGTCGGCAGGGGCAGGGGAACGGGGAGGACCCAGCGGAGCCCCCTCAAGGCTTTACGTTGGGGCAGAGTGCGGGGTGACGACAGCCATTCAGCCTCCTGAGCCCTTTCTGGGATACGGATGTGCAGGTGGCGGAGGATTCTATTTATAGACGCGCAGGCAGAGCGGCCGCCTCGCAGCAGACAGACCCACCGAGGGTCGGACACAGCATCTCCCACCGAGGGTCGGACACAGCATCTCCCTCCCCGGCCCCCGGTCTCCCTCCCCGGCCCCCGGTCTCCCTCCCCGGCCCCCGGTCTCCCTCCCCGGCCCCCGGTCTCCCTCCCCGGCCGCGTCTCCCTCCCCCGAAGGGGAGAGCGGCCACGTCCAGGCCTCCCTGGGACCTGGCGCCTCCACGGCCTTCAGTGGGGAGACCTGCCCTCCTCCTCCTGCAGCCGCCGGGGTTTCCTCTCCACAGATGCTGCTGAGTGGCGGGTCAGAGAGCATGGAGCCAGCACGCCTGCAGGCGAGAGGCAGGGGAGCTCCCGCGCTCCTTCACCCCTTTGGGGGGTGACTGGGGGACCCCAAAGGGTGTGCGGCGTGTGAGGGACACGAGGCCAGAGCTGCAAAGGCCCCGGACCAGAGCCTGGAGCACCATCCACCCCCCTCCCCCCTTTCTCTTCCCCCCTCCCTCCCCAAGAATTTATTACTTGTGTTGCTTTTCTTTTTTTCTTTTTCTTTCCTGGCGTATTTGTTTGTTTGTTTGTTTATTAATTAATCCTCACCCAAGGATGTTTTTTCATTCATTCTTAGGGAGAGTGGAAGAGAGAGGGAGAGACAGAGAGAAACATCGATGTGAGAGAAACTCATCGATGGGTTGCCTCCTGCACAAGCCCCAACCAGGGCCCAGGCCAGGAAGGAGCCTGCCTTGGAGGTACGTGCCTTTGACCAGAATCGAACCCTGAACCCTTTGGTCTGCAGGGTGATGCCCTACCCACTGAGCTGAACTGGCCAGGGCCCAGTTTCATTGTTTTCCTTAGGGACGTTCTGCCAGAACGGGGCGAGAGGTGAGGACAGAGAGAGAAACGCGCCCCGGCGCTGCCATGAGGAGCTGTCACCCTGAGGGAGAGCGCTGACACGAAGGGTGACGGGGGGGGGGGGGGGGGGGGGCGGGGGCGCTGCAGGGGGCGGTTCCGGAGAAACGAGAGGCTGGGCTGCGCCACGTGGGCTCGTGGTGACCCCAATACACATGGCGGCCACGTGTGGAGGTATTGGTGTGCATGGGTTACTCACACACGTGCACACACATGCATGCATGCACACGCGCGCGCACACACACGCTGGGAAAGCTCCCAGAGGCAGCAGCTGCACACCTAAAACAACAGAACAAGCACAGCCCGCAGAACCGTGAGCGGCTGCAGGGACGGAGGAAGAGGCCGTTCTCCCACCAGGAAAGTTCCGGAAAGTGTGGCGCTCCTCCAGCCTCCGGGAGTGGGTGCGGGCGTGGGCGTGGGCGTGGGCGTGAGCGTGGGCTGTGGGGTGTGGGGCGTGGACTGCACGTGGAGACTTCCTTTAAGCGAGCACCACGAATGGCGTCAGGCGGGGAGTGACTGCCTCGGCCAGGACCAAGGCCGGCCTCCCGTTGAAGGAGGCGCCACGATGCTGGGAGGAGAACGGCCTTCCCCTCTGCGCTCCTCCCGGCCCCAGCCCGCCTGAGCGCCGGAGGACCCAGCGCGATGGGAGCTGGGCCACTAACGCCTGACCAGCTCTGACAGCACGGTCACCGGGAGCCACGGCCTAAGGAGCCGCACAGCCAGGGGGTCAGGAGGCTCAGGAGTCCATGTCACGTGTGCTCAGGGCAGGGGCCTGGAGCAGCACGTCCAGGGAAGCATGACAGCGCTGACTGGTGCATGGACTTCAGTCAATAACACTGTACCAATAACCAATTGTGGTCCATCTAGTCAATAATAATGTGCCAATAACCAATTGTGGTCCATCTAGTTAGTAATAATGTGCCAATAACCAATTGTGATACATTTACTCAATAATAATGTGCCAATAACCAATTGTGGTCCATCTAGTCAATAATAATGTACCCTTCCTTTTCTCCCTCTGTCTCTCTCTCTTACCCACCCACCCAGCCATACACACACAAATTCTTTTTCTGAACTACAGGGTGTCCCCAAAAATGGGTAATGTGAATAATTACAAAGGCCGTGTTTGTTAAAACACATTTCATTCTCAACACTGTGCTGCCGGCTGTTACCGTGCACACACTCAGGGGTCCAGGCCTGGGGCTGCTGTCTCACCAACGTCTGCCCAGACACGAGGGGCCTGGCTTACTTTCCTCTCTCCCTCCCTCTCCCTCTCCCTCTCTCTCTCTTTCTCTTTCTCTCTTTCTCTCTCTCCTCTCTCTCCCCCTCCCTCCCCCCCTCCCTTTGTCTCTCTCCTTTGTCTTCCTCTGTTGCTATTTCGGTCCTTCCTCGCTGGTGGTGCGGGCGAGCCTCTTTTCATGGCAGGATGCGGGGCCTTCGGGCTGGTAAACAGCTGAAGGATGTGGTGGGGTGAACTTTCCATGAGGCCACTGTGAACGGGTCTCCCCGCTCCTCCCCGCTCCTCCCGGCTCCTCCCGTGGGGGCCGCCATCCCACCTCCCCGCAGCCGGAGGGGCTGGGGCCGTGCGGAGGGGCCACCCGCCGCCCCGAGCCGTCCAGGGCCGCAGGCAGGGACGGAAGTGGAAGCCCCGGCAGGGGCCAGAGGGAGCCATGGGGGCCGAGTGGGGGCCGAGACGCCAGTGACACTAGCCTGGCGGCTGTGCCTCAGGGGGAGGTGTCCAGGGGGAAAGGCTGGGGGCCAGCAGGGGCGCCCTGCCCGAGTGTGGGACCATGCACCCCGCTCCTGGTCTGGCCATGCCTGCCCGAGCCCGTCTGTGCAGCCCCAGGACCGGCGGTGGTTCTGGGTCCTGGCCTCCGGCGGGCTCCTGACGCCGGACGCAGCCCGCAGGCCGGAGCGAAGCAGGCACGGGGCTGTCCCGGCGGCAGGTGGGTGGGCGGGCAGCCGGGACGGGCCTCGGCTGGGCCGAAGGCGTCCCGGCCTGTCCCTCTGAGGATCCGGAGGGCGGGCAGGCTGTGCACCTCGGGCAGCTCACTCCACCTCTCTGGGCCTGGTCTAAGGCTGGGTCCCCTTTGACCTCAGGAACCCCAGGTTTCTGATTGGCTCTTTGATAGGCCATTCCCGGGGCTTGGGCTGCCCTTTCCTCTCTTCGTCCATCGAAAACTCCTACTCATCCTTCGCAACCCCGCTCGGCGTCACCCCCAGGAGGACTCCTCCAGCTGGGCCGGGCTCCCCGGGCCCCTCAGTCCCCGCGCACCACCCCTCCCCGCGCCCGCACAGCGGTGAACTGGCCGCGGGGTCTCCGCTCTGGGGGGCCGCCCTGCCGTGTGGGTGTCGGGCATCGGGCTCAGCGGCACCTCCATTCCTCTCCCGGAGCCCCGAGGCTCAGTCTGCCCCCTGGTCCCCTGGAAGGGTGGCCCCATGGCAGGGGCCCTCCTGAGGGTGGTGCAGCACCTGCCAAAGCCGGCCCCCGGGGGTGTGGGGGCTGCTCACTGGGAGGCCCCCAATGCCTGTGCCTGCAGGGGACTCGGACCACCTGAGGGAAGCCTGCTCATTTGCAGACAAGCTGCCCAGTGAAGGCTCAGAGACGTGGGGGGACTTGCCTGAGACCACACACAGCAGGACAGGGCGGAGTCGGGACTTGAACCCAGGCCTCTGACAGAAGAGGCTTCCACAGAGGGCCCTGGCCTCGGCCCCGCCCGCCCAGCACTGGCCCTGCCCCCAGGAATCCCCCTCGGCCTGGGGAGGGGCCCACCCAGCAGCAACCACATCCTGTGACGGTTGCCCTGGGGGGAGCCAGCGCCTCCACCTCTGGGACAGGTGAGCAGACACAGGCCCTCAGCCCTGAGAGCAGGCCCCCGCACCCCTGCACCCCTGCACCCCTGCACCCTGCCTGGGCGGGCCCAGAGGGCACTGGGCCCAGCCTCACCCTCAAGGCCCAGGTGGCACATCGGCCACGGCAGCAGCTGAGATGCCAGCGCCTGAGCTGGGCCGGGGGCGGGGGGTGGGGGGGGGATTCCTCTGAGCCCTGTCCACACCCCTCCATGTCCACAGCCTCTCCCCCACCTTTCACCCCTCCCCCCACCTCACCCTCCCTCCGCCGCCCCCTCCCGAGCCCGGGATCAACTTCTTGGCCAGGCAGTTCTGAGCATGAAACCCCCTCGTGCTGCCCCTCAGCCACTGTGAGGCCCAGACAGGACCCACTCGGCCGCAGCCCCAGTCCCACTGAGGCTGAGCGGGGAGGCCAGGAGCCTGATGGCTGCTAAACACTGAGCCACCGCCGCCTGCGGGGCCAGGCCTGTGTGCTGTCCTCGCAGCCCCAGCGTCTGTCAGGGCACAGGCCACAGCACTCCCAGGTGCCTCGAGGAACAGGCCTGCGCCCACCAACACACCACACGCACATGCACGCACACACACATGCACACGCACAGCCTGGGTTCTATAGGAGGTCAAGGACTGGTCACTCCACACCTGGTTTCACTCCGCAGTTAGTTTAATCCCAGGCTTCCCTGGCCTCTCTGTGAGGGCTGCCCGGCCTCCGTGGAGGCTGCCCGGCCTCCGTGGAGGCTGTGGCCGTGTTCGGGGCTCTGGCTCTGGCGCTGCATGTTCGCGGGCTCGTGGCCCCGCCCGGCGCCTTGGCCCTCGGGGTGGTGCCGGGACGCGGTAAGCTGTGGGAGGCTCAGATCCGGGTCCGGGGCGGCACAGCGGCGGCTCAGGCCTCCTGGCAGCCCCGATGGGCCCTCTGCCCGCCTCGTACCTCTGGCTCTGGGCTGCCCGGGGCTCGGGCATGGAGGTCGGGTCCCGGGAGTCACCGTTCAGCCCTCAGGGCGGCCGCTGAGAGGGGCGGGCGTCCAGTCCACCTCGGGGGCCGTGCCCTGTGGGGAGGGCGGGGAGGGCGGGCAGAGGGCGGGCAGCGCGTTCTGTGTGTGGATGAGACGGGGTGGCGCTCCCTCTCCTCTCCGGGGCTCCGCGCCAGGCGGTCTGGCCAGAGGTCGGGGGACAGGGCCAGGCAGAGCCAGCGCCTCGCTGCCCCGCTAGGCGGCCCCGATGTCATCGTAGTCCTCATTGTCGGTGGATGCAGGCCGCGGGCTGGCGGACCCTGCGTGGCCGGAGGCTCAGGTCAGCGGGAGGCCCTGGCGGTGCCCCAGCGGCCCCCGGGACAGAGCTGAGTGCCCCCCCCCGGGTCCTGTGGGGGAGGGGTGGCAGGAATCCCACCTCATCCTTGCTCTCTGCCTCCTCCCTCGCTCGGATGCCCACCCGGAGGGCAGAGCCGGACCAGGATCCAGGGCTGTCCTGCCTCCACGGCCCCAGACCCCCATGACCATAGAGGCTGGGAGGCCCTTGGCCACCCCACTCCCCCATTCACCCCACTGCTTCTGCTGGAAGCCCCCTTCCCCTCCAAGTCCCATCCGCTCCATTTCCCTCTCGCTCTCTCTCTCATAATCCTTTTACCTCTTTTGTCTCCTTATGTGCCCCACTCATCCACCCAGTCCTCTCCGTTACCCTCCCCGGACCCCTCCCCTGCCCCGGCACCTGGACACAGCTCCTCCGGAGGGGGCGGGGGCAGCGGCGGCGGCTGGAAGTTCTGGTACCACTCCCCAGAGGAGGTGCTGGAGCCGTCATCAGCCGAGGGCCCTGCGGAGACCCAGAGCCCGTCACCCCCTGGAGGCAGCCAGCCCGCGCCCCGCGCCCCGCGCCCCGCGCCTGCGCCCCGCGCCCGTGCCCCGCGCACCGCCGGGGCTGGGAGCCCCCGGGACTCTGCTGAGCCAGCCAGTTCGACGAAGGAGGCAGTGAAGGCCCAGGGAGGGGAGGGCCCTGGCCCGAGGTCGCACAGCGAGTGTCTGCACCGCCCAGTCAGGGCTCCCGGCTCGCTGCCTCCCCGCCAGGCTGGCCGCAGGCCGGAGGGCTGGTCACCTGAGAAGGTCCCCGGGCCCAGCTCACCTGAGAAGGTCCCCTGGGAGCCAGCCAGCTCCAGGCGAGGGGGCTGCTCGGGGAGGGGGCCCCACGGGGGCGGCCGGCTGCTGGGGCTGTTGCAGTAGCCCTCCCCGGACGACGTGCTGGACCCGCTGCTGCTCCGGGGGCACCGCTGGGGGCCCAGGCTGGGGGGGTCTGCAATGAGGGTCCGGGTCGGCAGGGGGCCTGGGAGGCACAGCCTCTTCCCGGCCCCGGCCAGGCGGGGAGGGCGGCGAGCAAAGGCGGACGCTCTGGGTCAGACCTGGCCAGGACTGCCACCACGGGGAGCGGCTCACACCAGGAAAGGCCCCTGTCCACAGCCCTGTCCTGAGCCCTGTCCACAGGGGGGCTGAGAGGGGCTGCTGGGGCTGCATCACCCTCCCGCCTCCCCAACCCACCTTCCTCCACGGGGGGCATCCGGAACCGGCTCTGCTGGGCCTCCTCCTCCGTGACCCGGTACCGCTGGGAATCTGCAAGCAGAGGGTGGTGAGGAGGGACTGGGGCTCCAGCTTCTGTCCCCAGAGGCCGGAGGAGGCCTGAGGCCGGAGGAGGCCTGAGGCCGGACCAGCAGGCAGACTGCCCCAGGGCATGCAGGGATGGTCCGGGCTCTGGTCCTGGTCCAGGAAACCAGGCGGGGACTGGCTGCTTCTGGCCAGAAGCCCTCGTGCCCTCCTAGTACCCCTTGTCCCAGGTGCCCCTCCCGACACTTCAGAGAACCTTGAGGTGGGGCCTTCCCCGCGGGTGGGCAGATCTGGGCAGGAGCACCAGCCAGGCCCTGGAGGAAGCTGGCACCTCCCGCCAGAACCAGGAGAGGCAGGCCCACCGGAGCGCGGGGACAGACGCAGGGTCTGAATCTGCAGTCGGCTCTTCCGAGCCTGGCACCCTGACTCCCCGCCTCCCAGCTCAGAGGCCTGGCCTCAGGCTCTCGGCTCCCAACCAATGAAGGATTGGGGCCATTTGCACCCCAGAGGCCCTGGTGTCCCCAAATCCACTTTCCCTCTTGTCGGGGGAGACCCTCTGCCTTTATAGGGACACACGGCGGCTGGGACAGGCTCCGTCTCTCCCTCTCCTGCAGCTGGCGAACCCCGAGGGGGAGCCACGCAGGCATCTCCGGCCTTCAGGGAGGGCACGCCCCACCTTCCGACCCCCCTTCCCACTGGCGGGACGTGGGCGTGGGGTGAGCCATTCGGGACCACGTGGACGAGGGCAGCACCTTAGGGGCTGCAGAGCAGGGAGAGGGAAGGGGCCTGGGCCTCTGTCACACACGGCCGGCTGTCACCCTGGCGTGTCCAGCAGGTGCCGGGCGGGGCTCAGGAATTTGCCACAAGCTCCCAGGGCTTCCACAGAGGGTGCGGGGTTCTCTGCTTCGCCTGGGCCCTGCTCCCTGGGAGGCAGGGCGGAGAGGCGGAGGAGGCGGAGAGCAGGTGGAACAGGGCTCAAGGTGGATGTTGGGGGGGGGGGTGGCTGCTGGAGGGACGGGGCACAGAAAGAGCATGTGAGCGTGCAGGAAGGACAGGCCCTAAGGCCCTGCGTGGCCAGAGGGGAGCCTGGGCGGACAGAGGGGGAGGCCGTGCCTGGGGGGGAGGGGGACGAGGCCTCCAGGGCCACAGAGCACTTTGAACCCTTCCGTGCGGGGCCTCCGACGGCAGAGCCCGTGGGCAACAAGGGGGCTCTGCCCTGGCTGTGCCGGGTCACCCGGTGGGTCCTGCCGGAGGCCCCGGCGGCCGGGCCTCTCCCCGGGGCGCCGGCCCGGCACTCACTGTAGAAGGTGGTCAGGGCCACGGGGGGCTGGGCGCTGAAGTCATAGTGCTCATAGTCTGAGTCGGAGCCGGAGTCCGAGTCCGCGGGGGGCGGGGCCGGGGCCTGGATGGGCAGCTTGGGAGCTGGGGAGAGAACAGAGCGGGGCCGTGGCCAGGGGGTGGGCGGGGGCGGGGAGAGGCGGCCGACGGTGTAGATGCGGGGACAGAGAGGCAGGGAGAGCCGCAGGCAGCCAGGGCTTTTCCGGCGTCCCACCATCACACACACGGGACTGAGTGACACTCGGCGACCAGCACTCACAGCAGCACCGCCTGCCCACCCGGCGCTGCCCTAGGCTTACACAGACGGCCGCACTGGACCCTCACAACAGCTGCAGGAGGCAGCGCCCATCGCTGGCCCCCTGGCCAGCTGAGGAAACTGAGGCACGAAGGCCCTCGCCTTGCCCCTAGAGCCATGGTCGGCAAATCAAGGCTCGAGAGCCACATGCGGCTCTTTGGCCCCTGGAGTGTCCTAACGCCACTTCTTCAGAACAGACCCGCCCACGCCGAAAACCGGCTTCTGCGCATGGGCCACGGAGTTTCCGTCGCACTGTCCGTGCGCGCCCGCACGTGGCATTTTGTGGAAGAGCCACACTCCAGGGGCCAAAGAGCCGCGTGTGGCTCCTGAGTCGCGGTTTGCCAACCACTGGGCTAGACCATCATGCTCAGGGAGTGGCCGCTCAGGATCTGTACCATGTTCTTTCCTCAGACACACGTGCTGCAAAGCGTGTTAACACCTGGCTGGGCGCTGCCTGCCTCTCAGAGTCCATAGTCACAGCACAGCTCTGAGATCAGAGCGCCGAGAGGCAGGACCCACACGTCACAGGGCATGGCGAGCGGGCCCAGTGCTTCCCTTCGGGAACACGGGAATGAGGCCATGTCCCAGGAGGATGGTGACAGACCCCGCAGGGAGGCTGAATGGACAAGCCCCCGAGAGAGGAAATGCAGCCCTGGCCGGTGTGGCTCAGTGGATAGAGCATCGGCCTGTGGATTCAAGGGTCCCGGGTTTGATTCCGGCCAGGGTTTCGGGCTCCATCCCCAATGGGGGACGTGCAGGAGGCAGCCAATCCATGACTCTCTTTCATCATGGATGTTTCTATCTCCCTCTCCCTTCTGCTCTGAAATCAATAAAAGTATAAAAAGTTTTAAGAAGAGGAAGTGACATCACAGCCGGCTAGCCAATCAGCAGAGCGGAGGTTTCCCAGGAGAGCCAGGTCCTGTGTTGGTCCCGAGCTCAGAAGCCTGGGGGCCTAGCATGACGGTGCCACCAGCACCCCGGCCCAGGCCCGGCGAGGCTGGCACAGCCTCCTCCTGGGGGGCCCTGCCCGGCACCCTTCCTGCCGCCCCAGCCCCCCACCCAGGGGCGTTGCATCCTACCTTCTTCTTTGGGGACCTCCTGGTAGCTATTGGCCCCTGCCGGGGCGGCGGGCCGGTGTTGGGGCGTCATGGCAGCAGGGAGGGCTGTGGGAGGGGCGGAGACCCTGAAAGTCACTGCTGTTCCCTTCCAGTCTGTCTGGCTCTGTCCGTCCCCCTCCTGCATCCCCTCCCCCAGGCCTCCTCCCCCAGACAAGGCACACACACGGTCTGGTCCTCCCGTGGGGCCACATCGGTCCCTTCCACGGGCATGCTGGGAAAATCCTCCCCATCCAGGGGTTCTCCCAAGTCCAGGGCTGAATCCCTGCTACTCCTGCTAGGGTCCCCCAAGCTCCCCGCCCCGCCCCCAGCGGCCTGCACCCGGGCTCGGGCCTCCCTGCGGCTCCCGGGCGCCGCACCCACCGTATTTCCCTTTCACCCGCAGGAGGAGCACGCAGATGCCGACGAGCGCGCCCAGCAGGAGGGCCCCCAGGACGGCGCAGGGCACGAGCAGCGCCAGCTCCCGGGGCGTCCAGTCCTCTGCAGGCACCGGCCCCGCCGGCTCTGGAAGCGAGAGCCCGTCAGGGAGAGAGGGGGGACGTCGGCTTCCCCCTGCCCCGCTCCTCGCCTCCCCTTCCCTTTCAAAGCCGTGTCCTCCCCGGCCGGCCGGCCATCAGGGGCCGGTGAAGAGCGAGCTCCGCACACGCATCCCGATGAGTCGCCGACTGGGTGGCACTTCCTCCTGACCCCGACCCCCACCCCGAGCTCTCTGCCCACCGCGTGGCCGGCTCCCATGCAGAAACACATCCATCCATCCATTCACACACTCGTACACACACACACACACACACACACACACACACACACATGCACCTATGTCCCCGAGCCTCTGAGACACTCACCTTCGGTGGACGGCGGTGCGCTGGTGGGAAGGTCAGACGTGGACCCATTGAGCAGCTTCTGGGAACCTGTCGGGAAGCACCATGCAGTCACTGGGCACATGTTCCTGAGCTCCTACTGTGTGCCACGACCCACAAGTGACCCGGAACAGGGCACATACACACGCACGCACACGCACACACACGCTAAGGAGAACATCACGGGCTCCATGCTGGGCGCGCCCCGTGGTTAGAACGGGGGCTGATAACAGAACGCGCCTCCCCACTGTGCAGACCACCAGCCCTTTCCCATTCGGGCGGGTTTGCTCCGGGGGCGGGGCCTCTGGGGCAGGGGGACGCTGGCACACGTCATTCTCATAAGCTCTTGGCAGGTAAGTGGGGCGGGACCCCGAAGTCCCGGGGTGCTCCGGGATTCCCCGCCGCCGGGCCTGGCTAGCATCTGATCCACCTGGCAGAGACTGGAGCCGCAGACACGGCCAGACCACGTCTCTTCCCGTCTAATGCTCTTAACACCCCTGAAACGGGGGGTGGCACCATCACCACAGCCGACGGCACGTCAGGGGCGTGTGGGCAGCGCTGCGTCCGTCGAGGCGCCTACGACATCGCCGGCACAGCCTCTCGGCGCCGCCCGGGTGCTGAAGGTCAGTGGGACCCACGTCCTGCGTGGGTGCGAGGCTTTGCGCCAAAATAAGACGAACCCAGGGCGTGGAGAGGCCGCCCAGGGTCAGGGCTCCGGCCGGTCAGTGCGGTGCCCACGGCCCGTGTGTCCGGTGGTAAGTCGCTGTCACCTCCTGAGCCACCCCCAGCCCACGGGAACCCGGCCACACGGAGAGGGCGTGCTGAGGCCCGGCTCACACCCTGAGGCTGCGTGGGGGGGGGGGGGCCGCCCTGGCCGCCTAGAGCGACTGTGGCCTGAGGGGCGGGTCCTTCTACTGCCCGGACCTGTCCTTCCCCACCCGTCCCCGCTGCAGGCTCGGCCGAAGGTCTCAGGCTGCGGACTCAGGTGGAATTCCCAGTCCGCACCTGTGTGTGTGTGCGTGTGTGTGCGTGTATTGAGTGTGTGTGTGTATTGTGTGTGTGTGCGCGTGCATGTGTGTGCGTGTGTGTGTATTGAGTGTGTGTGTATTGAATGTGTGTGTATTGAGTGTGTGTGTGTGTGTTGAGTGTGAGTGTGTGTGTATTGAATGTGTGTGTGTATTGAGTGTGTGTGTGTTGAGTGTGTGTGTTGTGTGTGTGTATGTTGAGTGTGTGTGTGTATTGAGTGAGCGTGTGTGTTGTGTGTGTGAGTGTGTGTGTGTGTATTGTGTGTGTGTGTATTGTGTGTGTGTGCATGTGTGTGTATTGGGGAGGGGGGTACCTGAGCACACGACCCTGGCTGCCTTGGACTGGCTGCACAGGTTGGAGTTGTTGAACCGCCACCGACAGTCGGAGAGCGCGGCCTCGTTCCCCTGGCAGGAGTAGTACATCCGGCCGGGCAGGGCGTGGGGCGGCCCCCGGGGTATGTGGGCCACGGTGCCGCAGCCCAGGGCCCGGCAGAGCACCCGGGCCTCCGACCGGTACCACTCGCTGTCGCACACCGTGCTCCAGACCCCTTGGTAGTGCACCTCCACCTGCCCCTCGCAGCCGTCCACGCCCCCGGTCAGGCGCAGGGTCTGGTGCTCTGTGGGGGGGGCAGAGGGGGGAGTCAGGTCAGGATCCTTGGGGCCCAAAGCCCCACCAGCCCAGACCCACAACCGAAACCGCCGCAGGGGCCGGCCCGTCCCCGGCTCGCCCTCCAGCCCTGCAGCCCCACTCCTCGGCCCTCTGCTCTGGCTCCTAGGTCTTTGCTGCTCTAAGTCTGGTCCATGGACCGAGCATCAGTGCTGCCTGCATTGCGATGGGCCCCAGTTCGCCCTCCTTCCATCTTCCCGGTAAATGTTAACCCAGCGGTGGCTCTAGCCTGGCTTTCCCATCAGCACTCGCGTCTGCATGTTAACGCTTTTTCAGTACAATTTACCGATCAGCAGCTTCCGTTCCTGAAGGAACCCACGGAGCCATTGGACCTCAAGGCCTCAGAGGACCAGATGGCCAACTCGAGGATGCTGACCCTGAACATCCATGCTGGGACCAGCAAGGACCCTGCCTGCCTGTCCGCAGCCCCGCCCCCCCTGCTCTCCTGCCTGGGCTTCCCCTCTCCCTCCTGACAAACCCTCTGCCACACTAAGATGCCAGGATGGGCTCTGGGACAAGAGTCCCCCATCTCCTCAGGTGGCCGGCACTTGAATAAACCCATTTCCTTCTCACCCAAACCCGTCTCACGAGTTTGGCTTTTGTGGAAACGGGCATCTGGACCTGGGTTTGGTTACAGAGTCTGGTTAAAAATGCAGAATCTCGCCCTAACCGGTTTGGCTCAGTGGATAGAGCCTCGGCCTGTGAACAGGTTCGATTCTGGTCAAGGGCATGTACCTTGGTTGCGGGCACATCCCCAGTTAGGGGGTGTGCAAGAGGCAGCTGATGGATGTTTCTAACTCTCTATCCCTTTCCCTCCCTCTCTGTAAAAAATCAATAAATTATTTATTTACTTTTTAAATGCAGAATCTCAAGTCGTGTCCCAGAATCACGGAGTCAGAATCTGCATTTAACAAGACCCTCCATCCCCCCCCCCACCCCCACCCCGGTTCCTGTGCCCGTTACCGAGAAGCGTTGGCAGCTTCCTCGGGCCTCCCTGCCTCCGTTCTCCCGTGCTGCTCCGAACAGGTGGCTACCTCCCACCCAGGAAGAGCCTCGCCCTGACTTTGTGGGTGCATCCCTCTGGCTCCGGGCTGCCCGCTGCCCCCAAGCTGCCTCCGCTCTCTCTCTGGGGGCTTGGACCACCATTGCCTGGGGTGGTCTGGTCTGGTCTCATCTTCCCTCCCGGACAGTGACGCGAGAGGACAGGGAGAACCTCTCCCGGGGCACTCTGGGCCTGGCGCCCAGTAGGCCCACAGTAGGGTTGGTGGAGGACCGAGGACCGGGGCCCGGGGCGGCACGCACTCACCTGAGCACACCACGCCGGCGTCCTCCTTGTGCCCGCAGTAGCCCTCTCCGGGCCGCCCCGGGCAGTCCCACAGGTAGGCCTCGGTGCCTGAGCAGTTCACCTGGTCCCGGTGGATGGGCCCCCGGCCGGCGGCGAAGTGCAGGCCCGGAACGGCCCGGACGGCCCAGCCACAGCTCAGCTGCCCGCACACCACGTGGGCGTCCTCCAGGCCCCACGTGTCGTCGCACAGGGACCCCCACTGCCCGCGCTCCAGCATCTCCACGCGGCCCGCGCACCGGCTGCCGCCGTCCGCCAGCCGCAGGTCGCGGGGCTCTGGGGGGTGAGGGGAGAAGGGGTTACGGGGAGGGCAGGGGAGGGGGCGAGGAAGGGAGGGGTGGCCGGGTGGTAGGGACGGGGCCAGGTGGCTGTGGGCAGGGCTGTGGAGCGGTGGGGAGGGGCTGGGAACCTGGCGTATTTATGTATTTGGGGGGTCAGGGGTGGGGATAAAGGAGACAGAGGTCAGAGAGGGATGAGGGTGGGACCAGCACGTAGAGTCTGCAGACCCCATGAGGACTGGGGGCTTCCGGGGTCGACTGAGGACCAAGCTGGCCAGGTGGAGTTGGGGTGGGTGGGGAGCAGGAATGGGGCGATAGGCTCAGAGCTGGAAGTGAGACCAGGCTGTGTCCTGGGTGTGGGCACCAGCTGTGTTTCCATGGTGGTGGGTGGGGGACATGGGGAGGGCAGCTTGGGACCAGTGCCCGGGGCTGCAGTGGGGGGCTGGGAGGTGGGGCCGGCCTGGCTCAGGGGCGGGGAGGGCGGGGCGGGGCGGGCGCGGTACCTGCACAGGTGACCTGGGCGGGCGGCCCGTCCTGGGGGCACAGGTGCTGCTCCACCCGGCAGAGCCGCCACTCGCTGCTGCTGCACTGGACCGCGGGCGCCAGGACCCATGTGGCGTTCGGGGTCCCGCTGGCGTCCGGGGTCCCGCTGGCGTTCCCCGGGGCGCGGCCCAGGGGCAGCAGGGTGGGCTGGGCCGGCCCCCGCCCTGCCCCGCCGCAGCCCAGCGCGCGGCACGCGGCCTCGGAGGCGCTGCGGTCCCAGTGCAGCCCGCACGGGGCCTCCCAGGACGCCCCTGCCCACACCTGCACGGCCCCGCTGCAGCGGCTGCTCCCGTCCACCAGGCGGACCTCCAGCCGTGGCCCTGCAAGCACAGGCCCCACTGAGCCGCGCTGGAGGCCCACCCTCCCTCCTCCTGACGGACAGCACCCACCGGCTCCGGCCTCGGCCTGGACCTGCTCCTCCTCAGGTCAGGAGGGCGTCGGAGGGGGACTCTGGGGGGAAGGAGCAGTGGGCCTGGGGCCCCGGGGTCCAGTCCCTCTAGCCCTGCCTCACGGGCACTTGTGTAAGGGGGCAGGGCCTGGGCTCAGGCGCCCCTGGTATTGCGGGGCCAAGGGTCACCCCAGGCCGCTCTCTGTCCTGAGGGTAGACCGCAGGGGAGGCCCCTGTGACCTGGAAACCTCAGGGCAGAAGAGGGGGAGGGGGAGTGATGGGGTGACGGCTGTGAGGTGGTTTCCTTCCCCAGAGCCCTCCTTGGGGAGCCTCCCCAGCATGGCACTCCAGGGTTGGCGCTCAGCTTGGCACAGAGTCAGTCCCTTACAAATGTCTGTGGAGCTCACCTAGGGCCCACCTGGTGGAACCCCTCTTTCCCTCCCTCCCCCACCTATCTACCCCCTTTGTATCCCCTTCCCCTCCCCCCACCCCTGTACCCCCTTCCCCTCCCTTCCCCCCATCAAGGCTTTTTAGCTTCTTCTCAGTGGTCCCCTAAGATGCACACCCCGCACCCTGGCCACCTGCCTGTGACGCCCCAGGGCCTCTCGGATGGGGGTTCAGACCCTGAGGGCCTGAGAGGTCTGCACACACGGGGCGTGGGAGGGGGTGTGGTCTGGAGTTAGGGAGCCCCCCTGGCAGGTCCACGTCCCCTCCCGGCCCCCAGACACGCCTGCTGGGCCTCGGGACATGACCAGGCCCAGGAGGCCGTGTCCTCACCTGGCTCCGGGGGCTGGCTCTCGGCTCGGCTGCGGCTGGGCGGGCCGGAGGGGGCTGGCGACGGGTGACCTGAAACCAACCAGCAGCAGCCGCGGTGGGTGAGTGAGCCGGGCACGAGGGCACAGAGGCCGGCGTGCGAGGGGCAGGGGCAAGCGCTGGAGCCGCTGTGGCTGATGGGGCCTCGGAGAGACAGGGCCTGGGCCTGGGTGCCTTCGCCTGCCTCCCCGCCACCCGGGAGGGCAAGTCTCACACTTTGGAGGCGCCGCAGAGCCAAGAGGAAGGGCCAGGGTGGGGCCAGGCCACGCGCCTGCCCCGGGACCCTCCCCAGCCGGTCCTCTCCCTGCCAGAAGCTGTTGAGGCTAAACGGGGACAGGCCCTGTGAAACAGCGGCGGACGAGGAACCTCGTGTGTGTGGGTAGAGCGTCGGCCTGCAAACAGTCCGGGTTCGATTCAGCCAAGGGCACGGAACTCGGTTACAGGCTCCTCCCTGGCCTAGGCCCCTGGGGGCGCGTGCAGGAGGCAGGATGTGCTTCTCTCACCGACGTTTTTCTCTGTCCCTCCCTCTCTCTCCCTAAAAATCAATGGGTCGTATCCTCAGGTGAGGATTTTTTTTTTTTTTTTTTAAAGAAGCAGCTTGAAAACGCGCTATTCTTAGGAAGGACGTTGGGCTGGAAATGTGTCTGGGGGTCCGTAGCAGCCCCGTGCCCTGGGCTGAGCCGTGGGCGCCACGCTGCTTCCAGGTGGCCCATGAGCGTTCGCCGAGCCGGCACTGGGGGGGGGGCGGGGGGAGCAGGAATGGGGGAATGAGGGGTGAGTGTCATCGGGAGGGTCTGGGAGTCGGGGGCCCACAGCCTGCCCGGCGCCGGGTCATCTGCCCACGGCTGCGCCCGGGAAATTCCTCTCTCAGGGCTGAGAACGGAGACGCGGGAAGGAGCGTGCCCGCAGCCGCCTCTGCCGTGTGGCCGGCCGAGCTGAGCAGGAGACTGCGGTTTGCGCCGGCGCCGGGCGGGGACGGGCCGCGACGGGGGTGCGTGGACACCGTCTGTGAAACACGCAGCTTACGGGCCCCGGCGGCTGCCCCCACGCCAAGGCGCCGCCTGCTCTGCTGCCCAGGCCTGAGTGGAAGAGAAGCCACTGGCCACTGACCACTCAGCTGGCTCTGGAGCCACGCGGGGTCAGAGGCGCACACCCCCCACACGCAATCGCAAGTCTGCCTAGAACTTTGGACTCCCCCCAACTTAACCACCGATAGCCTCCCTCCTGCTCACGGCCACACGCCCAGCCCGTGCACACGTGTGCCGTGGGCTGTGTGTCCCCTCCCGGCCCTCACAGGAGAACGGTCACTGGCATCCAGTAAATGTGAGGGAGATGAGACAAATGCATGGGGTTTGCTTTTTAAAATCCACGCAGGAGTGGGCCCACGCAGCACAAACCCCGACGGCTCCAGGGCCTCCGGCGCCTTCCTCCCACCCGAGGCACACACGTCCGTCCTCGGCAGCCAGGGGCCACGCCTGCCCCCGCCCCGTCCTTCCAGGAGCCTCCGCAGTGCTGCCTCCACCCCCAACCCGCTGCTCCCTTCCCTGGCTCTGACCGAGCCCTGCGGTCCAGGAGACGAGAGGTGGACGGCAGTTGCCATGGAAACAGGAGTTCCTCCCAGAGCACAGGCTCCGTGGTTCCCACCCCGAATTAGCCCTTCTTTCCGGCTGCCAGGCTCAGAGGGCCCGGCCAGGCTCAGAGGGCCTGAGCCGCTCAATGCAAACCCACGGGTGCGTGCGCCTACGCCCTGGGCAGGGGGCGCCGCTCCGCGCCCGTTCACCGGGGCCTCTGTCTGTGCCGCGAGCCGCCTCCTGCCCACCCCCACCAGAGGAGAGGCGTGTGCGTGAGGCCGGGCGGCTTCTCGGCGGTTCTCACCGTCTTCACAGCAGGATGACTCACGTGCACGTCACGTCTCACTTTCGGCGGGAGCGGGTGGGAGTAGCCCCGAGGGGTGGGGGCGCCGAGACCAGCTCTCACTATGACCCTGGGCAAGTCCCTGCCGTTTCGGGGCCTCAGTTTCTCCCGGGTGCGTGGGTGAGGGGATCAGTGGGGTCTGACTGCAGGGGGCGGGGCCTCTGACAGTAGGCTGCCGGCCAGACAGCACACACACACGCACACACACACACACACACACACACACCCGGACTCCTCTCTCGGCATCGGCGTCCCGTTATGGCCCAGGCTACCCCGAGCTGGATCTCAGAGTCAGCACGTTACTCCTTTCCCTATTCTTCAGTCCCCGAGCTCAGGGGCCTTGGCGGTGCCACTCGGCCTTTGACCCCTGACCCTGTTAACAAAGGCGCTGGCTCGGGCGTGGTGGGCGGCTGGTTGGTGACACGGCCCTCAGGGTCTTACTTGTCTCCTAGAATCTATTCTAGTAGCTGGAGTCACGCCGACCTGAGGGCTGGGGTGGTGATGGAAGGTTTCCAGGTTTAAATAAACGTATGTTAAAATGAAGATTTGTTTAAAAAAAAAAAATATATATATATATATATATATGCTAAATAATAGGGTACACGTGAAAGCAAATCAGATCATATTCTTCTACACATCAAGGAGTCCCCATTCCCCCTGCCTCAGGGCCAAGCCCTGACGTGACCTGTGGCCCCTGACTCCTGCCAACCTCTCTGCCCCCACCCCTCCCTCTGTAATTTCCCCCAGGGGGCCAGCCTCAGCCCTGCCCCAGGGCCTTTGCACCTGCTGTTCCCGAGGCCCTGAATGGCCTGTTCCTCCCTGCTGATCTCACCCACCTGACCTCACACGCCCTCTGAGGCCTCACTGTGCCCCCTCCCGCCCCGACCCCCCAGGCATGCCCCGTCCTCCTTGCTTGGCTGTTTTCCTTGTTGCCCATGTTCCTCCGAAATGCTAGGACTTCCCAGAGGTGCCTGCCTGGTGCCCATCGGGATACGCTCACTGTGCTTACATGTTCCCTGGGAGCCTGTCCACACGTTACACGCTCATGTAAAGGAAAGCAGAGTAACCGTGCCGAGCGGCCAGGACCTCGGCCAGGCCGTCCCAGCCGGACGACCAGCGACGGGACCCGCGTGTTAGAAACCACAGGAGCCAGGCCACTTCCCCGGAGCCGGTGCTGCTTCCCGGAGGCCCGCCTGGCGGTCCCCTCCTCAAACCTCTGCAACCTCAGCGCTGAGCGGAGGCCTCGGCCCAGCCGGCCCGGCGTCTCCCGGACGGCGTTTGTGCAGCTCTCAGGAGGGCGGATGTGGGGGCCGCGGGGGGTGGGGGGCTGAAAGCTCGCGTCAGAACCGGGACGGCTGAGTTAGCTTCTCTGCACCCCGGAACCCCTTCCCTCTACGAGGGCCCCCGCCTTCGCCTCCCCCACGGGACCCGGTTTCTCTCTGAATTCGTGTTTCCTGAGTGGCTCTTCTTTGGGATCTCAGATAAATGCCCGAGGCCCTCGCTCTGGCCATTTAGTTATTCGTCTATAGTTTTATTGATTTCAGAGAGGAAGGGAGAGAGAGAGAGAAGCATCCATGATGAGAGAGAATTGCTGATCGGCTGCCTCCTGCGCGCCCCTCACTAGGGGTCGAGCCCACAACCCGGGCCTGTGCCCTGACCGGGAATCAAACCGTGACCTCCTGGCTCACAGGTCGATGCTCAGCCACAGAGCCCGCCGGCCGGGCTGGCCTTTTCTTTTTAAGGAAGCTTCCCAGCTGGTCCCAGTGCCTCTGCATCTGCTGACCGGGGGACACAGCGGCCCGTGGCTGAGCATCGACCTTGAACCAGGAGGTCACGGTTCCATTCCCGGTCAGGGCGCAGGCCAGGCTGTGGGCTCCATCCCTAGTGGAGGGCGTGCAGGAGGCAGCCGATCAGTGGTTCTCTCTCATCACGGATGTTTCTCTCTCTCCCTTTCTCTCTGAAATCAATAAAACTATAAATAAATGAATAACTAAATGGCAGAGCGAGAGGCCACGGGCATTTATTTGAGATCCAAAGAAGAGCCACTCGGGAAGCAGGAATTCAGAGAGAAACCGGATCCCGTGAGGGAGGCGAAGGCGGGGGCCCTCGTAGAAGTTCCTGCCGGAGGCCCGGCTCCCGTCCGACCGCGCGGCGTCAGCGGACACGCCGGGTGAGGGGCTTTGGCCAGTCGCTGCCTGTTCCCGGCGGAAGGAGCGACGCCGACAGGAGAGAAGGAAGTGTGAGGGGCCCAGAGCACAGGGCTGCGGAGAGACACGGGTGGCACACGGCACGCCCAGCGGCATTTTCCTCTGCCTTCGCGGGCGCTGCCGGGACAACGGGAAAACCCAGAGGAGGCCTGTGGACAGTCCCATAGAGTTCATCACGCCAATCCCCTGCCTTTGCGAAGGGCGCTGCGCTGTGTGAGGTCACTTTAAGACACGTTGGCGTAGTTACGAGCAAGGAACCTACTCGCTCACGGTGCAGAAAAGTAGAGGAAATGGTGTCGCTGATGGTGGCAAGATGCTCGCAGCTGGGGAACTGAGTGAAACACACACGGAACTCACAGTTTCCACGTGAGAAACTGTGCTGAAATAAAGAGCTAAAGAGCCCTGGCCGGTGTGGCTCAGTGGAGAGAGCATCGGCCTGCAGGCTGAAGGGTCCCGGGTTCGATTCCGGCCAAGAGCATATGCCCACATTGTGGGTTTGATCCCCAGTGCGGGGCGTGCAGGAGGCAGCCGGTCAGTGATTCTCTCTCATCATGGATGTTTCTGTCTCTCTCTCTCCCTCTCCCTTCCTCTCTGAGATCAATAAAAATGTGTATTTTTAAAAGTTAAAGAAAAGAAGGCAGAGGATGGGGGGGCAGGGAAGCTGCTGAGAGGGAGGCCACGTGGGGCGAGCCCCTCTGTGTCCCTGGGTCACCCATCGAGGGGGCGTTGAGGACCATCTGCTGGCCCGCCTCTCCCCGCACCTCAGCGTCCTCCTGTGAGACGCAGGAGGCTTACACACCACACCTGGGCGTCTCCCAGCTCACGAGTCCTCAGGAAGTTTCCAGAATTCTACCTGGACCAAGGAGCGGGGCTCCTTCGGGGAGTGCGCCAGCTTCACGTCAGCGAGGGAAGGAGGGGAGGCGGCTTGGCCACACACAGTGTGTCCTCCTGCCCGTCCCGGGCTGGCTCCCGCCTCTGCCCGCCCAGCCTGCTCCCGGGCACCCTGGCCGGAGGGGAAACATCACGTTGTCCTGAAGCGAACCCCACTTAGAAAGAGGTGCTGGTGGGGCAGCTCGGGGGCCGAAGCCGCTGGTCCCGCCCACAGCAGCAGCGTCCGCGCTTCTGTAACACGGGCAGGGCTGCTGTGTGCATAACTGCGGCCCCGGCCCAGGCTCCGGAGGGGGCTCCCGAGTTGGAAGTGGGGTGCTCAGATGGGAACCCCAAGACCCCTGGAGAAGCTCCGAGGTTCCTCCTCTCTCACGGCCTGTGTCCCCTCGGGGCCCTGGCCACCAGCGCTGCCCAGACCCCCCGGGCGTCCACCGGCCCCACCCAGTCCGGTCGGGTCCGACGCAGTGATTGTGGCCTGGACTCTTACAGGCTGGACCTGCTGCTGGCCCCCTCCAGCACAGGGCGGGGACCCGGGGATGCTGCCCGTTCTCCAGGCCAGTGCTCCCACACGTGGCCACCACCCGGCGTGGGGAGAGCGATGGAGAGAGGCCACAGTCACTGCGGGCGTGGGCCCTGCCAGCCTCTGCTGCCTCGGGAGGAGGAGTGCTCCCCGGCTCCCCGCGTCCTCGGCGCCCCTGCCGCCCTGACCTCCCACTCGCCGGGGAAGGCGGCCGGCGTCGGCCAGACGGCACAGCCGGGTTCTGTTTCTGGCACGTCTGTTGTCCCCATGGCTATCAGTAAGGCGGTTTGCACTGGCTCCATCTTTATCAAGGTTTTCCCCCCTAAAAATAAATGCATTTTCGCTTTAAATTCAATTGAGAAAGAGGGTTGACTACAACATGGTCAGGGAGATGGCCGCTCTGGCAAACACTGGGCCCTCCGTCACCGCAGCCTGGCCTGGCGGGGGCCGAGGGCGGGTGGCGGACGGGGCTCTGTAACTGGGGAGGCAGATGGGCTGGGGTCCCGGCCCCACCCCGGTCCGCCCAGAGCAGGGCGAGCACCCGGCGGCGTGGGCGTTCGCTGGCAGTTTCCCGGCTGCGGTCCAGGCAGAGGGAGGTGGCCTCCAACCGGGTGGCCCTTCCCCCCATCAGATCCCTGTGGTCCTCGCATCCTGGCCCCGTCACCACAGGCAGCCGGCTGTCCGTCCCCACCCGTCGCTGACCACTGACCTCTGACCCGAGAGCCCGGCTCAGGAGAAATGAGCAGACAGTGGGCGTCTGTAGGGACATCGCACAGGGAGAACATGAAGAAGCGGGACTGGGATCGTGGACACACGGCTTCAACTTAACCCCACCCAGTGGGGGGCAGACCAAGAGAATGAGGTCGTATGCCTTGGATCCAGAGGTCATGGGTCAGAGAGCAGCCCAATCGGAGAAGGACATGGGCTCTCTAAGGGCACGGCGGGTCCGCCAGCCACACGGCAGGAACAGTGACGCCTTATATTTTGACAAAATAACCAAAGGGCTGACCTTGCCTCTGTCCCCTGAGATGGAAATTCCACTCAGATCCAGACAACCCCAGGCCTCCCCGACAGTAAGCCCTCAAAGACTCGAATTTAAAAACAGAGATGAGCCCAGCCGGTTTGGCTCGGTGGATAGAGCGTCAGCCTGCAGACTGAGGGGTCCCCGGTTCGATTCCGGTCAAGGGCACGTGCCTCAACAGCAGGCTCGATCCCCAGCCCTAGTCAGGGTGCGAGAGGCAGCCATTCACTGTGTCTGTCTCACATCGATGTTTCTCTCTCTGTCGCTCCCCTTCCTTTCCACTCTCTCTAAAAATCAATGGGAACATATCCTCGGGTGAGGGTTAACAAAACAAAACAAAAAAAATATATAAATAGAGATGAGATGACCAAAAACCTGGCGCATCCATAATTCTGTTAAGTGCCGATTGGGTCCAGTTTGGTGTGTTCATGTGTAAAGTCCTGTCTTTTTTATTTGTTTTGTTTTGTTTTTAATATATTTTATTTTAATATATTTTATGTAAAAAACATATATATATATATATATATATATATATTTTTTTTTTTTTTTTTTTTTTTTTTTTTTTTTTTACAGAGAGGAAGAGAGAGGGATAAAGAGTTAGAAACATTGATGGGAGAGAAACATCCATCAGCTGCCTCCTGCACACCCCCTACCAGGGATATGCCCGCAACCCAGGTACCTGCCCTTGACCGGAATCGAACCTGGGACCTTTCATTCCGCAGGACGACGCTCTATCCACTGAGCCACACCGGTCAGGGCAAACGTCCTGTCTTGTTGATGTGTAAGAACATTCTGCCTCTAGTGTGTCTCCCGGGGCCGGTCAGCTCATGGCTGTTAGCTGAAATGTAACTGGAACTTTTCGGAGAACGTGACAGCGTCCGTGCCCGGTGTTAGCATGTTTACGAGAGCCTCGTGTTCACGGAGTGGAGGCGTCAGCTCCCTGGATGGAGAGCATCCTCGGGCGCCCTTGGGGGGGGGGGGGGGCTGGTTTCTTAGCGGCGTTGGGAGCACTGGTAAGAAAACCCGTGTGTCCCATCTGCAGGCGCCGCTGCGTGCGTCCGGGCCTGCGGGTCCCTCTGGGCACAGCCGGGGAAGGCCAAACGGTCACAGCTGTGAGTCCAGGCCCGCAGCGTCCTCCGGTGTCGTTCATTTACAATCACTGTGCTGTTTTCTGTGGGAGCAGCTGCAACCTCCCTCTGCCCCGTACGGGCCTCACTTTCGGTCTCCCAGGAGCCCCGCTTTACCCAGGGACAGTCAGACCACGGGGCAAACTCTGCTGACCCCACAGACCCAAACTCTATCGCTTCAGCCTGCAATTCACACGGAAGCCACGGGCCAGGCTTTACGTGGATCTGAACCAAAGCCTGCAGTGCAGTCCCCGCTCAGCCCTCCTCGGGCTCACTGCACGCCCTCGGGGCCACTGGCACACACAGACCTCATGGGGCCAAGGCCTGACTCACTGGCGGCGTCCGGACACGGCACGGGGCCCTGAGAGTCGCTGCCGGAAACTGCCAGGCGAAGAACGCAGTGAGATTGGCCTGGTGAACTTCCACGTTAAGGAAAATAGATTTTTTTAAAATATATTTTATTGATTTTTCACAGAGAGGAAAGGAGAGGGATAGAGAGCTAGAAACATTGATGAGAGAGAAGCAGCGACCAGCTGCCTCCTGCACACTCCCCACTGGGGATGTGCCCGCCACCAAGGTACATGCCCTAGACCGGAATCAAACCTGGGACCTTTCAGTCTGCAGGCCGACTGTCTAGCCACTGAGACAAGCCGGTTTCGGCGATTTTTTTTTTTTTTTTTTTATTGCTAAGAAACCACAGCTCACCCTGGCCGGGCACACGGCAGCCCTGCGGACCTCAGCGACCACAGTCCAGAGGCCCCGGGGCCCGAGCTCGGCCCCGCCCGGCACCACCGGCACCACTGGCCGGCTCTGTTACCGCGCCACACGCAAAGGTCAGATCTGACCGAGTCCTCGGGGATTGTCTTGCCCCGTGGACAGCAAACCACATGTGGCTCTTTGGCCCCTTGAGTGTGGCTCTTTCACTAAATACCTCGGTCTGGGCGAGTCTATGTTGAAGAAGTGGCGTTGGAAGAAGTTTAAGTTTAAAGAATTTGGCTCTCCAAAGAAATTTCAATCGTTGTGCTGTTGGTATTTAGCTCTGTGGACTAATGAGTTTGCCGACCACGAGTCTAACCAAAGCACCCCATCCCCCGCAGGAACCCCGAGATCCAGAGAGGAGAAGGGGCACACAGTGAATCCCACCCCGTCCTCCCAGTCATAGGCTCCTCGCTCCTTCCCTCTGCCTCGTCCCCGGTGGCTGGTCAGAAAGCAGAGGCACACGGAAAAGACACTGAGGCACGGAGCTGGAGGGATGGTGGGGCCGGGCCTCCGGGGAGCACCAGCCGAGAGCTGGGCAGTGGCTCTCTGGGCCCCAGGCTCCGCCCTGGTCACTCATCCAACAGCACAAACCCAGCCTGACGAGAGGCCGGCCCGGAGCCCAGGCCCGATGGGCAGACACAGCGGTGAGGCCCCACGGAGCCGGGCACTGGGCCTGGGACGGGGCGCAGGACCGAGAGGTCCTGCTGGGCACCCATGGCCACGGCCGGGTCTGCCAGGGCCCCGAGGGCCAGGCCCCAGCCACCTGCCACCCAGGGCACAGCCTGGTGACCCCGCCAGGCCGCTCGTGGCTCCCGCCCCCTCTCCTCGCTCTCCTCCGCTCGTTTCCATCCTTTTTCTCCCCCTGGACGTCCTGGCCTCCTGCCCCCGCCCGGTGACCAGGGAGGACCACAGACCAGCCTGGCGCCATCGGGGGGTTCCGGCCTGCTGGGCCAGGCGGAGGGGGAGCCGCCCAGGCAGCTGGTCACATCCCCCCCATGTCAGCTGGCTCTGGCTGCCCCAGGGGCTCCGCTGCTGACCCCTCTCCTGGGGTCCGAGGCCCAGCTCCCTCTTCCTGGGAGGCCCTGCCTCCCCACATGTGTCCCAGCGGCGGGAAGACCCCTGGGCCGCGGAGGGTCAGGGCGCAGATGGAATGCCATCAAACCAAACAGCGAGCAAAGGGTTCCCTCCTTACAGGGGCTCAGTCCCCCCACAAAGTCGGGAAAAGCTAACGGTTTGGGGCGAGGCCTCTGCCATTCCCCTCAGCTCCCCGGAAGCAGGCGCCAGGGCGGTGGGCTGCGGGCTCGCGCTTTCCCGACCTTCCCACGGTTCCCGGCGGGAACTGGGCTTCCCCACCGCCTGCTCCCGGCCGGCCGCACCCATGGAGCCGGTGCCAGCTTTTCGTTCGCACGGGGACCTCGCTTCCTCCCAACGCTGAGCCCGGGCCCCAAATACAGTTCCAAAAACACAACGTGAGCCCCGTCCCGTGTGCAGGGTGAGCCAGGAGGGAGGGACCATGGCTCCGAGCCCTGCCCAGGCCGGGGTTCCTGCTTCCCGCCAGGCCAGTTCCCCCGGCCCGAGCACCGAGCTACGGACCTTCGGACCAGACTGCATGCCGGGCCGAGGTGGTGGCCAGGCCGAGCGGAGGAGACCTGAGAGTGGGGAGGAAGGGGCCGCTGGGACCGTCCGCCTCAGCTCTGGGCGGGAGGTGGCTGAGCCCCGGGGGCGCCCTGTCGGCGGAAGGGCCGGGCTGACCCCCACGGCTGGAGGCTTTCCTGGACCCGGCGTGAGGTCAGGGGCTCAGGGAGGCAGAGGGAAGAGCTCCCTCCGAGCACACCCAGGCCTCTCGGCCTCCAGCTGCCTCGGACGCCCTCCCCGGGGCCTTCCTGGGCCTCGCCCCACACCGGCAGCACCGCCTGCGGCGGACCCAGACTCCCTGGGCCCAGAATTCTGTGTTCACACCCGAAACCCCCAACAGCCTCCGAGGACCACAGCCCAGCACCCAAACCCAGAGCCCGGCCGGTCAGGAGGGCCCTGGCACCGGGCAAGCCCAGGAGGAAAGGGAGGTGCCACCGAGAACATGCCTATTGCTTTGTGCCCTAAACTGCCCCCAACGGCTGTGCTGAGCCCCCCGACCGGCAGCCCCCACCTCCCCACTGCCGGAGCCCGCCCGACGGCTGTGCTGTGAGTGGCAAGCGGGGGGCCCACCCTCGGCCGTGGTCGGCCCTCTCTGGACTAGGGTGGGGGTTACTGACCCTATGGGGGGAGGCATCTTCCCCGGAGCCTGGGAGCCGCTGGCTCAGGCGGCCTCTCGGCTCTGTCCAGGCACAGCCCAGCCCTCCCCTCTCCAGGCCCCAGGACTGTGGGCACAACCGGGCCTCCCTGGTGCGAGCACAGCCCGGGGCGGGGGGGGGGGGGGGGGGGGGCAGAAAGGCGGGTGGAGGGAACGGCCAGGAAGCGGCCAGGAGACCGGAGCCGTCCTCCAGCGGGCGGCGGGGGCGGGGGTACCTGAGAGGCCTGCCGTCAGCAGTCCGGCCACGGCGAGGAAGAGCCACCGCGGGGCCATCTCTCCGGCTCCGCGTCCCAGGGCGCGACGCCCTCACGCCGCGCGGCCTGCGCTGCACCGGCCCTTCCTCGGTCCCTCCTCTGAGCCGTACCACGGCCTGTGAGCCCGGCGCCGCCTCCGCTGTGGTTTGTTCTCAGGAAGCGGGGCCGGGGCCACGGCGGCGGGGAGGGGGCGCCCGCGGCCTGCACTCTGCGCCCTGAGCCGGGTGCACCCTGGAGTCACAGTCACACCCACACACAGTCACACCCACACAGACACACACACACACACAGACACACACAGACACACACACACACAGACACACACACACACAGACACACACACACACACAGACACACACACACACAGACACACACACACACACACAGACACACACACACAGACACACACACACACAGACACACACACACAGACACACACACAGAGACACACACACACACACAGACACACACACACAGACACACACACACACAGACACACACACACAGACACACACACACAGACACACACACACACACAGACACACACACACACAGACACACACACACAGACACACACACACACAGACACACACACACAGACACACACACAGAGACACACACACACACACAGACACACACACACAGACACACACACACACAGACACACACACACAGACACACACACACAGACACACACACACACACACAGACACACACACACACAGACACACACACACACAGACACACCCACACAGACACACACACACACAGACACACACAGACACACACACACACACACACACACAGACACACACACACAGACACACACACACACAGACACACACACAGACACACACACACACACAGACACACACACAGACACACACACACACACACACACAGACACACACACACACACAGACACACACACACAGACACACACACACAGACACACACACACACAGACACACACACACAGACACACACACACACAGTCACACCCACACAGACACACACACACAGACACACACACACACAGACACACACAGACACACACAGACACACACACACACACAGACACACACACAGACAGACACACACACGTGTGCACACACATGCACGCATGCCCACACACACTGAGGAAATGGAAAGTGGGCCGGGCACACCTCCTTTCTGGAGGCCAGACACACAGCAGGTGTGCCATTGGTCTGAGTGGGACGGTGAACGAGGGACCCGCTGCCTGTCCCGTTCCGCGGGACCTGGCTCTCCTGGGATCGCGTCCCATGCGTGGCCTTGTCTCCAGGGGCAGCGATGGCTGGGGATCGGGGGCGAGGACCAGGGGGGGAGCCGTACCCCCGGAGGCCTGAAGGGCGGTTTGGCCCCGTCCCCGGTGCGGCTGCAGCACCCCTTGTGCTGGCCCAGGCGAGGCCGGTGCCCCCCACACCCTGGGCCCCGGCTTGGTGTCATCCCCGTGAGGAGCTGGGCCCGGAGGCTGAGCTGGATCCCAACAGGTAGGGGTGGCAGGAGTCTCCCCGGCTGGGGGGAGGGGTGCGGGGGGAGGGCTGCAAGGGGGCGGGAGCAGGAACAGGGGCTGTCCATTGGGCCGCACTGGACACGGGGGAGGAGGCACGTGTGTCAGTGCCCATCCCACTCCCCATGGGGCTGAGTGAGCGGCTGAGGGAGGCACAGGCCGCACAGGGGTTCTCCGAGCAGACCCGTGACAGGTGAGGAGCTGGGTTCCGGGTTCCCGCCCAGCAGGCCCTGGCCACCCCCATCTCAGGTCCACCCGGCCCTCCCCTGCCTGTGCGTCCTCATGTCCCCGCCAGTCTCCCAATCACTGCTCTGTGCGCTCTCACTTAAATGGCCTGTGGTGGCGGGTTCTGGAGGCTTCTCCTGGGGTCCCGCCAAGAGGGCACGTGATGCTGCAGATTTTGGAGCCCCAGGAGGCCAGGCTCCTCCCCCCTGGACCCTCCCGCCTGCGGGAGAAAAGGCTCCAGCACTGGCTGAGGCCGCCCCCTGGTGGGAGGTCCTGGAAGCGCAGGGGGAGATGGGTGCCTCCAGCCTCCAGACTGCATTTCATTCAACTGACACTTGGAGAGTCATGGAGGGAGGCGCTCAGGCAGGGGCTCTGAGGGAGGTGGGGCCATGGCCTGCCCTCAGGAAGCATGCAGGCACCGAACAGGGGGCCAGACGCAGGCCAGGGGGCGGGGAACGCACGGGGGCGGGGCGGTCAGCTGGGCAGGGTCTGGAGAGACATGCGTTTGAGGGGGCTGGAAAGAGGGCTCGGCGTCTGTTTCTGGCAGCATGGCAGTAGGCACAGGCTGAAGAGTTCTGAAACCAAACACACACAAACAAGCTGGGCAGAGACATGTAAGGCACATGTAGAAACGCATCGCTGATGTGGGAAGACAGCGCGGACGTTATCAGAGACCAAAGACAGCAGGAGAGCGCAGATCCGAAGGCGTCTCGGGGAGCAGAAGCCGAGCGACCCCGAGGCTCTGCCGACCCAGCGGGGCAGGAGCTTCCGTGTGACCGGACGAGGCCTAGTGTCCCGGGCAAACATCATGAAGCCCAGACCAGGAGGCAGCTGATCGGTGTTTCTCTCAACCATGTTTCTAACTCTCTATCCCTCGCCCTTCCTATCTGTAAAAGACTCGATAAAATATATTTAAAAAGAAGAAGCCGAAACCGGTTTGGCTCAATGGATAGAGCGTCGGCTTGGGGACTGAAAGGTCTCAGGTTCGATTCCGGTCAAGGGCATGTGCCTTGGTTGCGGGCACATCCCCAGTGGGGGGTGTGCAAGAGGCAGCTGATCCATGACTCTCTCTCATCGATGTTTCTAACTCTGTATCTCTCTCCCTTCCTCTCTGTACAAAATCAATAAAATATATATTAAGAAGAAGAAGAAGAAGAAGAAGAAGAAGAAGAAGAAGAAGAAGAAGAACCAGGAAACCATAACAAGCCCACTGAGAGGAGTGGTGGGTACGGAGGGTCTTATTTGGCAGGAGCACGAGCAGTGGCTGCCCGTGGGCTGTGTGGAGTGCAGGGCATCTGTTAAGCCAGCAGATGCGTAAAAGGGGACGGGGGAGAGCCGCTCTGACGCAGGAGACGAAGGCAGGAGAGGAACAGAGGCAGGACCACAGCAGGACGGGCGGGTTCGGGCAGGTGGAGGGGGCGTCGGGCGCAGGCAGAGGGCACAGGGTACGCGGAGCAGGCACTGTGCGGAGAGCACCCTGGGGACCCAACGTGAGTGCCTCCAGCAGCCCCGTCCATCGGTCTGACTGCCCGGGAAGCCAAGGAAAGATGGCGCCGAGGGTGTCCGTGGAGAAACACAAACGGAGGAACAAAAACCGAACAGCAGGCGTTCTGCTGGAAGTACACCCGTCCCAGAGTGCTCGTCCCGAGTGCCCGTCCCAAGTGCCCGTCATGGAGTGCCCGTCCCGGAGTGCCCGTCCCAGAGTGCCCGTCCCGAGTGCCCATCCCGAGTGCCCGTCCCGGAGTGCCCGTCCCAGAGTGCCCGTCCTCAGTGCCCGTCCCGAGTGCCCATCCTGAGTGCCTGTCCCGAAGTGCCCGTCCCAGAGTGCCCGTCCTCAGTGCCCGTCCCGAGTGCCCGTCCCAGAGTGCCCATCCTCAGTACCCGTCCCGAGTGCCCGTCCCGAGTGCCCATCCTGAGTGCCCATCCCGGAGTGCCCGTCCCAAGTGCCCATCCCGAGTGCCCGTCCCGAGTGCCCGTCCTCAGTGCCCGTCCTGAGTGCCCGTCCCGGAGTGCCCGTCCCGGAGTGCCCGTCCCGAGTGCCCGTCCTCAGTGCCCGTCCTGAGTGCCCATCCCGGAGTGCCCATCCCGGAGTGCCCTCCTCAGTGCCCGTCCCGAGTGCCCGTTCCAGAGTGCCCGTCCCGGAGTGCCCATCCCCAGGGCCCGTCCCGGAGTGTCCGTCCCGGAGTGCTTGTCCCAAGTGCCCGTCCGGAGTGCCCGTCCCAAGTGCCCGTCTGGAGTGCCCGTCCCAGAGTGCCCGTCCCGAGTGCCCATCCCGGAGTACCCGTCCCGAGTACCCATCCTGAGTGCCCGTCCCGAGTGCCTGTCCCCAGTGCCCGTCCCGGAGTGCCCATCCCAGAGTGCCCGTCCCAAGTGCCCATCCCGAGTGCCCGTCCCGAGTGCCCGTCCTCAGTGCCCGTCCTGAGTGCCCATCCCGGAGTGCCCGTCCCGGAGTGCCCTCCTCAGTGCCCGTCCCGAGTGCCCATCCCTGAGTGCCCGTCCCCAGGGCCCATCCCGAGTGCCCGTCCCAAGTGCCCGTCCCGGAGTGCCCGTCCCGAGTGCCCATCCTGAGTGCCCGTCCCGGAGTGCCCGTCCTGGAGTGCCCGTCCGCCCAGACCAAGCGCCGCAGGGGCTCTCGTCTCATCCCGTGGGATCCTCCCACATTAGTGAGGAACTGGCCAGCAGCTCTCCTGTTCGCACGGCGGATGCTTCCGGCAGTCTGGTGCCAGCACGCCCCCTCGGCTCAGGCCCTGCATCTCACCACCGCTGCTTTGTGCCAGGCAGGTTTCGCCTTCCTTCGGTGTCGTGATGAGAAGGCCGTGACCTCCGAGACCCCGGAGAAGGCCGTGGACCGCAGGTGAGCACGGCGGCCCCGAGGGAGGGCCACGGCGTCCGCGCTGACCTGGCATCTGGGTGCCTGCTCTTCCCCGACACGCTGCCCAGACGCAGACCCTCCTCCGGGGCTCTGGAGATCGGACCGCCGGGACGCGCAGTCACTTCCCTTCTCCCACGGGTGGGCATCCAGGCCTCTCCCCGGCCTGGCCACTCCCCGTGGGGCCCTTAAGCATCGTCCCCGCTGAACCCAACCCTCCCCGGGGCCGGAGTCGAGCAGCGATACCCGCCACCACGCTTGACCTTCGTGTGGTCACGGGCGCCTCAGCCACGTTAGAGGAACCTGGAAAGTCAGGGAGAGGAACCACGACACCGTCATCTCATCGCCTTGGCAACCACTGTTACCCTGTGGTCCAGGCGGCCCCCAACAGTGTGACTCATCCTGAAACCCCCAGCTTGTTCCAGCCCACCACTGCTGCCCAGCACGGCCTGCTGGCCCCTCCCGGGTGGGTCTGGAGGCCCCGTGCAGAAAGCCGTGGGTGGGCCTGCGCAGCCGCCCAGAGCGGCCAGGGCTCCGTCCTCCTGGCACAGGGGCCGTGATGCTTCCATCCAGGCGGCTCCACGTTGTGGCTTCCACCTGTTCCCAGGCCAGGACCCCAACAGGTACAGGGGTGGGGGGGAGGCAAGTGTGAGGTGAGCCTTGGTGTGAGGCAGGCCTTGGGGGGGCCTGGGATACAGCTCAGCCACTACGAGGGGGCCGCACCGAGGGGGCTGCTCCTGGTGCAATTGCCAGGAGGCTATGCGTGCTCAACGCCGACAGTGACCGCATGGCCAGGGCGATGGGGCAGGGCCATGACTAAGAAACAGCACCTGGCAGCCCCCGTGCCCCCTCCCAAGTTCAAGAGCAGCCAGAAATCTAGATTTTTATGTGACTGTGTCTGAACTTACAAGGAGATCACTAGGTTTAAACCATTTTTTTAAATTAAAAAATAGCCCGGATGGTGTGGCTCTGTAGCAGGAGGTCAGGGTTCGATTCCCGGTCAGGGCACAGGCCCGAGTTGCAGGCTTGATCCCCATCGGGGGGGCGTGCAGGAGGCAGTGGATCCATGATCCTCTCTCATCACTGATGTTTCTAGCTCTCTCCCCTTCTCCCTTCCTCTCTGCAATCAGTAAATACATACACAGGCCGTCCTCGGGTTATGTCAGACCCGACATAAGTTGTTTTGTGGTTACGTCGCCATCTCCCATTTATTTATTAAAAAAAAAAAAAAAAAAGTTCCGTCATTTCCACGTCTGTACGTATGTGTGTATGTTTTTTACTATTTATTTGCCACCGTAAAGGTCAGGAATTATCTTTCTTTTAAATTTTTTTTACGGTGTCACTTCATTCCTGCCGTGTCTGCCCCGTGTGAGGGGCGGAAGTGCTGGTGGAGGGCGTTCTGACATGGGGAAACAGCATTTCGTCGGCCGAAGGAGCGTGTCTCCGACGACCTGCTGTCCTACTGTACACGTGTGTCTTTTAATTAAAAACAAGAACAGAAACAAGAACACGCACTTCACGCCGTGTGGCCAACGCAGTCTGGGCCCGTGTCTGTGGGCTGTGGTCAGGGCCGCCCTGCCCCTCCCCGCTCTCCGCCCCTACACTGGCCATCCGTGTCACAGCGGGCCTGGGTGCAGCCGCGTCTCCCTCAGGATGCTGCTTCCTCTCCTGCACAGCTCGGGGCCGGCGGCTGGCCGGAAGGCGGACGCTTCCCTGGGTGCTTTCCTCTGCTGCCCACGCTGTCCTCCGGGCTTTCTCTCCCGCAGCTCCTGAGCTCCCATTGGCCAGGCCCGAGTCCCGGAGTGGCAGGGAGGACAGAGCCATGTCCGACGTGATGTGCATCTGTCACCACGCCCTGGCCACCCCGAGCCTCCTCCGCAGAGGGGCCACTTCGGCGGAGCTGGACCGGCCGGCGAGCTGGGGTCCGGCCTGCCCCCCTTCCCCCGAGCCCAGTCCCTGTCGGCAGCAGCTGACCCAGAGGCTCCGGACAGCTCTGCCCTCTCGGTCACCTGCATGATGCCTGACCCTGCAGGGGCTTGTCCCATCGGTCATCCCGGGGCTTCTTACCCCTTCTAAAAGGGTAACAGCCCTGGCTGGTGTGGTTCAGTGGGCAGAGCGTCGGCCTGCGGACTGAAGGGTCCCGGACTCGATTCCGCTCAAGGGCACCTGCTTGGGTTGTGGGCTCGATTCCTCAGTGGGGGGCGTGCAGGAGGCAGCCGATCCAGGATTCTCTCTCATCAATGTTTCTATCTCTCTCTCCCTCCTCCCTTCCTCTGTGAAATCCATAAAAATATGTTTTAAAAAAGAAAGAAAGAAATGAGTTCTCAGGCCAGGAAGACGTGGAGGACGCGGGACGCACAGGGCCACGCGGGAAGGAGGCCTCTGGAAGGACTCCACTGGAGCCGCTCCCGAAAAGGCAAAGCCAGCGAGCCGGTGCACGGGCCGGGGGCTGCGGTGGGGACGGGGAGGCTGGCGGTCGGGGGTCAGGGTGGGAGAGACCAGCAGAGCAGAGGGTCACTGGGGCGGTGGAGGTGCCGGCATGACGTTACCATGGATACGGTCACCACACCTCCGTCCAATGCCGCATCAGGCGTGGTGTGGTGGGGGGTGATGGGAGAAGCCGCCCCCCGGGGAGGGATGCTGACGGGGAGGACTGAGTGCATGTGGGCGCAGGGGTGCGTGGGAAATCTTGGTCTTCCTCTCAGTGTTGGTGTAAACGGAAAACTGCTCTAAAAAGATAAAGTCCCAAAGAGAAACGAGTGACAAGACCCCACAGAACGTGGGTCTGCCCTGCTGGGAGGAAGGAAGCCAGCCACTGGAGGCCCCCTGTGCACCCTGGAGCCATGAAATCAGGACAACTGCGCAGAGAGAAGGTGCCAGAATCCATCCAGAGCTGCTTAGGATGGGGACGGGGGTGGGGGGGGTCTCTGAAAACCAGGCATCTCAGCTGAAACCTAAATACAGAGCAGCAGCCGCCGTGCAAAGGCCCTGAGGCAGGAAGCAGCACAGCCCGTTGGGGACAGGGCAGAGAGAAGGCAGTGTGGCTGGACTTGGGGGCCAGGGCTGCAGGGAGGCTGGAGGAGGGCAGCGGTCAGTCTCGGGGGGCGGGGGGGGGGGGTTGGAGGGGAGGGCTGGCTCTGACCCCGGGGGGCAGTGCAGGCTCGGAGCAGGGCAGTGTGAGGCCTGGTTCTGATTCCGTCTGAGGTCCTGCCCCTCTTCAATCTCAGCCCATCTGTGGGCACCGATGGCGTCACCTCGTCCTGGGGTTGGCGACTTCCTTCCTGGCCGGGCACTTGCACAATCCGAACTGCATTTTGAGAGCTTCCCTGTCCCTGGTTCAGTTCCCAAAACCCTCCTCCCCCCCTCACCGCCGCCCTCTCCGGTTCGCAGAGTGGGGGGTGGGACCCCGGCCCAGGGCTGCGCAGTCCCTCATTCTAGCGGGAACCGGGACGGGACAGGGACGGCGGCTGCTGCGAGAGGATGCGCTGGAGTGGGGCGGGGAAACTGAAACTGAAAATGGGCCGCGGTCCTCCCGGCTGGGGGGCGGGGCAGGCAGGGCCAAAGGGAAATTTTTAGAAAGCTGGCGGCTGGGACCCGGACCCAGGCTTTCACTTCTCCTGACGCCCGCCTGCCCGCAGACCGCGTGACGCAGCCGCCACCTCAGGGAAGGGGAAGGAGCGAGGGGACGGGTCCTCGGGCGCAGAGGCTGGACAGAGGCCGGGGGGGAGGTCGAGGCAGCTGAGGGGACGCCAGAGGGGGCCCTGGGGGAAGGCCCTCCCCAGAGGGGGGCCAGGCATCAGTCCCAAGGGCCGGGGCACAGCTGAGAAGGGCAGCCGAGCAGGGAGACCCACTAAGGAGGAGGAAGGGGAGGTGGGAGGACGGGAGGAAGGGGAGCGAGAAGGAGGATTGGGGGGAGGGGGAGGAGAGGGGAGCCGGGAGAGAGGACAGGGAGTGGGGGAGGCGGAGGGGTGCAGGTGGGGGAGTGAGCAGCCAGGGGAGAGACCAGAGGGGGCCCGCAGGTGAGGAAGGGAACGGGACCTCGGGGGCGGGGCAGAGGCGGCAGGATGCCCGGGGAGCCGAGAGGGCGTGGGGAGCGCCGGGCGCTGCTGGCCGGCGGGCCGAGGCCGGGGCGGCGGCGGGCGGCGGCGGGCGCGGTGCTGCTGGTGCAGGCGCTGGAGCGGGCAGCCTTCTTCGGCGTGGCGGGCAACCTGGTGCTCTACCTCAACGGCAGCCTCCGCTGGGCGGGCGAGCAGGCGTCCCGGGCGGCGCTGGTCTTCCTGGGCGCCTCCTACCTGCTGGCGCCCGTGGGCGGCTGGCTGGCCGACGTGTACCTGGGCCGCTTCCGCGCCGTGGCGCTCAGCCTGCTGCTCTACCTGGCGGCCGGCGGCCTGCTGGCCGCCACCGCCCTGCCCGACGGCCGCCGCTCCTTCTGCGGGGAGGTGCCCCAGGCGCCCGTCACGCCCGCCTGCCCCGCGCCCGGCTGCCCGCGCCCCGCGCCTGCCCCGTACTGCGCGCCCACCCTGTACACGTGCCTGCTGCTGCTCGCCCTGGCCGCCAGCTCCGTCCGAAGCAACCTCACCTCCTTCGGGGCCGACCAGGTGAGTGGCCGCAGGGGGCCCTGGGGGGGCCGGGCAGCGGGAGGGGACGCCTGGGCCCTGCGCAGAGACCCAGGAGTCGGGAGGCCTGGCTCCCGGGGTGACCTCCAGCAAACAAACCACTTCCCCAATCCAGGCCCAGTTTCCTTGTTTGAAAGAACTGGGGTGGGGGGAGTTCACTCTAACAGCGCACCCTGACAGTGGTCCTTAGTCCGCAGTTGTCTTTCTCTCGGTGCTTCTCGATGTTTGGGCTCAGCTCACCCTCGTGACCAGCCAGGCGGCAGGTGGTGCTGTTGTGCCCATTTTACAGATGGGGACAGTGAGGTCTCCGGACATTCATCGCCCTGAACAGGTCACAGAGAGGGCAGGCCCAGGAGCGGGCGGTGGACCTCAGGCCTCTCGTGAGCCCCGCCTTCCTGTGGCACAGGGTCTGGGGTCAGGGCCCTCCTGCCAGCTGTGCCCGAGGTGGAGCGGGGCCAGCTGGTGCGACCCCAGCGCTGCCACTCACTCGCCAGGCCCCTCGGGCAGGTGTCTCCGCTCCGAGCCTTCCCTGGGCCTCTGGACTGAGCGGGCGAGGAGGCACCGGGCAACACTGGCTCCCGGATGCAAGGTGCCCCCCGCGGGGCCGTGTTTTAATCGCTCTGCTCAGCGGGTGTTGGGCGATGATTTATTAATAAATAACGTGGAGCACGACTGGAACAGCCACGGGCGTTCACGAGCGAACGCAGACGCAGGACGCGGGCAGAATGTGACCGCTGCCCGGCAAAGAGTCGGCCGATGGTCCCGGGGTTTAACCCGTCACAGCGCTGACAGCTGGTCCTGCTGCCCCCTCTCCGCCCGCCTTCAGCTGTGCGTCCGCCATCGAAAGGGGCCTCTCTTAGGGAATCCCACATCCAGCGGCACCCCATCCCGCAGCAGCCGTCCCCAGGGCCTTGCCACGGGCGTGCCCATCAGCCTGGCGGTTCCTCTGACGAGGGGACTCGGTGCCCCCAGAGCCCTGACCTTTTCTGAGGAACTCCTCTTCCCTTGATTCTCATTGGCTTCCCTGACCCTCCAGGGGTGGCTAACCTGTGCGCTTCCCTCGTCAGCCTCCAGAGGGCCTCAGCCATCCTGTTTCCCTCCCTCCCCTCTCCTTCCCCATCCTCCTTCCCTCCTCCCTCCGCCCTCCTCCCTCTTCCTTTCCTCCCCTCTCCTCCTTTCTCCCTCCCCCCTCCCCCCTTACCCCTCTTCCTCTCCCCCCTTCCTCCTCCTCCCTCGCTCCTCCCTCCCCCATTCTCCCTTCTCTCCCCTCCCCCTCTCCCTCCCTCCTCCCCCCTTACCCCTCTTCCTCTCCCCCCCTTCCTCCTCCTTCCTCCCTCCTCCCACCCTCCTTCTCCCTTCTCTCCCCTCCCCCTCTGCCTCCCCCCCCCCTGCGGCTGCTGACAGCAAAGCCTGACAGGAGAGCAGAGGTGGGGGTCCCTGAGCCGGTGAGGGGTTAGCAGCGAACAGAACCGTTTATCCAGAGGGAGGCCTCCGGGCCTCACTGCTCTTAGAAATGGAGGTGCCCAGGCCGTGCCCAGACCTGCTAAACGGGCATTTGAGACCAGGGTCTGGGCGGGCGGGGGCGCCAGTGCGGGGACCCGGCCCGCAGCCCCGGGGCCTGGGCCTGACTGTGGGATCCATTCGAATCCTGGCTGAAGAGTCCAGCCCTCCGCCCAGCTGGGGCCTCGTTTCGACTCCCTCCCACCTGGGGGCTGTGTCTGCCTCCCTGAGGTGCCGCCCCGTCCGGCTGTGCACGGACCAGCGGGGGGCGAGGCAGGATGGGGGGACGGGCCACCGTGAAAACTCTGCCCCCGCCAGCGGCGAGGGGGACGCTCGGGGAGGCCCCTGCCCGCCCAGCAGTATCACGCGTGCATCACGTTTCAGCACGTGGGCAGACTGAGGTCTAGGTTGGCATTTTTTTCTGGGTATAAAGTGGGCGCTAGTGTGGGGTGCTCAGCCAGAGACAGAGGGACGCGTCGCCCAGAGGGACATCTGCCCTGGGCGCTGGGCGGCAGCAGTGAGAAAGCCACGTGGCCGCCGAAACCGGCTGCCACCCACACACTCAGGGAGAGGGTGTGCGGGCCCAGGTATCCACCCACACACTCAGGGAGAGGGTGTGCAGGCCCAGGGACCGAGCTGCGGCGGGTGCCCCGGCCCTCAGGGGCCCTCACTCCCTCACCCCCGCCGGCAGGTGCTGGGACTTGGCCGCCACGCCAGCCGCCGCTTCTTTAACTGGTTCTACTGGAGCATCAACGTGGGTGCGGTGCTGGCGCTGCTGGTGGTGGCCTTCGTGCAGCAGAACATGGGCTTCCTGCTGGGGTACAGCCTCCCCGTGGGCTGCGTGGGCCTGGCCTTCTTCGTCTTCCTCTTCGCCACCCCCGTCTTCGTCACCAAGCCCCCCGAGGGCAGCCAGGTGTCCTCCATGCTCAGGCTCGCTCTCCAGCACTGCTGCCCGGGGCTGTGGCGCCCACCCTCTGCCAGGTGAGGGGGCTCTGGCGGAGGGAGGGTCGATCGAGCCTGGAGAATCGCCCTGCTGGTCCCGGCATGTCCTGGTCCGGCTGCAGCACATCCTGGCAGCCCTTTAGGGCGACCGATCTCTAGGGGCCGGGCTGCCTCGGGGCTGGTGACGCACTAATGGTGGAGTGGAGTGGGGTGGCGCCGGAGGGGGGCTGTGGTCACCGAGGACGGTGGGGCGGGGGAGGGATAAGTTAGGAGAGGAAGCCGGGACCACGGTGCAGGCATGACACCCCCACCTTGTCCGCTGCCCACAGAGACCCTGAGCTGAGGCCGCCCCAGCCTGGCGCCTCCCCCGAGCAGGACATCGCCAACTTCCAGGGGCTGGTGAGGCTCCTGCCCGTCATGGTGACCCTGGTGCCCTACTGGATGGTGTACTTCCAGGTGAGCATGGCCCTCGTTCTGGGGACAGCTCCCAGGCCCACCGGAGAAGCCCGGGGCAGCGGAGTGAGCAGCGGGCGTGGGTCCTCAGCCAGCCCCCTCCCCCAGGGGAGACACAAGGCGCCCAGAGACCGTCTCTCTGGCGAATGAGAGTGCGGACAGAGGCTGAGGGCTCGCCGTCAGCTTCCCCGGACTTGGCGTCGGAGGCCCAGACCCCACAGCCAGCAAGGGGCGAGCTCAGTGCAGAGTGTGGTTCCTTCCTGGCTGCGCCTCAGTGTCCCCACAGGGTTTTTAAAAAATACAGACCCCCCAAGAAATAAAAATAAACAAAATATACAGACCCAAAAAAATAAAAATATACAGACCCCCCAAAAAAAACATAAATAAATAAAAAATACAGACCCCCCCAAAAAACATAAATAAATAAAAAATACAGACCCCCCCCCAAGAAATAAAAATAAACAAAATATACAGACCCCCCAAAAACTAGATAAATAAAAAATACAGACCCCCGAGTCCCACCCCAGACCAGGAGAGGGGCTGCGGGGTGAGAGTCTCCCGAAATCAGCCGCTCAGAGGACACTGGCCTCTGCCTCTCGCCTCGCCACACGGCAAAGGTGACAGGTGTGTGCGTGAGCACGTGTATGTTCCGCTTTGCGAAGGAGCCGCCCTCGCGGCGCCGGGGCCAAGCCTGCTCCTGAGGAACAGGCGGGCGGGAGGTCACTGTCCCCGCGGCGGGTGGGACCCTGCCTGGCGCCGTGCTAGCTGCCGTGCCTGCCCCGGAGCCGGGAGTCCAGCTGGGTGAAGCGGCCACTCTGCCCGCTCCACCTCTGTCTCTCTCGCAGATGCAATCCACGTATGTCCTCCAAGGTCTTCACCTCCACATCCCGAACATTTTCCCAAACTACCCCAGGAACAGCTCAGCGGCGCTGGGAGCCCCGGCCGGCGGCTACAAGGTGAGGGCTACAAGGTGAGGGCGTGGTGGGTGCTGCTCGGGGCAGGCCAGGCCGGGCTCCCCGTAAAGAGGAGGGAGTGAATGGGCCTCTGCACTCCCTCGCCCCACGGCAGGGTGCCCTCAGGGCATGGGAAAGGCACCTGGAAGGTGGGCGGATTGTGCCAACCTGCCAGGATGCCCCACTGCTCCAAAGAATTCAGGCCAGTGCACGCCCCCCACCCCCTCCCTGCTGCTCTGAGCCGGCTCACTGCCCGGTTTGTCCCCCCTCAGCTCCTCCTCTCCCTCCCGGGACTCTGCCTGTCACTAGGATTTTCCTAACCAGCCCATGGCATCTCAGACCAAAAACCTGCAGAGCTGGCAGGGGAATGGCATATCAGCCACCCTATCCCATTGGCTGCTTGTGCCAGACATCACTAATCAATCCTCACATTCTTTTTTTTTCTTTTTTTTTAATATTTTTTATTGCTTTCTTATAGAGAGGAAGGGAGAGGGATAGAGAACTAGAAACACTGATGAGAGAGAAACATCGAACAGCCAAAACCGGTTTGGCTCAATGGGTAGAGCGTCGGCTTGGGGACTGAAGGGTCCCGGGTTCGATCCCATATCCCCAGTAGGGGGTGTGCAAGAGGCAGCTGATCGATGACTCTCTCTCATCGATGTTTCTAACTCTGTATCTCTCTCCCTTCCTCTCTGTACAAAATCAATAAAATATATTTAAAAAGAAAAGAAAAGAAACATCGAACAGCTGCCTTCTGCACACCTCCCACTGGGAATGTGCCCGCAACCAATGTATGTGCCCTTGACCGGAATCGAACCTGGGACCCTTCAGTCCACAGGCTGATGCTCTATCCACTGAGCCAAACTGGTTTCGGCAATCCTCACATTCTTTATGCTGAGCTGTGAATGTTGCAGGTGGCAGACATCACTAATCAATCCTGGCATTCTTTATACTGAGCTGGTAACTGTTGCAGGCAGCTGCTACCAATGGGTAGAAGTTAGAGGGACCTGTTTGTCACCGTGACCCAACCCCACCCCTAGTTACACAGCTGAGGAGTGTGCCTCCCGGAGCAGGGGGCGGGTAGAGGCGCTGGAAATGGGTTGGTCTGGAGTCCTGGTCTCGGCCTGCCAGCTGCCTCTCTTGGCTCCCTCGTGCCCAGATCCCGGAGGCCTGGCTCCTCCTGGCCAACGTGGTGGTGCTGCTGGTCCTGGTGCCCGTGAAGGACCGTCTGCTGGACCCCTGGCTGCTGCGGCGCCAGCTGCTGCCCTCGGCCCTGCAGAAGATGGCGCTGGGCATGTGCTTCAGCTTTGCCTCGGTGCTTGTGGCAGGTGTGCATCCTGTGGGCTGGGAGGGCGAGGCCGGTGGCCTGGGCTGGGGCGGGGCGCGGCCAGTTCGCTGTGGCTGGTGCTGAAGCCGGGCCTGGGCCAGGTGTCCCCCCCGCTGAGGTCCCCTCGTAGAGGGCTGGCTCCCAGCACCCCCTCGTTCGACACCCGAGGAAGCGATAGGAGAGGAAGCAGATCTTCCCAGGGGCACGGACCTCCCCTGTCTCCCTCACAGCTGCGCGCTGCACTGGGCGCTGATCCCACAGTGGGTTTTCCAGACACGCAGCCTCTTAGCAGCACCGGGGAGCATGCTTTTTTTAAAGTATTTATTTATTCTCTTCCTTCTTCCATTTCAAAAGAATTTGAAGCCTCTTATTCAAAAGGCTCCGGTAAGGCAGCTTTCCATGCTGGCACCGCTAGTCACCTAACTAACGACCTCCAGGTGTCTCAGCCTCTGAGCTTCGTCTTTAAAACAGAGTCATCCACCCGGGGGGGCGGGGCCAGGCTCAGGTCAGAGGACAGGGAGTCCGCAGAGCGCTGGTCCCTGCCAGGCTCACACAGGGGAGCCAGAGTGACCCATGAACAGGATGGGTTCCTTGCGAGCCATGTGCTTAGAGCACTTGGTCCCGTTTGGTCCTCGCAGTCACACGGGCACCTCAGCCCTGCCCGCTGCGTCCGGGAGCTGGCTGTCCGCCAGGTGAAGGGACTGGCCCGGTTACACCCTAGTCGGTGGCGGGGCCAGAACGGGAACCAACTCCACACGCTGCCTCCTGAGCCGCGAAGGGGAAGGAGACTGCGGGAGGGGAGACACGCGATACCCCGGAAAGTGGGCCAGCTTTGAAACCACACCCGGAGGCTCAGATCCAGCCTGAGTCTTATCAGCTGTGTGCCTCTGGGCAGGTGTCTTAACCTAAATCTGTCTTTCCTCACTTGCTAGGATGTGTATTAAATGCCTCGCACACAAGGGGCTCTCAATGAACAAGAGCTGTTCCTCTGATTCAGTGCCAAGCCTAGCTCTGAGCTTCCTAGCGGCCAAGGCAAAAAGGGAAAGAGTTGGAACCCAAATCTTGATACACACACACACCCTAGGCCAGTCCTCTCTCCCCCGCCTGCTGCCCAGTCAGTCTCTGGCTCCGCAGCGAGGGCCCAGGGGGTGCCACGCTCTGCCAGGGGCTAGGCGGCCTGCAGTGGGCATGGCTGGAGTCCCCTCTCTCCCACCCAGGATTCCTGGAGATGAAGCGTTTAGAATACATCCACCACAACCAGACGGTGTCCCAGCAGATCGGGGACAGCGTGTACTACGCGGCACCCCTGTCCGTCTGGTGGCAGACCCCTCAGTATCTGCTCATCGGCGTCAGCGAGATGTTTGCCAGCATCCCAGGTACCCCGGCCCCTTCCCTGCCTGCACCCAGTGGGGGTTCACAGGGATTTGAGGTGAATAAGACACTTCCCATTTGGACTTTCCGCATGCCCCCACGGCTGTTCCCTCAGATTGAAAGCGAACTCGTGTTTCCCCTTCAATTTTGAGCCTAAGTGCCATCTCCCTCCCTCTCCAGTGCCCCGTCCGAGGCACGGGCCCTCCCTCTGGTCACCGTCAGCCATCCCGCGCAGGGCACGGGGCTGTAACAATGCCATTCTGTCTGCCTCCCCCAGGCGGGGCAGGGAGTTGAGCGCTCAGGGCAGGCCCACACAGCGGCAGGTGCAGGGGGAGGCAGGCGGGACTCGCTGTGGCATGGGGGTGGGGGGACAGCAAGCCCAGGGGGTGCTATGGAAGTGACCTCGGGGTGTTTGTGCTGGGCATCAGCCAGGGTGGCCCGGCTGGGGGAGGGGGTCCAGTGGGCGGGGCCTGGCCACCTCCCTCAGCCCTCTCTCCTCTGCAGGCCTGGAGTTCGCGTACTCGGAGGCCCCGCGCTCCATGCAGGGCGCCGTCATGGGCATCTTCTTCTCCCTGTCGGGGGTGGGCTCGCTGCTGGGCTCCGGCCTGGTGGCTCTGCTGTCCCTGCCCAGGGGCTGGCTGCACTGCCCGGAGGACCAGGGTGAGTGGGCGCCCTGGGAGCGGGGGCGGAGGGAGGCTTGGGAAGGAGGTGACCGGCCAAGCGCTGACCCGCAGCGGGCCGGGCTCAGAGAACGGGGCTCTCGCTGAAGTTGGCCAACCACCCCAGCAAGGCCTGCCCTCCTCGGGCCTCAGTTTCCCCAACTGTCAAAGGGAAGCATGGAACTCGGGGGGCCTCCCGGTGCCTTCCTGCCGCTGGAACTCGGCCGCTCGGTGGCGGGGCCGCGTGCCCTGAGCTGTTCTCAGCCCCGGGAAGGGCAGGCGGCCAGATGCTGGGGGCCAGCCGCCCAGGGCCTTCCCACCTGCCCCCTGGCCACGCCGCCCGCCCCAACGCCGGCCTCCCTCTCCCCAGGGAACATCAACAACTGCCGGATGGACCGCTACTTCTTCCTGCTGGCCGGCGTCCAGGTGGCCGCCGCGCTGCTGTTCGTGTGGATCTCTCGCCGCTATGAGAGGGCAGCGCGCAGCCCCGCCGCCCAGAGCGGCCCCGGGAGGGACCGGGGCTGACGCCCCCACCCGCTGCTTCCCGGACACAGACACTGACAGCGCAGCCTGCGGGCTCCCCTCCTTTATTCTGTACCCACGTCAGACGTCCCCGCAAATAAGGGGCTGAGCCCCTCCTCCGACCGGGAGCCAGGGCGGGAGCCGGCAGAGGCCTGGGCGGGCCTGTGACGGGGGGGCCGGCGGGACGGGTCAGCGAGCTCCGGAGGACGAGCCGGACGGCGGGGCGGCCGGGTCAGGAGCTGCCCCGGATCCGCTCCATGTAGCTGCGCAGCTCCTCGGGGTCCTTCAGCCCCATGTCCTCGCACACCCAGCGGATGTCCTCCTCGCCCGCCACCAGGATGGACTGCACGGCGGGCGCCCCCGCGGGCTCCTCGGGCGGCTGGGCCGGGGGCGCCGGCGCGAACGTCACGAACTCCACGCGCTTCCGGCGCCCCCCGGCTTCCTTCCGGGCCGGGGGGCCGGGGGGGCCGGGGGGGCCGGCGGCGGGGGGTGCGGGGGCCAGGGTTAGGGCCTCCCCGGCCCCGCTCTCGCAGGGGCACCCCCTCTCCCCCTCCAGGGGGCCGGGGGGCTGCCGGTCGAGCTGGCGGCTCAGGTCCTCCTGGTCGGTGCCCAGCCACACCCAGTTGTGGGGCTGCGGGGAGGCGGGGTCCGGGGCGCAGTCGGGGGGCTCCTTGCGCTGGTAGCGCAGCACGAAGACCACCCCGTTGACCAGGAAGATGAGGATGGCCAGGCAGAAGATGCCCAGCAGCGCGTACATGCCCAGCTCCAGGTTGGTGACCCGCCGAGGGGCGGGGACCATCTCCTCCTCCTCCCCCTCCTCCTCCCCGGCCTCCGACTCGTCCTCCCCCTCCTGCCCGGCCTCTTCTGTCCCCTCAAACTTGCCCCTCACACCCCCGCCGCCCCCCACACTGCCTGCCGCCCGCCCTCCGCCACCCACACTGGCCTCCGTGGCCGGGGGGCTCCCGGCAGGGCCGGACGGCAGGGCGGGGGCCGGGGTGGGGGCCGGAGGCAGCCCGAGCCACGTGGTGCCCGAGGCCAGGGGCACGCGGTGGCGGCCCCGGCGGCAGGGCTCGGGCGGGTGCAGAGACACGTGCAGAGGCAGCGCCTCGGCGCCCGCCCCACTCACCACCACCCCAAGCCGGGCACCCCGGCCCTCGGCCGGCAGGACGGCGCTGGGCTCCTCGGCCGAGACGGAGAGCCCCAGGTCCTGGCGGGGGTAGAGCTCAGCGGGGGCCAGGGTGTGGTCGGAGAAGGACAGCCACAGGGACAGGGCCACCTCCTGCAGGGCACACACAGGCAGACACGCGAGGGCAGGCACGCATGCACACGATACTCCCACAGAGACAGGCCACACGGAGGGGAGGGACCAGAGAGGAGACAGACAGGCAGATGGACAGACACGGGGAGAGAGGGGACGGGCGTCAATCACCTGTCGGCCACTCGGCCCCCGGGTCCGAGCCACCGGGAGGGTCCTCAGCTAGAGCCTAATCCACCTCCCATGGACATGTTCTGGCCACGGAGAGCTCACTGCCTCCCAGGCAGTTAGGTCCCTCCCACTCCCCCATCATCAACCCCCGCCTGGGGAGCCTGACCGTGGCCCCTGACCCCCAGCCGTCACCTGCTTCGGGGCGGGAACGGCCGCCTGCGCCCAGCACGTGGCGGTGACCTCCCCGGGGTGGGCGGTGCCCCGGCTCAGGGCCAGGCCCAGGCCCATGACCGGCTGCACCCGCAGCTCCAACACCGAGACCTTGTCATCCGTCACGGCCAGCGCCTGCTCCCCCAGGATGGAGTCCGACAGGGGGGACCGCACCTGGGGGCGACGAGGGGCCGGCGGTGGGGTCCTCTTACAGACAGCCTCTGCCCTCTGCGACCCCGGGGTATCTGCTCCCCACCCTCCCTGCTCTGACACCAGACCCTACGCATGCCTGCACCCCAATCCTACCCGTGGGGGGCAGTTCCCTCCTCCCTCCAGACCTGGTCCCCCCACACCCAACCCATCCATCCCCCCCAACCCCGATCCCGCTGGGCTCAGGCCCCCCCAGGAGCACCCCCCCAGCCACCCGCGAACATGCCGGGGCCCTGCGCCTTCCTCGGAGGAGCGCTCACCTCGATGGCGGTGACCCCTGGCTCCAGGCCCACCAGGACTCGGCCGCCCTCCAGCGAGGCCACGCGGGGGTCCTGCACGCGGGCGTGTGGCGCCACGAGGCGGGACACGTCCAGCAGCCAGTCGGGGCCGAGCAGGTGCTCCAGGCGGCGGCCGCCGTCCAGCGGGTGGGCCGCGAAGGGCGCGAGGAAGCGCACGCCGGCGCGCTGGTACTGCAGCCGGCAGCCCCGCGCCCGCCGCTCCGCCTCCTCCCCGGCCGCCGCCTCGGGCCCCGGCGCCCTGCAGGGGAGGGAGGGGCCAGGGGCGGGGCGTCGGCGCAGGCCCCGCCTCCCATAGCGATGCCCCGCCCTGATCTTAAAGCCCCGCCCACGGGCACGCCCTATTGGGCCAGGCCTCCACCTGCAGGCGCTGAGGACCGGCCCCATTCCTGATTGGCGCCTGTACCTACCCATCAAGCTGCTCTCCCCGCCCCCTTTCCCTCCTGTTTCTACCTGGGACTTGGAGGAGCGACCCCTCCAAGGCAGAAACAGGGTCCCTCTCTGCAGGGTTCTGAGGCCACGCACCCTTAGCCTCTGGTGGGGCAGCCTCAATCTTGACTGATCTAGGCTCTGAGGACACAGCAGTGAGCTACCTCCCAGGGTTTGCCTTCTAGGGGAGGGGCGTGCAGGGGCAGACCGCCCCCAACATGACGGGTCAGATGACATAGGAGAAGGGTCTGTACCGTCCAGGTGTGGGAAGGTGAGGAAGGAGGAGAGTGTGAAGTCAGCAATGATGGGCCTAGGCTGGGCCATGAAGGCCAGGATGGGGGAAGGAGCCACAAGCAACTGGGCCGTCTTTCAGACCACAGGCCCTCTCAGTCCCTCAGCCCTTGCTGTGTCCCCGGCCCTCTCTCAGTCCCTGAGCCCCTGGCTCTGTCCCCGGCCCTCTCTCAGCCCCCAAGCCCCTGGCTGTGTCCCCGGCTCTCTCTCAGTCCCTCAGCCCTGGCTGTGTCCCCCGCCCTCTCTCAGCCCCCAAGCCCCTGGCTGTGTCCCCGGCCCTCTCTCAGTCCCTGAGCCCTGGCTGTGTCCCCGGCCCTCTCTCAGCCTCCAAGCCCCTGGCTGTGTCCCCGGCTCTCTCTCAGTCCCTGAGCCCTGGCTGTGTCCCCGGCCCTCTCTCAGCGCCCGAGCCCCTGGCTCTGTCCCCAGCGACTCCGCCAAGGCCAGCAGCTTCTCCAGGCCTCCACGCACCCTTCAGCCGGGCTGGGCACCCTCCAGCCGCGGACCTGCTCCAGCGTGGTGTCCGTCAGCTCGATGCGCAGGGGCAGCAGCGGGGCCCACACAGTCAACCGCAGCGAGGCCCGCAGCCGGTGCCACCAGAAGTCCACCCGCAGCCCGCGGGCGCCCCGGCTCTCCTTGCCCGTCACAAACACGGCGTCACAGGCCTCGGACACCTGTGGGAGGGCAGGGCGTGGGCCAAGCCGGGGAGTACCAGAGCCCACCCTGACCCCGCCCGTAGCAGTTCACTGGCCAGCAGTGATGAACGTGACAGGGCCTGAGCGGGGGGTTGGGGGTCACTGATCTCCCACGGGACTCTGGGGAGAGGTGGTGGGAACAAGATAAGGTGAAGCTGGCACCCCCAAGAGGTTCCGGGGTCATGAAGCTGTCTCGTGGGGACTGGGATGGGGAAGGAGGAAAGCTGTGCACACACCGTGGACTCACGTGGGGCGGCCACGTGCCGCTCACCTGCAGGACCTGGGCATTGGCGGACTCGCAGCCAACGTGCTCCGTCACCTCCTCCAGAGCGCCCCCGCTGTCCACGGTGACGAGGCGCACAGGGACCCGCCGGGGCACTCCGGTCAGCGGTGCTGTGTTCACCAGCTCCTCGGCCTGGGGGTGCGGGAGGAGCTCAGCCCCAGCTCTTCGCCTCATGCGGCCCCCCACCTGGCTGGGCAGAGGGGGCACCTCTCACCTTGGCCAGCGGGACGAGGGCGCGTATGTCCCGCTCCGACACCGGGACCTCCCACACCATCTTGTCCTTCTCTGCCTCCGGAGCCTGGCCTGCGTACTCCAGCTGCCACGTGACGGGGCGCGTGACGGCCAGGCCCCCGCTCGTGCCGTTGTCCACCAGGAAGTCCACCCACAGGAACTCGGACAGCTCGCCAGGGCTGCTGGCATAGGAGGGAGAAACTGAGAGGGAGGGTCTGCGATCACCCCATTTTACAGATGAGGAAACCGAGGTTCAGAGGTTACATCACTTGCCCGAGGTCTCTTGGGGAAAGTGGCAGGGCTGGCATGAAACCCATGCTTCTTGGCCCAGTGCCCAAGCTCTCCTCCAGTCCTGGCCCCTGCAGGACCGTCCACCTTCCATAGCCATCAGGTGGCATAAAGCACCTGACTTCTATCAAGAAGGAAGACTCATGCCCTAACTGGTTTGGCTCAGTGGATAGAGCGTCGGCCTACAAACTGGGGGTCCCAGGTTCGATTCCAGTCAAGGGCATGTACCTTGGTTGTGGGCACATCCCCAGTAGGTGTACAGGAGGTAGCTGATCGATGTTTCTCTCCCATCGATGTTTCTAACTCTCTATCCCTCTCCCTTCCTCTCTGTAAAAAATCATTAAAATATATTTTTAAAAATTATAATTTAAAAATGTGGTGGCAGGGAGATGAACTGGTTTGCCTAAGTGTCAAAACCAGGATTCAAACAGGAGCTTCAAAACCCATGGCCTTGACCCAAGCTTAGGGCATAAGGAAGAAGCGTGTAAATGTTAAGAAGTGCAGCTGGGCTTTGGGCATAGTAATAGCCCCCCAAAGGGACCCGTCAGGTGTTAGGGGGAAGTGGGGTGGTGGCTGTGAGGACTGACACTGGAGGGGCTGGGCATCACCTGGTATGAGACTCACAGACACTCACTGGCACTTGGCACGTGGCTGGGGGTGGATAAAGAGTAGCTGAATGAATGGATGAGTGAATGGATGAGTGAATGGAGGAGTGAATGATGGATGATGAATGAGTGAATGAAGGGATGAGTGAATGGATGAGTGGATGGGTGGATGGATGGATGAGTGGATGGATAGATGAGTGGGTAGATGGATGGATGGATGGGATGGATGGATGAGTGGATGGATAGATAGATGAGTGGGTGAATGGATGGATGGGATGGATGGATGAGTGGATGGATAGATGAGTGGGTGGATGGATGAGTGGATGGATGGATGAGTGGGTGGATGGATGGATGAGTGGATGGATAGATGAGTGGGTGGATGGATGGATGGATGGATGAGTGGATGGATAGATAGATGAGTGGGTGAATGGATGGATGGGATGGATGGATGAGTGGATGGATAGATGAGTGGGTGGATGGATGAGTGGATGGATGGATGAGTGGGTGGATGGATGGATGGATGGATGAGTGCATGGATAGATGAGTGGGTGGATGGATGGATGGGTGGATGGATGAGTGGATGGATGGATGAGTGGATGGATAGATAGATGAGTGGGTGAATGGATGGATGGGATGGATGGATGAGTGGATGGATGGATGAGTGGATGGATGGATGAGTGGGTGGATGGATGGATGAGTGGATGGATAGATGAGTGGGTGGATGGATGGATGGATGGATGGATGGATGGGATGGATGGATGAGTGGATGGATAGATGAAGTGGGTGGATGGATGAGTGGATGGATGGATGAGTGGGTGGATGGATGGATGGATGGATGAGTGGATGGATAGATAGATGAGTGGGTGAATGGATGGATGGATGAATGAGTGAGTGAATGATGAGTGAATAAATGGTGAATGAATGGATGGGTGAATGAATGAATGAATGGATGGCTAGATGGCTGCTCTATCTTCGAACACTGCTTCTTTGAAGGAGTCTCACATGGGGAGACGATGCAGAACGCAGCCTGTGCCCTGGAGCCCGTCATCAGCCCGCAGCCCCCCCTGCCCGCACCAGGGAACCAACCACCCACCCACCTGGCGTCGGGGGCTGTGGCCCCAGCACGGTGGCAGGTGATGAGGGTGGTGTGGTGCTTGGAGCCCTTGAGGCGGTCAAGCTTGGCAGCCCAGAGGGTGGGCTGGGCCGGGCGGGCAGCTGTCACGTGCAGCCCCTTCTTCACCTTGATGCTGGGGAGGACAAGCGGGTGCCGTTTGTCAAGGTGGGTGCCATGCTGTGGACGGTCCCGCAGGAGGAAGGGGCTAAGCCTCCCATCGGGCACCCCGAGTTCAGGTCTGACTATCCTCCTAGCTGTCTCTAAGCCAGAAGGACGCAGCCTCGGGGCAGGTCAGCCACATAGCTCTTCCCCCACCCCCAGGGCCACATACGAACGCACTGGACACAGGTCATGGCCAAGCCCAGCATTCAGGCCTCCCAGGCCTGTTTCATGTCATCTCCAGCCAGGACAGCTCTCCATCATTCTGCTTTCCCTACACCCAACTGCTTCCCACACACGAAATGCCAGCTGTGCCTCCGTGCCTTCCGCTCGCCCGCCCGCCCGCCCCTCCTTTCTCCACCTGTTCCTCCTCCAACCTCCAGCAACTCCGACGCCATGTCCCTCAGGAAGCTTCCTTGCTGGCAGGATGAGGGTCCCTTCCTCACCCCCACCCCCACCCCAGCCCTCACCGCACTCTGTGCTTCAGCAGAGCATGCACCCAGCTCACGCCCATCCAGCTCCTTCCCCAGCCCTGGGGACCCCTGGGCCTGGCTCCTCCCTCCAGAGTGGAGACACGGGGCTGGGGGTAGTTTACGTCCAGGAAAGATCTAGTGAGCAAAGGAGGACGTGGGAGATGGGGACGGGACAGGCACTCGGAGACACAGAGGGAAAGGCACACACAAACCCAAATAGGGAAGCCAGCCCTTGTCACTGGGGTGAGATGGGGGCCGTTTTGGGGGAGGTTCTTTCTGCGGAGCCCTGTGGGCTCAGAGCAAAGAGGAGGGACCTGTGGGAAGGGCGGCAGCGGGAGAACATGCAAATGAGTGAGGTTGGGGCCAATACCCTTCCTGAGGCGTCAGAGCATTCACTACCCCCAGGCACTGCACTTGCCAGTTTCCAAGCCCTCTCCTGTTCCCTCCCTGGAGCCTCCCAGCTGCCCTGTGAGTCCGCCCCACTAGACCCAGGACCCAGGAGAGAAGAGCGTCCTGCTTCTGACTTCAAGTCCAGGGCTGTGCCCACGGCAGGCAATCACGGTGCTCCGCCTGGAGGGGTGGTTTACGGTCAAAGACCCCAGTGAGGACCCCAGAGGAGCTCCTGCCAGGCGGCTGCGAGGCCCCGCCTCGGGCCCGGCACTCACCGCAGGGTCAGGACGCCGGCGGTGAAGTTGTGGCGGAGCAGGAGGCTGGCACTGAAGCGCTGGCCGGGCCGCACGGGCACATCGGGCACCCGCAGAGTCACGGCCTCATCCAAGGGCACCTCCTGGTACCGAGGGGGGTCCGCCGGGCGCAGCTCCACACTGCCCACCGGCAGGGCCCGCTCCCCGGGGTCCTCCCCGCCAGGGCCGCAGCCCCCGGGGCCCTGGGCGGCGGGCTCCAGCGTGTAGGCCAGTGCGGCCTGCGTGGGGCCCGGGCGGAACCAGTGGGCGGGGAACTCCAGCTGCACCACGCAGGCGCCCAGGGACGGCTGTAAGGACAGGGCGGCCGTGGGGGTGGGTCAGGAGCCCCGAGCTGACACGCAAGGCCGGCGTGGGCCAGAGACGCTCCCCGGTGACACGGCCAACCAGGGACGGGGCCGGGCGAGGTCTCGGAAGGCGGCCACGGGAGCCGAACCGAATGCCTCCCCCTACCCAGGCCCCGCCGTCCTGACTGCAGCTCAGGTTCCTCAGAATCCCCAAATCCACTCGGGCCCCTTCCCGAGTAGATGCCACAACAGCAGGGGCCGCAGTGCTGATGGCCATACTGGCCACAATGCCCGCCCGCCCGTTGTGCGGGGCAGGGGGGTGGGGGGAGGTCTCTGCGCAGGCCTGGCACTCCTGCCCCTCGGTCCCTATCCCACTCCCATGAGCTGGGGTTACTACTGCCCCATTCTACAGAGGAGGAGACTGAGTCCCAGATAAGTTACTTGCCCAAAAGCACACACACTGGACTGAAAGCGGAAGGGACCCTGGGTAACTTCCGCAGGGTCCCAGGAAAGCCAGCAGAGAAGACTGCAGTCAGGTGGTCCGGGACCCCCCACTTCCCAGGAGTGGCGAGCCCTCTTTCTCCTAGGGCTACCCCCCCCCCCGCCCCTCAGGCAGGCACAGCAGCAGGGCTAGCCCGGGCAGGGCCCGGCGCTCACCTGGAAGCGGCAGGCGCGGTGAGCCGTGCCCGTGGGGTGCGTGGCGTGGAGCCGGGCACACGGCAGGCTGCCAGGCCCCGGCGGCCAGTCCTGCCCTTTGAGGTGGAAGAGCACGCGGGCGTGGGGCTCTGCAGGCGTCGCCACCGCTTCCACCGACACGGCCCGCACGTCCCACGGGACCGGCCTTTGGTGGGGCTCGGCGAGCCGAGGGGGGACAACCTGCAGGGAGAATGGGGTGCTCAGCATGGCGGGGGGAAGGAGGGGGGGTCAGTGAGGTGTGGGGAGATGGGATGCCAGGCTCCAGGTCCAGCCCGGCAGGAGAGAGCCTCGTGGGCCTCAGCCTCCCGCTCTGGAAACGGGGCTGGGCAGACCCGAGCCGCCCCCGGCAGACGGCGGCCCCGGTCCCGGGAGCCCCGGCCCCTCACCTGCTGGGTGGCAAAGGGCGGGTAGGAGGCGCGGAGCAGCGGCTGGGCCCGGGGCCAGGGCTGCAGCAGCAGGAAGGTCTCGGAGCGGGCGGCCAGGGAGGCGTTGGCGGGCGGGTAGCGGCCCAGCTGCTGCACGCAGAAGTGCTCGGGGGCGTCCAGGAGCTCCAGGGCCGCTGGCAGGTACACGGGGCCCGGAGGGCCCTGCTCACAGCCCACTGCGCAGCGGGGGAGAGAGAGGGCGAGCTGCAGAGCCGGCGGGCCGTGCCTGGGCAGGGGGAAGGGAGGGTACACAGGCCCAGCCCGCGGCATGGGGGCCCCACCACACACAGACGAGGAAACTGAGGCCCGGAGAGATCGCAGGTAGCAGGTGACGGCCGGGATGAGGATCAGAGCCCAGGACCGATGCCAGCCCCATGCCATCCCTCTTCCTGCCCTTCTCCCTCCAGCGGAGCCTTACGTAACTGCCCCTGGCACGAAGGCATCTGTGGGGCAGCACTCTCTGGACATGGCCCAGCAGGTAACAGGTGAGTTTGCAGAAGCAGAGACCCTTCCTCTGCCCTCAGGCCCTAGCCAGACGTGGCTGGGCGACCCCTCCTCCTCCATCATCACCATGGCAACTCTGCACCCGTTTCCAAATGTGCTCCCTTCTACCCCATCCCAATCAGGTACCGAGTGCAGGGGGTGTGGGTGGGAACACTCGGGATGTACCCCACTGACTATCGGTCAGGCCTAACAATAAAAATTCACATTTTAGAACACTAGCTATGCGCAGGCTACCATTTAAAACACGTTACGTGCATGTGCTAACTTTCCGTTTTTGAAACAACTGAGAACTAGGTTCTATGTCTATTAATCTCATTTTATGTTCACTTCTTTTTTAAATCCTTTTTATTGATTTCAGAGAGGAAGGGAGAGGGAGAGATAGAAACATCGATGAGAAAGAATCATGGATTGGCTGCCTCCTGCACACCCTCCACTGGGGATCGAGCCCACAAGCTGGGCATGTGCCCTGACCCGGAATGAACTGTGACCTCTCGATTCACAGGTGACGCTCAACCACTGAGCTACGCCAGGCCAGGCTCATCCCATTTTACGGCTGGAGACAGTGAGGCTGACAGGCTAAGTGCTTGCTGGGGTCCCACAGTTGGTGCATGGTGGCATCAACCATCAGGCCACCCTGCCTCCACGCTCTGCCTCTCTCCCCACCTTGTGCTCTTAGACTCTGGGTCTCTCCCTCCTCCTTCAGGGCCAACAGAGAATGCCGCCTCCTTCAGGAAGCCCTCCTTGATTGCTTGCACTCTCACCCATCCCCTCCGCTATGTGCAGCTCTGGCTGCCTCCACCGAATTGGTTATCTTCCTGTTTATCACCTGGGGCCTGTGTGACTGATCCCGGATCACACACTGGGCGGCTCTCCCTGGAACGGAAGTCCTAGGAGCCTGGAGATGGGCATTTACGCCCTAGCTCGGCCTGGGGGAAGGCTGGGCCAGCCCTTTAACTCTGGGAGCCTCTGCCCCGGCACCTGTAGGACGGGCGCTGTGACCCAGAGGCGGGAGAGGGCTGTGGTGTGTGGAGCGGGGTGGCTGCCGCTGCTAATGGACGTGACAGGCGCTCCTCCCTGGGAGAGGGTTCCGGGCGCGGGTCCCCGGGGAGGGGGCAGGTGGCTGAAAGCAACCCAGAGCCGCTCCCTCCCAGCCCCACTGCTGGGCTGGGGTCTTGATGGTTTCAACCTCCTTCATGATGCTCCCCATCATTGATCATGTGTCTGAGACACTTAACCCCCCCCCCCCAGGGTAACAGGTGATGGCTCCTGGGGGCAGCCCCTGGCCCCCTCCTCCTCCTGGGTAATGACAACATGCTGGGAGGCCTGACTCCCACGGACTTCCCACATCTAGATCTCAGCTTTTCGGGGGAGAGGGGTGGAGAACGCCTCTCTGTGCCCCATTCTTCCGTGGCACCATCCACCTACAGCCCATGCCAAGGGGGCCTCTGCCCCCTCCAGGGATGGGGTTCCCTGAGTGCCAGGAAGGCACGGATGGGGCGATCTCTTGGGACTCCAAGGTCAGGAACTCCCTGGGGCAGGGAGAGCGGTTGCCTATCCACCTCCGAGGTCCCTGCAGAGGGGCAGCTCCCCGCCCCGGGACGGGTTGATGTGGGGGGACAGGCTAGCAGCCACCGGGGTGCAGCTCGGAGGCAGAGCAGGGAGCCGGGCCCGGGCAGCGGGGGCAGAGCCGGGCTGTAGGGAGGCTGTGGGGTGTGGCCTGCCCGCTGTGCTGGTCGGATAGGGGTGCCGGGTGGTGCGGGCGAAGGCAGCCACGGGGCAGGTCCCCGGGGTGAGGGCTCCCCAGCGTCCCGGCGCCCTGGGCTCAGTCCGGGCACCGCAGGCTCCGGCGCCCGGGCATCCCTGGAGCTTGGGCTCGGCCCGGGCCGGCCGCCCCCCACCCCCTCCGCTGACCTCTCACGAAGCGCAGGGCGAGGGCCGCCAGGAGGCAGAGCGCGGGGGCGCGGGGTCCCCGGGGGGCCGCCGCCGCGCGCCCCTCCATCCGGGCGCGTCCTCCGCAGAAGGCGGACCTAGGCGGGCGGTCCAGGCCGCGGGCCGCCCGGCATCTCCGCGCCCGCCGATCCGATCCCGACCCCGACCCCGACCCCGGCCCCGGCCCCGGCCCCGCGCGGAGTCCCGGCCGCACAGCCCGGCCGCGGCGGCAGCTCCAGACAATGGAGCGGAGCGCGCGGAGCGGAGGGGCCGTGGGCGGGAGCGCGGGGCACGCGGGCTGTCCCTCCGCCCGCCCGCCGGGTCCTAGTGCCCTCCGCGTCCCGACGCCAAGCGGGGACCGAGGCCCCCGCCCTGGAGGCGGCCCGCAGGGCCGGACCCGCCGCTGCCCAGAGGGACAGGGCGCCGTGCGCTCCGTCTCAGATGCTCCGGACTGAGGAAGCGGCCACCCCCTCGGCCTCCCCTCCCCCTTTACAGGTAGCTCCCCTGTAAAGGCGTGTGACCCTGGAATCCAATCGGAATTCAAGGACAAGGGGGGACCCTGTAGCACCGGGCAAAAAAGGGAGAAAGGGGTCCACATGGCCGGTGACAAGTACGTGGCCCGCCCTAAGGCCTCGGCCCCTGCCCGGAAGGGAGGACTCAGGCGGGAAGGGAGGACTCCAGCGCAGGCAGCTGGTTTCACGCCCAGCCCCATTCCTGGGACAGGCCCGTGGGCGTGGGAAGTGTGAGGACTTGTCTCTGCTCCCCGTGAAGGCCGCCTTCCAGGTTCTTGCCTCCCAGGTCCCAGCAGCCTCCGGGCCAGGCAGCCTGCTAGGCCGTTGGGAGGGTCCAGAGCTGACACTAACAGTAAGGTCTCCAGGGAAGCTGACAAAAGAACCACCCCGGCCCTCCACCAGCAGCCCAGCCTGCGGGCTGGGTCAGGAACCCCAGGGCAGGACACCCTCTGTGGGCAAGGAGGAGGCGCTAGTCTCCTGGCTTAGGGCCAGCCTTTGACCCTCCATGATGAGGGGGAGGGGAAGGCGTGGGGTGCAGTCAGCTCCTAGAAGGCTAATAACAGGGCAGGCCTCCCTCATTCCTCAGCTCCTGGAGGGAAGGGTACCTGGTACCAGTCTTTCTTTCTTCCCCTCCCCTCCCGCCTTCCCTTCCCACCAGCCTGGCTCGGCCCTGGGGGACAGGTGGGCTAGAGGTGAACTCTGCGGAGTGACGTACGCAGCACAGACAATGGAACAGCGTGCACTTTATTTAACACCACCAGGCGCTAGTAAAACACACATCACGCCAGCTGACTCCGCATCAACCTTGACAGTGAGAACTGGGCACTAGTCACTCTCCACCTCACGTGTCACATGCCGGCGGGCAGAGGGTGCCAGCCCACTGGAGCCTCCAGGGGAGAGGGAGCGCCGAGTGGAGAGGGGTCTGCAGACTCCCCCTGCTCCCCACAGAGCATGTGAAGGGAAGGGGGTGCCATCTCGGTGTATCTGCTCCGTGACATCCCCCCAGGCCATGGGGGTGGCCTGGTCAGCAGCTCCTCGGCGGAGGGAGTGGAGATATGGAGGCCGCCTGCAGCTCCGCAGACAGGATGAATCCTTCGTCCTCGGTCCCTGAACCCCCACGGGACCGAGCCACTGCGGGGCCTGCTCGCAAGCACCCTCTGGAGCAGCCAGCCTCTGCTTCGGTTGAAGGGAAATCACGACACAAAGCAGCCACAGCACACTTTCCTACACACAGTAGGACAGCCGGCAAGCCCAGGGCACACACAGGGCCCAGGGCACGGACAGGGCCCAGGGCACACACAGGGCCACGGCACACACAGGGCAGCAGGTGAGCGCAGGGCCCGCTGGCTCGGGTTAAGGCACTTGTAACAGACTCAATGTCCCTCCCGCTCGCAGCCCTACAGGGCAATGTCCCCCTCCCTTCCCCTCAGATCCCGCCGGCCCTGCTCTCCCACCCGGGCAGGAAGGGAAGGAGCGGGCCTGGAGGGACAGTGGTTGGGTTGGAGCGCAGGGCAGGGAGGGGACACAGGGCATGGAGCTGGGACTCGGCAAAGGCGAAAAGGACAGAAGAGCAGCAGCAGGAAGGCGGTGGCCGCAGGGTCGCAGGCCGATGGCAGTGATGCTCAGAGAGCAGAGGCATGAGCTGGGGGCAGAGAAAGGGGTCCAAGGACGAGCAGGGACGGGTCTCCCGCCCTCTCAGCTGGAGGACTGGGTCAGAGGTAAGAATCCTGAGGGTCCAGAGGGGGCAAGCGAGGGGCAGGGCTGGAAGGAGGGCCAGCGCCCCGGAAGCAGCTCAGATTTTTGGTTCGGAGACAACGGAGGTGCGGGCGGCCTCACTCCTCGTCCAGGCCCCGGGCGCCCTTGGCCGCACGCCTCTGCCGCCAGCGCATCTCCTCCACCTGGCGCTCCAGCGCTCGGACCTTGGCCTCCAGCTGCACCCCCGAGGCCCGGCTGCCCGTGAGCCGGCTCAGCAGAGCGTAGAGGGTCAGCAAGCCCAGGAGGAGCAAAGCCCGGGTGGAAGGGTCGGGCACCGAGCGAACCAGGGCCACGAAGCCGACCAGGAAGAAGACGAGCTTCAGGCCCCACAGGATGCGGCCCAGCAAGGCCAGGACCAGGCCGAGGAGCAGGGACAGCAGCCAGTAGGCGACCAGGGCCCCCGCGCCCCACAGCAGGAAGGTCTGCACCTGCCCGGGGCTCAGCTGCAGGACCTGGGTGAGGTGGTCTCCTGCGGGGGAAGAGTCAGAATCAGCCAGTCTGCAGAGGTGATGGGCCAGCGGGGGTGGGGTGGGGAGGTGTCATGGGGTCCTTCAAACCCAACGCGAGGGAGGACTTACACCCCCTGCAAAGGGAAAGAAACCCCCTTCCACGGGGTCACACAGCTGTAGGGATGTGAGCCTGGTTAGGTCCCTGCCTTGGCTGAGCCAGTTTCATCTACAAAAGGGAATAATTCCCGGCTGTGGGAGCTCCACGCGAGGCTACGGCTGAGCGTGATGCTCCGACGACGACGGGAAGCTGACTGGCAGCCCGGCGTTTCTGGCCTGCTATTGAGCTGGCCTCTGGGGAGCCCTGGGCGGGGGCAGGAGGCTGGGGGAAGTTTAGATCCTAGAAAGGCAGGCTCCCACAAACAGGAAGTGACGGGCTAAGCCCCAGCCGCCCCACCAACTCCCTGCCACTCACCATCCAGCCCCAAGGCGTTCAGCAGCTGGGCGGCGATGCCCGACAGAGCGAAGCAGCCCACGGAGATGCAGGAGGAGACGGCCCCCAGCACCTGGGACGTGGTCTGCGGAGAGATGCACCCATGTCAGTGAGGCTCCTCACCAAGCCTCCAGCCAGGCCCAGCCAGCCCACAGGACCGGCTCCCCCACTTCTCAGCCAGCGCTGGCCCGCCCAGGCCTCGGAGGGCCCCTCCCCAACCCCCGCCAGTGCACGGGCACGGACAGCAGGCTGCTCCAGACCGCTCCTCCTTCCTGGGCAGAACCCAGGACACCTGGGCCCTAACTCAGAGGACCTGCTGGCACACTGTGCGGGTGGCAGTGGGTGTATGTGGGTGGGAATCACCAGATCCCATTAGGTGGGGGAGAGAGCCCCGCCCCCACCTCTACAGGCAAAGAAATGGGGCAGGGCTGGCTATTAGGTCACATTAGGTCACATGCAGACAAAGCCTGACTCTACAGGGGCCAGTGACGTGGTTTGTACAGATGGCTCCTTCCCCAGCCTTTCTGGCCAGAAGGGCAGGAATTGGGGGGGGGGGGGGGGGGGTTGGAGCTCAGGGCCTGCAGGTGGAATTCAACCAATGGGAGCGCGAGAGGCAGGTGTGCCTGCTTCATCGTGTGGACCTGGGGGCCACCGGAGGTTGTGACACACAGAGGATGCAGAGCCTCCTCCTCTATCCTCAGTGTGCGGTCCCAGCAGGCACCACGCCCTCACCTCGGAGACCAGGTGCATGGTCTCCGGCCCCATCCAGTCATCCAGGGTCCCCCGCACAGACCGGCCCATCTGGCTCAGGAAGTCAACGGGCACCTCCCTCTTCTGCCTGCTGGGCGGCACGAAGTCTCGGGAGGGCTCGGACGATGCTGAGTGGAGGAGGAGGGCCACGAGGACCAGCAGGACGACTTGGGACAGATGGCTGCGCGATGGCCACGTGCTGCCTGAACCGGCCATGACTGGTCTGCAGGGAGAGAGGCACAGGGTGAGCAGGGAAACGGGATGCCTCCGCCACGGCTCCCCTTTAACCGCCCGCAGGCAAGGAGGCGGGACTGGCACTTCCCGCTCCAGGTGGGCACAGCCGTTCACTCCCAGGCTCCTCTCTTATACTTCACCCCGCATGCCAGCCAGCCAGGAGCCCTGCTCAGCGCCTCAGCGGGCGAGAGCGGTCTAACTCTAAACACCGAAAGCCTGTCTGTGTCTTAGGTGCTTTGGGCATAAGAAATAATAAGTCTATAAGGCTTATTATTTCTTATGCCCAAAGAAATAATAAGCCTTATAGACTTATTTATAGACTTATAGACTTATTTATTAAGCCAGGCCTTGCCGGGCCAGCGCTGGCTGAGAAGTGGGGGAGCCAGTCCTGTGGGCTGGCTGGGCCTGGCTGTTTCGGTGTTTCACTCTAAACACCGAAAGCCTGTCTGTGTCTTAGGTGCTTTGGGCATAAGAAATAATAAGTCTATAAGGCTTGGTTCCCAAGGAGATTATAATCTACTTAAGATAAAGCTAATAATATTTTTTTTTAACTTAAAAATAGCACCCAAATGGGATTGTCGGAGTATAACGTCATCCAGAAGCGCCCGGCCACTGCTCCAGCAGGAACACGTGCAGTGCCGGGCTGGTGCAGGAAGACCGGAGGGCGCGCCAGCCCCGTCCCTGCGGAGCAGAGGCGGACGGAGCCTAAGCCTCTGCTCTCAGGCACAGGCGCACGGGGTGCAGGGCCGCAGCGGATTCCGATGCGCCTGCTCCCGGGAGCTTCGCCAGGGCTGGTGCTGCGCCCCACACCCAGGGGTGCTGGCACTGCCCAGAGGTGCCCAGGTTTGGGGGGCTCCACTGTGTGGAGGCGAGACCCACATTCTCAGAAGGCCCTTTGCTCCCCACCACCAATGGAGGCAAAAGTTGAGAGCATCACCTTTTAGAAAGGATATTCTTCTTCTTCTCTTTTAATATATTTTATTGATTTCTTACAGAGAGGAAGGGAGAGGGATAAAAAGCTAGAAACATCGATGAGAGAAAAACACCGATCAGCTGCCTCCTGCACACCCCTCACTGGGGATGTGCCCACAGCCATGGTACATGCCCTTGACCGGAATCGAACCTGGGACCTTTCAGGCTGATGCTCTATCCACTGAGCCAAACAGGTTTTGGCGAAGGATATTATTCTTAATAAAAAGCTGCCCTTGCCGAAACCGGTTTGGCTCAGTGGATAGAGAGTCGGCCTACGGACTGACGGATCCCAGGTTCGTTTCCAGGCAAGAGGCATGTACCTTGGTTGCGAGCACATCCCCAGTGGGGGGTGTTCGGGAGGCAGCTGATCGGTGTTTCTCTCTCATCGATGTTTCTGATTCTCTATCCCTCTCCCTTCCTCTCTGTAAAAAATCAATTTTATATATATATATATATATATATATATATATATATATATATTTTTTTTTTTTTTTTTTTTTTTTTTAAAGCTGCCCTCGCCGGTGTGGCTCAGTGGATAGAGTGTTGGCCTATGGACTGAAGGGTCCTGGTTTCAATCCCAGTCAGGGCACAAGCCTGGCTTTCTGGCTCAATCCCCGATAGGGGGCGTGCAGGAGGCAACCGATCCATGATTCTCTCTCATCATTGATGTTTTTCTCTCTCTCTCTCCCTCACCCTTCCTCCCTGAAATCAATAGAAAAACCAGGACTTGAACCCAGGTGCATTGGACAGCAGACCCCTTGCACACAGCTCCAGCCATACGGCCGCCAATGTGCGTTTCCGAGGTGGCACGGAAAGCCGCACAGATTATCCGGAAGCGAGAAGGAAGTAGGCACCTATCAATGACTTAGCGGTGACAATTCACTCCACCCCTTCGGGTTCTGTGCTCGATATCGTGGTCGTGTTCCGTGAAGCGACAGGCAAGTCAGGACCCAGCTGGCGCTGACTCAGTGAAGTGGGGGGATCAGCCAAGAACCATTTTCAGTACCAACAGCTCAGGGCCTCCATGCTTCAGAGACGTCAATCAGCCCTTCCAGGCCCCGCCCCCAGATGAACCTGCAGCTCCAGGGCATTCCCGGACTCAGAGGCTAAGCCAGGGAGGGAGGAACAGCCAGGGGCGTGAAGTTTCCCCCTACCAGGGCAGGCAGAGAGCTGGCCAGAAACTAGAGCCCTCAGGATGGAGGAGAGGGGAGAGAGGGTGTTCCCTGTCTTGTTTTGTGGGAAAGAGAAGGGTTTAAGAAAGGGTTATCTTTTAAAATATCGAATTCGGGCACTTCCTGGCCCTGAAACAGCTGCTGGAGTCTCCCCTGAGGCCTGTGGGACCAAGCAGGGCCGAGCAGCAGGCAATTCCCGAGGGACCACCCGGGCTGGACCGCCTTCCACTCTTCTTGGCATAAATCAAGCAGCAGATGGCTCCTGCCAGCCCCAGTCCGAGGCGAGGGAAGCCGGAGCTCCTGGGCCATCTGGGTCACAGGCGCCCGGGACTGACAGGGCAGGCAGGCCTGCTCTCTCGGTGCGATCCTATGTCCAAGGAACTCCCCCAGCAGGAGTCACATGTCACCTCCTCCATCCTAAGTCAGCATGACATGAGCTGCTCCCCCCACGCAGCCTGCTGAGGTCTGCACTGGCCTCCACTGTGAGGCGGCCACCTGCCCCAGCTGAGGGGAGCCGGGGACCCTTATATCTGCCCTCCGCAGCGAGGCCGTGGCCCTGCGGCTGGCCTCCGGGGGCGCTGGGAGCCTGAACGGCATTCTGGAGGTGTCCTGAGCAGAGAACAGTGCAGGTGGCTGGCGGCTGCATCTCCCCTGTTTTCTTTTAATATATATTTTATTCTTTTTTTACAGAGAAGAAGGAGGAAGGATAGAGAGTCAGAAACATCGATGAGAGAGAAACATCGACCAGCTGCCTCCTGCATACCCCTTTCTGGGGATGTGCCCGCAACCAAGGTACATGCCCTTGACCAGAATCGAACCCGGGATCCTTCAGTCCACAGACCAACGCTCTATCCACTGAACCAAATTGGTCAGGGCCTCCTGTTTTCTTGAACAGGAATCTCTGTTCTTCCGAGTGAGTCCCAGCCAGCAAGAGCCTGACTCCTCGCCGCTCTGCCGCACACTTTCTCACTAAGGAGCCGCGGAGGTCACGGCAGGAGCAGCCTCGGCGCCGAGGGGAAGCATGTCTACGCGGCTTCACCTCCCGCAGCGGATTCACCCCCTGCAGCGGCGGCCTCTGGCAGCCACTGTCACAGCTGTGTGTGTGGCTCTACTGTGTGTGTCGCTTTATGGTTCACACGGTGCTTGCTGTTCCACCTCTTCACTCAGCGCTTAAAGCTGTGTTACGAGGTATTGCGATCTGGCCACTTGCTCACGTCCACAAAGCAGAACTGGGACTTGATCCAGAATCCAAAACCTATATCTTGCCCTTTCGCTCATTCCACACCCTCTCTCGGCACCCGTGAGACCTGGTCCCTGACCTCGAGGCACTGAACGTTCTCCCCAATATCAACAAGTCCCAAGTGAGTGGACACCCAGACCCCAGGACAAGCCACCCACAGGGTCCCGCCTGCTGGGCTCACAGGTCCTGGTGTGTATACAAGCAAGGGATGAGGACAGCAGAAACCGGGGACCAGATCTGCCCCTGCCGCTCAGGCCGAGGCACTCTGGCTCGGGCAGGGCCAGGAGGGGGCACTCTGGCTCGGGCAGGGCCGGGGGGGGGGCACTCTGGCTAGGGCAGGGCCGGGGGAGCCCCCTGAGGGGAACGGCTTCCTCTAGCCGTGGCAGCGGGAAGCTCAGTGTGAGGTGTGGCTTGCTGAGCGGCAGGCTTCCTCTGCTGGCTGGCTTTCCCGCTATGAATCACCACGGGCAGGAGGGCGGCCGACTTGGTGCCTCTTCCTCATCCTGGGGGCAGCACTGATTCTCAGCTCTGTTCGCCCGTCAGCGTGGCCGGTGGACCCTGTCACAGCAAGGGGGTCTGTCCCCCGGGGCCGACTCTCTCTGGCTCTCCCCGAGAGGGATCCAACGTGTATTTTCAGAGCTCCTCAGAACTTCTGATGCAGAACCACGGCTGGGTCGGCAGGTGAGGCAAAGCCCTGAACGTGTACCTCCATTTTGATCCCAGGCTCAATTCTACCACAAACTGGAAGCCGCTAGCTCCTGCCTGTGACTTTATTGAGGTCCAGTCTCCTCCAATGGACAACGAGGGTAAGCTGGCCTGGCTCTGCTAGAACCCGGCGCACTGCACGCACCGAGAGACACGGCAGGCGCAGCACAAAAAGACAAGAAATAGGAAAAAGAACACAAAGGGATGTGCAGTGCCCAAACCCTGTGGGTGGCCTTATACTGACCACTGTACTGCCTCCCCTTTAGGCTCTGAGCACCCCCTGGTCCAGACCCCACAACTAACTTTTCCTGGACTCCCCAGCGCCCGGCACAGCATGGCTCATCCGAGCTTGTTGGGACTGTTAGAAGCCCGGCCAGAAGCTGGGAGGGTGCCGTGAGGGCAGCCGCGGGAGCCATGCAGACAGGTGGGGGGTGGGGGATGCTTATTTTAAAGTTGATCCAAACAGGCAGCGGCTGCCCAAGGACAGCCGGTGTGGGAAGGAGGCTCCTAGTCGGAAGGGAATGAAGTCAGCGTCCCGGCAGGTGGGGGCAGCCCCCGCCAACCCCGACAGCTGCTTCCCAGCCCCTGTTGGGGGGCAGGGCGATAGGCAAAGGGGCAGCTTCCCAGCCCAACGGAGCTCACCCCAGGGCCCAGCCTACCCGAGACAGGGTGTCAGCGGCATGTGCTATTTCCAACAGCGTGTCCCCTGCCAAGCCCTTGCTGGGTGGCGTCTCTGGCAAGGGACCCGGCACGGCCCATGGGTTCAGGGTACCCCAAAGGGCTCGGAGCGAGGCCGCCCGAGGCTGGGCCAGGGGGGCAGGGGGCGGGGGTCTGCGGCGAGGCGCTCGGCACTGGCCTTGTCCCCCAGCTTGACCGCGCCTCGCCTCGGCCGATCTCCTAGCAGCTTCGGAACCCTTGGCTCCCAGGAAACGCGTGTCTCCCGTTGCCTAGTAACGACGCCCCTGTTGCATAGCAACAAGGATCCGGGTCCCCAGTCGGACCCCTCCCCAGTCTAGCTCTCCCAGCCTCGCGGCTCCGCCCCGGCCCCGCCTGCGTGGCCGCCGCCTCCCTGGCCCTGCCGGCCGACCGGCCCTCGAGCCCCGGTTTCAGCTCACACTCACCCGCCTCCGGCCAAGGCTGCCCTTCACGTGCGACTTGGCTAAACGCGCCACCGAACCCGCGCCTCGATCCCCGGGCGTTGGTTTATCGTCTGCGCACGCGCGAGGCCGACGCTCCCGGGCCCCGCCGCTCCCGCCCGCCCCGCTGTGCGCATGCGCCCCCGCCCGGCGTTGTTTTCCCCGAGCTTTTCCCACCGGGGCGCTGCGGGGTGGGCGGCTGGAGCTGGGAGCGGAAGTGTGGCGGGAAAGGGGAAAGGCGTGACCCCATCTGGGCTGCAGGGTGGGTAACTGCATCTCTGAGCTCGGGGTCCGACCACCCCCCGCCCGCCAGCGCCCCGGCATTTGGGGCGATGTGGTGCCTGAGCCGCGGTGCCTGCTGGGCCGCGTTCTGAGGAAGGGGCGCTCCGGAGCCCTTGGTGTTTTGAGGACCTTTTCTCGCTAAGAAGGCGCAGAGGGAAGAGGGTTGGAGCAGTTACAGCCGCCCGGCGCCGGGCAATGCGCCCGTTCCCTCCAGGAGCAGTCCCACGCCCAGGCTGCAGGGGGCGCCCAGCCGTTCCGTTGCAGAGAAGGAGGGGCGCCAACTCTCAGGCCCCCCAGCTCTGCTAAACACAGGCAACATGGGGGGAAGATGGGAGGGCGGATTTGGAAGGAGGTGACCCCTTGCCAGTTTCATCTCTATGAGTCTCAGTTGTTTCCACTTGACTGTAAAAGGACCGCGCAGTAGGTGTGGGAATTCAATGAGGGAACTAAACACTGAGCATCCCAGTTGCCTTAGCCCAGTGGTCGGCAAACTGTGACTCTCGAGCCACATGCGGCTCTTTGGCCCCTTGAGTTTTTAGCAAAGGCCAGCTTAGGAGTACCCGAATTAAGTTAATAACAATGGACCTACCTATATATGTAAGTTTAAAAAATGTGGCTCTCAGACCGGTTTGGCTCAGTGGATAGGATAGATAGAGCGTCAGCCTGCGGACTAAAAGGTCCCGGGTTCGATTCCGGTCAAGGGCATGTACCTTGGTTGCGGGCACATCCCCAGTAGGGGGTGTGCAAGAGGCAGTTGATTGATGATTCTCTCTCATCGATGTTTCTAACTCTCTATCCCTCTCTCTTCCTCTCTGTAAAAAATCAATAAAATATACAGTATATTTTTTTTTAAATGTGGCTCTCAAAAGAAATTTCAATCATTGGACTGTTGATACTTGGCTCTGTTGACTGAGTTTGCCGACCACTGCCTTAGCCAGTTTGCCTCGGTGGATAGAGCATTGGCCTGCGCCCCGGGTTCCAGTCTGTCAAGGGCACATACTTGGGGCCTGTACCTCGGTGGTGACACGTGCAGGAAGCAACCAATCAGTGTGTTTCTCCGTCTTTCCCTCCCTCTTCCACTCTCTGAAAATCAATGGGAAAATACCCTCGGGTGAGGATTAAAACAAACCAAAAACAGTAAAGTCACACAATGTTGATCTCATTTTTAAAAATATCCCAGTTGCCATTTTAATGTGTAGATCTCATTGGCGGCCCTGGGAGAGCTCGCCTCTGACCTTAAAGCATTTCCCCAAGCTCAGCGCTCCCTTCCCCTACCGGACTCAGCCTTCTGATTCCGTCTTCTGCCCTGACCACTGAGTTAACCAGCCTGTCACCTCGTCCAGATGTTTCTTTCCCTCGGCTGTTGGCCGGAGCATCCATCGTGCTCTGGACCCTCAGCCAAGGGTCTCTCTTCCCAACAGGCTCTGTGGCATCCTGGGCCTCGCCTTCCAGAAGCCTTTCTAACAATTGTGTCGTTTATTCAAAGCGCTATTTGAATATTAGGTCCTCACCACAACCCTCTGCGTTAGGTCAACCCTTGTTGTCACCGCCCTATTTCACAGACGAGGGGATTAAGGCAGAGACAGTGACTCGGTTTACCAGCTGGTGGAGCTGGGATCGAGCACACACAACCCAACGTCAAAGTCCTCGCTCCAGGGCACCATGTCATACTGACCCTTCATTCCTGCAGCATCTGTTCTTCTCCCTGCCCTTGTTTGTGCTGCCCCTCCTTTGGGGTGCCCTCTGTGCTGCTTCTCTTCCCTCTGCATCTTGCCCACCTGTCAGCATCAGTCACACCTCTTGGGGGAAGGAGACACCCTTGTCTGTCCTGCTGCTTGGTCTGGACCCTCACAGCTCACACCACATGTTCTGTACATGATTTCTGGGAGTCTCACATTTTATAGGTATCCACCAAGGTCCTACACGATCTGAGTTGGAAGGGAAACAGAAATCAGTAGGGAAGGGGCGGAGAAGCTGATGACTTGCCAAGATCGCAAAGCAAATTGGGAGTCGAGGCAGGACCCACGAGGGTTCTCTCTCGGCTGGTGGCTGCTTTCTTCAGCGGGTCATCTAGACGTGTCTCTCAAACCTCAGGATCCCATGGGGCACACACTGAAAATGGTGACTCTAAGGCACACCTCAGGAATATGCATTTTACCAAGCTGGTTAGGAAATTCTCATGTACACTTAAGAGTTTGCAAGATGGTGGCCCCACAGCCCAGCACGCACGGGTCTCAAAAACGGTGCAAAAAGCCCTGGCCTGTTTGGTTCAGTGGATTGAGCGTGGAGCTGCGGACTCAAGGATACTGAGTTTGATTCAGATCAAGGGCACAAGCCTGGACTGCGGGTCCCGTTCCCAGCCCAGTGGCGGGGTGGGGAGTGAGGGGCGTGCTGGAAGCAGCCAATCAATGATTCCTTCTCGTCATTGACGTTTTTATCCCTCTCTTCCTCTCCCTTCCTCTATGAAATCAATAATAATATGGTTTGGATTTTTAATAATCTTAACAGTTTAACAATAACCCACAACCGTCGGATTAACTTGTTTTTTTTGTTTGTTTGTTTGTTTTTGTTTTTTTAAATAGGTTGGGAAAATGCGTTGGTTTTAAAATTCCCGCTGCATCATGGGAAATGTAGTCCCGGATCTCTCCTCTCCCTGCCGCAGGGAGCATTTTACGGAAGGAGCCGAGTTGCTCCCGGAAATAGCCGACTATTCCCTGGCGCGCCCTTTCCTGCCCCGTTGCATCCTGGGAAAGGGCAGTTTCCGTTAAGTACAGGCAGAGGCGCGCGATCCGCCGCAGTCGCACGTGAAGGGCTGCGCAATCGCCGCCCGGGCAGGTGGCTCTCCGCTCGCCGCGGAGCGTCCCGAAAGCAGCGGGGAGCAGGAACTGTCCCGCGGCCGCTCCGAAGCTAAGCCCGGACCCCGGCGTGTGGCGCCTGGGAGCACAGCGGCGGCGCCATGTCCTTGATCTGCTCTAGTGAGTACACGCTGCGGCCGATCGCGGGTCGCAGGAGGAGGCGGGAGAGCCGAGCGGGAGGGTCCGCGGCCGCTGCGGCGCGGGGGCTGGGCGGGGGTGACAGCGGGGCGCGGGGGAGGCAGGGGGGCCGCCTGTCAGCGCGGGGGTCCTCCCCCTCTGCGTGGGATGCATTTGCGCAGCGCCTCGCCGTTTACGTAACGCCGCGCGTTGGTTGTCGCACGCATCGTCGGGGTCTGAGCGGAGGGAGGGGGCTGGTGCAGGAGCCGGCGCGGCGTAGGCTGCAGGGTCCCGAGGGCGTGTGCACGGTCCGCCTGGGGAGCTGGTGCGCGGCCCCGGGCCTCCGTTTCCCCTGCGGAAGGCAAGTATTGCGCTGGTTGTCGCTGGGGTCGCGCTCGGGTGGGCAGAGCTGCAGTGCGCGCGGGTCACGCAGGGCGGCGGCGGCGGCGGCGGCGGGGCTGGAGGCCGGGTGGGTAGCTCCCCGCCTCACCCGGTGCAAAGGCCGCGGGCGTTGACGTCGCCTTCATTGGCGCTCGGGGGTCTGGTTGCACCCTCGCAAGAACCCTCCGGAGCGGGAATAAAGACCCGTTGTTGGTTTTTCCGATGAGAGAGCAGGTCCGGGGAGATGATGGCTTTTCTGGTGCTGCGCAGCCCGGCGGCGGCAGAGCTGGATGCTGCAGCGAGGCTGTCCGACCCCGAACCCGTGCTTTCCTCATGCATGCGCCGCCTTCCCCCTTGGTATTTATCGTGCATCGCTTATGTCAACAGGTTACGGCTTTCTGATCCCTTTCTCTATTTGCTGCCTGACTCTCAAGCTCTTGGCTCTTAGAATCTTCCCATTACACCCCCCCCCCCCCGCAAAGATAAAGGGCAATGGTGATTTGCAAAAGGCAGCCTTTGCCTTGAAGAAGTCGCCCTTTGCAGGCAATTTCACCTTTATTGTTCCCTTTCCGTCTGGAGGAAGCGCGTTCCCGCATCCCCAGCATCCTCCCGCCCCTTCCCTCCCCCACCCCTCCCCTCCTCTGCGGCGTGTTTACCGAGCGCCCGCTGGGCTGCGGGTCCAGCTGCGGGCTTGTCCCCAAGGGATGCGCAGGCTGCAGCAGCTCGGGAATGACGCCCCTGTCGAGGCTGGTCGTGCGGATGAATTAATGGATGGTCTAGCTTGGCAACTAGGAAGCAAATGTGGCCGTTTTATATCATTGCAGCACCTGTCACATTGCTGTGGCGTTTCTTTGTCTGCTACTCCATCCAGGCTCTGGGCGGGCAATTTGGAGCTTTGTCTTGCAGGAATTTTAAAAACAAGCAATACCTGGCTATTCGGCCAGGGGCACTGGCCCTTCCCCTTAGGTTGTCAAATAGAAAAATGGCCGCGCGCCAGCGCGATGCTGGCCTCGGTGAGGGAATCGGTGATGGGTACCTTTTTGTGTCAGACCAGCGGAAGGTACATCGGTGTGCCGCCGGGTGGCAGCAATGAGTCAGTGCCGGGAGGTGAGGGTGACAGGCGCTGCTCTGGACTGAGGCTCCAGTGGTCTTGTGTGCGCCTGCGTGTCCTGGCGTGCCTCGGAGTCCTGGCATCTGTCTGTTCGGGGGGGGGGGGGGGGGGGCTGCGGCAGGGGGGTGCTCTCAGGTGCCTGCCCAGGCCGTGTGTGTTTGTGTGTGTGTGTGTGTGTGTGTGTGTGTGTGTGTGTGGGCTTCTGACCGTCAGGAGGAGGTGGAGAAGCTGGTTATGTTGCAGGGAAGCATTCAGGGGCCAGGACGCTGGCGTGGTGTCATGTTTTTACTCCTGTTTGTTAGGGGGATGTGGTCGTGTTGGGGCCAGCAACATAGGGGGCATCCCCTTGCCCAGAGGTCCCCCCTCACCAAGGCCCCTGCCGCTCTCTCCGCAGTCTCCAATGAGGTGCCGGAGCACCCGTGCGTGTCCCCCGTCTCCAACCACATCTACGAGCGGCGCCTCATTGAGAAGTACATCGCCGAGAACGGCACTGACCCCATCAACAACCAGCCGCTGTCCGAGGAGCAGCTGGTGGACATCAAAGGTGCGGAGGCCACTGGCTGGGCTGTCCCTGCTCAGAGCGCAAGGGTGGAGCGAGCGGGAGGAGCCGAGCAGAAGGGGGAGGGAAGGGGGGGTCCCGGGGCGGTTCTTAATGCCGATTCCCCACTCTTGGCAGTGGCTCACCCAATCCGGCCCAAGCCTCCCTCGGCCACCAGCATCCCAGCCATTCTGAAAGCCCTGCAGGATGAATGGGTGAGTCCCTGGGGAGAAGGGTGCTCCCCTGGAAGGCCTCACTGGCCTAGACCGGGGCGAGTCTCATTGGAGGGCAGGATGGCCTAGGGGTGGCGGGCAGGTGCTGGAGTCCCGCAGTCTGGGCTCCACCTTCACTCCATGTGAGCCGCTTGCCTTCAAGCCAATTTTCCTCGCCTTCCGCTCCGGGCGGCGGGGAGAACTAGAGTCCGAATCCATGGCTTCGGGGCTGGTTTCACCTGTCGGTGCACCACCAGCACCAGGAGCCAGCGGCCTGAGCTGGGTGCTCTCAGATGCGAGCGAAGGCTCGGTGCGCCTGGCGCTGGGGGTCGGTATGTGCCAATCCTGGTCCCTCTCGGGGAGGTGATGGGGGGGGGGACTGGGAGGGAGAAAGTGGCTCCCGCTCCTGTGGGTCCAGGTCCGGCAGCCCAGGCCCTGGGGGGGCCACACACATAGCTCCTGGGCCGCCAACACGGGCCGAGGCGCCCGGCTCACGCTGTGGCCCCCCCAGGACGCGGTCATGCTGCACAGCTTCACTCTGCGCCAGCAGCTGCAGACCACCCGCCAGGAGCTGTCCCACGCGCTGTACCAGCACGACGCCGCCTGCCGGGTCATCGCCCGCCTCACCAAGGAGGTCACCGCTGCCCGAGAAGGTACAGCCTCGCCCCCCGCCCCACCCCCACCCCAACTGGTCTCGCTCCATCATGCCCGTTTCTAATGCATCTCCCTCTCTCTCTCTCTCTCTCTCTCTCTCTCCCCCTCAGCTCTGGCGACGCTGAAACCGCAGGCCGGCCTCATTGTGCCACAGGCCGTGCCCAGCTCCCAGCCCAGCGTTGTGGTGAGTGTCGCCGCCCTGCCCCCTGCCCCCCTGCCCAGCCCTTTGGTGTGGAGGCCCCCTGCCCCCCACATGCGCCTGCCTCCCTCATCTTCACGTCTTCCCACAGGGGGCAGGTGAGCCGATGGAGCTGGGCGAGCTGGTGGGAATGACCCCCGAGATTATCCAGAAGGTAAGTGCTCTCGGGGGGGGGGGGCCTGGGTTCTCCCTGGAGGCCAACAGGCGTGGGACCCGGCCGTGAGGTAGAGCACAGACTCGCAGGCGCCCGGCTGTGTGTTCCCTTCCGAGCTTTATGACCGTGGACAGCTCATCCACGCTCCGGTCGTGTCCCTCCTCCTAAAGACAACAGCGCCTCCACAGACTGGACCTCCCGCCTCTCGCCAGGGGCTTGGCAGAGATTAAACACTTGGTTACAGCCTTCACCTGTGGAGAGGGAGAGGGCAGGGAGGGGCTAGATGGGGACAGGACCGAGGACACAGCTCACACAGACGCAGAGCTGGCAGGTCCGGGCGGGCTGAGCCTGGGCCTCCCCCGACGTGTTGGGTTGTGTCTAACAAGCAGGCCAGGGCGGCAGCTCGCACCTGGTCCCCTCGCTCTGCATGTCCTCTGCGGCCTCGGGCAAGTGACTGCACTTCTCCGAGGCCGTTTCCTCTGAAGCCAAGTCCTCAGCACCCGGTCCTGGGCACAGACCCGGGCAGATACGCTTTCCGCTGACGCCTGTGAGACAGGGCCGTGCCCGCGCTCAGCACCCCGTCGTCTCACACGGAGTCTGTTCCCTCTCGCCCCCAGCTGCAAGACAAGGCCACCGTGCTGACCACGGAGCGTAAGAAGGTGCGAGCTCGCCCCGGGCCGGGCGGGTGGCGGGGGCCGGGTGGCCGGGGCGGCTGGGTCCTGGGCTCACAGCCCTTCTCGGCCCTTTCCTTCCTCAGAGAGGGAAGACGGTGCCTGAGGAGCTGGTGAAGCCGGAGGAGCTCAGCAAGTACCGGCAGGTGGCTTCCCACGTGGTGAGTGGCCGGGCCTGGGTCTCAGGGCTGTTCCTGGGTGGGACAGGCCACCTCTGGCCCGTCTCTAGCGCTTCCTGCCCCTCTGGCTTCCAGTGATGTGGTGAGGGAGGTGGGAGTCCAGGCAGAGGCCAGTGCAGAGGGCGGAGCACCAGCCGCTGTTGGCTGGGCATGTGGGGGGATTACAGGAGAGAGTGGGGAGCGGGGGAGTGAGGGGCTCTGGCCGCCGAGCTGGGCCTGACGAGATCCTGTGACAGGGCCTGCACAGCGCCAGCATCCCTGGGATCCTCGCCCTGGACCTCTGTCCTGCCGACACCAACAAGGTCCTCACCGGTGAGTGCTGGCCCAGCCCGGGCGCGGGAGGGGGTGCAGGGGCGGGGGCTGCGGTGCTGTCTGTCCGGTGGGTGGGCCGCGGCTCCCGGGTCTCACGCGCGTCCTTCCAGGCGGGGCGGATAAGAACGTCGTCGTCTTCGACAAGAGTTCCGAGCAGATCCTGGCCACCCTCAAGGGCCATACCAAGAAGGTCACCAGTGTGGTGTTCCACCCCTCCCAGGTACGCTCCCCCCCTCATCCCAGCCCCCCATCTCCGAGCCCCATGTCCGCGCTCGGGGCCCAGAATCCTGCCTGCTGCCTCCTGAGGTCACGCTCAGGTCTCCGAGGGGACAGTCAGGGCTCTGCTCTCCTCTGTGGGGCCCACTAGGCGCCTTCGTTGGCACCATGTCACTAGGAGGAGGGCCAGGCCTCCTGTGTTTACAGCACAGACGCAGGAAGCAAAGCCCAGCAGAACCTGGATCGAGGGTCCCAGCAGTCAGGACCCGTCCTCAGGGGAACATGGTGGCCTGTCCAGGCGGGTGGGGTGGAGAGACGGGCCGTGGGGCCAGGAGAGCCGCTCCAGGCAGAGTCCTGGCATTGGGGGTGTGGCAGCTCAGGTCTGGGGCTGGAGGCTGGGGCGGAGGTGGGGGGTGGAGAATGAAAGCCCTCCTTTCTTACTGGGGTTAACATTTTTCTATGCAATCACATTGACAAAGGTGGGGGTTGGTTTTTAATGTTCTAACCACAGTGGTTGGTTGGTGGCGTTACGGAAGCTCTCTCCCGGCCCCAGATTTTCCTAGGAGCCTGAGATGCAGGGGCATGCCCTCACAGCCCTTCAGGGCCAGTGCTGAGGCTCACCTGCCATCCCCCTGGAGGCACTGGCCCGGCTATGAGAGCAGCCATGCCAGCCATGCGTCCCCGGCACCCAACCAGCTTCTGGGTCCTGGGTGCTGCCTCTGCGCAGTTCTCCAATCACCACTAGGTGGCGGGGCCTCCACGGCCAAATGCTGGCTGATTTAGCCTCTGAGTGTTCCCCCGGCCCTGTAGGCATCCTGGGTGGGCGGGAGGTTCCAGGCGGGCAGGGCCCAGGGAGAAGCCAGGAGGGGGTGGGGGGCATCCACAGCCTGGGAGCCGTTAGAGGATGCACCTCTCCCTGAATGCCCCCCTCTCCTAGGAGCTGGTGTTCTCTGCCTCCCCTGACGCCACCATCAGGATCTGGTCGGTCCCGAGCTCCTCCTGCGTGCAGGTGGTGCGTGCCCACGAGAGCTCCGTGACGGGCCTTAGCCTCCACGCCACCGGCGACTATCTTCTGAGCTCCTCGGACGACCAGGTGCGGCCGCCGCCCGAGGGCCCCGAGCAGCGCGGAGGGGGGGGCAGCTGGGGGAGGGGGAGGCTGGCTTCACCAGGGTGGTCCCCGCTCCCTGAGGGACGCCCCTTTCTGACTGCCTGTGTCCGTGGCAGTACTGGGCCTTCTCTGACATCCAGACCGGGCGCGTGCTCACCAAGGTGACGGACGAGACCTCCGGCTGCGGTGAGTGGTCTGCCTGCATTCGCTGTGCATCTTTATATTCGCTGATTCATTTGCTCACTTGTTATCAAGGTGCTGAGTGCCGGGCAGGGGGGCGCCTCCTGCTGTGCTTGTCTCCCGGGGCTCTGACCTCCCCCTCCCTCCCCCAGCTCTCACCTGTGCGCAGTTCCATCCCGACGGGCTCATCTTTGGGACGGGAACCATGGACTCGCAGATCAAGATCTGGGACCTGAAGGTGAGAGCCGGGGCCGGAGCCGTGCTGCTCGGGTGCTGGGTGCCCGGGGCCCAGGGTGCAGAGGGCTGTCTGTGACAGAGCAGGTGGTCAGGGTCGGGGTCCCTTGGCTGGGCCCCACCCCTGTTCTTCCCGCTCCAGTCCTTCCCTGAGACAGGACCTCCCAGAGGGAGGGTTCGCGAGCTCTGTTCCTCCTCCTGACCCTGGTGGCCCCACCCCCACCCCCCCCCCGCCCACCTGCAGGAGCGCACCAACGTGGCCAACTTCCCTGGCCACTCGGGCCCCATCACCAGCATCGCCTTCTCCGAGAACGGTTACTACTTGGCCACGGCGGCCGACGACTCCTCCGTCAAGCTCTGGGACCTGCGCAAGCTCAAGAACTTCAAGACGCTGCAGCTGGATAACAACTTCGAGGTGCGCACCCCCCCCCCCAATCTCACTCTCCTCCTCCTCTGTCAGTTATTCACCGAAACACTGAACAGCTTCGCCCGCCCGATGGCCGATCCTCCCTCGTGTGACTCTGTCTGGCTCTGCAGGTGAAGTCCCTGATCTTTGACCAGAGCGGCACCTACCTGGCGCTGGGGGGCACCGACGTCCAGATCTACATCTGCAAGCAGTGGACGGAGATCCTGCACTTCACAGGTGGGTGGGGCCCGAGGCCTCGGGGCCGGGGCTGGGCTGGCCGGGCCAAGTGGGGGTCTCGGTGGGTTAGGAGCTTCTCGGCGTCCGGGATCGAGATGGGAGCGGGACCAAAGCTCGGCCGGGGTGGGGGCTGGTAGTCGGAAATGCAGGTCCCGTGAGAGCCCGGCCCTGCCCTGCCCTCAGAATGTAAAGTCGGGGGGACCAGACGAGCAGTCACGGGGTCGCCGGGTCAGCGCTCGGGCCTGGGGAGAGCCTCACGGTACCTCGTCTCTTTCAGAGCACAGTGGCCTGACCACCGGGGTGGCCTTCGGGCAGCACGCCAAGTTCATCGCTTCCACCGGCATGGACAGGAGCCTCAAGTTCTACAGCGTGTAGGCCCTGTCCCTCCTGACGGGGTAGAGCTAGGGGGGAGGGGGGAGGCCGGGGAGAGACTACTGGGGGGCGGGGGACCCGGGGGGGACATTCTCATCATTCACTGGTCTGGGCGGTGGCTGAGAACCCTGGCGGCCTGCACTAGCCTCAGCGCAGCTCCCAGGCCCGGAGCAGACGGGAGGGCGCTGTCACCTCGGAGCGCCCAGGCTTCAGTCGGATGCACAGGCTGAGCCCGGGCAGCGGAAGGGATAGGTACAAGGGCTGGCGCAGGATTTTGTAAGCAGCGACCTGATTTCATTAAAAAAGGAAACAATAAAGCCGCCATCTCCTGGTGTGTGCGTGTGTGTGTGTGTGTGTGTGTGTGTGTGTGTGTATGCGTGGGGGGGGGGGGCAGGTACCTGGAGTGGTGTGTGCCGAGCACGTGGAGTGGGAGTGGGTGGGAACTGGGGGTGGGGCCCCTCAGGAAGCTGGCTCCTCTTTGCTTTCATCACTCTTACACACACCCATCCTTTAAAGAAATCAAAGGAAACACAAACCTACGGGCCATCTGCCAGGATGTGTCCAGGTCCCCGCAGGCCTGGCCTTGTCTCCTTGGTCTCATGTCGCTCATGCTCCACCTGCCCCAGCCTGGCAGGGAGCAGTGTGGGCAAGTGGCCTTTTCCTGCCCAGCTGGTGTGGTCCATTGGTTGAGCATCAACCTATGAACCAGAAGGTCACAGTGCGATTCCCAGTCAGAGCACATGCCCAGATTGTGCAGGAGGCATCGTTGATGTTTCTCTCTCCCACCCCCCTTCCTCTCTCAGATCAATAAGAATAGGTTTTTTAAGAAGGTGGCCTTTTGCTGGCGAGGATCTGAGCAGTGAGTAAGGGCCTTCCCTTGTGATGGAGACCTGTCCCCGCTGGCTTAGGCAGAAAGTCTTGTAACTGGCAGTTAAAATCCCAAGTAGGGCCAGTTCCAGGGGAGATTGCAGTAAACAGTAAAGACCAGGAGATGAGCCGAAATTGGTTTGGCTCAATGGATAGAGTGTCAGCTTGGGGACTTAGGGGTCCCAGGTTCGATTCCGGTCGGGGGCATGTACCTTGATTGCAGGCATATCCCCAGTGGGGGGTGTGCAAGAGGCAGCTGATCGATGACTCTCTCTCATCGATGTTTCTAACTATCTCCCTTCCTCTCTGTACAAAATCAATAAGATATATTTTAAAAAAGAAAAACACCAGGAGACGAGCATGCAGGCCTGGGGCTGCCTGAGCTGGAGTACGGGAAGGGCCTTGCCGAGGTGCCGATGGTCATGCTGAAGCCAGAGTGCTGGGCAGGGGACGCCTGGGAGTGGGGTGTGGAGGGGCAGGAAGGGGGCCTGGCAGGGTGGTCGTTAGTACTTAACCAGCAGGCCCAGGGCAGCATGGGAGAAACCCCTGGAGTGGAAAGGGGAGAGAATGAGAAAAGGGGAGTGGGTGCTGTGGGTGAGGGGTGGTGCGGGAAGGGAGCTCAGAGGGCTGCCGGCCACAGCGGTCATGTGATGCAGCAGCCCGTGTCTGTCACCGGCCAGTGCTGCCGGTCACACAGCAAGGGTGCCTGGCCCCTGCAGGCGGCACGCTTACCAGCTGGGAAAGCCTGGACCTGCCAGGTCAGCAGCCCTGCCCTTCCAGTCAGGTCCTCAAACATCGGCGCTGCAGCCCTTCTCCGTGCCTGGAGCAAGGAGGCGGCAGGTGGTGGGCCTCAGCCCGGGCGCCTGGAGCCGTGCCTGTCAGGGCTCCGGGCTGGAACTCCGCTGCCTCAGAACCTGCTCTGGGCCCGGTGGTCGGCCATGAGACTGTATTCCGGGCCCAGGAGCAGCCTTGGTCCCAGCACGTGACGGGGAATTGGGGGTGTGATCGGTGCTCATTGCATCCCACGTGAATCTGAGCGCCCCAGCATCAGCCCCCAGCCCCCAGCCCTGCGTGAGTCCCCACTGTTGAAAGGAGGGCCTGGCCACATTGCTGTCGCCTTGGTGCACTGCCCAGGGCTGCCACCTGGGGGCACTAGTTACACAGCCTGCCCGTCGCCCCACTCCGCCCCAGGCTGAGCTCAGCCCTGCCAGGGCCCGATCTGCCACAGGAGGCATCAGAGGAGTGAGGCTGAGATTTTAAGCGTCTGACTGGAGACCCCACGAACCACCCCTGTTCTCTGGGACGGGACGGAAGCTGAGGAGCCGCTGGGTTTCCAGGACGCGTGGCCAGCTGGGGGCTCTGGGAGGCAGCCCAGCCGGGGTCCCCGCCCCGCAGACTCCGCCAGCTGTCACCATCTGAAACCACATCGAGGCGCCTGCTTCAGGCTGATCCGGACCGTGAGCAGGCACCATCTCCCCCGCTTCTGTCCATCCCGCATCCGGGACACCGCCAGGCTGAGCCTGCAACCTGGGCATGTGCCCTCCGCCAGAATCGCACCCGGACCCTGGAGTCCGCTGAACCAAATAGGCTGCAGCCAAAGCTGCTTGTACTCCCAGTCTGTGCTCTCATTCCGGTCCTCAGTGTAAGCCTTTTCCTTTCCCATGTCTCAGCGATGATGGCAACGCGTGTTTTAAAGGTACCGCAGCCTGCCCCCTTCCTCACACAGGCTGACCGTGTCTGCCTGTCCCGCTGCGGGCCCAGCCGTGGCACCTGTGTGTGACACGTGCCCCCAGACATGCCTGCGCGGAGCCCGTGATGGGAGCTGCGTTTGCTGGAGCCGGAGCCGTCTCCCGCCTGTGTCCTGGGGCACCGCATCCCTTTGCTCAGCCAGCGGCCTGGGGAGCAGGCGGGAGCCTGTGGTCTCGCCTCCTGCAGCCGCTGCCCATGCCCCACCCCGAAAGGGGCAGGAAGAGAGGCCTGACAGGCGCCTGGCTCTGCTTCCTGCCACAGGTCAGCAGTGGTTTGTTATCGCCCCATCCGTCTGACTCAGGTTCTCAGGTTCTCAGGCTCAGGTGCTTGCTGCACTGGGAGGCGGCTGGGGGAGGGGAGATGGAAGGTGGCAGGACGGGGCGAGGTCTCCATGTCAGGAGCGCGGAGCTTGCCCTGCCTCTGGGCGAAGCCGGGAACCTCCACTGCTCACGGTGCAAACAGAACCCTTCGATGGAAGGACCGAGAAACCCATGCACAGTTACCTGCCCGGCCGGCGTGGCTCAGGGGCCACCTAGGGACCAGAAGGTTACGGTTTGATTCCCGGTCGGGGCACACACCCATCCCCAGTGTGGGGCGTGCAGGAGGCAGCCGATCCATGATTCTCTCATCACTGATATTTCTCTCCCTCCTCTCCCCTCCCCAATAAAAACATGGTTCTTAAAAATCTTGCACCTCGCCCTAACCAGTTTGGCTCAGTGGATAGGGTGTCGGCCTGTGGACTCAAGGGTCCCAGGTTCGATTCTGATCAAGGGCATGTACCTTGGTTGCAGGCACATCCCCAGTGGGGAGTGTGTAGGATGCAACTGATAAGATGTTTCTCATCGATGTTTCTAACTATCTGTCCCTTTCTCTCTGAAAACAAAAAAATCAATAAAAAAAAATCTTGCACATCAATACACTGGACAGGAGGGAAACACGCCTACTGTCACAGGAATGTTGTGAGAGAAGCGGGCACTTGCACGAGTGCAGGGCAGGGGAGCTCTGCCGTGTTCCAGGATAACAGTGCGAGAGGAGAGAGTCATTACGTAGCTCTCCTCCATGCAGACGACCCCTCCCCCGAGGTAACCCAGTGGCCAGCCCCGGGGGCGTGTCCGATGAGGATGTCCACCTCAATGAGTGACGAGAGACGCTCTCTATAGAGGAGAGGCGCTCAGTGGTGCAGGCAGAAGACAGGAAGAGGCGCCTCATGTGGCCAGGAGATGCTGGGCTACTGGTCAGAGGCCCCTTTCAATCAGCAACGCCATTTGCATCTCCAGGCGAAGGTTTGGGACCCCAGGCTGTGCCCCCCCCTCTCCCGAACCCCCAGAGCCCGGGCATCAGAAGGCGCGGCCCTGGGCCCAGCACTTCTAAGCAATTCCAGGAAAGCGGGGTACAGAGAGTCACATGCTGATTGTGTGCAGCACTTGCTCTCCTCAACAATAGGTTCGGTCTCCATCAGATACACCGGCTAACCACACCACGGAGGAAGCTACGTGCAGAATAAGATGACACGGCCTGTGTGAACAGGCTGGGCTGGTTACGTGATTCTGATCTAGAGTCGCTCTTGGTTCACAGGCCGATGCCATTGATAGCAGCCCCTTCCTGCCATGCGTTCGAGGCTCAGGGCGCGCCGAGAGAGGGAGAGGAAGCGGCGACGCTGGCTGGAGCCAGAAGCCTGGCCTCTGAGGGCAGCCAGCCGGGCTCCTCCGCACCAGTGGGGCCAGCACGACCCCTCTGCCCCCTTCTCTGTTCCTGTGTGACTGGTCCTGGAGCCGAGGGGCTGGGAGGAGGCTGGCGCCCAGAAGCCGCCCGCATCCTTGAGGGGGAGGCTGGGGGCTCGGAGCAGACGGAGCAGCTTGTTCAACGCGGGTTCAGTTCCTTTGGCTCCAGGGGATGGATGCCCCATCTGCGCGGGCAGCCAAGCAGTGCGCTTTGCAGGCGCCGGTGCGGAGGTGGCAGGCCCTCCCAGGCCGTGGGCCCTGCGGCTCCCGCTCCCAGCTCCTGTGGCCCCCGACTGCCATAACCTCAGCTTCCTCTTCCCCACTGTGTCCCCCACCACCACCCGCCCAGAAAGCCACCTTTCCTCCCGAGAGGCTGAGCCTCCTGAGCCCAGTCATGGGGAACCCCACCGGCCCGGCGTGCTGAGGGGCGACGGCCAGAGGGCGGCGCCACCTGAGGACCAGGTCCCAGGACGGGAAGAAAGCTCTGCACCAGGAGCTCCAGAGCACGGTTTATTGAGCGTTCAGCCCCTGCTGCCCGGGGCGGGGGCTCGGCTCAGGCCCACGAAGACCCCGACCCCCAGGACCAGGGCCGTAGCCGCCACCAGCAGGGCCACCCCCAGGAGAAGTCTCGGGTCCGAGTTCCCGGCGGCGCCTGTGGAGAGAGGGGGAGGCCGTCAGGGGGTGGCCCTCCCTCCGGGCCTGGCGGCCTCCCTGGGCTCCACAAGATGGACACATCCTGCCCTCGCTGCAGAGCGTCCCGCCTCGTCCACAGCCCCGGCAGCCGAGGCCGAGGGGCGCCCACAGGCCGGTACCTGCGGACCCCGGCGCGGGCTCCTGCCTGGAGGAATCCACAAAGCCCACGGGCCCCGGAGAGCTGACCACGTCCTGCGACGCGACGGGGTCCCCGAGGCCCCTGGCCGCCCGGCGCCGTCCTGCGGGGGAGGAGCCGCATCTGGGCTGGTGTCTGGGCCCTAGCAGCCCAGAAGCCAGGACAGACGGATGCAAGAATGCAGACACCCCAGCCCCCACCCACCCCCGCCCAGACGCACGGGCAGTCCCGGAGTCGCAGGGCGGGGAGCAGGGCTCCAGCCCCGTCGGGGCGCAGGCGGAGGCGCTGCAGAAGAAGTAGACCTGTGAGAGGAAAGGGGAAAGGCCAGGCGGGGCTGGTTCGAGCCCTGGAAGAAGCCCCAAGCAGGGACCCGGACCCAGGACAGAGACTGCAGCCTCTACGGGTGGATGATTCTCATCACTGATGACTCTATCTCCCCCTCTCCCTGCCCAAGATCAATAAAGACATTTTAAAAAATAAGATGGAGGTCTGTGTGTGATATGGAAGGTACGTGTTGCTCAGAGAACAGAAGCTACACATCGGGGTGCAGCCACCGTGCCGTCTGCATGGCGTGCGGGACCCCCAAGGACACCGCGGTCACCGGTCACCTTCGGGAGAAGCTGCTGGGCAGGCAGACGCCCCGCGGGGCAGGGCGGACCCGCTGCAGCGTCAGGCGTGAGGGGCTCAGGCCCGGTGGGTGGCGTCCCCCCTTCCCCAGTTGTTTACCGTTCACCGCGGCGCCCTGAGGCCGGGCCTCCAGGACACCAGGTGAGGCGAGCCGTCTGGGGGCCTGTGTCGGCATCGGAGGGCCGGGCACTGGGGGAGGTGGTGACAGGCATGGGGCACGGGGTGCTCAGAACGGGGGCTCAGGCTGCTCACCGGTCCCCTGAGGGCGCTGCCGGAGCTGGCGTTCAGGAAGGCGAAGGTGGCCACGGTGAAGCGCTGGTAATGTGCCCGGAACGGCAGCGCAGCCCCGTCCAGGGCCACCAGGCGGGTCCTATAGCTGTCGCCCTCGAACGGACACCTGGGAGGGGAGGCAGGAGGCTCTGCTGAGCGGGGGAGGCTGTGGGGGAGCCGGGGGAGCCTGGGGAGCCGGCCGCCGCCGCCTCTCACCCGTCGGACAGGAGGGGCCACTGCGGCTGCTGGAAGGGGCTGGCGCCGGGGGCGGCCCAGCAGCGGTGCAGCACCAGCGCCAGGCGGGGGTCCGCCCTCTGCAGCAGCCGGACCTCCACGGGCACGGGCTCCAGGAGCAGCCGCACCAGCGGGTAGTCCCCTTCCTCGTAGTAGGAGCCGAAAGTCTCGTCTGCGGGCAGAGGGCGCGTGAGCCTCGGGCTGCGAGTCTGGGGGGAGAGGGGGGTGTGGAGGAGAAAGGGGGGCCCCTCGGGGACGCCGTACCCTTGGCGATCCGCAGCTGGAGCCGCAGGGGGCCAGGCTGGGCCACGGAGGCGGGCGCCGCGAGCGGGAAGACAGCCGCCTGGAGGGGCAGGAAGTCGCTGCCATTGAAGACGCAGCGAGCCTGCAGCCTGAAGGGGGGCGAGAGGAGGCCCGGGTCAGCACCCAGGTCCACGCCGTGGACGTGACACACAGGGCCCCGGCGGGTGGGCACCTGGGGACGCTGGGGTGACGTGCACCCCACTTTGCCTCTGCCCTCCTCGCCCTCCTCGCCCTCCGAGGACAGCTCAGGCCTGCACGCCTGGCTGCCCTCTCAGTGCAGGGTCAGCCGGATGGGAGCCGGGGCCTGGGGCTCAGGGCCGAGGCGCTCACCTCATTCTGCCATTGGAAGCTCCCTCATTGCCTGCCAGTCAAGCCTGGCGGGCAGACCTGGGTTGGAATCTTAGCCATGTACTTAGCATGCACTGGCCATGGGACACCAAGCAAATGGCTTACCCTAAGCCTCAGTTTCCAAATTTGTTAAGATGGCAGTAGCCGCTCCCCCCGAGGGCTGGGGCAGGGGCAGGGAGGTGACGGGACGCCCAGTGTAGTCCCGGCCCCATCGTGTCACTGGTCCGTGCTAGATCTAGGGTCCCTCGCCCTCCGCTTCTCTCCCCATCACCCCAAGAGCCCGGCCCCAGGCCCCGCCTCCTCCGGCACAGACTCAGCCAGGAGCGGCCACAGCCGCTGGGGTGCCCAGTCCCTACGCTGGGTCCTGGGAGGGGTAAAGGTGGGGCTCCGAGGGCCTCGAGGGGGGCTGAACCCCGAGAGCACCCCCCCAATCCTGTTCTACATTCCCCCATGCTCCCTCACCCCGAGCCCACGTCCAGCCCCCGATGGAAGGCTCGCTCACCGGAAGCTGCCATCCCGGGTGATGGCACCCTGTGGTCCTACTTGGACATCGATCTCCGACTCCAGCTGGTTCTCATAGATGAGCTGGTTGCCAACCACCTGTGGGGAGACAGCGGGTGAGCCCCACAGCCCGCCCGGGCCCCGCCCCCTGCCCCTGCCCCGCCCCCGGCCTGCCTGGACGGTGGTGCCGCAGTGGGTGAATGGGAAGCGGAAGACCACGAAGGACGCCGTCTCCCGGGCGGGTTTGCAGCGGGGGGCGTAGGCCAGGTGGATGCTGGCCAGCGTGACCCTGTGCGCCAGGGCCGCCTCCCGGGACACCGCCAGGACGAAGTGGCCGTCCCTGAAGCACTGCACTGTCGCTGGACAGAGGGGTCAGGCTGGTCAGGGCCTCGGACAGGGTGGCGCTGCCCGGCGGTGCTGGCGAGGAGCCAGGGCCCGGGTTCCTCGCTCCTGGGGCCGTGCCCGCCAAGCCAGCCTCCCCACATCAGGTCTCACGCGTGGACAGTCACCCCACCGTCTGAGCCAGAGCGCCATCTCACTCCTCCCCCACCGGGAGGCTCTAGACCTGGAGCTGGGGAGCAGCCGGCCGGCTCGGGGCGGAGCGTGGACCTCTGAACCAGGAGGTCACGGTTCGATTCCCGGTCAGGGCACAGGCCCGGGATGGCGGGCTCCATCCCCAGTGTGGGGCGTGCAGGAGGCAGCCGGTCAGTGATTCTCTCTCGTCGTGGATGTTTCTATCTCCCTCTCCTTCTCTCCTTCTCCCTTCCCTTTCCTCTCTGAAATCAGTTAAAAATAAAAGATAATTTAACAAATGGAGGGAGGGAGCATGCACAGTGGAGCTGTTAGTGCGGGCGGTTCCTGCACCACGTGGCCCCGTCGGGGGGAGTCTGCTCTGCAGTCTCCACGGGTCCAGCTCTCCGAGGAACGGGGAGGAGAAGGCCCCCCTATGGCTTCAGGATTCGGAGGATGGGACCCGGCTGGGCATGGGACTGGTACCTGTGTTGCCATAGTAACAGGGAACCTCCCTGGCGTTGTCATAGCAGCAGCCAGCCTGCTGACAGGCTTCCTTTGAGCTTCCTCTCGCCACGCAGGGGATGCGGCCCGAGTCCCCCCGGCACTGCTCCGGGCTCGGAAGGGTGCCTAGGGCTGGGCAGAGCGAGGACGTGAGGAGCCGGGGCAGCCACCAGCAGGAAGTGGAGGGAGCGGCTTCCTGCGCCCAGTAAAGGGTGGCCAGCCCTCCCCGCCCTCACCCTTCCCCCTCCCACCATAGGTCCCGGGTAAGCACAGGGGGTCCTACACACCGGTGTCCTCCTGCTCATCAGCTCCCCAGGTCTCCATGGTGCCCCCCTGGGTGCCAGCCCACGTGGGGTGGGTAGGGCCTGGCCCAAAGGCCGAGGAGGAGGCCGGGGTCGGGGAGGAGGCCGGGGTCGGGGAGGAGGCCGGGGCCGGGGAGGAGGCCGGGGCCGGGGAGGAGGCCGGGGCCGGGGGGTCGACGCTGGGCTCTGCGGTGGGTCGGAGTGTGGGAGTGTGCGGGGTGGAGAGTGAGGAGCTGGTGGATGGGACCAGCCGGTCCGGTGGCGTCCGGGTGGAGAGTGAGGAGCTGGTGGATGGGACCAGCCGGTCCGGCGGCGTCCGGGTGGAGAGTGAGGAGCTGGTGGATGGGACCAGCCGGTCCGGCGTTGTCGGGCGGTGGGCGGGTTTGGGACAGACCAGGGTGAGGTTCCGAGCTGCGTCCACACGGCCGTCGGGCAGCAGAGCCTCGATGAACACGCTCAGGTGGGAGCGCCCGGCCTGCAGGTGAGAAGGCGAGTGGGAGCAGCCGGGGGCCACTCCCTGCAGGCTGATGGCCAGGGAGCGCCCGGCTGGGTGGCAGGCGGGGGGGGGGGGTGGGCAGGAGGGGGAAGCACCCAGCTGGGTGGCAGGGGGGGCGGTTTGTGAGCGGCAGCCCAGGACTCAGTCCCCTCGTCCGCCAGCTCACTGAGTGATGGGGGTGCCCATGCCTCCCTGGTCCATGAGGGGCCTCCCAGCCTGGCACCGTGTGAGGCCACGCTGGCCCACAGCCCGGGGATCCCCGAGAGGGAGGGAGGGAGGGGGCCCACCTTCGCCAGCACGTGGCAGCCTTTGTAATCCGCAGAGAAGACGGCTTGCCCCTGGGGCTTGGCCGTAACCCAGTGGTAGCAGCTGGAGCAGTTGTTCACCTCAAATTGGTTCCCAAATTCGTCTGCAGCGGGAGAGGGAACGAGGGGGAGAGGCTGAGGAGGGGCAGAGGCTGGGGTGGGGGAGGCTGGGGGCCAGGGGGAGGGGAGGCTGAAGGTGAAGCCAGAGTGGGGGGGTGGGGGGGAGACAGTCTGCTGAGAAGACTCCCTCGGTTCAGGAGCAGGCCAGGTTCCAGCCTCAGCTTTGCTAGTCGCTTGCTGTGTGGCCTTGGGCAGGCCCCTCGGCCTCTCTGGTCTTAGGCCCTGTCTGGCCCGGGTCCCCTGACAGCAGCAGGTGGGGGTGGAAGTGCGGAGAAATGAGCAGGGCCCAGGCTGTGTGTCCGCTCCTCCCGTGCCGGGCGGGGGCAGCTGGAGCCGGAGCAGGCTCGGAGCCTCGCCACGACGGGCACCTGGGCAGCACCGAAGGGAGTGCTGAGGGTTTGCAGGTTCACCGGGTCTGCAGCCACTTTTCCTGGGCCGCCTGCTCCGCGCCCACCGACTGGGGGGGGGGGGATGCCCCCATGTTCAGACCACAGGGCACACCTCTCCCATCGGGGGAGGGGGTGAGGGTGAGGAACGGGGCTGAGGGCCAGGGGGAGGCTTAAGGTCACGGCTTAGGAGCCAGGAGGAGCCGAAGCCCGGCACTCGCAGAGGTGGAAACTATGGAAACCCACCCCTGTTGTTCCGCAGGCTGCAGCCTGCGTTCGAAAGCCGTGCCTGGCTTCTGAGAGCAGCGGGCGGCCCGCTGGCCTGAGCCTGGCCCTGCCGCTCTCTCACAGGGGCCGGCTGGCTCGTGCACTGACGGACACGGAGACACTGCCTGGGGAACCAGCCTTCCCCCCAGCCTCCCTGTGGGGTGAGGGTGGGGGTGCAGGGTGGGAGCTGCCACCCTCAGGCGGCGGGGGGCCCTCCTCTTCCCATCCCTGCGAAAGGGGAGGGCCCCAGCCCCCTGCCGCCAGGGCGTGGGGACCCCAGTCGGCTGGCACTCACCCATCACCTTGAACCGGACGGTGCGGCCCTCCGGGGGCAGCACCAGCAGCTGCATGCCCTCCACCCCGCAGTCGTAGCTGTGCCGCAGGCCCGGGGCGCCCGGCGTGGCCGCCGGCACCAGCAGCAGCAGCAGCGCCAGCCCGCGGGCCCAGCCCATGGCCAAGGCTCCCGCCATCAGAGCCGCGATCCCAGGAAGCCTCCCAGCTGAGGCCGCGGAGGCCGGGACTTATATGGGGGCCGTGGCAAGTGGGCGCTCTCAAGGCAAAGGGGCCCACCTGGGGCGCCGGCCGGCTGGGGCTCTGGTGAAACTCCTGCCCTGAAGCCGGGGCGGTGCCTGCCAGCCGGGCCCTGTCAGCGAGAGGCCCCTCACTTTCTGCCCGGCAGCTGGGCTCATGCAGCTCAGGTGGGTGAGCCCGCTGGGGAGGGGCACTGAGGGCAGATGAGCTGCAGGTGGGCCATGGGGCGGGTCTATGGCTAGATGGGGGAGGGGGGAGCAGGCAGAGGCCCTGTGGGATCACCCACTGCCCTCAGGTCCCCTCCCTGCCCAGCCAGACTCTCAGGCCTCGGGCTGAGCTGCAGGGGGTGGCGGGCAGCAGCTGGGTTAGTTTACACCCCATTCCTCAGGCCCCAAGACCAGCCCAAGTCCTGGCCCGGCCCTAAAAGCTTGCAGCCGCGGGGGAAGCCCTAAAAGCTTGCAGCTGGACGGGCCCAGGTGAGCAAGGAGCGGCTTGCAGCATTCTCCGAGAGCTGAGGCCACTCTGACCACAGCTCCTGCTCACAAAAGCCAACGGGAAGGAGGGACTTGGTGGCACCGCCTCCCGGTGGTCCTGGGCAGGAGAGGGACATCGGGGAAAGCAGGGCATCGACTCCCGTGGCTCACGATAGACGGCCTCGGCTCCTTAGCCCAACACCGTGCCTCACCCCGCAGCCTGGCCGCGGCGGCTGGGAGCCCTGTGCCGCCCCGTGTGCTGTCCGTCCGGCGCCATCCTAAGAACCAGTCCCTTCAGAACAGCCCGGCGCCCGGCCGCCTGCAGGCGGGGCCCAGCCCAGGGCGGGGGGCCGCTCCTGACGGTCATCCTCGGAGGATGTCACCCCCGGCTTCCTGCCACCCGTGGCCCAAGGCCTGGCAGAGTCCCGCCCAGCAGGTGCCAGTGCTCAGGGGTGGGTGGGGCTGGGTCCGCCCTGGCCCCTGCAGGCGGTGAGGCCCTCGCTCGCCTGAGCTTTGGTTTCCTGTGTGCGAGCCGGGGCTGATAATGCTCGCTGGGTGGCATCTGTGACGATGCAGTGATTTTCAACCTCTGTCACCGCGTGGCACACCCCAAACACAGATTTTTGGCTGATCTGACAAAAAAAATTAAAAGTATCATTTTGATTTATTCACGCCGGGCAGCTACTGTTGTGTCAGCTGTTGTCTATTTTGCGAATGAAGGGAAAAGAGGCCAGAGCCCCTGACTGAACAGTCCGGAATCGGGGTTGCCTGTTTTTTTTTTTTAAATCCTTGTGGTTGGGATGTCATTGGTGCACCCAGAGGTGGGGTCCAGGGTGTGTGGTGGAGGCAACCGGTCGATGTTTTTCTCTCTCACATAGACGTTTCTCGCTCTCACCCCCGAACCCCAATCAAAAATAAATTTTTCTTTATCCAGCCGTGTGGCTCAGTGACTGAGCATTGGCCTGTGAACCAGGAGGCAGAGTGGTTTGATCCCCCCCCCCGGTCAGGGCACAGAATTCCCTTATCCCGTGGTCAGCAAACCGCGGCTCTCGAGCCACATACGGTTCCTTGGCCCTTTGAGTGTGGCTCTTCCACAAAATACCACGGCCTGGGCGAGTCTGTGTTGAAGAAGTGGCGTTAGAAGTTTACGTTTAAAAAATGTGGCTTTCAAAAGAAATTTCAATCGTCGTCCTCTTGACGTTTGGCTCTGCTGACTAAGAGTTTGCCAACCACTGCCATATACCCTCCGCCCAGATTCCTCAGCTGGAGCTGGTGTTCGTGCTCTCGGTCCACACACACACACACACACACACACACACACTCACTCACTCACTCACGTGCCATCAGAGAGCTCGTCCGTAGTCACAGCTGATCCCTCCTGCCCCGTAAGACCTCTAATGCCTATTTCTTAAAAACAAGCAACCACAGTCAGCGATAAAAATCAGGGGATCAGCACTGCTGTACCCAGTTGTGTAATCTGCAAACCTTACGCCCTCGGTTGGTCCACTGCGGGAATGAGGAGGGCATGTTCTCCTGCGGGTCTGTTTCCTAGACCAGGTCCCGTCCAAGGTCAGGGACTCATCGCCTTGGCCGCCTCCGACCTGGGAGGGTCCCCGTCACTCCCCCTCAGGCACCCCCTGGACAGACACCTCGGGGGCGTGCAGGCCGGGCGTGCTGGGCTTCTCTGCCGCTTCCTCCTGGTGAGAGGCAGGTGGGGCCTGGGCGGCCGCGGCCCTGCCGGGCTGCCACGACAGGACGCCGGGCGGAAACGGGGGCTGGAACGGATGCCGTTGCCTGAGTTCTGGACGCTGAGAGGCACGTCTTCGAGCGTCCAAATTTCCGCTTCTTACCGGGACCCCCGTCGGGTCGGAGGGTTCCCGCCACCCTCACGGCCTCGTGTGAGCTCCATCACCGCTGAGCGCCCGTCTCCAGGAGGCTGGTCTGAGGCCACTGAGCGCCTGTCTCCTGGAGGCTGCAGTCTGAGGCCGGGCTCAGGGCTTCCGCATGTGCATGGGGGGCCGGGGTGGGGGTGGGGGCACTGATCAGACCTGCACAGGCGGGCTGCAGGGGGTGGGTGTTGGGGGTGGGGACATGTTGGTCCCCGCACTTCCCTCGGGGCTGTCCTGCGGCCGCCGAGGGAGTGGGGCCTGGGGTGCGGTGGGAGCCCCGTTTCTCTCTGTGAACACAGGACTTGGTGGGGGGCATTGCCACTCTCCACAGCTGTCTTTCTTCCTGTGTGTGTCCCTCTCTCCCGGGACCAGGGCTTCCCCGGACCCAGATGGGCGTTGTTGGGGGGTAGGGGGGGGGCTGTGGGGGGCAGGGAGGCCGGTGGCCAGGGGAGCTGAGGGACCTGGAGTCCACGCTGCTCACTGCTCCGGAGGGAAGGCCCCCTCACCCCACCACCCCCACCCCACTCTGGGTCCGGCCCTCCTGGCGTCCGTCCATCCGTCCGTCCTCCACGTGGCGACAGTGGGGTCCCGCTGGCTGCGGTGCATGCTGGGGCGGCCGGTTCCTACGGTGGGAGCCCACAAAAATAAACACCGCGCTGCTTCTTAGAAAACCCCCGGGGCCTCACATCTGGAGTGCGCGCTCCCGTTCAGTCACGTTCACCAGCGATGGGAGGACGGGAAACGGGCTGGAGGAGGGCCAGGAGTGAGGGTCTCCCCACCAAAAGGGGTGCCACTGGGAGAGCTGTGGGAGGGGCAGAGGAGGGGGCTCAGAGCCAGAGGGCCCTGGTGGGGAGGGTGTCGGGGAGGATGGAGGCTGTGCCTGCCCAGCCAGGACTCGCCCTGGCTGGTTCTCCATGGGAAGGGGGTCCTTCTTAGTCCAGAGGGCAGTCTGCACAGCACCTCGCACTTGGGCGGGGGCTGCCGAGGGAGGAACCGTGCTTCGGGGCCGGGGAGGGAGTTGCCGAGGTCTCCTGGCCGGGTGGGCAGTACCGGATCGGTGCTGGCAGCCCCCCCACTGCCCTGGCCGCAGGGGATGCCCGGGGTCGGCAGGCGGGGGGAGGGAGGGGCTACAGGCAGGCCTGTGGGAGGCAGAGCCCCTTGATGGAGGAGGACAGTCCCGGCCGAGGACTGGGACCATCAGCCTCTTCCCCGTCGGCCCTCGCGGCTCCCACGAGGAGGCCCCACCACAGGTCCTGTCACTCACGTTCCCTTCGGGACCGTGGGCTCAGCTTGCTGAGTCGGGCCCACAGGGGCGCACCCTTAGCTCTGATGTGGGGGTGCTGAGTTCTCAACATGTTTCTGCTGTTGGTGGTGGTTTTCTTAGAGAGTGGGAGGGGAGAGGGGGAAAGAGAGACACATTGATTGGTTGCCTCCCCCTCAGGTCCCCTCTGGGGCCGGGGATCGACCTTGCAACCCAGGTACGTGCCCTGACGGGGAATGGAACCCACGACTCCTTGGTGCCCGGGCCAGGGCTCTAACCACTGGGCCGCCGGCCAGGGCTTCGCCTGTGCGCCTGTATCTCCGGGCACTGAAAGTAGGGTCCGTGGCCCTGAAGCTTCGTCAGCCCCGGGGAGTAAAGACCGAGGACCCTTCAATGCACACGTCATAGTCCAGCCCTCACATCCTAGGGCATGTTACTTTATTTTTTTAAAATCAATCCAAGCCAAGACCGGTTTGGCTCAGTGGATAGGGCGTCGGCCTGCGGACTGAAAGGTCCCAGGTTCGATTCCAGTCAGGGGCACGTACCTTGGTTGCGGGCACATCTCCAGTGGGGGGTGTGCAAGAGGCAGCTGGTCGATGTATCTCTCTCATCGACGTTTCTAACTCTCTATCCCTCTCAATTCCTCTCTGTGTAAAATCAATAAAATATATTTTTTTTAAAAATCAATCCGAGGGCATGCTAAATAAAAGCTATCTTGTCCTCGTCCTACGCCTGTGCCCACTGCTCCTCCAGAGGGAAATGAAGGACATGTATAAGCGCCTACTGTGTGCCAGCGCTTAGTGAGGGCACCTCCTGGCACAGCCTCGGAGGCAGACACTGTCGCTCTGTTCACAAATGCCAAAAAGGGGCGCGCTCACCTCGAAGCAGGCTGCAGGGGTGGGGCAGGCAGCCAGGCCCTGCGCTTCCCACTGCCCCGCCCTGCCTTCCTGGCCCCGGAGCCCTGGGGGCCCCTCCAGAGCCGGCACTGGAGCTGCCGGACCCCTAGGAGGAGCAGGGGCTCTCCGAGGATGCCCGGATCCGAGAGGGCTGCCCAGGGCGGTGAGGTGGACAAGACACTCCTTCCTCCTGCCCTCCTCCATGCCGGCCACTCTCCACAGCGCCCCCTGGGCCCCGCCGGGCAGCTCAGGAGGTTAGAGCTTCGTCCCGATGCGCCAAGGTTTCAGGTTCGATCTCGGGCCAGGGCACATCCGAGCAGCAAACAGTGACCGCACCGATGAGTGGAACAACAGTCTCTCCCTCTCTGAAATCCATCAGTAAAAGCTGTTTAACAAGCACCTGCCTCTGCACATGGGCTCAGCCCAGCCACACACCTGTCTCCACGGCCACCTGCACTGGCTTCTGTAGCATCTCCTTTGTCTGGGGACGGGGGGGGGGGGGGAGGGGGGGGGGACGGGGGCGGGCGGGGAGCGGGGCTGCCAGCAGTCAGGTCCCTTCCCCACTGAGCAGATGAACGTTGCTGGAACACCTGTGACAACCGCTCTCCGAGATCCCCGCCTTCCCCGACCCCACCCCTAAACACACACACACACACACACACACACATACACACGCACACGCGCACACACACACTCGGGCTGAGAGGATTTCCTCCCTCAGCTTCACTCGCTGCCGCCTCCTAACAGCGCTCGGCTGGCTGCCTCCAGGACTGCCTGCCTCAGGGCTGGGGCCGCGCCCCCTCCCCGCTCCTCTGTGCCAGGTAAGAGGCGGAGGCCGGCCGGGCAGTGAGTGCCCTCTCTGGGCCCCCGAGAGGAGTTTCCCCCCGGGGGGGGGGGGGAGGCTGTCCCCGCCAGGAAGGCAGAGGGCTGGGTTTGCAAAGACGGGAGGGGGCCTGCTGCTCAGAGGAGGGGCCGCGTCTCTCCAGCATTAACCGGGAGCACAGCAGTCTTGGGGTAGCAGACCCATTCACCCGCCAGGATGTTGGGGCGTCGGGATGAGACCCAGGTCTCTGACCCCAAAGCTCATGTTCTGGGCTCCAGCCCCTAACAAGGCAGGGTCCGTGCTGGGCTCCCTCCGGGGCCGGAGGCGGGGCTGACGGCACAGCCAGCGGGCCCACCTGGCTGCTCCCGGCCGGCCAAGGCTCTGCACCCCACGGACCGGGCCAGCAGCTGCTGGGCGGCGGGGGATGCCGCGGCACAGAGGGGATGGCACGCCGCCTGCCCGCCAGCCGGCCGGCGGGAGAGCCGGGCGCCGCACTGGCCCCGGGGCAAGCTGCTTCTCCGAGCCTCAGTTCCTCTTCTGAGAAGTGGGCCACACAGGTCGCTGTGTGATTGCTCCACACACTGCCGCTCAGGAAGCGTGAATTCTCGCAGGGAGCACGGCCCACAGCTCCCCACCACCTCCTCATCCCAGCGCCAGGGGCTCACCGGCCAGGAACATTCTAGATCGATCTCCCAGGACCTCACCCGGCAAAGGAACGTGGTTCCTGGCGAAGAGGGTGGACATTCTCCTCCCAGCCAACGGGGTTTCCCCTGGGAAGAGGGATACCCTCCCCCCACTTCCTCCTCCCTCCCCTCTCACCCGGAGCCGGAGCAGAGGGAGAGGGAAGAAATCGCGCTGAGCGCTAGCCTGTCACTTCTCTTCTCGGCTGTACTGTTTGGGTGGCTTTGGGGCACGTTAAACACTCCAGCCTCAGTTTTCTCATCTGCACAATGGGACGGGGAGGAGCGAGAGAGCGTCCGTGTAGGAAACCTACCAGAGTCCTGGCGTGCCTGGGGGCCCTGGCAGCCCGAGTCCCCCCGCCCCCCTGCCACTGGCCCCACCTCCTCTGCCCTCAGATCGTCAGTGGAGGCTGGCTTCTCCAGCATCTGGGGCCTGAGCGCACCGCCCGGTGAATGAATGAGAGCAGGCGGGGTTTCCTGGGGCCAGCCAAGCTGCGGCAGCTCCCACCGTGCGGGGGGAGGGGGATAAGGGGGGGCGTGCACCCATGAGGTGGGGGAGCTTCTACTGGAGGCCCAGCAGGCAGGCAGTTCCTCCTGCTTAGTCCTCCCCTCTCTTATCTTAGTTCCTCTTCAGCCATCGGAGGAGGGGCTGGCTCCTTTATTTACTGTCAACACACCCAACCCTGCTGCCACTGTGGGAGCAGAGGGCCCCAAGGAGACTCCGCAGAGGCAAGGTCAGAGGCTGCTGTGGGTGGGGGGACGGCATCCCTTAAAGGCACAGGCTCGGTCCCCCAGGCCCCAGGAACCCCCTGCCCTGAGGGGCTGCCTCAGCCTCTGGTTCTCCGGGGTCAGGGAAAGGGGGTCCTGCGGACCGGACCTTGTTCCCAGGTCTCCGTGTGAGCTTGGGCCAGCTGCCCCGTTCCACACGTTTCTGTATGTGAGCTCATTCACTCCCACCCCCTGAGCGAGGTCACGTTAAGCCTGGCATGCATGTTGCGCAGAGGGAGGTGGAGGGCTCGCCCCAGGCTGTGCGGTCAGCGTAGGGAGCTGGGAAGTCACTGGTCACTTCCGATTCCCAGGGGCCTCGCCAATCCCATTCTGAGTCAGATCTCCGTCTCCTGGCCGGGGCCCCCTGTCGCCCAGCCCTGCCCACCTCCGTGCCTGTTTCTCCCCAGGGCGGTGCCCAGCATGTCGGCCAACATGACGGCGAGGCCGCTGTGCCCACTCCTGGAGCACATGAGCCACCTGCAGGGCCACAGCAACTCCAGCATCCGCTACATGGACCACGCGTCCGTGGTGCTGCACGGGCTGGCCGCGCTGCTGGGCCTGGCGGAGAACGGGCTGGTGCTCTTCCTGGTGGGCTGTCGCATGCGCCAGACCGTGGTCACCACCTGGGTGCTGCACCTGGCGCTGTCCGACCTGCTGGCCGCCGCCAGCCTGCCCTTCTTCACCTACTTCCTGGCCGTGGGCCACTCGTGGGAGCTGGGCACCACCTTCTGCAAGCTGCACTCGTCCGTCTTCTTCCTCAACATGTTCGCCAGCGGCTTCCTGCTCAGCGCCATCAGCCTGGACCGCTGCCTGCAGGCGCTGCGGCCCGTGTGGGCGCAGAACCACCGCACCGTGGCGGCCGCCCACAGGGTGTGCCTGGCGCTCTGGGCGCTGGCGGCGCTCAACACGGTGCCCTACTACGTGTTCCGGGACACCATCCCGCGGCGGGACGGCCGCATCATGTGCTACTACAACCTGCTGCTGCTGAGCCCCGGGCCCGACCGCGACGCCACGTGCCACGCGCGCCAGGTGGGGCTGGCGGTCAGCAAGTTCCTGCTGGCCTTCCTGGCGCCGCTGGCCGTCATCGCCGCCAGCCACCTGGCCGTGAGCGCGCGCCTGCGCCACCGCGGCCGCCCGCGCTCCGGCCGCTTCGTGCGCCTCGTGGCGGCCGTGGTGGCGGCCTTCGCGCTCTGCTGGGGGCCCTACCACGTCTTCAGCCTCCTGGAGGTGCGCGCGCACGGCCAGCCCGCGCTGCGGCCGCTCGTGTGGCGCGGGCTGCCCTTCGTCACCAGCCTGGCCTTCTTCAACAGCGTGCTCAACCCGCTGCTCTACGTGCTCACCTGCCCCGACATGCTGCGCAAGCTGCGGCGCTCGCTGCGGAGCGTGCTGGAGAGCGTGCTGGTGGAGGACGAGCTGGCCGGCAGCCTGCGCCGCGGCTCCTCCTCCGCCGCCGCCCCCGCGCCCCGGCCCGCGCGCCTGCTGGGCTGGCTGCGGGGGGGCCGCGCCGCGCCGCCCGCCAAGGGCCGGGGGTCCCGGGAGGAGGAGGGCCCCCTGAACCGGGCGCTGAGCAACACCTCGGGCTAGAGGCGCGGCCGGCACCGCCGTCCCCCCAGTGCAGGCACCGGTGTTAGAATGTAGATCCCGGGCGCGGCCGGCACCGCCGTCCCCCCAGTGCAGGCACCGGTGTTAGAATGTAGATCCCGGGCGCGGCCTCGGAGAGCGGGTCCCAGGGGCAGGCCCGGGGATCTGCACTTTAAAGTGCCCGCCAATCCAGTGAAGCCCTTTCCGCAAGTTAAAGCCACCGCACACCTCCCTGGGCGTGCCGCCGGGGGCCTCTGTGCAGTCTGCCAGCGGCGGGCGGGGACCCGGACCTGCATGGCTAAGTCCTGCCCCCCCGAGGCCATGTCCACCGGATGCCGCTGGGCCACCCACCACATAGGTGACCCAAGCCCTCATACTGGGGCAGCGGCGCCGTAAGGCACACAGGACGCATCTCCTTGGGGCCCAACTTTACCAGATTGGGGGGTGGGGGGTTGGGGATGATAAATGTTTTTTTTACACAAACTAGTGATGTGTTTTTGTAGTGAGGAAGGTTGGGGAGCACTGTTCCAGTCCAGGCCAATGGTGATTGAGCCGGACGCTCTGCCCACATTCGGGAGGGACAGGTCCTTTTAGGCCGTTGCTAAAGATGCACAAATGGAGGTGCAGGGAGGTCAGCAACATGCCCAGAGCAGGGTCTGCCCGCTGACCGCTCGGTTACTGTGTGGTGGTGAAAGCACAGCCAGCACCCCACTAATGGACACGCTGACTGGGGCCCCTCTCCCGGCGCTGGCCCAGCACCGAGCATTTACAGGTGGGAGAGCAAAGGGGTGCCATAGTCAAGTGTTTGGGAAACAGGCTAGCTAGCCATAGTGCAGGGGGTGTCAGTCTTCCGTGTTTCCATGGGGACAGCAGCTGCCGGGGTCACAGCCGTTATTTCCCAGCTAGTGCGACACCTCTGGGTGCCCATGTCCCATGGCACACCGCATGGCAATGCTGGTCACCCCAAGATCCTGGCAGCGCCCACCTCTGACCACTCAGGGGCTCGTGTGCCCCAGGGGGGTGGGGGGATAGCAGGTCTCCCTGCTCTGCCTGCCGAGGACTTGAGGGGAGACTGCGCGTTCAGCTCTGCACCTGGCAGAACTGGTGCCGGTGTTTGGTGGGCGAAGGGTTCATGGAAGGGCCAGTGCTCCCTGGGCCACCAGGCGGGTCCCTGGAGTCGGGCAGGTGTGCTGCCCAGGACCAGGCAGGGCAGCCCACAGCCGGTGCCCAGCAAACTGCAGCTGCTGGAAGCTGAGGAGCAGCCAGCCATAGAACCCCTCGCCCAAGCCCCCCCTGTAATCACCGCACGCTGCCAGTGCCGCGTGATCCACTCGTTTATTGTCTCCTCCACGGAGCGAGAGCTCCTCGGGCAGCGAGGCCCTGCACCCCCCGGCACCTGTCTCTGCCTGTATGCAGCAGGCGCTCAATAAATATGCTTGTAGCCTGGATGGGCATGAGTTCAGCACATCTTTGGGGCTTCTGCAGAGGCTGGTACAGGAGAGGGGGCTGGAGGGGGACCCGCCACCTGCCATCTTCACCCTTCAGTGGGCTCAGTGGGTGCAGAGGTGCCCAGAGCAGCTCGGGAAGGGATGGGGAGCTGGGTTCTCCCTGCGGCCTTCTGGTCTGGGAGGGTCCGGACCTTGACACAGAACATGCGCATTTGGGGGGTCACCCTGCAGCTCCCTCAGGAGGCAGAAAAATGGCTCCTGAGCTTGAAGGCACTTGGGGAGGAGCAGGGGTGGGGGGAGAAGGGGGACCGCTGGGAAGCTGATCCTCCCCCGGCCCAGCCCCCAACCTCTGCCAGGGCCCGGCTCCCTCAGACTGTCTCCCAGAGACAAGCCCGAGCCCGGCCCTCAGGGCCCCCGGAGCGGCTTCCTCTCCCGGGCCAGAGCAGGAGTGTGGCCGGCGGGGGGTGTGACGGCGCTCGCTTGCTCCAGGCTCGCTGTCCGGCTCAGTCCTGGGCCGCCGGCCGGGGCAGCTGCTGCAGCAGGGCCAGCGTGTCCCGCTTCTGGATGGAGCGCAGCTGCTTCTTCTTCGCCCGCTTCAGCTTGGCGGGGTTTCGGATCTGGGGGTGAAAAGGCAGAGCAGTGATGAGGCTGGTGTCTCCCCTGCTCCCAGGAAGAGGGAGGCCTGGGATGGCGGCAGGGGAGGGCAGGAGGCAGGGACCGGCACTCACCACTTGGACGACCTCGGCCTTGCGCTCGTTCTCCAGGCGGCGTTTCAGGTTCTCGGCGCGGCGCTGCTTCCTCTCCTGGGTGCACGGAGGGGGGAGGGAACACGGGGCCGGGTGAGGCAGCCCCGTCTCTCAGGCCCCCAAGGGAGCGCTGGCAGTTCCTGGGGAGGAGGGCAGAGCCTCGCCTCCCAGGCCCTGGTGGGGGGCAGGTGGAGGGCCCATGGGCAGGTGGAGGACCACCATGGGGGAAGGTCCTGGCTCCGCCTGAGAAGGTGGGCACCTGGGAGGCAGCTGAGGACAGAGGCTTGGGCGGGGCTGCGGGGACGCAGGCACATGTAGAGAGAGGCCCCTGGGAGCAGAGGGGCGGGGTGGTCTCCTCACCCTCACCCTCTGCCCGGAAGTCCAGGTGCCCAGGTGCGGGGCTGGGAAGGATGGAGGCCACAGCAAAGAGGCTCTGGTTCGAATCCTGGCTCGGCTACTTCTCAAGGGGTGACCTTGGCCAAGGAGTTCACCTCTGTGCTTCACCCCATCTTTACAATGAGAACGCCCCCCTAAGCTTGTTCAGAGGAACGAGGAGAGGCAGAGTGGCCTGTGTTACCTGGCCATGGGAATGCCCAGAGGGATGGAGGGGGCCTATTGGGAGCGGAAGCCCACTTCCAGCTTTGCTGGGTGCCGTCCCTGCTGGGGGCGGGGGGGGGGGGGGGGTCCAGGCTGCTGCACAGCCAGGGGCCCACCTGGCTTTGGGAACTGAGCGGGCAGGCGTGGCCTGGGCCTGGTAAGAAATGAGAAGTGAGACCTGGGCTCCCAGGCAGGAGGCCTCTTGCCCAACAAGGAGCAGCTGCTAGGAAGTGAGATAAGGCCTCCACGCAGGCAACAGCCGCCTCTTCTAAGGACCTCGGCACTGGGGCGCCCGAATCCGGGGACAGACGACCGACGGGCCCCCCCCCCCCCCCCCAGGCAGGCGGGTCCGGAGCCTGGGCCAGGCATTCATTCTTCCGGGAATGAATCACCTGGGATCACCAGGTGGCGGGTCCCCAGGCAGCCAGGGTCCGCTGAGCAGCCTGGCCTGGCCCACGCCACGGCCTCACTTTCTCTGTGTGGCCGCTGGGGCTTCCCCTCCCCGGGCCGCAGAGCCAGGGCTACACTGGACCTCCTCCATCTTCCCTGCCCCATGGCCCCAGACTGCACTGCTCCCGGCCAGCCCCCCCTCCTTCCAGCAGACACCCCCCCCTCCAACAGACACCCCCTCCCAGCGACACCCCTCCCAGCAGACACCCCCTCCCAGCAGACACCCCCCCTCCCAGCAGACACCCCCTCCCAGCAGACACCCCCCCCCCCCAGCAGACACCCTCCCAGCAGACGCCGGCTCCGCCCTCACCTGGCGGCGCCGCTCCTTTTCCTCCTCCAGGTGCCTGGCGAAGTCCCGGGCCAGCTTCCTCTCCTGCCGCTCCTTCATCTTCCGCTGCCAGGAGGTGCGCAGGGGCTTGTCCTGCACCATCTGGGAGAACCTGAGGGTGGGGTGGGGGAGGGGGCTTGTGGGGTCCTGTGCTGCACCCAGCTTCTCCCCCAGCTCCGGCTCTTTCCTCCATCCCGGTCAGAACCACCTCCCACTGCCTGCGTGCGGGCAGTCACCCCAGGTCACAGACCCGGGCTCCCCTCCGCTGCCTGCCGTGTCCTAAGCCTCTGAGGTGGGGCTCCAGTTCTGTCCGTTCCAGCGAGCAAGCCCAGCACCCCCCATTCCCGAATCCCTGCTGGTGGCCCCAGAGTCCAGGCACCAGCCTCCGCCACGAAGCCCTGCTGCTCTCCCCGGGCACAGCGGCGGCAGCAGGAACGCTCCCTCCCGGGGCGGCCTGGAGGGCACGTTGTCAGGATCCGGAACCCTCCCCAGGAGAAATGACAGCGCGGTGGCTCGAGGTGCACACAGGAGAGATGGCCTCGGGGAGAAGGCTCACACAAGGTGCCAGGACACGCAGGTCGGGGTCTGCCCGGAGCTGAGAGCCGTCCCGAGGGGGGGGGGTGTCAGCATAGCTCTTCTGGACCATCTCCTCCCGCCTTGCTCCCCGGGAGCCGGCACCCAGTCTGTACCTTCACCCACACCCGCCGCCTCCGCCTGGTTGTTCTGCTCTCCCCCACCCCATCCCCAGGCCTGCCTCGGACCCCAGCACGCCCCCCACTGCTCCTTCTCCCTCCGCCGGGAGGGGACCGGGGCGCAGCCAGAGGCGCTCCAGCAGAACTTCCCGCCGCGGTAGCCACGCTCCACGTTCACGCTGTTCAACCCGACACCAGCACTCACACTGGTGGCCGAGCAGCTGACCTGTGCTTGGTGTGACCGAGGGAATTAATTTTTAACTTTAACTTTAATCCACTTAAATTTAAATGGCTAAGGCCTGGGCAGTGCAGTCCCAGAGCATCGCTCTGCCTGGAGATGGGAGGGCGGCCTGGGTTTTGAGACCTCAATCCGCCCTGTGTGACAACGCACAAGGCAGCTGGGCTTCAGTAAATGGAGACAAGAACTGTTCCCATCCCGAAGGCTGGCGGGAGGTTCCCTGAGACAGAGCTGCAGAAGTCCTCAGCACAGCCGAAGCCGGTTTGGCTCAGTGGATAGAGCGTCGGTCTGTGGACTGAAAGGTCCCAAGTTCGATTCCGGTCAAGAGCATGTACACTGGTTGTGGGCATATCCCCGGTAGGGGGTGTGCAGGAGGCAGCTGGTTGATGTTTCTCTCTCATCGACATTTCTAGCTCTCTATTCCTCTCCCTCTCTGTGGAAAATCAATAAACTATATTAAAAAAAAAAAAAAAAAGTCCTAAGCACAGAGCTCTGCACATAATAGGTGCTCAATAACCACCACCCTTCAGAGGAGACACAGGGCCTGTCCATGGAGCACTGTGCAGAAGGCGGCCTTTGGCACGAGAGCAGGGAGCCAGGCCTCCAGCAGCCACTGCTGCCCCCACACCCTGACCGCTGACACCTGGAGCCGGTGCTGTCTGGTTCCTGGGCTCACTGGCCAGCCCCTGAGCTGCTTCCTCCAAGGCCCCAACATCAACTTTGTGACCTTTGGCCCTCACCCCCAGACCTGCCTGTGGCCCCTGAAGGTGTTTTAACGCTGGAGCAACAGCCTCCTGACGGGGTTCTCTTTCACCCCGACTGCCTGCGGTCTGCGCACCCCTGGTTTCTCTGCAGACCCCCGGTTTCTCTGCAGAGCCCCGTTTCCTCACCTGCAACATGAGGCTAAATTGGCTGCCTCCCAGGGCTCCTGTGCAGAGCAAACCCGGGTGCATGCTGGTCCCTGTTTGAAGGCTCACCCTGGCCTACGCTTAGCCTGTCCAATGTCCTGTGTTGGTAACACTGTCTCACAGAGACAGATCATGTCACAGATAACGGGGTTAACACAGACCTCACCGCTCCAGCTGCAGTGCTGCTGACCTGCTTCCCCTTCCTCATGGGGCGGGCAGAGGGGAGTAAATGCACTCACAGTGGGGTGCTGTAGGGAGGTCCACAGGGACCCGGGAAAGCAGCATGGAACAGCCGAGCTGTCAGTCTCCTGGGGTCCTAGGGCACCTACCACCTCTGGATGATAATCACCCGTTAGTGTGAGCTCTGTCCAACCCGGAGGCTGCCTGCAGGCTGCGCAGGGGCCCGACCCCGCCAAACCCGGCCGCCCCTCCCCCTTTACCTCTTCTTGGCGCGGTCCTTCCATACCCGCCCCGACTTGGGCTTTCCCTTCGGGATTAACGGAACCGCCACCTCCTCCTCCAGCTTCTTGGGCGCCGGGGCCCGTGGTGGAGACCCTTTTCGTTTCTTTGGGCAAAGGCCACCTCTCGCCGGCTCCCGGGCCGGAGGCGGCTGGCTCCGCAGGTGCGGGCCCGGGGCGGAGCCGGGTGGCGGCGGTGCGGGCTCCTGCAGCGGCGGCGAGGGCTCCGGGCCCGGCGCTGGCTGTCCGGGGTGGGGTTCGGGTGACCCTGGGCCCGGCGGCTGGGCCAGATTCTCCGCAATCGGGGCCAACTTCGCGCTCGGCTCTCCGCGGCTCTGGCCGGCCTGCGGGGACCCCTCTCCTGGCCGGGGCTCACGTCGGGGGCGCTCCGGACTCGACGCTGGCTGTCTTCGGGGAGACTCCAGGCCTGGCTCTTGCTGACCCTGAGGGGACCCCGGGTCCGGACCCGGCTCCCTCCGGGGGGACCCCAGGCCTGGCTCTTGCTGACCCTGGGGGGACCCCGGGCCTACCCCCTGCCCCAGCCTGGGCGATCCCGGGCGTGTCTCCGGCTGGCGTCCGGGGGAATCCAGGCCGGGCGGCCGCACAGGCCGCGGAGACGCGGGCTCCCTCGGTTCCTCTGGGTTCGACTCGAATCCTGCAAGCGCTCGCCTCGCCCGCAGAACCGCGGTGGGGCTCCCGGGAGACTCCGCCTTCAGGCCTCCCAGCCGCCGGCTGCGCCTCCGCGGGGTGTCCATGGCCCGGCCCGGAAACCTCCCCAACCGGGGCGCACGTGCGGGCTCCGGGGCGGCCGGCGCCGTCCTATGACGTCAGGAGCCGCCACGTTCGTGCTGGGCAGAAGCGTCCGTAGCCAGAGCGGCCATGTTGGTTGTCGGCGGGGGGCGGGGCTTACTAGGCGCATGCGCCGAGCGTAGGGTGCGCCTGGCTGTGATGGAGCTCCAGCTTGAGGTCACCTGCTGTCTCCAGAAGAGAAGGGAGAGCGCAGGCAGGGACGGGCAGGGAGACCCCTTTCCTGGAGAGAAGAGAACCGGAAAGGATCCAGGGAGCCCGTAGGCACAGCTAGGTGGACACGTTGCTGCTCACCCACTCCTGGGCAACTGGGCAGGGTCCCCACCCTCCCTGGGCCTGTTTTTCGTGTGGGTGGCCTTTCCCTGGTTTAGTGCATCTAAACTAAGGTGACCAGACGTCTGCTTTTGGCGGGACAGATTGTTGAAAATAGGGACGTCTGGTCATCTTAATCTAAATGGACCCTGTGGGAGCCCTCCTCCCCGCCCGAGTGACGGGGACCTGGCAGGTCCTGGAGGCGGGAGATATCTTAATCTTTTAAAAAAAAATTATTTTTAATATATTTTTATTGATTTCAGAGAGGAAGGAAGGACAGAAAGAAACATCAATGATGAAAGAGAATCATGGATCAGCTGCCTCCTGCACAACCCCCACTGGGGATCAAGCCCACAACCCGGGCATGTGCCCTTGACCTGGGACCTTTCAGTTTGCAGGCCAACGCTCTGTCCACTGAGCCAAACCGGCTAAACTCTCTTAGTCTTGAGTTACGGGTTAAATGTGCGTGCCTTGCCGAAACTGGTTTGGCTCAGTGTATAAAGCGTCGGCCTGGGGACTGAAAGGTCCCGGGTTCGATTCTGGTCAAGGGCATGTACCTTGGTTGCGGGCACATCCCCACTAGAGGGTGTGCAAAAGGCAGCTGATCGATGATTCTCTCTCATCGATGTTTCTAACTCTATTCCTCTCTCTTCCTCTCTGTAAAAAATCAATAAAATATATTTTAAAAAATAAAAAATAAATAAATGTGCATGCCTTGCCTCCTCTTCTCCCGCCCTGAGCTGAAGTATACAATGTATGCCTCTCGCCCTGACTGGTCTGGCTAAGTGGTTAGAATATCCGCCTGCAGACTGAAGGATCCTGGGTTGATTCTAGTAAAGGGCATGTGCCCCGTGGGGTGGCATTCCCAGTAGGGGACGTGCAAGAGGCAGCCCACCCATGATTCTCATCATGAATGTTTCTCTCCCTCTCCCTTCCTCTCTGAAATCAATACAAATATATTTTTAAAAATAAATAAAACTTATAGCTCTCCCTTTTCAGCATTTTCAACTTCTCTGGGTGGGGTTGAGGCACTGGTAAGATGCACCCCTTTGCTCTGGCTCGCCTAGGCCTTCAGCCAGGCTGCACGCCCTCAGGTGCCCCTTCTGCCCGTTCCAGCCGCGGGGTGGATGGCCGCTGAGCTTCCTCTCAGCCAGCGGCCTTGCCCAGGGTCAGACCTGCTCCTCCCCGTTGGCAGCGAAGTCTTGCTGAGGAAGAACATTCGGAAGTTGCCCACGGTATCCCAGCTCTTCCCAGGGCTGTCCTTGGCCGCCTGGGCATGGCTTCTGGGACCCAGGGCTCCTGGCCCCGGCCCGTGGCTTCTTTCAGAAACCATTGTTTCTCCCCGGGAGAGCTGGGAGGGGGCCTGGGAAGTTATCCAAGGATGCGCTCCCATCCCCCCATCTCCCCACCTCCCCACAGAGGCAAAGGGCAGGGCCCAGCACAGCTCCCACCTTCGGGGTTATCTGCAGGGGCTGAGGGATCCCAGCCCGTCCTGACAGCTGGTCAAGGAGATGAGGAGGCTCAGGGAAGGGTGGGAGTCCACCTCTAGGGGGAGGACTACCGTCCTGAGGAGGAGGAAGTAGAGTGGGAATCCTTAAACCACCCTCTCCCCTCCCCCCACTCTCCCCAGCAGGGCACCCCATGAAGTCACCTCCCAAGGGTAAGGGGGGCAGGTCTCTCCAACGCCCCTCCCTACCATCGGAGTGACTGCGCCCCGAGCTGGTCTGCTAGTCCCTGGCTCCCTGGCTCCTCTGTGGACTCCGTGTCCTCTGGATCCTGGGCGGGGCGGGCCCCGCTGGGAGGCTTTGCCTCGGCCCCCGCCCCGCCAGGCGCTCCCGTGCCCGCTGCAGAACAGCCTGGTGGGTCCTTGCCCAGCTCCTCCAGCCCCAGCTCTCAGTTCCTTACAGTCCTGCACCTGCCGGAGACCCCAAAGGCCAGCCACACCCAGCATGTGTGACCAGACTGGACACCATCCCCATCCACCCACCCAACCTCTGCCCTGCTGCTGGGCTCCTCCGCTGCCCCAGCCCCAGCCCTGCTCAAGCACCTTAGAGGTCAATCCGGGCGCCTTCCAGGGCTGTGAGGGGAGGTGTCTCACAGCGGGGGCCCTTGGTGTCCCTCGCATCTGGTGGAGCCCCACTTTCAACCCAGGCACCGGTGACCTCCGGCCCAGGACGCTCAACTCTGGCCCGAGCTGTGTGCAGGCCTGGGAGACGCTGACCGCTGACCACCTCAGGAAGGCTGGCTAGGCGGTCGCTGCTGGAACTCTGGCCACCCCCCTTCCCTTCCCTCCTTTGCTGTCCACGCGAGCACCCCGCCCTCCTAGGAAGGGTCCTGGGTGTGGGATCCCTTATCACATCCCATGTGGTTCAGGATTCCTGTTCAGAGTCCGGTTTCTGGAGAAGGCCGCACACAAATTAAAAGAGACTGGAAAAGAGTTAATTTGGGAAAGTGGGGAGCCAGGTGGGAGTCCACCTCTAGGGAAAGGACTACCGCCAGGCTCTGGCCTGGCTACCCCTTTTATTGAGGCTGCTATGAGACCCACCCAGTACCTTTAAGCAGGTTTGGGACACGCCCATAGCCCTTAGGCAAGTAATAGGCGGGTTATCATATCAGTAAGGATTTACATGATTATTTGATGGGGAAGTTGATTCTGATGCCATTTTCTCAATTAGATAAGGAGTGGTTGGCTCTGACTTTTAGCAGTGTTTCCCCAACTTCTCTTAGAGCACTAGTTAATTTTACCTATATGTTCCCAAAAATTCTAGTTGTATGTTTAACAACTCCACCAGGTGATTCTCATCATGAGAGAAGTTTGGGAAACACTGCTTTACAGCTTCAAGGTTGACCAGCCCCCACCTGCAGGCGGCCTGCAGCAGCCCAGCTCGCTCTCGCTCATTTATCCACCGAATGTTTATCGGCTGCTTGTCCCTAGAGGCCCTGGAGCCCAGCAGGGACCAGGCGGTACTGGCCCCGCCTCGGAGGCTCTACACTGTCCCTGGAGGATGCTGAGCTGAGCGGGAATCATGTCCTCTGTCTTGCAGGCGGGAGAGGAGTGGAGAGGCGGCCTGGCTTGCTGAGGGTCTTCTCACGGGGCCTCAGGACTCAACGGCTCCCCGGCTGCAGGCCCACAAAGGCCAAGGGAACTCAGGACATCCCACCGTGAACTCTGCCGCCAGCCCTGGCTGTGCGCAGCTGGCTCCGGGGCGTGGGTTTAGGTGGCAGAGCTACCTCCCTGGACACAGGTCCGTGGTGACAGCTGGAGCTCCATCCTGGGCCTGGAAGCAGCTCTTGACAGACAGGTCAGCAGGCACCGCCCTCCACCCACGTCCACACACCACTTTCAGTTCCTAAGGTGGCAGTTGTGCAGCGAGTCACGGCCTCTCCCTTCCTCTGCGGCCCCTCCGCCCTGCCCTGCCCTGGCACCTGGCTCTTCACCATCAGGCCCCTCCGCCCTGCCCTGCCCTGCCCTGGCACCTGGCTCTTCACCGCCGGGCCCCTCCAGGGGCAGGGTGGGCACCATCCTCTCCATGGCAGCCCCTGGAGACGGCCTCTGAGAGCTGGAACCAGGAGGAGCCGCTGGCCTGCAGCACAGCGGGGTGAGGAGGCCGCGGGTCGGGGTAGCCTCTGCTGCCTGGGGGCAGGGCGCCCTGTTCTCTCCGCCTCATGCTCCGGGGAGGCGGGGGGCTGGCCCCACATCCGACTGAGCACTGAGATGGGTTTTCCTCTGATCCAACGCCTTCCTTCTTGGTTCTCCGTGTTGGGCCTCGGGACCCTCAGTCCCAGCTGCAGGCCAGACCAGCAGGCCCTTCCTGCCGACCCCATGCCCAAGGCTGCTCCAGAGAGCAGACAGGCCGTGTCCCCTAAGCCAGTGGTCGGCAAACTCTTTAGTCCACAGAGCCAAATGTCAACAGGATTGAAATTCCTTTTGAGAGCCACATTTTCTAAACTTAAACTTCTTACAATGCAACTTCTTCAAAACAGACTCGCCCAGGCCGTGGTATTTTGTGGAAGAGCCACACCCCAGGGGCCAAAGAGCCCCAGTATGCCAACCACGGCCCTAAAGGGACCTGCGTGTGCGTCCAAAGACAAGTCGAAGCTGAGGGGCAGCGAGCACGGAGGGCGTGGGAGTCATTTCACCATCACACAGCCCGGTTTTTAGGGACGAAGGAGCTTGTCGGGGCCGAGAGAGACCCGAGTCCAGGACTCTGCCTCCGTGGGGGCTCCTGCCCACCCTCCTGCCCCGTCAGGATGAAGCCACGTTCTCTGAGCTGGAGGCACCCAGCAACGTTTCAGGCCATCGGAGCGCCTCCAGGCAGAGGGCAGGTCCACCAAAGGCTCCGTCTGCGCATCCAGCGTCCGTTTTCCGCTCAGAATGAATGCTGCGCACGCCCAGATGGCGTCCCTCTGAGGAGTGATGGCAGAGGTGGCTGCCCAGGCTATGAGAGAGGCAGGTGTGGGGGCTGCATTTCCCAAATGTGGTTGCAACACCCTTTCCTGTCCCCGTGCCTCGGCGCCTGTCCCTCCAGTTGTGGGGCCTACACCCTCTCCCCGCCCACACCCTGAGCCTGGGTGGGCCTGGGTGGCAGCCTTGGCTGGAGGCAGAGGTAGAGGTGATGGCTGAGAAACTCACCCCAGGAAATGTGTGTTTTGGTTGAGATCCTCGACCCTCCACCCTTGGGGTGGCTCCCGCAGGAAGAACTGCCCAGAGAGGCAAGGGGTCCCGGTCCCAGAGCCCAGGGGGCAGCCGGCCTCCCCATGACCCTCGTGCTGCCCTTTGCTGGGTGGGAAGAACGTACCCCTGGGGGGCATCTGTGTCCATCCCAGTGTGGCTGCAGGACGGGGGCAGCAGGGCTTGGGGGGGCCAGGTCTCCCCCGGACTCTGCAGAGCGTGCGGACGGAATTCCAGAAACACCGCTGAGACTCCCCGGTGCCTGCCCGGCACCTCCCGGACCGCGGAGGGACACGTCGCCGGGCACCCTGTGGGCTGAGCGTGGGCCTGGCCGCGTCTCTATCAGGTCCCGGTGATGCCAGGCTGGTCCCGGGGGCACACAGGAGGGGCCGGCCTGGCCTCGGCGAGGGAGCAGCGGAGGCTGAGGGGCTGGGAGGGGCGGTCTGGCTGGGCACCAGCCTGTGCCTCTGAGCACAGGGACGGGCTCTGTGGCAGTGGCTGCATTTCTGGACTCGAGTGCCACCGTGTGGGGAGACGCTTTCCTTCTTCCTCTCCCCGAACCGGCTGGGTGGGCGTTTTTATTTCCTCCTGCCCTGCCCAGGCACTGCTCCTGCCCAGCCGCGCTGAGCCCCCTCCCGCAGCCTCCCCTCTGCCTGGTGAGCACGGGGGTGAGGGCCCCTTTCCCCTCCCGCTCAGAACGGCTCTGCAGACTTAACTTCCCCCCCAAGGGCCTAGGGCAGGAACAGGGTCCCTAAGTCTCTGTAGAGCACACCCCACCCTCCAGGCCACCCCAGGTGACACGGAGCCCGCTGGCTGGCCTCCTGCTCAGACCGCCGGCCCCTCCTACCCTCCGGCCCCGCTGACTCGGTGGCAGGAAGGGGTCCCCTCCTGGCAGGGAGCCCCTGCACGGACCCCGACGCCCACATCAGACCAAGTCAGCGGACATCCTGAGCCTCTGTTTCCTCCTTCCAAACGTGGAGGATCCGGTGAGGGGGCTGGAGGGCGGCTCAGGGGCAGGAGTCCGGTGCCCGTGGCCCCACGAGGAAGCCAGCAGCTCAGCACAGCGGGGCGGGAGGCAGAGGACCGGGCGAGTCACAGAGGAGGCGTCCACTTTGCTTTATTTCTATCTTGTTCACACTGTCCGTGGTCAGCCTCCCGTTCACACTGTCCGTGGTCAGCCTCCCGTTCACACTGCCCTGTGGTCAGCCTCCCGTTCACACTGCCCTGTGGTCAGCTCCCGTTCACACTGCCCTGTGGTCAGCTCCCGTTCACACTGCCCTGTGGTCAGCTCCCGTTCACACTGCCCTGAGGTCAGACTTCCGTTCACACTGTCTGTGGTCAGCTCCCGTTCACACGTCCTGAGGTCAGACTTCCGTTCACACTGTCTGTGGTCAGCCTCCCGTTCACACTGCCCTGTGGTCAGCTCCCGTTCACACTGCCCTGTGGTCAGCTCCCGTTCACACTGCCCTGTGGTCAGCTCCCGTTCACACTGCCCTGTGGTCAGCCTCCCGTTCACACGGTCTGTGGTCAGCCTCCCGTTCACACTGCCCTGTGGTCAGCCTCCCGTTCACACGTCCTGAGGTCAGACTCCCGTTCACACTGTCTGTGGTCAGCTCCCGTTCACACTGCCCTGAGGTCAGCCTCCCGTTCACACTGTCTGTGGTCAGCCTCCCGTTCACACTGCCCTGTGGTCAGCTCCCGTTCACACTGCCCTGTGGTCAGCTCCCGTTCACACTGCCCTGTGGTCAGCTCCCGTTCACACTGCCCTGAGGTCAGCCTCCCGTTCACACTGCCCTGTGGTCAGCTCCCGTTCACACTGCCCTGTGGTCAGCTCCCGTTCACACGTCCTGAGGTCAGCCTCCCGTTCACACTGTCTGTGGTCAGCTCCCGTTCACACTGCCCTGAGGTCAGCCTCCCGTTCACACTGTCTGTGGTCAGCCTCCCGTTCACACTGCCCTGTGGTCAGCTCCCGTTCACACTGCCCTGTGGTCAGCTCCCGTTCACACTGCCCTGAGGTCAGCCTCCCGTTCACACTGCCCTGTGGTCAGCTCCCGTTCACACTGCCCTGTGGTCAGCTCCCGTTCACACTGCCCTGAGGTCAGCCTCCCGTTCACACTGTCTGTGGTCAGCCTCCCGTTCACACTGCCCTGTGGTCAGCTCCCATTCACACTGTCCTGTGGTCAGCCTCCCGTTCACACTGCCCTGAGGTCAGCCTCCCGTTCACACTACCTGTGGTCAGCCTCCCGTCCACACTGCCCTGTGGTCAGCCTCCCGTTCACACTGCCTGTGGTCAGCCTCCCGTCCACACTGTCTGTGGTCAGCCTCCCGTTCACACGTCCTGAGGTCAGCCTCCCGTTCACACTGTCCTGTGGTCAGCCTCCCGTTCACACTGCCCTGAGGTCAGCCTCCCGTCCACACTGTCCTGAGGTCAGCCTCCCGTTCACACTGCCCTGTCGTCAGCCTCCCGTTCACACTGCCTGTGGTCAGCCTCCCGTCCACACTGTCTGTGGTCAGCCTCCCGTTCACACGTCCTGAGGTCAGCCTCCCGTTCACACTGTCCTGTGGTCAGCCTCCCGTTCACACTGCCCTGAGGTCAGCCTCCCGTCCACACTGTCCTGAGGTCAGCCTCCCGTCCACACTGTCTGTGGTCAGCCTCCCGTTCACACGTCCCGAGGTCAGACTCCCGTTCACACTGTCTGTGGTCAGCCTCCCGTTCACACTGTCTGTGGTCAGCCTCCCGTTCACACTGTCCTGAGGTCAGACTCCCGTTCACACTGTCCTGTGGTCAGCCTCCCGTTCACACTGCCTTGAGGTCAGCCTCCTGTTCACACTGCCCTGTGGTCAGCCTCCCGTTCACACTGTCCGTGGTCAGCTTCCTGTGGGGAGACACGGACTCTGCTTGTGGCTGATACAAAGTACCTCTCATGTGATATCACAGGAGAACAACTTGATGCAAGGACATGCCGAGGGCATGTTACGGGCCCACAAACAGGCATGGCTGTTATGGGGCGACCCGCAAGAGGCGACCACCAGACAGAGATGAAAATTCATGAGCCTTTAATAAGCTGACCAGTGACCACGGTCAAGGCCGACTGCAGTGCCGACCTCAGGTGTCACAGATTTACACTCAGAATCCACAAGAGGGAGTCAGGACAGTTACCAGGACAACCCAGAGGCTACAAACGCTATTTCAGCCGTTTCCAAGGAACCCGGGGCACAGGTGCGACGCCAGGGCACGCTTGGCCGGAGCGTGAACCTCTATCCCCCTCCAAACTCCGACCGACCCATTGTTCAGTGACCCACTCCATCTCCCTCTGACCAGGTCACCCTGCCTCCAGGCAGCGGAGGAACTGTGCAGTGTTTAAGCCCAGAACAAGGCGGAGGGAGGTGGGGGGGGGGGGGGACGGAAGGAAGGCGTCCCCCTGTCTGCTGCTCAGCACCAGCTGCTGTGGAATGGGGGGGAGGGTGCTGTCTCCCAGCGACGCACTGGCCAGGACGCCACAGCATCCCTGCCTGACCGGGCACCACTGCTGGGCCCCCTTCCACCCCCAGCACCCAGGGACCCAGAGCCCACACTCGCACAGGTTGAGTCTAGCAAAGCCAGGCACCCTCCCTGGCTCCTCGCAGCCCACGTGGGCCAGCACGGTGATGGGGAAGGCGTCAGGGTGGCTGGGCCCCGGGGGGCTGCTCCTGAGCTGGCAGGCGGCTGGGAAGGGCCTAGCTGTGCCCTGACCAACCAGATGCTGGGGTGTGGGAGGGGTGGGGGCCTGGAGGCCCTTCTGTGCCCGAGGAGATGGGACCACCAATCACCTCGGCCACCAGGACAGGCCACCCAGTTCTCCAAACAGCACGTTGGCCCCGGGGGTTGCCCTGGGGGAGGACCCGGTGACTCTGCTGCTGCTGCTGCTGCTGCTGGGCCCAGGCCTCTTCACGGCTGCTCCGCCCCTCCCGTGTGCCTCCTCCTGTCACCTCCTCATAGGATGGGGGCAGCTCCCGGATCACCAACTCCACGGCGGGCACCGGGGGCAAGTCATCGCTCTGCACGAGGAAGCCACTGTCACCACACACCGCGGGCGAGTGGCCCTCACGGAGCCCCTCCCGCCGGCCCGCTTGCTGGAGGTTCCCGGGAAGAAGGGGACAAGGGACTTCCGTGGAGGTGGCCCATGGCTCTCTCTCTCCCCCCACCCCCGTTCTTGAGAAGGGAGCGGGCTAGCCGGCTCCCCATGTCCAAGCGACTCCACGCAAGCCACACACTGTCTGTCTGCTTCCCCAGTGGGGCTGGCAGACACCCTAAGGTCCCTCCCGGCGGCCATTCTAGGAGCATGTCTAACGCTGAGAGCGTCCGAAGGAGGGCCACCCTGCTTCCAGCCCCGGGAGACCCTTCAAACTGCCCACGCCAGACCGTGGGGAAGCAGCTGTCCAGGGCGCTGCGGGCTGGTGGCCGGGCCGGCAGCCGCCGGAGCCGGTGCGGGTCCGCAGCGCCCAGCACGGACCCTGGCGAGGCGAGTGCCTTACGTAGGACCTGTCCCCCTAACCCCTGCGGCGCCCGCCCCCGATGCCCTGAGGAGCAGGCTCCCCGCCGGGCGCGGGCAGTGACGGAGGGACACGTGTCCGCTGGGCGTCCACAGAGCCCCCACCTCCTGTCTGTGTCACGAGAAAGCCCGGGGACGGAGGCACGGACAGGACTCAGCCGGGTTCCGTCTGCGGGACCACTGGGATCCAGGACACACGTTTGCCGTGTTCTGAGCTCGGCTGGTCACAGGGCGCCTTTTCTCTAATAGAATGAGCCCAGCACGTCCTTCCGCTCAGGGCCGTGGGGCGGGCGGGCCCCACTTCCCAGCCTGCCGCGCTGCCCTTCACACGTGTGCTCGGGGCTTGGCTGTGGGTTCATACGCCCGGAGTGAGGCCTGGACTTCCTCCCCAGCGGCTTGACCTTGGGGAGCCGCGGGACCCCTCTAAGCCTCAGCTTCCTCATCTGTAGGATGGGGGAGCAGGGAGGCTGAGGAATTCGGCTGAAGTTACGTTGATATAAAGTGCTCCATCCCCGTGAGCCCGCCACGGCCAAGCCCCACACCCGCCCAGCTCTCCAGACCTCCCCCCACACCCAACCAGCTCTCCAGACCTCCCCCCACACCCGCCCAGCTCTCCCAGACTTCCCCCCACACCCGCCCAGCTCTCCCAGACCTCCCCTGCAGAGCCAGGCCCTCGCACACAGTTCCACGCTGCAGGTTCCTCTGGCATCATGGCCCAGTCCTGCCCCAAGGCCTCCCCCGGGCGGTCTCCCCGCCTCCCGGCCTCCCGCGTGGGGAGCACCGCGGCCTGCTGCTCTGGAGCCCCTGGCTCTCCCACCTCCTGCTGGCATGCTCCGCTCCGTGCTGCCTCCTCCCTCCGGACGGTGGGCGCCTCTGGGGCCCCGCTGAGCGAATGCCTGGCTGAGAGTGAGAGACACGCTCTCACACACCTCCCCGCCTGACGCCCCTCCTGAGCCCTGTCCCCTGGGTCCCCGTCTGTGAGGCCCTCACCTCCGCAGACTCGTCATCCACGGCGGAGAAGATGGCCGTGACCCCGGGCAGTAAGAGCTCCAGCCAGGTGAGGCTGAACAGGACCTGCTGCAACCTCTGGATGTGCACCTGGGAGGGTAGGGGGAGGCCTCACTGGGTGCCCCATCCAGCACAGGCAGGGCAGGGTCACCCAGCCAGCAGGGGGCAGGCCGGAGCCAGCAAGGTGGGCCTGGGGAGGGGGTCAGTCCCTGCTCTGCGCCCAGTGCCCGGTGCCCAGGGGTCCTGGGTGGAATGTGCCTAACGTGTGTGAGTGGGGGGACCTCCGGGCCCCTCCCTGGAGGACTGCAGGGCCTTGGGCCTGACCTTATCGCACCCCACTTAGAGGGGAGCTCAGGGCTGAGAGAGGAGGTGAAGCTTACAGGGCCCCCATCTGAATGGGGGTGGCCTCGGTGGTGGGCGTGGTGCTGGCGGGGAGAACAGGTTGGCCGAGGTCCCCCATCATCCCCCCCTCTTTTCCCTTCCCCCCCTCCCAGCCGCACCCCAGGCAGCGCCTTCCTGAGTGCCTGAGGACCCGGGACGGGGCACTCACTGTGCTGTTGGGGTACGGTCTCCAGATCGGGGGCCCACCCGGATTTGGTTTCTCCAGGAAGATGTCCTTGGCCAGGATCCAGAGGCCAGCCAGCCCGCAGAGGAAGCTGAGGAGGTTGGCGATCAGGCACAGTGCCCTCTGTGGCGGGAAGCACGGTGACAGCGTGACGAGGGGCCGGGCCTGGGCGGCTGGCGCTGTGGCCCTCTGTGGGCTAAAGACTGCCAGCCACCATGGCTTCCTCAGCCTCCCCCACCCCGTACCCCCCCACCCGGGAGGCTCCGGCTCCCACCTTCTCGGGGCCAGGCCTGGGGCCCGGGCTGGCTGCAGGCCCAAAGGCTTAGGCATAAAGGAGGTTCCGCTGCATCTCCCTCGCACAGCCCAGCCCCCCAGCCTGGCCTCAGCTCTGCTCACTGATCAGGGACTCAACAGCCAGCCTCCTCCCCACAGGGAAGGGCTGGAGGGGTCCTCATCCCCCCCCCCCACGCCCCACATGGTCCCTGAGGTTCGCTGCTCATCACCGTCTTGGGAAGCGCTGTTCCCAGAGCAAAGGCCTGTCATGAGGAAGCGCATGAGCACGGGGACCCCAACCTCCTGTGCAGAAGGGAGGTCTCCAGCTCGGGGCTCCCTGGCTGGGGTACAGGAAGTGCAGGCCTTTGGTCCTGAGGTTCCCAGCCCAGGAAGGGGCGGGGCTTGAGGGCCCCTCATGCCTCTGCCTTCCCCCATCGTAGTCAGGTAAACTGCACCCCACCCTCTGCTCCCCGCACCCCGTGGGGACGGGGCAGTCACAGCCCAGGCCGGGCTGAGGGCTCACAGTGGACCAGCCGGGCTTTGGGGGCTTGGGGTAGACTGTGGCCATGGAGTAGGGGTGGGGGGCCAGTCCTGAGCTGGTGTCTGCTCTGTGCCTGGACTCCCCCCCCCAACCGCCCGTCCCCCCTCCCCAGGCTAGAAAGATGCTCAGACACCTCGGTGTAGGGGAGGCAGTGGGGGGGAGGCGGGGAGCTTGTGCCTGCTCCTGGCAGATTCTGGCCGCTGCCCCGGGGCCCCTCACAGGTGCCCCAGGCTGGGGGTGGAGGAAAGGGATCAGAGCTCCCACTTACCAGAGAGGTTTTCGAAACCTCCGCCACTGCTACCGCCAAGATCCCTGAAAGGAGGAACTGCAGGCCAGATTTGAAACAGTCATAAGGGAGAAGCTGGGGTTCCTTGAAACACACAAATTCCTTCCCTTCTCACTACTCTTCTCTAGGAAACCCACGTGTGGCGGCCAGTGGTACAGAGAGCCATCTTTCCAACTCTGGAAGCTCGCCCTGCCGGCTACGGCCACGTGCCGCCCCAGGCCGCTCCAGCCAGCGGCTCTGCCCTCCACATAGACCTCCGCACCAGGGTCCACTGTGCCCTGCTCTCCAGACACCTCCCGCCTCTCCACTCCCCAAACCTTCCCTGTGGGGGCAGCTCCTCCAGCCCCTCCCCTCGGACCCTCTCCCCTCCCTGGGTCTGGGCGGGAGGAGGTGCCCTCTCCGTTTGCGGTCTCTGGTGTATTTCTGCAATTACACTTTTAAATGTTCGCTGAGCGCCTACTGCGTGCCCACCCAGGGCCTAGGGGCGAATGGGCCCTGCGCACCGAGGCTTCCCAACTCTGAAGCTTGGAGCAGAGTAGCACCGTGGCCCCAAGTGGCAGGGGTGGGGGCTGAGACACTGAGCGGGACTCCACCCAAGGACTCCCTGGGACCAGGGACAGTGAGCTCTGCTCTCCTTTCCATCCTGCCCCAGGGCCTTGGGAGGGCAGGAGCCACGCCTACACCCTCGGGCTCCTGCAGACCCACCGACAGAGACTGGGGCTCCTGAGAGCTTGGCTGGAAGCCTTTGGGAGGTGGTAGGGCGCCTGGTGCATGCTCACCCCTCACCCTCTTCTCCGCTGGAGGCCGAGTTAACGGAGGGCAGAGCGCAGAGCCTGCTGGGAATGGCTATTCAGGAGTGAGGAGGGCAGAGCAGAGAGGGACCACGTGGCCCCCGGCGGATGCTTCCTTTCTGAGCTCTCGGCCCCACCCACATCCCTGTCCCAGATGCCAGAGCCGGCCAAGCGTGGCTCCTACTCACGGAGGCAGGTCCCCAGAATGGGTACCAAGACTTCAGCGTCACCAGGTGGAGGTTCTTGACTGAAAAGGCCAGGGAGCCCCCGAGGACCGCGTGCAGCACCCCGACGGCAATGTGGGAGGCCTGGCCCGGACGGGAGCCTCGGTCAGGGCCCGCCCTGGAGAGGCCATCGTGCCTGGCCCCGCCGCTCCCTCCGCCTGAGGCCCTGGGTCTGCGGGGAAGGCCCACTGCTCGGGGAGGCGGCTGGGCGTGGAGGCGGCCACAGCGTTTGGACAGACTCAGGCCTCGGACTGATGAGAGGGCACGTGCAAGTGCCAGCCTGGAGGGCAGAGCCTCCCAGCACATTATAGCCAGCAGCCATTGCTGTCAGCTTGACCTTGTGGTCCAAACCTGTAGCCCCTCGTGGGCTTGACAGGGTTCCGGTGCCTGTAACTGCATAGATTGGAAACCCGAGAGAACGCAGTAAACATCTTGACCACGTCCTTCCTTTGCCTGGTGGCATCGGCTATAAAATAAAGACTCGGCTGGCAGGCCATGGCGCTGTCGCTAGCTCTCCGTCAGAGGACAGCGTCCCACCCAGACCCAGCTTTCTTCTTGTCTGCCTCTTCTCCATCCCCCTCTCAGGCCACCGAACCTGGCTGAGCTGGCGCGGCGTCTACAGCACCCTGCGTGGGGCTGAGTGTGCCATGGCTTGCCGGCTCGGCACAGGTGGGGTTCAAGTAACTGTCCTCCCACCTGCGGCCACGCCGGCGCCCACCCAGCCCGGGCTTGGGGGGGGAGAGAAGGGGGGGAGGAAACGTCTCCTGTTGGGGGGGCTTCCAGTGAGCCCCGAGCCAGGCTGGTGAACGTGACAGCCTCTCACCAGCTCTCAGCGTCTCCAATCATAGGATGTTACGCTGGGAAGGGCCTTCCTCCACCCTCGGGGCTCCCAGCACCCTCCCCTGTACACACACACACACACACACACACACACTCCCGCTCCAGGGCCCAGGAAACGGACACTCGCGCCCAGTGTGAGAAGGATGCCCCTCTGGTTCCAGTGCGGAGCCAGTTGGCAGAGCTCGGTGGCCTTCGGGCTTGGGCTGGGCTGGCCAGGTTGGGTCGGGTCGAGGGCCTGCCCGGGCTCCAAACCCCCAGCTCCAGATCCGGGAACAGCCGCGGCCACTCGGGGGGCTTCTGCTGCCATGACTCCGGCGAGGGGCCCGCTGCCGGCCAGGGAGACAGGCAGAGGCAGGGTCGGTCCGTGCCGGTCACCTCCGCCCGCCAGAACTGTGGCTGTCCCGCCCAGCAGCCCCTGGGCTTGATTTGACCTGGAATAATCTGGCCCTTGGAGGCAGGGTTTGCAAGGACACAGCTACTTCTGGGGCAGACATATCCCCTTCCTCCAAAGACAGGCCTCACCCGTCTGTCCGAGCCAGGAAACTCTGTAAATCGTCCCTGCCTGCTGGGCCCGATCAGGCAAAGAAGGGCGGTGGGGTCAAATCCTTGTGCCTCCTGGATTTGGGGAGAGCAAGGACAGACGCTCCTGTCAAGGACCAGCTGTGAGCCGACCCAGAGCTGGGAAGTCAGTGTTTAACCCAGACAATAAGCCAGTATTTAAAAATGTGCCTTCTCCCCTTGGGGCACAACCAATTCCTTCCTTCACCCCATACCACAAATTCCTTCATTATCATGTTAATTGTTCCAGCACTCACCTAAGTACACGTCCATCATTTCACTTTTTATCCAATCCAGGGGGTTCCCAGCTTTGCTTTCTCCCGCCTCCTTAATCCATCACCAATGAATTTCATGTAACCCACCTATGTCCCTCCCTTGATTGCCATGTATAAATAGAAATGTAACCTGCCATTCTCCGGAGCATCATCTCAATTCCTCGAGGTTCTGCTTCCCATCATATGTCGACAGTTTGGCTCAAATAAACACAAAAATTCTTTAAAAAAAAAAAAAAAATGTGCCTTCTCGGCTGCCGGCAGTGTGATCAGCATTTTACATTCATTATGCTCAGAGAGGTTAAGCCACTTGCCCAAGGTCACACAGCGAGTAAATGACTAGGCTGGGACTTAAAGCCTGGCAGACCAGCTCCAGAGCTTGTGGGATTAAATCCTTCATGTACTGTTGCCTCCATGAGTGAACATGGATGTTCTGGCATTTCAGGGGCATGAGAAAGAGGGAGAACTTTGCAGGAGGCTGGAAGCCACACTTGCTGAGGGGCCTGGTCATTATGTTGTTTTATTGTTTGTTTTGGGTTTTTATAGTGTTTTTTGTTTGTTTGTTAATCCTCACCAGAGGATATTTTTCTGTTGATTTTTAGAGAGAGTGGGAGAGAAAGGGAAAGACAGAGAAACATCAATGTGAGAAAAATATCGACTGGTTGCTCCTGCATGAACCCCTAACAGGGTCCTGGCCGGGGAGGGACCTGCAACCGAGGTATGTGCCCTTGACCTGAATCAAAGAATCCGCAGGCCGATGCTCTATCCATTGAGCCACACTGGCCAGGGCTGTGTTGAATGTTGATGACAGATGTGCATCAGAATGTAAGAAGCTGAACTCTCTCTCCGGACAGGGGAGTGGGTGAAGGCGGGGGGGGGGGGGGGGGGGGGAGGGCCTGGCTGTGGGCTCTGGGCGGGAGCTGATTCTCATGCAGGGGGCGGTTCTTTCTTGCTGATAAAGAGAAAGGAGGGAGGGGCACATTCCCCAGGGTTTCAGTCCCCTCCGTGGGGCGTGGGCTGGCAGTCCTGTGTGAGCAGCCACGCTGGGCCTGCTCCTGCCGTGGAGGTGACCGTGGGCGAGTAGGAGCTTTGGGAGGCCGAAGGGTAGGCCGCCTGGGAAGGAAGGGACCGTGGCCGAGAGCCAAAGCCGGGGCCTGAGGGCTGGCTCTCCGCTGGACGTGGTGCCTGACCGTGGTGCTTGGCAATGCGTCCCCTCTCACGCCCCAGCTCTCCGGTCCTCGGACTCGGCTGGGACCGAGGGAGGGAGCTGGTGGCAGAGACCCGCGTCAGTTACCACGGCTACGCCCAGACCAGGGGCCTGCGGGGGACAGAGCCGGCCCTCGGCCTGGATGCCACAGGATGCAGAGAGGAGGCAGACTTCTGGGCAGCGGGGTCTCGGGTGGCACAGTGTGTGCCCGGGCACGGAGGTGTGCCTCCGCCTGCCATTCGCGTCCCGGCATTGTGGCAGCAGAAATGCTCCACCAGGGAATAAGAGCCAAGAAGCCCTTTCTCAAAGTGTGTTCCAGGGAACACTGGTCCTGACAGATCGGCTGCCAAAGGGTTCCATGGTCAAATAAGTTTGGGAAACGCTGGATACCCTCTTCCCCCCGTTAGCATATTAAAGGCCCTGAGAGTTCCTGCAGCGGAGACTCTGTAGCAATAAGGGGATTTCCCAGACTTCCGTAGCCACGGACCCTTTTCCTCACTGTCAGTGAGCCTCTCGGGAATCTGTGCGGATCACGTTTGGCCGGAACATACCGACGTCTGGTTGTGGGTTTTTTTTTTTTTTTTTTTGGGGGGGGGGGTAAAGGAGTTGGAGCCCTTTTCGTTTTCTCTCGTGCCTGTCTCGGAGCAGGCAGGGACTGGACTGTGACCTCTAGGGTCACTTCCCAGTCTGAGATTCCCTCCGGGAGAACGAGCTGCTACACGAGGGGGGAGGGGGGGGCAGGACCTAGATAAGCAGAGGGGAAAGTCTGCCGGCCGTGGAGGAGCCTCGAACTCCAAGTCCCGAGGAGGCTTATGCCCCGGTGGGGCCCGGGGCTCCGTGGGGGAACCTTTAGCCTTGATCCTCCCTGTTCCCTTCAGCCTGCTCAGGACCACAGGCCCAGCCCCGGGCGCCACGGAGACCACCAGCCAGGCCCACGGAGCGGCCTGGGCCGTGAGCACGGGGTGGGCAGGCCGGGCCAGGCCCTGGCTCTGCTCCGTGAAGCCTGGCTCTTGGGCATCTCAGCATCGCGGGCTCCTCACTGCCCCCTGGGGCGCTGGTGCCACGCTGGGTGGGTGGGGCAGCGGCTGTGAGGACTGACTGGGACATGTCTGCCCCATGGCAGGGCCGGGCACAGTGCTGATGCTCAACCATCGCCACCGCCTGCTGCCAGCCTGGAGTCCTGCCAGCCAGGCCAGTCTTTCTTGGGTTGTCATCCTCCGGAGGGGTGACCACGGGGGAGAGGTGTGGGGGCTCCGGGGTATGGGGGCTCCGGGCCCCGGATGCCGGGGAGGGCGCAGAGGGAGGCGGGCGCTGAGTGTGGAGAGCCAGTGGTGGAGGCCGACTCCGCACCCCTAGAAAACCTGGCAGAGGAGCCGTGACCTAGCCAGAGGCGGCGGAGGCCTGGAGGACAGGGAGACAGTGCCTATGCCTGCATGAGGATGCCCATGTGTGCACATGTGTGCGTGCAGGTCTAGCAGAGAGAGGCAGGAGTTGGGAGGTACCGATTCACACCGGGTGACGGAGGGACGAGTGGGGGACCAGGGACCCCTCAGGGGGTCGGGGTTCAGGAGATGCTCATTAGAAACTAGCTGTGAGTGGGCCAAGGCCAGCCTCCCGAGCATCAGGATGGGGTTCGCCTGCAGACGCAGGGCCCTGTGGGAAACGGAGGCCTCCCCTCCGGGGTGCGAGAGGCCCGGAGGATCTGAATGCTGGGCACAACCCCGCCCCTCTCTGGGCTCTGCTCCCTCAAACCTGCCTGTGAGTGGAGTGTGGGCCTGGAATGGAATGGCTGAGGCTCTCCCCTCCCCACCCCACCTCACCCCACCCCACCTCACCCCACCCCATCCCCACTCCCACCGGCTGCAAGGAGCGACTGCCAGCAGGGCGGGGCTCTAGGCGGGACTTCACCGTGAGGCACATAATGTCCGTGCCCCTCCGGTCCCGCCCCCCACCCGGCTTCCCCGGTCCTCTTCCCGGGTGGACACCCATTTCTGGCCGCTGTGTCTGCTGGTGCTAAGGGCTCACAGCTGCCCCTGTGGGGAGTGTCAGTCATACCCATCCTTTCCCAAGCCCTGCACCTTGGCCCACGAAACCCCGTCTCCTGGCTTCACGGTGGGCGCGAGTCTGTGCGGCCCCCACCTCAAGGGACCCACCTGCAGCGGGGGCGCTGGGACCACACCTGCCTGGCTCCTGGCTCCGCCCGGTCCTGCTTCTCTCGAGGGCGCTCCCTCTCACCCAGGGACAAAGTCCTTGTCGCAGGCTCTGCTTCTAGAAAGCTGGCCAAGACCCCTACTTCCCGCTGCGGGGCCAGCCATGCACCGCCCGGTCACCACGCACCACCGGGTCGCCACCCACCGCCCGGTCACCACGCACCGCCCGGTCACCACCCACCGCCCGGTCGCCATGCACCGCCGCTGCCCGTCGAGCTCCGGGCCCTCTGCGCCGGGCTCCACCTGGCCGCCGAGCCGTATAACCTTAGACTTTGGCTCTTTGCCCTCCTGCTTCCACCCAGCAGTGTGAGCTGCCCACGTTTCTGCTCCCCCAGACCCAGGCGGGTGAGAACCCTAGCACAGTGGTCGGCAAACTCATCAGTCCACAGAGCCAAATGTCAACAGCACAAGGATTGACATTTCTTTGAAGAGCCACATTTTTTTAGGAGACTGACGCGCTGCCTACTGCGCTAAGGAGGCGGTTGAGCCACATTTTTTTTAACTTAAACTTCTAACACCACTTCTTCAAAATACCAGGCCGTGGTATTCTGTGGAAGAGCCACACTCAGGGGCCAAAGAGCCTCATGTGCTCTCGAGCCGCCGTTTGCCGACCACTGGCCTAACGGGTTGCCTGTGGCGAGTGGAATGCTGGCAATTCAGCCCGTCCACAGAGTGGCAGGCGGCGAAGGGTGGGGGAGAGGGGGGAAGGGTTGGGGGCGTTCTTCCCGGAGCAGAGAAGGGCCTTGGGAAAGACCTCATTCACTGTGGACGTTTCAAACACGCACTCAAGTGGGACCCCACCCCCTACCCCCAGTTCAGGTGCTCAGCTCCGCGCTGATGGTGAAAATGGGGGAGGGGGATGGGCAGGTCACTCGGCAAGTGATTTTCTGAAAGGCAACCCCACAGGCCTCACGTGTGGGGTAGGAGGGGGTGGGGATGCCGCAGCCCCGCTCGGGGCTCCGTACAGAAAGTGAGGCGGTTGTGCCACGTTCCCTTCCCGAAACCAGGTCCCCGTGGCATCGCACGGGAAGAAGCGGGGAGCGCGGCAGGTTCTCTCTCGCTGCCTTCTCTTAGCCACCCACTCAAACCCAGGTGCACACAAACTGCAAAGCTGGGTCCTCTGTCTCCCACAAGATCATCCTGAGAGCGCCGGCCCTGCTGACACCACCAGCCACCAGGGGGCAGCAGGGCTCCTGAGACCAGGCCTGGCCTCTCCACACATCTGGCTGGGGGCTGGGGGCTGGGGGCTGGGGCGGCCTCCCCAGGCCTGCTGGGGCACAGAGGAAAGTGTGTCTCCTCTGGGGTCCCTCCTTCCTGCCAGGAAGGCCTCAGGGTGGCCTCTCCTCACCCAGGTCCCCTCAGGCCCCCTCCCACTCCCTGGACGCTGGTGCCCGCTCAGGCCCCACACCCAGAGCTGGAAGTGTGTCCCCCTGCTGCCACACCTGCTGCAGGGGGGCTGCCGGCCTGAGGCCCAGGCTGGGCGAGTGGAGGGGACTCCCACCCCAAAGAAAGACCCGGATCCCACCCAAGCCAGCCCCGGCCAGAGGCCCAGCACTCTGGCCCCCACCCCACCTCACCCTCCGGGCTTCCCTCGCCCCCTCGTCCATCCACCCACCCCAAACAGTTTGCCACCCAGCCCTGGCACAGCACCCAGTCCGCCGCTCAGGACCCACTGAGGGGGGAGGGCACTCCCCTGCCCCCGCCTGGGCTCTCACTGGCCGGGCCCTGACGGGCAGGTCGGCCCGCCCCCGCGGTGCCCTGCCCGGACACATAAAGCCGGCCCGGCCGCTCCGGAGGCACCTGTGCCGGCGCCATGAAGGGGAGCAGCACCCTCCTGCTGGCGGCCGCCGCCCTGCTCTGCACCTGCGGTGAGTGCGCTGCCCGGGGCCTCAGCACATTGGGGGTGGGGGTGGGGGGTGGCTAGGAAGCTAGAAACCCAGGCGCTGGGCCCTCATCGTGGAAGGCGCCCACCTTCCCAGGACCCCAACCCCTCCTCCATCACAGAACAGACGTGGGCAACCACCGGGCCCTGCCAATCCGTACCCACCCAGCCCAGCCGGAACCTCGCCTCCCAGCCCCAGGCCACCAAGCTCGCACGGAGGGGGTTTCCACATCTGGGGCTCAATCCTCCCCCCCCCCCCCCCCGGCCCCAGACGCACGGGGTGAAGAAAGCCGAGGCTAGGGCGATGGGCGGCCGCAGGCGCGTGGACCGGGTGCTGTGGAGGAAGACGGTGGGGGTGGGACACGGGGCAGGGGAGGCAGAGGCTGAGGCGAGGGCAGCTCTGCCCCTCGTGCAGGGCTGGCCTCGGAGGAGGAGGACACTGCGTTCTTCATGGACTTCCTGCAAACGCTGCTGGTGGGGGACCCGGAGGAGCTCTACTCGGGGCCCCTGAGCAAGTACGACGTGAGCCCGGCCTGCAAGGAGGCGCTGACCGAGCTCAAGTCCTGCATAGACAACCTGCAGCCCGCGCACAAGGCGGAGCTCATCAAGCTGCTGGTACTGTGGCCGGGCCCTTCCCCCCGCCTGCAGCCCGCACGCACCCCACACACCCCACTTCCCCAGCCGCTAGCAGGGCCCCAGCTGCAGGGGGCCCGAGCCCTCGGCCCCCACAGGGTGGCCTGCGCCCCTTTCCCCAGCGGCTCTCCAGTGACTGGTCACTGGGACGGCACCCACCCGTGTCTGCCTTGCAGGTGGCTGTGCTGGGCTGAGGACGGCGCCTCGGGACCCGACGTGGCCATGAGCAGCCACGAGAAGCTGTGGCCACGCCACCCACTGCCACTTCCCAGAGTGATTTTATCTGCCCCCCCCAGCTCAATCAATAAACCTCCTGCAGCCCAGGCCCTGGCTCCTGTCTCTGCCCACACTCAGGTTCACACACACACACACACACACACACACACACACGCCCACACACACGCAGCTGCTCATACATGGGTTGCACGCATGAAGCATGTACCTGTAAGTGCTCCACACAGACAGCAGATCCCACCCCCACCCCCACCCCCAGGGGAAACTAGTCTGAGGCCCGTGGAGGCCGAAGGACCAAGCAAGATGGAAGGCAGGGAGGCCATGGGCAGGAGAAGGCGTGCAGCTGGCGGTGGGGTGGGAACGGGCTTGGCGAGGGGAAGTGGCCAGGCTGGGAGGCCGGCTGGGGGGCCGGCAGGCAGGGAGGGGAGGTGACGGGCTGGGGGGCCAGCAGGGGGGACCTAGGGCCGGGCTGGGGGACAGGCGGGTGGCAAGGGGAGGGGGCTGAGCTGGGGGGGAGGGTGAGGGGAGGTGGCCGGGCTGGGGGCTGGCTGGGGGGCACTCGTTCTGAGCCAATAAGCACACTGTGAGCACAGGCCTGGGTTCAGGGGGCTGAGAGCAATCAGTCCCTAAAGTTGCCCAAGGGAAGGGTCTGGCAGACACCCCACTGGAGCCCCAGGAGGACCTGAGAGATGAAGGCAGGCCCCGGGGATGGGGGTGAGGACCCCGAGGGGCCGCTGGCCAGCAGAGCTCCGGCACAGAGCTCCCTCCAGCCCTTGCGCACCCTGCAGCACAGCCACCTCACGGGGGACCCCAGCCCCCCTGCCTGCGCCCGCTCAGCGAGTGCTCCTTGGCGGGAGCACCGCCGGGCCGGGCGGGCGGGCGGGGTTCCTGTAACAGAAGCCATTGTCTGCATCACAGAGCTGCCATCAGAACCCGCCATCCCACAGAGCCACATTCTAGAGCTCAGAGGGCCCCCGACTCTCAAAGCCCCCGGTGGGAGAGACGGAAGCCTACCTCCACATGTCCCTCTTTCGGGACCTCCCTGACGTGGAGCGCGATGCAACGGGACCGCCTCTGAGGCGGCGCCGTCCATAGGTTCTCGGAGCACCGCGCCTGGCCCAGGTGAGGGCCTCCCGGGCCGGCTCCCCAGCCCAGCCTCCGCCAGGAGCCCCCTCACCCTGCCCGGCCGGCCGGCACGCCCAGCACCCTGTGAGCTGTGAGCGGGAGGAGGCTGGCCAGACCCTGGAGCAGGGAGGGTGGCGGGGAGGCCTGAGGTGTCCCCGAGCTGCTGGCTGCCCTGGGCCCCGAGGCAGAGCAAACCCAGAAGCGTCCACTATCCCAGGCATGGGCCCCGGCCCCGTCCTGCTGAGGATTGGGGGGTGGTTAGGGGGGGGGGGGTTGGGGGCCACTGTGTGGCACAGGCAGGCACGAGGCGCGGCCTCCCAGCTGTGCTCTCCCTCCTCCTGACAGAGCCGGCCATGACGACGGAAGAAGTATGGGTGGGAAGCTGGCGGCCCCATCGTCCCCGGGGGCCCATCATGGCCCTCTACAGCAGCCCCGGCCCCAAGTACCTGATTCCACCCACCACAGGCAGGTGCCGGGCCGGGAGGGGTGGGAGGACCAGCCGGTGTGGGGTGGGCCTGGGGAGGGATGGAAGGGATGGGGAAGAGCCTGGGGAGAAATGGGGAGGGTCTGGGCTCCCCCTGACTCCCTCTGGGTTGGTAGGGTGGGGGCTGGGTGGGCTCCAGGCACTCAGCGTCCCCACCCACAGGCTTCGTGAAGCACACGCCCACCAAGCTGCGTGCACCCGCCTACAGCTTCCGCGGGGCCCCCCTGCTCTTGTCCGAGAACTGCTCCCCGGGGCCTCGCTACAGCGTGAACCCCAAGGTACTGAGGACTGGCAAGGACCTCGGCCCCGCCTTCTCCATCCTGGGGCGCTACCACACCAAGACCACGATGACCCCTGGCCCCGGTGAGTGACAGGGGCCCAGGCCGGTCCAGCCCTGCAGCAGCCACTGCACCTGGAGCCGGAGCCGGAGCCGGAGCCGGGGAGGGAGGGAGCACCCCGTCCTGACGGCCTGTGTGCCTTCTCCTCGGAGCTGCTGCTGACCCCTGGGCAGCCCTGACTGCCTGGCCCAGCGCTGACCTGGGCCTCCTGGGCCCCTGCCCCACCACCAAGCCCCCTTTGCACTCGGGACACCTGTCACCATCCGTGTGGGGGCCCAAGGGCCCAGCGCCTACAAGGTCGGGGGTCATCCTGGCCCTCCCAACACCCCCTGCTCCTGTCCCCCCACAGGCGACTACTTCCCAGAGAAATCTACCAAGTATGTGTTCGACTCGGCGCCCAGCCACTCCATTTCTGCCCGGACCAGGACCTTCCGCGTGGACAGCACCCCAGGTCCGGCCGAGCGGGCGGCAGCCCGGTGGGGAGGGAGGTGGGCAGTCCAGGGCGGAGCCAGCAGAGACTCAGCACGGCGCACCCCCCTCCCCCAGGCCCTGCCGCCTACATGCTGCCCATGATGATGGGGCCCCAAACAGTTGGGAAGGCCTCCCAGCCCTCCTACTCCATCAAGGGCCGCAGCAAGCTGGGCGGCTTCAGCGACGACCTGCATAAGGCAAGGGGTGCCCGGGGGCCGTCTGACCCTCCCCCAGGACCCAGGACCCCCCTGACCCCACCCTCCTGAGGCGCCTCATCTCCGCATCCGGGGGCATGGGCCACGGCCACCAGTCTGGGCTGCCTTCAAGGGCAGAGGAGGGCTGAGCAGCCAGGGGTCTCCGGGGCCGTGGAGGGGGCAGGCAGCTGGCAGGAGGCGGGGAGGGCACTGAGCTGTGAGCACTGGGGCCCAGCTTTCAGCCCGCCCACCGGACAGGTCCCAGCGGGAAGCAGCCTCTCACGCTCACAGAGGGGATGAGCCAGGGCTGCCACAAGCTGAGGGTCACTGCCACCATGAGGCTGAAATGGGGGGGGAGGGGAGGGGGGAGAAGAAGGGGGAAAGAGACGGGGGAAAGGGGGAGGGCAGGGGGACCCACAGCACTGGGGTTTCACCGCCACGGGGAACGCTGTGGAGACAGGAGGGCCCCTGACCCACATGCAGTGACTCGGGCCAGAAGCCCCCCAGCACTGGCCCTGGCCCTCTGGGCTGCCTGCCTTGGCAGCCAAGCCTGTCTGAGCCTCTCGCCTCCCAGACCCCAGGTCCTGCAGCCTACCACCAGACCGATGTGCAGGTGACCAAGTTCAAGGCTCCGCAGTACACCATTGCGGCCCGAGTGGTGCCCCCGGGGGACAAGACCCTCAAGCCAGGACCAGGAGCCCACAGCCCTGAGAAGGTCTGGGCCGCCAAGGGGTGCAGGGAAGCGGGGGGGGGGGGGGGGGGGGCGGGCAGGAGACCCGGACCAGACTGGCTGAGGCGGGAGATGGGCCTGTGGGGTGGGGGCTGGGGTGCCGGCCCCTCACAGCTCCTCCTCCCCCAGGTGACAGTGACCAAGCCCTGCGCCCCCATCGTCACCTTCGGCATCAAACATTCCGACTACATGACCCCCCTGATCCTGCAGGTGGACTAGCCCGGGAGGGCAGGGATTGGGAGAACCCACGCACCCCGCCTGGCCCGCGGGGTGAAGCATGCTTGTTTGGACAATTATGACATTTTTCTATGCACCCCCCTTTGCTAATTGTGTGCCCACATATATAATAAATCATGGACTTGTTATGGACTTGTCTTGGGGAAGGGGCAGGCTGTGGTCTGGGCAGACAGGAGGGCTGGGGGCACACCTGCGCCTCTCCCGCGTACCCTCCTCACCCTGGAGAAGGGGTCTGTTCCGTCCCTCAAATCTGCAGCGACCTCCCCAAAATGCTGCTTGGCGACTTCTGGGCCGGGCCACAGCACACGGACACACACCTGCCTGGACACCCCATCCCACCTTGCTCCCCTCAGCAAACAGCACCAGGTTGTCAGGGTACAGCCGCTGGGCAGCTGGCCCATCAGACCCTCCGCTCACCCAGCGCTGCCCTGCAGCTGTGGGACCAACCCCCCACCCGGTGACACAGCCGGCCTGTGTCCAGGTGAGGCCCTGGCATCCTGGAGCAGACGGCCTGTCCTGTCCCAGCCGCTGTAGGGCATAGGTTACTTTGATTTTTACAAATTATATTCTTACCAACTTCAGAGGGAGAGGAAGAGAGAGATATCAATAATCACTGACCAGTTGCCTCCTGCACACCCCCACTGGGGATCCAGCCCACAACCAGTGCACCTGGCCTGATCAGGAATCACCTACCTCCTGGTTCACAGGCCGACACTCAACCACTGAGCTATATAGCTGGGCTCACTGCAATTTGAGTGACTACATTTCTGTTTTTTTTTCAGACCTCACAGGAGGATGTTATTAACTTCAGAGGGAGAAACCTCACCAGCTGGCTTCTGTTTGCATGCTGACTGGGAACCGAACCCATGACCTCCTGGTGTATAGGGTTACACTCCAAGCCACCGAGCAATCGGGCTTTGGCTGAGTGATTTGGCAGGGTGCCATGTCGCCTCCCCTCCAGGCAGGAAGCACAGGACAGGGCCGGGGTCAAGCTCCTGGCTCCTAAGAGGGGAGACAGCTTCGACCCAGGCTGAGTCCCAGATCCCTGGGCAGAGCATGTGTCTGAGGGAGGCCAGGGGCCTGGGAGCACCCCAGGGGAAGCTGAGTCCAGCCCTAAGTGCCCACAGTGTACGAACGAGGTCAGTCCACAGCGCCCTCCCAAGCCCAGGAAACGAGGCTGTTTACTCCACATTTTTATTGTCTTGTCCTGCAGTTGTGAGGGGAGCCTGGCAGTTCGTCCTCACGTGACACCGGCTGCTCTCAGGGCTGTGTTGGCACCCCCAATCCAAGCACACAGCACACCGGCAAGCCACCTACATGCAACCCATCCTCACACAAGAACAAGAAGTCCAGGCCCCAGGGTGGCTGAAGCTGTGAGGGGCCCAGGAGCACGGGCTCAGTGTCTGCAGGGCCAGGAGGAGGCCTGGCAGGCAGCGTGGTGACGTGCACAAGCCCCCACGAGGGGTCACTGGAAAGGAGCAGCGGCTGAGCCAGAGCCGCGACGCCTGGGGTCTCAGGCAGGACCACAGGGCTGGGCCATCACGAGGGGAAGCTGCCCGAGACAGAGGGGGTTCGAGAGCATGCGCTGGAGGGTACAGAAGGCAGAGCAGAGCCCCTGGGACCCGCCTCCCTGGAGGCTGAGGGGCCCAGCCAGGTGCGCTGCAGGAGAGGACACTATGGTGACCGGGAGGACAGGCTAGGCCTGCTGGGGGTGGGGAGGAGCAACGGAAGGCTGGTGTAAAGGCTGGAGATCAGAGCAGGGCAGGAGCCAACAGGCCCCGTGGGGTGACCGTGCAAGCAGGTGGACAGTGGCCAGCAGTCTGCCGGCAGTAATGGGAGTGACCGGAAGGCAATGGTGGGGACAACAGCAGGGAAGGACAGAGCCAATAACTGGTTCTATGTGAGACAGGGCGCTGGGATCTTCCTGGAGTGAGAAGCCGCGGGCCTGGCCAGGCTGGGGTTTGATTTGTGTGGACACAGGGCCGGCCAAGTGGGCAGTTAGGGCCCAGGGACAGGCCGTCAGGGGGACGAGGGCTGGCTCAGAGCTCCCTCACAGCACGGGGAAAGCCCTGGGGGAGGAAGGGCTGGCTTGGTGGTGAGGTAATTACCCAAGGACCTTTAAGAAATGATACAGGTCCTAGGAAGCCCTCCATCACCTGTACACACTCGTGTCCGCACATGCACACGCTGCCCGACTCCGAACTGCCAAAGGGCCCTGCTTCTAGAGCCCTGATCTCCAGGAAACACATGTTGGGTGGGTCCTCAATCCTGAGAAAATGTGGGTTCTACTCTTGGATACATGGCTAAGAGATCCAGAAGGCTTGGGCCTGGGGTGCAGGGCTCCCAGCTAGGACTGCATTCCACTTCTTTATCCACACCAACTGCTCTTCCCCCAGCCTTGGGACTGGAGGGCAGGCCGAGGTCGAGGTCCAGGCTGAGTGGGGGCCCTCGGCACCGCCACCACCCCACACCGTGCTCGGCAGCCTGGGCAGCAGGAAATACCACCCTGGCTGGAGCCCACGTGGAGAAGATGGTGCTGATCTGAGGTTTGCAGCCTCACGTGTTTCCCACGTCAGATCCAGCCCTGAGAGAGCAGACGCGGCCTTTCCCAGGCAAGGCGGGGGCAGAGGAGCCTTGAGGTGTTGGAGCCGAGGGCTGGGGAAGGGCTGCGGGCCATAGGCAGCCACATCCAGGGCTCCCGGCCGCTCTGCTCCCATGAGGCTGCCAGTGCCGCGAGCACCGAGGGCCCCTGCACCAGCCACACAGCTCAGATCGGAGGCAGCGGTCTCCCAGCCACACGGGAGATCTAAGCCATGGTCACCGTTTCAAAGCAGTGTTTGGTAGCAGGTCCTCTGCAGCCAGACACCAGGCAGGGGACCCTGGTTGCCCCGGGCACCCGCACCGCCAGCTCCGCTGGCTCACGTCCTTGCTCTGGACAGGAGGTAGGAGAGGATGAAGAAGACCACGATCAGGCCCCCTGCCACGCCACACAGCAGCTTCCGGTTGTCTCGCCCAGACCGCGCCATCATGGAGAAGCGCTTCACGCTGCCCGTGAGCAGGCCTGTTGTGCTCATAAAGTCCGAGCCCTGAGGGGGGAACACGGCCCGGTCACACAGGTAGGGCCCCCAGCCCCCAGGGCTGCCCAGCGGCAGAGAGCAGGGCTGACCCTTACCATGCCATCCAGGTACCGGTTCTGGTCCTCCGTGTCCCTATCAATGTCCAGGGCCAGCTGGTGAGGACACAGAGGGAGCAGGGTCAGGCCAGGGCACGCCCACTGCACAGGACCTGACCTCCCACAAGACCGACAGACCCGGCTACCACCAGGGTCAGGTCCAGGTGCCCATGAAACCCTTCGAGGCCTCTCCCCGCTCTGGCCCCCGCTCCAGGGGACCACCACTGACCGCTTTAAGCCGGGTGACCTTGGAGGCCAGGCTGTCAGCCATCCGCATGTTCTCGTGGTCTAGAATCTCCTCCACGGCCCCGGAGCTCGGAGCTGCAGGAAGAGAGAGGCTGAGGGGGCAAGCCCACGGCCCTGGCCTCCTGTGTGGCCTCAGAGCTTCGCTACAATCCCATATGTCCAGGTCTGACAACTGGGGGGGGGAGGGGGGCCTGTGCCCACTCCTGTGGGTTGAACAGGTCCAGTCCTAACCCAGGGCCTGGTGCCTGGACTTCACACCCCGGGAAAGGTGGCGTGAGCACCTGTCACGGGAGCACCTGTCCCACCTACACGTCCAGGCCGGGGTAGGCAGGCACCCCCCAGTGTACAAGCCCAAACGGTCTGACGCAGAGGTCTGTGCCCGCTCCACGGGCACCACCCTCCGTGGGCGTGGGTCCGGTTCTGGGTGCACAGTAACCACCTGTGAGGGGTAGGAAGGCAAGAGGAGCGCCAGGGCCAGCGGGAGGGCCTCTGCAGGGACCACCTGTGAATTGATTCTGAAGAAACTAAGAGTAACAGGGAGGAAATTACTCAGCGATGGCCCGCAACAACAGAGGGGGACGAAGTCTGTCTGAGGGCAAGGCCTCGGTGCTTGCCCCGCAGCCCACTCAGGGCCCTGGCTGAGGACGGCGCCTCAAACGCCTCAACGTGACCCAGCTGCGGGGGCGCGGCCTGGAACCGTCCATGTGTCCACGCCCCAGGGAGGCGTGTGCGCGTCCTGCTGCCACTCACGGTCACTCTGGTCAAGGCAGCTCAGCGACATCCCACTGCGCAGGTGCGAACAGGGTTCCCGGAGGAAATGGGGTGCCCGGACCCCATTCGCTATGAGGCCGGCTTCGGCTTTCCCAGCACGCCGCCTCCGGGGCCCCGAGCAGAGGGCCGGGCCCGGCCCCGCCCACCCACCCCCTAGGCCCCCCGCGAGGCCACCCAGGGCGGCTCCGGACGGTGGCGTCGGTCTGGCTGACCCGCGCCACCGGCCCCGCTCCCCGCACTCACCGCGAGTCCAGTCCGCCATCGCGCCGCCCGGCCTGCGCCTGGTGCCGACCCTGACCCCGACCCGAATCGCCGCAGCCTCCCGCGACGTGGCACCGTCACGCGAGTGCGCTTCCGGCACGCCCCTTCCGGCCCGACATCAACTTCCGCCCGAAGGGTGGGGAGGCGCCGGGAAAGGAAGTGACCGGACGGGGAGGGCGGTGCGCGCCTGCGCTCAGCTGGTGGGGGGGGGGGTGCTCAGTGCGCCTGCGCTCAGCTGGGGTGGGGGGGGAGGTGTGCTCAGTGTGGGCCTTGGGGCCGGTACGACCGACGCACGACAAGAGGCGGGGTTGGTGCTTGTTGTGGGTCCCCGCCCCTCGGCCCACCCGTCGGAACGGGACGTTCTATCGCCTGTCCGTCCAGAGGGTGGACTGCACAGGCCTTTGTCCTTCCCAACGCGGTCTGCCTCCGCGCTGTCCCCCGCCCCGCCAGGCTGCCACGCCCTCCGCCCACCCTCTGAGCCCGCGCGGGGCCGGCCCGCAACCCCCGGAGCAGTCACACTGTCCAGCCCAAGAGCGACTCCGGCCCCGAGTCACAGTCACCGAGTCTGATCTTGAGGCCTCGGGCGGACCCCACGGCAAAGCTTTCCGTTCCCAAGTCTCCCCACCTTAGGGTGCGCGCACGCCCCGCCCCCGCCCCCGCCCCCGCCCCCGCCCCCGCCCGCGCGCAGCCCAAGCCCCGCCCCGCAGCGCCGCGCCCACGGGACCTGGGCGGGGCGGGCGGACTGGGGCCCGGAACCGCGGAGCCAGCCCCTCCCGCCTTCCCGGCTCCGGCTGCCCCGGCTGTCATGGAGCCCCGAGCGGTTGCGGATGCCCTGGAGACGGGGGCGGAGGACGTGATCATGGAGGCTCTGCGCGTGTACAACCGCGAGGTGAGCGGGCCGTGGACGTGGGACGTGCGAGGCGGAGAGGACAGGGTGGGGCTCGCGCGTGATCGGCGGAATGCGGGAGTGGGACTGGGCTGCGGGGCGAGGCCGCTGCGCACCTGGCGCAGGTGTGTGAGGTGGGGCCCCACCTCCGAGCGGTGCCTGCGGCCTGTGCCCTGAGCCGCCGTCCCTCCGCAGAACTCCCAGAGCTTCACGTTCGATGCTGCCCAGCAGGCGGACCGGCAGGTGCGTGCTGACCGCGAGGGGGGGGTGGGGGTGGGGGGGAACAGGCCGGGCGGCTCCCGGGGGTGGGGAGGGCTTGGTGGAGCCGCTGTCCTCTCTCCGCAGAGACTGGCGGAGCTGCTGGTTTCGGTCATGGAGCAGGGCTTGTCTCCCTCCCGCCGGGCCACCTGGCTGCAGAGCATCCGCATCCTGTCCAGGGACCGCAGCTGCCTGGACGCCTTCACCGGCCGCCAGAGCCTGCAGGCCCTTGCGGGCTATGCCGGCATCTCCGAGGCGGCATCCCCCGGGCCCCTGGACATGGACGTTGTCCTCGAGTCCCTCAAGTGCCTGTGCAACCTGGTGCTCAGCAGCCCCCAGGCACAGGCGCTGGCGGCAGAGGCGCGCCTGGTGGTGAGGCTCGCCCAGCGCGTGGGGCTGCACGGGGAGAGCGGCTTCCCCCACGAGGTCCAGCTCTTTGACCTGCGCCTCCTGTTCTTGCTCACGGCCCTGCGGCCGGAGGTGCGCCGGCAGCTGTTCCAGGAGCTGCAGGGCGTGCCCCTGCTCACGGAGGCCCTGCAGCGGACCCTGGGGGTGACCCCGGGACAGAGCCCCCCAGAGCGCCTTCCTCCCCAGCAGACCGAGCGGGCCATGGAAGCCCTCAAGGTGCTCTTCAACATCACTTTCGACTCCGTCCGGAGGGAAGTGGACGAGGTGAGGGCTGCCCAGCACCCGTGGTGCCTCCTGGGCCTGCCTCGCTGAGGGGCACCCTAATGTGTCGGGTGTCAGGCTGGGACAGGACGCTCAAGGGGGTGTCCATTCTGGGCAGCGGCAGCAAGGGAGGGTCCTGAGGGCGGTGGAGGCTGGGTGGTGAGAGACTGAGGGCAACTTCCCTACACAGTGTGGTGTCATCCAAGGGACCCATGGTCGTTCCTAATGGGGGGGGAGGCATCAGAGGAGACGGGTAGTCAGCAGGCGGGGCCCAGGCAGCAGGACTCGCTGGCGGCAGGGGACAGGTTGGCTCTGCCACAGGGGCCCTTCTCTCTGTCAGGACGACGCTGCTCTGTACCGGCGCCTGGGGACTCTGCTGCGGCACTGTGTGATGGCGGCTGCGGGGGACCGCACCGAGGAGCTCCACGGGTGAGGCGGCCCCTCGTGCTGGAGGGAGCACCCACATCCCTCTGGGTGGGACCAGCATCAGGTGTTGCCAGGAGCGCTGGGCCAGGAGCCGGGGAGGGGCAGGTGGGGCAGGGCAGGCAGCAGAAGGCAGGTGTCTGAGGGCTGTGCTTACTTGCCCCTTTTCTCCGTGACCAGAGCTCAGGCAGGTGTGGCTTTCTGGAGATCGCCTGGGGTGCCTCAGCCCAAACTGGGTGGCAGGCGGGGCGCCCTTCCCAACCCGAGCACTCCCCTGAGACCAGTCCCCCTTCAGCTCCGGCCCGTGTTGCTCCTTAGTCCCCTGGTTGCTGGCTCGTGTCACATGTAGCCCTAGCAGCTGCACCGAGAGCTGAGCTGCTGGACTTACCCACTCCCCTCCCGCTGTCCCCAGCCACGCAGTGAACCTGCTGGGGAACCTGCCCGTCAAGTGTCTGGATGTCCTGCTGGCCCTGGAGCCGCGCAAAGGCTCCCTGGAGTTCCTGGGCGTGAACATGGATGTGATGGGCGCCCTCCTCGGCTTCCTGGAGAAGCGCCTGCACCAGGTGGGCGGGGACCTGCCTGCGGGCTGCCCGGGGCCTGCTTCCCTCTGGCTGGGGAGGTTGGCGCGGGGCCCTTGTGCTCTAGAGTCTGAGGGGCCTGGCCTCGGGCTCAGTGTCACTGTGCACAGACTTCCCTTGGGGACAGCACCAGCCGTCCCTGATCCACAGGAACCCTGAGCCAGAGGCTCCTGAGGCCTCAGCTGCCGGACATCGGCCAGCGGGCTCTCACCGGCCCTCTGGGAGCTACCAGGCACTGTGGGGCTGCAGAGCCAGACAGAGGGTCAGTGGATCCCTCGGAATCCACGTCACCCACGTGCACGGAGAGCTGGGTCACACACCTGGCATTGGACATGGCCGTGACACCTGTCCCTGTCGCTACCGCTGCTGGTGTTGGGGTCCAGGGAGGTACCCAGGCAGCGGTGCAGGGGCTGCGGGGGCTCCCTGCAGAGTAGGGGGTTTGTTCTTGCTCCCTGGCCACCACCTTCTGAGGGCCACTTGGGGCCAGTGGTGTCCTAACAGCGTGAAAGTTGTTTCCCCACAACCTGGCTTGTGGGCGAGGTGGTTGGACTCAGAGAGCCGAGCCACAGAGCACACGTGAGGCCTGGGAGTTCCACCCGGGTGGCCCGGCCTGGCATCGGGCACCGCCTCACCGCCGCTCCTCTGCAGACACACCGGCTGAAGGAGGGCGTGGCCCCTGTGCTGAGCGTGCTGACCGAGTGTGCCCGCCTGCACCGCCCCGCCCGCAAGTTCCTGAAGGCCCAGGTATGGCAGGGGCCGGGCGGCCCTGGTCCCCCCGCCCTGCGGGCCAGGCTGACGGCTGTGCTCCCAGGTGCTGCCGCCGCTGAGGGACGTGAAGACGCGGCCCGAGGTGGGGGAGCTGCTGCGGAACAAGCTGGTCCGCCTCATGACGCACCTGGACACGGACGTGAAGAGGGTGGCTGCCGAGTTCCTGTTTGTCCTGTGCTCGGAGAGCGGTGAGTGTGGCAGCGCCTGTCCCCAGTCCCCAGTCCCCAGCCCCCTGCCCCGTGCGCACGCTGACCCTGCCCGCCTCTGCCTCCGCAGTGCCCCGCTTCATCAAGTACACAGGCTACGGGAATGCCGCCGGCCTCCTGGCCGCCCGGGGCCTCATGGCGGGGGGCCGGCCTGAGGGCCAGTACTCGGAGGACGAGGACACGGACACAGAGGAGTACAAGGAGGCCAAGGCCAGGTGTGTCTGCGCACTCTCGGGCTCCCCACCATCTGGGCCCTGGGGGCGGGGATGGGGTGGACTCTGAGCCCGGCCCTGTCCCTGGGTGACACGGGTCCTGACGCCCAGTGTTTCACTGAGAATAGAGGAAAGGGGCCGGGAATCTGGGGGACCAGCCTGAGGGAGGAGCTGCTTGACCGCAGCCCTCCGGGCCTGGGACTCAGCACATCCCCCACACCCCCTCCCCGGAAGCAGCATCAACCCGGTGACCGGGAGGGTGGAGGAGAAGCCGCCCAACCCCATGGAGGGCATGACGGAGGAGCAGAAGGAGCACGAGGCCATGAAGCTGGTGACCATGTTCGACCGGCTCTCCAGGTGCGGTCCGAGCGGGGGTCCGGCAGGAGGGCCGCATCCTGTCCCGAGGGGAGGTGGGGCCAGAGGCGGGGCCAGGGGCGACCTAGGGTCCTGGTGAGTCTGAGTTACTCGTGTTTGCAATCACCTATTCTGGATCAGTGATTACAGTTGCGGTCAACATTGTCTTCTTTCTTTATATGTTTTTATTGACGTTAGAGAAAAAGGGAGAGGGAGAGAGAGAAACATCAACAATCAAAGACAATCATCGATCGGCTGCCTTCCGCAGGCCCCACACTAGGGATGGAACCCTCAACCTGGGCACGTGCCCTTGACTGGAATCGAGCCCAGGACCCTTCATTTCGTAGACTGACGCTCTTATCCACTGAGCCACACCGGCCAGGGCCGCATTATGTCCTTTTTACAGATGATGGAAACCGAGGCCCAGAAAAACTAAGCCTGCCTCAGGCGTCCAGGCCACTGGCAGCAGTGAGGGTTCGGGCCTGGCTGGCTGTGAGCGGGCAGCCTGGGGGTGAAGGCGCCACCGGGGCAGGACGCCCACCCACCACCCCTCTCCCTGCAGGCACCGTGTCATCCAGCCCATGGGGGTGAGTCCCCGGGGCCAGCTCACCACCCTGCAGGACGCCGTGTGCGAGAGCATGGAGGGCCAGCTCTCCTCGGACGCAGACTCGGATCCCGACTGAGGGCGGCCACCCCACCCCCAGAACTGGTGCTGCTGCCAGCCGTGTCCTCGGGCCCCCTCTCGTCACTCCCTCAGTCTTGTTCCCGCCTCTCCTCTCTGGGACCGTGAGGCCTTGTCCTGCTGTCACCGGCTCCCACAGGTGACGTGGCCTCGTGAGCCAGGAGTGGGTGTGCAGCGGCTGCTCCGAGGGCGGCCGGAAGGAAGCCCAGAGCCAGGCGGTCAGGCAGGTGCTGCCTTTGAGAGGGGGAAGAACCTGCTAGAACACGTGCTGATGTCAGGAACACTCCAAGGGCTGTGTGTGTCCCCGTCCCCACGGAGCACCTCTGGGTCCTGGCAGCGGCCTTGGCTGTCCACGGCGCCGAGCTAGCCCCCACCGGTTTCACAGCTGACTCTGTCCACCCCTGGTGTGGTTCACACACACGAGGATCCTGCTCGGGAGCCAGTACCCTGTTCCCTACTGTGTCCCCCAAGCATCACAGAAACGTCCCGGAGTTTCGGGCAAGAGTGTGTGTGTGTGTGTGTGTGTGAACATGTGTCAAACTCCCAGTAAAGGCGCGTTAAAGAGAAAGAAGCTAGTCTTGTTCTTTCCATAATTGAACCCTTTTCCAAGGCTGATGTGAAAGTCTTTTTTTAATACTGATTTCAGAGAGGGAGGGGGAGAGAGAAAAACATCAATGATGAGAGAGAATCGTGGATTGGCTGCCTCCTGAATGCTCGTTACTGGGGACTGAGCCCACAACCTGGGCATGTGCCCTGAGGGAGGGAACCGAACCTGGGACCCTTCAGTCCACAGACTGACGCTCTATCCACTGAGCCAAATCTGCCAGGTGACACTCGTCTTTTCTTGTTGAGGAATGAGGCCACCAGGAGTCAAATCCTTAACCTGCTCCTGAGCTCCCGCCCAGGGTCCGGCAGGCAGCACACCGCAGGAAGGAGCATGTGGGGTGGTGGCTGCATCTGAGGCTAATCCTAGTGGCGTGCCTGCAAGGGGAGTCGCAGGGTCTGGGCCAGATGTGTGTCTGGGGAGGCTAATGTCAAAGGCAGGCATCGGGTGAACAGGACGTGAGGGGTGACACAGGGACCCATGTTCTGTCCTTGGACCCCCACGTCCCTTTGCACACGCACTGTCCCCTTTGAAGGACAAGAAGGAAAGGACACCTGATGTCTACAGTAAATTTTATTTCATGCCGGAAGTGAAGGACAGCACCCTCCTAAGGAGACCGGCGTGCCAGCAGGGCCCAGGGCATGGCATGGGAGCCAGGCCCCACTCGGGAGGTGGCTGGGCCCCTCCGCCTAGGCCAGGCCTCTGACGGACAGAAGCCTAGCTGCCCTGCAGGCGGAGGCCTGGGCACAGGGTGCGGCCTGCGTGGGCTGCGGTCCTCGGCCCGGGTCAGAAGGAAGCCTCGCAGTACAGCCTCCGCACATGGAGAGGGACCTGCAGGGCGACGGGCTGTACCACCGACGGCAGCGCGGCAGGCACAGGGTGGGCATGGCGCCGGTGGACCACGCTCCGCCCCTCGGCCCATGTTCCGGGCCAGCAGTTTGTACGCTTGCCTCAGCTGTCCAGGCACGAGGTCTGTCCGGAAATGGGTGGTGACTCCAGGCACCCAGTGCTGGTGGGGGACAGCCGTGCCCTATCTGTCCTGGCCACTGAGCTGGAACAGAGGAGAGGGCAGCAGGTCACCTGGACAGGCAACGTCAGAGGCACAAACTCTTCCTAAGGCGAAGCTTTCTGTCTACAAACACCGCTGTGGAGCCAAGTTGGCTGGTGCCAGCAGGGCGGGGAAGCAGCCAGTCACAGTGTACCCACACTTCCTCCTGGACAGCAGCTCAACCCCTAAAACCATAACCCACCTGACACCCCTTGTGAGACCCGGAGGCACCACGAGGCAGATCTTAGGGACCAGCTCCCAAGCCACAGGGCTCCTGGCAGCTTGCTGTGGTGGGCGCAGTCAGCCCGAGCAGGAGCCCCAGACACTGCTGGCGACCATGCCAGGCTGTGCCTCTGCCCCTCTGCCCGTGGGCGTCGAGGCCTGGATGGTCTTCACTCCCCGCCTCCTCCTGACATCTGGCACCAGCCTACGTCTCAGCCCTGAGACCAAACGAATGAATGAAAGGCCTGGAATGACGACGGAGACCTAAGGGCAGTCTCACCCCGAGCCTCAGCTCTCTCTGGCCCCACTTGGCAGGAGATGAGGCTGCGGCCAGAGGGTGACAGTGCAGCCGGAGGGTGGGGTTCCCCGGACGTCTGCCTGGGGCCACAGGAACCAGATCAGCACACCCTGGTAACTCCCTTGGAGAGTGGGGGGTCTCTCTGCCTGCAGGGTGCCCTCCAGAGCTAGCCCAGATGCCCAGGCCCTTCCTGGGGAAGTCAGCCAGCACAGCGACAGGCGGGTCCCTGGGAAACCTCATCTCTGTAGCCGCTTGTCTGTGGGTTTGACCAGGCCTGACAACCAGTGTTAGCGCCTCAGCCTGTACCTGCCCCGTCTCTGCTGGACCAGGACTGGCAGCCAGTGTTAGCGCCTCAGCCTGTACCTGCCCCATCTCCCGCTGGACCAGGTCCTTCAGTTCCTCCGTCCAACCCAGCAGCGCCACCAGCCTGTCCACGCTGTCCACCAGCTCCCCCAGCTGCAGCACGTCCTTTCTGCGAGAGTGCCAGGCCAGGGACCCCGCCGCCTCCTGGTTCATGAACACGCGGGGCACCGAGCTCCGCACGGCCTCCGACAGGCTGGCAAAAGGCTCCACCTGGAAAACAGCCAAACGTGAGGAGCCGTGGCCAGCCTGGACCTCTGGAGGCTGTGTGCGCCCCCGGAGAGGAGCCCGGCCTCCTCCTGCTGCAACCTCCCTGTCCCAGGCAGTCCTGTCTCCCACTGCCCGCTCAGGCCAGGATCACCTGTCCTCCCCACCAGGCCACACCCACCCCAGCACAGCCTGGCAGGCTGGTCTGTCCTCACTCCATTCCAAAGGCAAGGACCTGGTCCCACACTTAGGGGGTGTGTGTGTGTGTGTGTGTGTGTGTGTGTGTGAATGTGAGGGTGTGAGAGAGAGAGATGTGGCCTTTCCCATGACCAGTGGAGTTCATCCCAGCCCCGCACGCCAGGGAGGGGAGTGGGGGGAGGGCGGCCCCTCTGTGCCCTCCCTGTGCAGACCCCAAAAGGCCTGACTCAAGCAAGAGTCAGTGTGACAGCCCCAGCCCGTGTCGCTCAGTGGGTAGAGCATCATCTCGGGTTTGATTCCATCAAGGGCATGTACCTCCCTGGCCCCGGTCAAGGGCGCATGCAGCAGGCAACCAATCAATGTGTCTCTCTCACATCGATGTTTCTTTTTATCTTCCCTCCCTTCCCCTCAAAACCAATGGAAAACACATCCCCGGGTGAGGATTAACAAACAACAATGTCATGACTCCACAACCCTCCTCTCTTAGCCCTTGGGGCTGGATATGCTCTCCCCCTCCCCCCCACACTCTCCCTGCTCCCCCTCCACACTCTCCCTGCTCCCCGCACTCTCCCCTACCCCGCCCGGGCGAACCTGCAGGGAGGTTCCCAGGATGAGCAGCAGGTCGGCGGTGGGGAAGTCCACCACGTGCAGCAGGAACCTCTGGGGCAGCGCTTCCCCGAAGAACACGATGTCGGGCTTCACGAGGCCAGTGCAGACTGCGCAGCGGGGGACCTTGTCCTCCATCACCGCCTCCTGGGACACAGAGGGGTGAGGAAGCAGCGCCATGACAGGCAAAGGCAAAGCGAGAGGTCCTCCCGTGGAGCAGTGAGGCAGCCCCTGTGCCAGGAGCACTGTTACCGTTATCGTTACCCCCCTCCATCTGAGCCCCCAGCTACGGGAGGCTCTCCGGGCACGGTGGCACGGTGGCAGGCAGGGGGGCGGCAGGACAGGCTCAGGGATGTGGACCCGGCTCCCTTTTGGGGTGAAGCAAGTGCTTTCCACTAGAAGGGGGGCGACATACCACGGTGAACGTAGGAATGCCTGTACCACGGGTCACCTTAGGTCATGTGACCTTTGCCTCCATACAAGTGAAAGGCAGGGTCCCGGCCATCGCCAAGATGCCAGCTCCACCCACTCTGCCTGAAGGAGCCCCCCCAACCCCGAGAGGCTGGGAGGGGGGGCCTCACTGCTCTGCCAACAATAAGCACTGCCCCTCCAAGCTGCCCCATGACACCTGCCCACGGCGCTGTGCTCCGTGAGGGAGCAAGTGTCATGTTAAGTACATGGTCCACCCCTGCAGACACACGGGCGTGTGTGGGAGGTGTGTGTGTGTGTGTGTGTGTGTGTGTGATGTGCACAGATCTCTTAAAAGCACCAACACATTACACAGACCTTCCCTATGTACTCTGTGCTGCCTTCATTGTCACGTATTACAGGTCTACCTTTAAATAAAGAAAAACGGTCCCAGCTACCCCCGCTCCGTCCTCAGGACACAGTCATAGACAACCCCGCCTGCAACCCAGGGGCACTCACCCAGAAGCCCTCCATCTGGGTGGCTCTGTGGCACACGGTGCAGGTGGCAGAGGCAAAGGAGCCGTGCGCTTCCACCAGCTTCGAGGCAGGGATGCCGGCCGCTGGAAGGGAAAGCTCAGCTCAGTGCTGCTGAGGAGGGGGTGGGTGGCGGGTAGCTTGGAGGCCCAGGAGGAGTCCTCCCTCAGAGGGGGCTCCCGGAGTAGCCAGCCTCGGGAAGCAGCCTCTGCTGCTCCCTCACATCCCTCTGCTCCACACACACCGAGCAAAGGTGAGAGGGGAAAGGAGACGCAGCCCATTTCCAGCACTGGACAGACAGACAGACGCAGCTATTCCGGCAGTGTCTCGGTCAGCGCCAGTCAGCACCTGAAGGCGCCACTGCGGGAGGGAAAAGGCCCAGCACGTGATCCTCACAGGTGAGGGCCAGCGCAGTGCTCAGCACCAGCCGGAATCACTGCCACCCGCTCAGCCCACCGTCACACAGAGTCCGCTGACAGGAGCGTCTAGGCCTCTGCATGATGGTGTGAAAGTCCTCATCTGTGAGGGCGCCCACGGGGGATTTGTAGGCTACATGTATAACTCGAGGCATTTGCTTCTCACACACTCCACAGGCCCATCCCAGCCCCGAGAAGGGAGAGAGCAGCCTAGGAGCCCGGGGGCGTCAGGTCCCCAGAAACCAGCAGCAGGTGCTGGAACGGCGCCTGTGCGGCCGGACCTGGCGCTGTCAGAGGCACGGGAGGGAGGGAGGGAGGGTGTGGGACAGCCGCCGGGAGGCCTCACCTCGCTCTAGCCCGTCGATGTTCTGCGTGTAGAGCCGCAGGAGCAGCCCCTTGTCCTGGAGCAGCCGCAGGAAGTAGTGGATCACGTTGGGCCTGTAGTTCCCTGGGTACATCTTCTTGGCCCACGTGAGGAAGGGCGTGGGGTTGTGGAGGAAGAAGGTGAGTTCAAATATGGCCTCAGGGTACGGGACATCGCAGTGCTGGAAGCTGCTGTAGAAGCCGGTCCCTGGAGACCTGCAAGAGCAGCCGGAGCCTCAGAAGGAGAGAGGGGTGCCGCGGGAAGGGGCGCCAGGGGAGGGGGTGCAGGTGGAGAGGGGGTGTAGGTGGAGAGGGGGCACCAGCAGGGGGAGTGGGGGTGGGGAGGGGGCCATGGGGGGACAGTTGGGTGGGGGGAGGAGTGAAGTGGGGGGGATGGAGGGGGGAGAGGATGCAGTGGGGAGGGGCACGGGCAGGGCGGCACCTGAAGTCGGGGATGCCGCTGGGCGTGCTGATGCCAGCCCCCACCATGACCACCACCCTCTTGCAGGCCTGCGTTAGAATCAGCTCCGCCACGTCCTGCAGGGAGAGCTTCTCCTTCGCGCTGTTGCCTCCGTTTCCTGAGACACTCGCGACACCAGCAGAAGGACAGGAGGGCGGCCGTCCACCCACGGAACTGACGGAAAGGGAGTGGCCAGGGAGCCGCTGTCAAGTCCAGGCAGGTGGTCCAGAGCGAGCAGCCCGCCCCTCCCCCGCCCCACGGCTGAGCCGGCCTCCGACCCTCCTGTCCCCGGGGCCCACCTTTCCCAGGAGGAACGAGTCCTGGGACGAAGCCATTTCCATGACTGGGAACCATGTGTGCGTGAGGAAGGTCACAGGCCAGGCCGGAGCCAGGGCGCCCCCCTTTGTGGGCTGCGGCCCGCTCTGCAGAGCCGTCCACACCAGCACGGATGTGACACACACAGTAGCGTTTAAAGAAAGTTACACTTCTTATTGTCGGGATGGGAAGGGGGCTGTAGAGACCCTTCCAGAAAGCAGCATCGCACCTGACAGCCAGGAGTTCTAATGCTGCCTCTGCCACTGCCAGCATCCCCGCCATGCCGGGAAGGCACAGCCCGATGGGCGGCTCCCTGTTGGGGAGCGGGAAGGTCTGCCACGGCGACAGGGCCAGACATGCAGCCAACAAGCTCGGCCTCGCTGAGCCCGTGGGAAAGCCCCGGGGAGACACAGAAGCGGCCAAGGAGCACGAGGCCTGAGGGTGGGGCCTCGCCAGCACCCCACCACGGCGGCACCCCACCACGGCGGTACCCCACCACGGCGGCACCCCACCACGGCGCTGGCCACTCGCCCTGAGTGCAGGCCTGCCAGCGGCTCGGCCCTTCCCACACTCCACCTGTGACCCCTCCACCCTGATGGGAAGAGAGAGGCAACCATCGATCCGACAACCCTCCCCAGACGATGACTCAAAACCGGAAAGTGAGTCTTTAACTCGCCGTGACCCCGAAAGGAAGGAGCCCCTAGAGCACGTCTTCAGACTCCGGGCAGGACAGTTGGGGCTCATCTTCCAGGTCTGACCCCTCCCTCTCCGTCTGCTCCTCACCAGCCGGGACCAGGCCCCGCGGGCTGCCTGCTGCACGGCCTGAGGGCTCGCAGCTCCGCGCCCACGGGACCCCCTCAGCCACAGTCCCAGTCCAGGGCCACCTCACACCCTCCTCTCAGCCCCAGGGGCTCCCTGCTTCTCCCGCCCCTGCCCCCCACGCAGCGACCCTGGGGCGGCCTCACTCCGCTCTGGCTCAGTGGCGGGCAGTTCAGGGACCTGCTACTCAGTCCACACGCACCTCCTGTGTTGCCACCTCTCTGGCCACACAGAGCGTCACCTGTGACCCTGGCCTGACGGGGATGGACGAGAAAGGGACAGGCTGCACACGCAAGGCTGGGGGCACCGCGTGGGCCTCAGCTGCCGAAGCCAAGCAAGGCCGCGGCAATTCTTCCTTAGAAACAGAACTGCCCGCCTCCCAGCACAGGCGCTCCCTCCCCGGATCCTGCAGATCCCCCTCCCAAGCGGGGCTCCCGCCCCCCAGACCGCAGCTCTGCCTGCAAGTCAAGCCACCTCCCAAGGGGGTTGCTGAGAGCTGGTCGGATGGTCAGGCAGGAAAACCCAGCCTTCCTGAGCTCCGCCTAAAGCTTATGGGCCTACAGAAGGGACAGAGGGCGTGGCGGGCCTGGGATTTATAAGTCATTTGGTCGTCTCCCACCACGGGCTCACAGCCCCACACGTGGCGTTTCCTAAGTGACAGGAGCCTGGGCAGCGTCTTTTCTCGCAGCATTTGGTCTCTCTGCTCAGTTCAGACGCCGACTCGGAGTCATAAGGTGAAATGGGCCTTGTTGTTGTTGTTTTTTTAAATATATTTTATTGATTTTGTACAGAGAGGAAGGGAGAGAGATAGAGAGTTAGAAACATCAATGAGAGAGAGTCATCGATCAGCTGCCTCTTGCACACCCCCTACTGGGGATGTGCCCGCAACCAAGGTACATGCCCTTGACCGGAATCGAACCCGGGACCCTTCAGTTCCCAAGCCAACGCTCTATCCATTGAGCCAAACCGGTCTTGGCAGATGGGCCTTGTTGTTAAAGGAAGCCCTTTCCACCCGCCTGCACTGAGGTTAGGGAGGGACTTCTGGAAACCCCCTGAGGATGGGGGTTGGCTCCCAGGAGGGCTGGAGCCTCCCTAAAAAACAAAAGGGACTCCGCTTCCACCTTGGGAACCAGAAGCGGCCCTGCACCAGCCCCCAGCCCCATTCACTACCTGGAGCCATGTGTGGGGGCCCTTGCAGACCGAGGCCGTATCTCTCCACTCGTGTGTGCCTGCCCTTTAATGTAATAAGCCGGGAATCTGGTCCCTAGACTGTGTGAGCTGCTCTAGCAAATGAATCAAAGCTGAGGAGGGGATCACAGGAACCTCTGACCGACAGCTGGTGGGTCAGACCCCCCTGGACGGGCACCTGAGGCGGGGAGCAGCTTGTGAGACTGAGCCTTAGCTGTGGGGTCCGGCGCTATCCCCAGGTGCTGGTGTCAGACTGAGTGAAGTGTGTGGAAAACGGGACGACTGCTCGCTGAGGCTGCAAATAAGCATGTACCGGAGAGCGGTCACCACGGCTGGGCGTGGCTGAGAGTAAGGCCTCACTCAGGAACCCCATGTGCACTGCTCACCTGGGAAACATACGGCCAGAATCTTACCACATGTCTAGAGTATGCCTGATGTGTGACAAAGTGTACCCGGTACAGGGAGTGAGATTTACTGGGTGTAGGGGACCCTGAGGAGCAAGCATGGGTGCTGTCTGGGAGAGGGAAACAAAGGATGATGTCATACAAGAGTCCTCAAATCAAAACTCAAAGGGCAGCCCGGCAGGTGTGCTCAGTGGCTGAGCATCCACCTGTGAGCCAGGCTGTCACAGTTGGATTCCTGGTCAGGCACAGGCTCGGGTTGTGGGCCCCATCCCCAATGTGGGGCGTGCAGGAGGCAACGGTCAATGATTCTCTTCTCATTGATGTTTTTATCTCTCTCTCCCTCTCTCTGAAATCAATAAGAATACAATAATTAAACACACACACACACACCTCAAAGGGCAGAAATTGTGCAGGGGAAAGCCGGTGCTAACGCACTGCTGCTCCCAGCCCCTGTGCCCCCCTGCTCTGGGACAGGGGTAGCCAGGCCTTTATTTTTTTTTTTTTTTTTTTTTTTTTTTTTTTTTTTTTTTTTTTTTTAGCAATCTTTATTGTTCATATTATTACAAAGGTTCCTCATTTCTTCCCCCCTCCACCAGGTTCCCACCCCACCCTCCGTCCCCCCCCCATCCCCCATTGTCCTCATCCATAGGTGCAGTTTATGTTCAGTCTCTTCTTCCCTCAATTTCCCCAATAGTAAATCCCTTTTCAGATAGTAAATCAGTTACTTAGCATTTTCTCATATCAATAATACCTCCACATGCCCAATGATACACTTCACACAAAAGGCATTTCCCACTAGGTCAACCAGCCTCATCGAGGCCCCACCCAAGGCACTCACAGATCAACACCCCAGTACTAAACTAACTCAACACATCCAGATCTAAGCCTTCATCACTTGATTCAGCAGACACTCAAGTTCCCACGAAAGTTTCCAGCCATGTCTGAGAAGCAGCCGTGGGGCAGGGGCAGGCAAGGAGAGAGCTGTTCTGGGCCTGGCTGCTCAGGGCCTGGCCTCTGTTGCTCTGGTTCATTCCACAACCAGCTGCTCCAGTTCTGGTCACTGCCGCTCCCGACCTAGTTGCTCTGGACTTGGCTGCTGCTGCTCCGGGCCTGGCCGCTCCCAGCCTGGCAGCCGCTGCTCCGGGCCTGGCCGCACCCGACCCGGCTGCTCCCCCGGGCCTGGGCGCTCCCAGCCTGGCAGCCGCTGCTCCGGGCCTGGCCGCACCCGACCCGCCTGCTCCCCCGGGCCTGGCCGCTCCCAGCCTGGCAGCCGCTGCTCCGGGCCTGGCCGCACCAGCCCCGCCTGCTCCCCCGGGGCTGGCCGCTCCCAGCCTGGCAGCCGCTGCTCCGGGCCTGGCCGCACCAGCCCCGCCTGCTCCCCCGGGCCTGGCCGCTCCCAGCCTGGCAGCCGCTGCTCCGGGCCTGGCCGCACCAGCCCCGCCTGCTCCCCCGGGCCTGGCCGCTCCCAGCCTGGCAGCCGCTGCTCCGGGCCTGGCCGCACCCGACCCGCCTGCTCCCCCGGGGCTGGCCGCTCCCAGCCTGGCAGCTGCTGCTCCGGGCCTGGCCGCACCAGCCCCGCCTGCTCCCCCGGGCCTGGCCGCTGCCAGCCTGGCAGCCGCTGCTCCGGGCCTGGCCGCACCCGACCCGCCTGCTCCCCCGGGGCTGGCCGCTCCCAGCCTGGCAGCCGCTGCTCCGGGCCTGGCCGCACCAGCCCCGCCTGCTCCCCCGGGCCTGGCCGCTCCCAGCCTGGCAGCCGCTGCTCCGGGCCTGGCCACACCAGCCCCGCCTGCTCCCCCGGGCCTGGCCGCTCCCAGCCTGGCAGCCGCTGCTCCGGGCCTGGCCGCACCCGACCCGCCTGCTCCCCCGGGCCTGGCCGCTCCCAGCCTGGCAGCCGCTGCTCCGGGCCTGGCCGCACCAGCCCCGCCTGCTCCCCCGGGCCTGGCCGCTCCCAGCCTGGCAGCCGCTGCTCCGGGCCTGGCCGCACCCGACCCGACTGCTCCCCCGGGCCTGGCCGCTCCCAGCCTGGCAGCCGCTGCTCCGGGCCTGGCCGCACCCGACCCGCCTGCTCCCCCGGGCCTGGCCGCTCCCAGCCTGGCAGCCGCTGCTCCGGGCCTGGCCGCACCCGACCCGCCTGCTCCCCCGGGCCTGGCCGCTCCCAGCCTGGCAGCCGCTGCTCCGGGCCTGGCCGCACCCGACCCGCCTGCTCCCCCGGGCCTGGCCGCTCCCAGCCTGGCAGCCGCTGCTCCGGGCCTGGCCGCACCAGCCCCGCCTGCTCCCCCGGGGCTTGCCGCTCCCAGCCTGGCAGCCGCTGCTCCGGGCCTGGCCGCACCCGACCCGCCTGCTCCCCCGGGCCTGGCCGCTCCCAGCCTGGCAGCCGCTGCTCCGGGCCTGGCCGCACCAGCCCCGCCTGCTCCCCCGGGGCTGGCCGCTCCCAGCCTGGCAGCCGCTGCTCCGGGCCTGGCCGCACCAGCCCCGCCTGCTCCCCCGGGCCTGGCCGCTCCCAGCCTGGCAGCCGCTGCTCCGGGCCTGGCCGCACCAGCCCCGCCTGCTCCCCCGGGCCTGGCCGCTCCCAGCCTGGCAGCCGCTGCTCCGGGCCTGGCCGCACCCGACCCGCCTGCTCCCCCGGGCCTGGCCGCTCCCAGCCTGGCAGCCGCTGCTCCGGGCCTGGCCGCACCAGCCCCGCCTGCTCCCCCGGGCCTGGCCGTTCCCAGCCTGGCAGCCGCTGCTCCGGGCCTGGCCGCACCAGCCCCGCCTGCTCCCCCGGGCCTGGCCGCTCCCAGCCTGGCAGCCGCTGCTCCGGGCCTGGCCGCACCCGACCCGCCTGCTCCCCCGGGCCTGGCCGCTCCCAGCCTGGCAGCCGCTGCTCCGGGCCTGGCCGCACCCGACCCGCCTGCTCCCCCGGGCCTGGCCGCTCCCAGCCTGGCAGCCGCTGCTCCGGGCCTGGCCGCACCAGCCCCGCCTGCTCCCCCGGGGCTGGCCGCTCCCAGCCTGGCAGCCGCTGCTCCGGGCCTGGCCGCACCCGACCCGCCTGCTCCCCCGGGCCTGGCCGCTCCCAGCCTGGCAGCCGCTGCTCCGGGCCTGGCCGCACCAGCCCCGCCTGCTCCCCCGGGCCTGGCCGCTCCCAGCCTGGCAGCCGCTGCTCCGGGCCTGGCCGCACCAGCCCCGCCTGCTCCCCCGGGCCTGGCCGCTCCCAGCCTGGCAGCCGCTGCTCCGGGCCTGGCCGCACCAGCCCCGCCTGCTCCCCCGGGCCTGGCCGCTCCCAGCCTGGCAGCCGCTGCTCCGGGCCTGGCCGCACCAGCCCCGCCTGCTCCCCCGGGCCTGGCCGCTCCCAGCCTGGCAGCCGCTGCTCCGGGCCTGGCCGCACCAGCCCCGCCTGCTCCCCCGGGCCTGGCCGCTCCCAGCCTGGCAGCCGCTGCTCCGGGCCTGGCCGCACCCGACCCGACTGCTCCCCCGGGCCTGGCCGCTCCCAGCCTGGCAGCCGCTGCTCCGGGCCTGGCCGCACCCGACCCGCCTGCTCCCCCGGGCCTGGCCGCTCCCAGCCTGGCAGCCGCTGCTCCGGGCCTGGCCGCACCCGACCCGCCTGCTCCCCCGGGCCTGGCCGCTCCCAGCCTGGCAGCCGCTGCTCCGGGCCTGGCCGCACCAGCCCCGCCTGCTCCCCCGGGGCTGGCCGCTCCCAGCCTGGCAGCCGCTGCTCCGGGCCTGGCCGCACCCGACCCGCCTGCTCCCCCGGGGCTGGCCGCTCCCAGCCTGGCAGCCGCTGCTCCGGGCCTGGCCGCACCAGCCCCGCCTGCTCCCCCGGGCCTGGCCGCTCCCAGCCTGGCAGCCGCTGCTCCGGGCCTGGCCGCACCAGCCCCGCCTGCTCCCCCGGGCCTGGCCGCTCCCAGCCTGGCAGCCGCTGCTCCGGGCCTGGCCGCACCAGCCCCGCCTGCTCCCCCGGGCCTGGCCGCTCCCAGCCTGGCAGCCGCTGCTCCGGGCCTGGCCGCACCAGCCCCGCCTGCTCCCCCGGGCCTGGCCGTTCCCAGCCTGGCAGCCGCTGCTCCGGGCCTGGCCGCACCAGCCCCGCCTGCTCCCCCGGGCCTGGCCGCTCCCAGCCTGGCAGCCGCTGCTCCGGGCCTGGCCGCACCCGACCCGACTGCTCCCCCGGGCCTGGCCGCTCCCAGCCTGGCAGCCGCTGCTCCGGGCCTGGCCGCACCCGACCCGCCTGCTCCCCCGGGCCTGGCCGCTCCCAGCCTGGCAGCCGCTGCTCCGGGCCTGGCCGCACCCGACCCGCCTGCTCCCCCGGGCCTGGCCGCTCCCAGCCTGGCAGCCGCTGCTCCGGGCCTGGCCGCACCCGACCCGCCTGCTCCCCCGGGCCTGGCCGCTCCCAGCCTGGTAGCCGCTGCTCCGGGCCTGGCCGCACCCGACCCGCCTGCTCCCCCGGGCCTGGCCGCTCCCAGCCTGGCAGCTGCTGCTCCGGGCCTGGCCGCACCTGACCCGGCTGCTCTGGGCCCGGCTGCCCCGGGCCCGGCCGCTCCGAGCCTGGCCACTCCCGACCTGGATGCTCTGGGCTTGGCTACTGCTGTTCTGGGTCTGGCTGCTCCCACCCCGGCTGCTCTGGGCCCGGCTTCTTCGGGCCCGGCCACTCCGGGTCTGGGTGTTCCTGGACTGGCCACCCTGGGCTTGGCCGCCTCCGCCTCATGCCTGGCTGCCACTGCCCCAGGTCTGGCTACTCCAGTGCTGGTTGTTGATGCTCTGGTTCTGGCTGCTGTTGTTCTGGGGCCTGGCCGTTGCTGCTCCGGGTCTGGCTGCCACTGCCTTGTGCCTGGCCACTCTAGGCCTGGCCGTCGCTGTTCCAACATTCTGTCCTTTTTTTTTCTTTTTAAAACGCATTTATGTTGCAATGTTGGCTGGTGAGTTGAGTTCTGACTTAGTCTTTGATTTTTCAAGATCTTCTTTGTATTCTTTCTTAAGTAATTTTACTATTTTTTGCTCTCACTTGATTTCTTCACATTGAGAACTTCTTTGGTTTCTTCCTCCTTGTCCTGGGAGCTCAGCAGGTTGGCCTGTGGCACCCCTTTGTTCTCCGCGGGCTCCTGTGCTGCTTCAGCCTGTTGCCGGGATGGCACTGCCCAGGAAGCAGCTCCCGGCCTTGGCTCCATTGCCCGAGCTCAGTGGTCAAAGGCTCAGGGGCACCCACGCCCCCAGGGGCCCCGTGGCCCGCCTCCTTGCTGGTGCCAGGTTGGCTGGAGTCCGGCAGGGGCTTCCGCTCCCCTCCGCGTTCCCCCAGCCTAGAGCTTTTTTTTCCTCCTTCCCGCTAGGGAAGTCCAGCATCAGAGTCAACAGACTGTCCTCTGCGCGCAGTTTGCGCGAGTCCCACAGACTGTCCTCTGCGCACAGTTTGCGCGAGTCCCACAGACTGTCCTCTGCGTGCAGTTTGCGAGAGTCCCGGGGGCCCGGCCTTTCGCCGCTCTTCCCGGACTCCACCTCACAGCCCCGTCTCCCTCTGCCTGAGCCTGGGTCCCCAGGGCTTGGCCCAGAACTGGGGTTCGGAGCAGTCCGGACTGAGGCTCAGCGCCGCCGGAGGCCTTGTTTCTTCCGGCTAGGGCAACCCAGCATCAGAGTCAACATTCAGTCCTTTGCACGCATTGCGCGCGACTCCCGGGGCCCTGTCTTTCGCCGTTTTTCCGCCTCACGGCCCCGTCTCCTCCCACCGGAGCCTGGGTCCCCAGGGTCTGGCCCATAACTGGGGCTCAGCGCTGCTGGTTCGGGGGAGCTCAGCGCTGCCGGTTCGGGGGTTCAGCCCAGGCTGGGGGTTTTATTTCCTTCCTGCTAGGGAAGGAAAGGCGGCTCCCCGCCCTCTTCTCCTCTTTGGCTGCGACCTCTCCGTGCGCGCGTGCGGGCGGGCAGGCGCGCGCAGCATGTCTCCGTACCTTAGGCTTTTTTTCAGCTCCTCTGATTTTCTTTCTGGTTTTCTCTTTCCTTCTTGTTGTAGAAATTTCAGTCAGTCGACTACCTGTAGCTCTGGGCAATGTCCACTCTACATTTTAGTTGTATTCCATTGAAATTGTTGTGTGCTGCCGCGGCTAGATGTCTACCCGAGCAGCCATCTTGGATCCTCCGGTAGCCAGGCCTTTAATGGCAGTCCCAGTCCTTATCGGCCCCTGGTAGTTCAGGTCACTCTTCAGCTACGACCCCCTCCAGGTGCCTGCAGAGCCTGGCTCGGGGGCAGGCTGCAGGGAGCGAGGTCAGCCCAGTGCCGGCTGTGTCCTCACAGACCCAGGGTTTATAGGTTTCAGGTGAACAGAGTCTCCTCGGAATCACTCCGTCACCTTTTACCACGATGTTAGGAGCTGTGTGAGATGGCACCACGCGAATGTGTCATCGTCTACTTAATGCTCGTCCAATACCGGCAGTTAAATTAGTTTCCTAACCATCGTGGGCCTTACGGGTTTTGCATGCTGGCCCAGCTCCCACACAACGGTTCCCCAGTCCGCAGCGACCGGAGGGGGGCTCTGCACACGCAGGTGGGGTGCTACCTGCATGACCTCTCGGGGGACGATAAAAGTGCGCTCGGCTTTAGACCCAGGAGTGGCACGACCAGGAATTCACCCAAGGGGTGAGCTCCCGCCTGGCGGCGGAGGTCAGTGACTGACCGCTGACCAGGAGGTCAGAGTCGATTACAGGTCGGGCACATGTGGAGTGGGGAGGTGGAGAGCTGCGGGCCAATCCTGCAGAAGGCTGCGAGTGGATGATTCTCTCATCACTGATGTTTCCATCTCTCCCTCTCCCTTACCCTCTGAGACCAATAAAAATATATTTTTTAAAAGGTGAGCTACCAACTAGGTAACTCACCGCAGCGTTCTCTGTAATAACTAAGGATTAGGAGTTATCCAGTCAAGAACCTGGGTTCTGACAGGGCAGTAAGTCCTAGACGGACCGCTAAGCGGAAGGGCAGGTACAGACCAAACTAAGGGCGGCAATGTCAACAACGGGCACGTGGGTGTCACCGTCCCGGACCGGGAACCGCGAGAAGAACCGAGACCTGAGCGGGGAACACTCCGGACAGGTCAGGTTCTGCTGCCGCCCCGCCCACCACGCGAGGGGACCCGAGGATCGCCGCGCCGGGCACTGAGCCCGCTGTGGGCCTTCCCCGGCCGCGGGCCACCACGGCAGCCCCGAGGCACCCGTCTCCCCCTGCCCGCCCCGCGGCTGCTACCCGGACGAACCGAGGCCGGCGGGCCCAGGCCAGCTCACCGCTCGGGCCCCAGAGTCTGAGCGCGCGGAGAGCAGGTCGAGCCCACTGCGCCATGGTCACCGGAGCCCGCTCGCGTCGTTGTCCCCGCGCCCGGTCACGTCCCCGCCCCCGCGCGCTCGCCCCGCCCCGCGCGTTCGCCCCGCCCCCGCTCGCCCCGCCAGCCCCGCCCCGCGCGTCCCGGGGGCCGCAGACGCCGGGTGAAGGCAGTTCCCAGCCCGCAAAGTTCCGCCCACAGCGGGAGTGTCCAGTCTCCCTCCGGCGCGCCCACCTCTTCCAGCCGGGGGCGGGGACGCTTGGTGAGCGCCCACTGTGAGCAGGCCGCGCCCGCACGCTCCGTCCTTAGAGACTCTGCTAGGAGCGTGCTGTCGCCGCTGCCCCGGAGAGAGGAGCCTGCGGGCCACGACGGCCGAGGCCAACAGGCAGGCGGTTGACCCCAGGCGCGCACTCCTCACGCTTCGGGGCACCAGGGGCGCGGTTACCCTGACAACCGGGGGACGCCCAGTGCCGCGGACAGCGCTCCCGGCGTGCCCCGCGCGGCGAGGCGCCGGAAGTGAGTGAGCATTTCCGGCAGCCGTCCCGCGGCGCGGAGTTCTCGGTGGCAGCGCCGTTTTGGCTTCTTTCGCCGTCATGAAGGATGTGCCAGGCTTCCTCCAGCAGAGCCAGAGCTCGGGGCCCGGCGAGGCCGCCGTGTGGCACCGCCTGGAGGAGCTGTACACGAAGAAGTGAGACTGAGGCGGGCGCAGCGGAGGGAGCGGGCGGGGGCCGCGGCGGGAGGGCACCGCGGAGGGGCCGGGCCTGGCGGGCCGGGGGCGCCCCGACCTGCGGGGGGGGGCGTGTTTCATGGCCGAGGGGCGGGGTGGGGTGGCAGCCACACGGGTGGGGGCTTGGCCTAGGGGTCACGGCCTTCGCCCTCCTGAGCGAGGGGCTGTGCGGGGCTTCTGAACTTGCCGATCTCAGAAGAGGGTTCTGGGCTGGCCGGTGGCCTTATCCTCGTTCCACCCCAACAAGCCAGCGCCCGGGCTTGGACAGCAGATCCTGGCGTCCTGCGCTCGGCCTCGTCCTACTGACTGCCCAGGCCCTCGTCCTCTGGAGCCGGGGGACCAGAGCCTGGCGCATGTCTGCCAGTTCCGCGTTGAGTCTGCATTTGGTTAAAGGCTCCCTTTCCCTTCCTCTCTGAAAGCAGAATATACTCAAAGAAGTAAATGTCTTTATTGAAGAAAGGAAGGGAGAGGTATAAACACATCAATGATGGGGGAGAACCATTGGCTGCCTCCTGCACACCCCACCCTGGGGGTAGAGTCCGAAATTGGGGCATGTGCCCTGACCAGGAGTCAGCTGTGATCTCCTGGTTCACAGTTGGACGCTCAACCACGGAGCCACACAGGGCAGCACTTGGTATTTTTCAAGGCAGTTTATTTGCATCCTTAAAAGCTAGCCTTTGGTTTCAAATGTGCTATCATTCCAGAGAGTTCCCTGTACTCGCTGTCAATCACCCCGTCACTGAGGAGAAATGAGCTCAATGGAAGCTCCTTCCCTGAGGCACTCGGTTGCCAGGCGGAAGAGCTAGGGTTTGGACTTGAATGTGTACGATTCCAAAGTTCTTGCCTCCACCGCGCCTCACAGGAACCCTGGGAGGTGGTCTGGAGGGATGTTCTCCATTTATCGCTGGGTCTCGGAGAGGAGAGGCGCTCTCGGGGGTCCTACCTCGGAGGAGGGGAGCCAGGAAGGACAGGGCTCGGTGGCACCCTCCCTGCATACAGCAGTGAAGTTCCTGCTCCCACACAAGGGCCGGCCGCGCCTGTGACTGGACGTTACTTTCTAAGTCTTACATTTTTCAGGTTGTGGCATCAGCTGACACTGCAGGTGCTGGACTTTGTGCAGGATCCGTGCTTTGCCCAAGGAGATGGTCTTATTAAGGTAACTGCCTTGTCATGCTGGGTCAGGTTGCCTAAATGTGCTCCAGGACTCGGAGATTGGGGGTTTGCAATGACAAGACGCTGCACTGAGTCAGCAGTCACTGTGTGCCAGGGACTGTTCACATGTGTACTCACTCTTCGCAGCAACACGGGGAGGCAGGTGTGCTGTGGCCGATTCTGCCGTAGGAGCAGAGCCCAGAGGTTAGGTGGCTTGCCATAGATCACAGCGCATAAGTGACACATTCTGGCATCTAAAGTCCTAAGATGCAGTCATGTGGCATGCTCCTGGATCTTACTGTCAGAACAGGCATGTGATCACGTGCCACCAGAGGCTCAGCCCTGAACGGGACAGAGACCCACTTCCCGCTCGCTGTCTGTCCTTCAGAAACCCTCCCGCACCACAGGAAGGTTTCTCCCGTGCTGCACATGCTCCCTCCTGCCTGGCGCATCTGGATTATCCAGCTGCCCCTCTCCCACACCAAACTTGTCACCTCGTTGTTCTGCACTCCCTAGAATTCGTCACCATTTCCGGAATAAACTTTGGAATCTCTCCCTTTGTTTTTGTTGGTTTAAAGAATATATATATGTGTGTGTAAATATATGTGTGTGTGTGTGTGTGTGTGTGTATAGTTTTTAAAAATTGATTTCTGAGAGGAAGGGAGAGAAATAGAAATATCAGTGATGAGAGGGAATCATGCCTCCTGCACACCTCCTGCTGGGGATGGAGCCTACAACCCTGGCATGTGCCCTTGACGGGACTTAAACCCAGGACCTTTCAGTGTGCAGTCCGATGTTCTACCCACTGAGCCACCCCAGCTAGGGGAACCTCTCCCTGTGGCTGCTCCACCTGTGTGCTTCGATTCCCCTTGCTCCTGAGTTCTCGGCGATGCCGTTTATTTCATGAGTCCCCACGAAGCCTGGACCCTCGTGGAGCCCTGGGCAGCGCCTGGTGCTGGCTGAGTGGCTGGGGACCGGAGCGGGGACTAATGACCTGCAGTCTTCTAACCTGCTGGTCCTGGGCTCAAGCTGATGGCTGTTTCACCCGGTGCTTTGGAGGAGAACAAAAGACTTGTTCTTCAGAGAGCCTTCTAGGCCAGTACAATGCCCCAAGCCAGAAACAGCCCAGCTTGCTGTTACATCTGTTGATCATCTGTGCGAACCTAATAACCACACGCGGGGGTCCTGGGAAACGTGCCCGCCGTGCTGGCTCTGCAGATGCAGGTCCTGGCTGGCTCTGCAGATGCAGGTGTCTGACTTCTCTCCATGTTTTGCTCCACAGCTTTACGAAAACTTCATCAGTGACTTCGAGCACAGGTAAGGCCCTCTGCTTGTCGTCTTGGGAAAGGAAGCGCCGAGGCCTGGCGCTCACGGCTGTGCTTATGTTTCAGGGTGAACCCCCTGTCCCTGGTGGAGATCATCCTCCACGTGGTCAGACAGATGACGGGTGAGTGGCCTGCTGCTGGCAGGGCTGGTCCCGGTGCCAGCTGCTTCCGTGGCCTCGAAGCGTACGGAATGGAGCTTTATTGCATTTTGATAGAAAATATCCATTTCTAACATTTTTATCTTTGTTTACGTTCCAAATCTCAAGGTTACCCCACGTAAAAGCATGCTGGTTGGTAGAGACCAGTCTGTAAAGAGACCTTTGGTGGTTCTTCTGAGCTGGTTCTGCTTCCTTTTCTAGATCCTAACGTGGCTCTTACTTTTCTGGAGAAGACGCGTGAGAAGGTACGCGTGAAGTTCTTAAATATGTGTTTGTGTCTGTGCTCGCTCACTGTCCGAAGCCCTGGAGACCAGGCTCTGCAGGGTGCGGGTGCCTTGCTCTGTGGGCCACTGCCCACCCGTCTGAGGTTCCTGTTTCCGGTGTCTGTAGGTGAAGAGCAGCGACGAGGCCGTGATCCTGTGTAAAACTGCCATCGGAGCCCTGAAGTTGAACATCGGGGACCTACAGGTCACAAAGGTGAGGTCGCCGTCACACAGGTTTGTCTTGGGCTTAATAGGCTGTTTAAGCCCTGGCCAGTTTTCTCAGTGGTTAGAGCGCTGGCCTGCGCACCGAAGGGCCATGGGATTGAATCCTGGTCAAGGGCACCTGCTGTGCTGCGGGTTCCAGCTCGGCCCCGGTCAGAGTGTGGGAGAGACAGCCAATCCGTGTATGTCTCTCACATCGATCTTTCCTCCCTCCCTCCCTCCCATTTCCTAAGAATCAATGGAGAAAATAGCCTTAGCTGAGGGCTAGCAACAACGAAAAAAAAAGAAAAAACTATTGGGGAAATCCTATTTTTCCTCTTTATTTATTTACTTTAAAATAAGTTACAGGAAAGTTGTGAAATAGCACAAAGTACTCTCCTGTGCCCTTTCCTCCCGCTGCTGCCATCCCCCTGCCCATTGTCCGTGTGCCCGGCTTTTTCCTGAGAAACCACTTGAGGGTAAGTTGCTGGTTGTTGCCGTTACCTGCAAACAGGACCCAGCGTGTTGGCTCGGCAGGGGCCACAGCCTCAGCCAGGCACAGCCTGAGGCCCTAGTGGACCAGGGTCCGCCAGTCAGCTCCCATGCTGCTGCCCCCCCTCTTCTGCATCCTTTTCATGTCAGTTTCCTGTCCTGGAGCCTTTTGGTCTCTTTTTTATTGATTTTAGAGAGAGAGGAAGGGAAAGGGAGAATCATTGATCGGCTACCTCCTATACACTCCCTTCTGGGGGTCGAGCCTTGAGCCCACGGCCTGGGCCTGGGCCTGGGCCTGGGCCTGGGCCTGGACCGCAATTCGAACCGGCAGCTTCTTGGTGCACGGGTGGACGCCCCACCGAGCCTCTCGGCTGGGCTGAGGTTTCTGCTCTAACACGCCAAGTTCTGCTGCTTCCCGTCTTGTCACGTGTTACTTTACAACGCTCTAAGCTACAGAGAGGTCCGTTTTGCTTCCTGGGAACAGGAAACCATCGAAGATGTCGAAGAAATGCTCAACAACCTGCCGGGCGTGACGTCGGTGCACAGCCGCTTCTACGACCTCTCCAGCAAGTACTACCAGACCATCGGCAACCACGCCTCCTACTACAAGGACGCGCTGCGCTTCCTGGGCTGCGTCGACATCAAGGACCTGCCAGGTGAGACCCGCACTGGCCGGTGCCCCTCAGAAGCCCGCCTGCGGATGCTGGGGGGAGAAGGGGGGCTGGAGGCAGCAGGTCTCAGCCCTCGGTGCCTCTCCCCTTGGGAAGGAAGCCGTGCTGGAGCGGGAAGGGAGGCTGAAGCAGTAGCTCCCACGCTGGAGTCTTTGGTGTCTCGTTCAGGGGAAGGAGCCTGAGCATTCTCCCCCCACCCCCGGGGCTTTGTCAGAGCCTGTGCCTCTGGCCCGGGGACGAGCAGCAGAAACCTCTCCGGGATCTGAGGGAGGAAAGAAAAATGACCCTGAGTCGGGGAGAGGGTGGTGAATGTGTTTACAAAGGAAACTTGGGCAGATTTTAGAGGTTCCTCACAGTTCACTGTTGAAGCCTCTGAGAGCAGCAGCTCCTGGGAGTGAGTGTCATGGCTGCATCTCCAGGAGGGCCCGGGGCGGGCAGCCGATTTGGCGGGGACTCGCTGTGGGAAAAGGAGCTAATTCTGGGTGGGAAGAGGCTAAGCGTGCTCAGTGGGGCACGCTCCCACCCGAGGGCTCTGGGAGCACAGGCGGAAAGGTGGGTAGTCACGTGGTTTAGGGGGAGAGAGTGGGTGGGTACGCTTTGCACGGAGCCCGTGAAGGCGGGCCCACAGGATCTGAACCCAGCGCAGTCACCGGGCGCCTGTTAGTGCTCTGCTGTGACCCCCGGGTGCTGCCGCACTCTTCCCCGTGAGGCCTGAAGGCCGAGCGGGCGGGGCTCCTGACGTGTGTGACGAGGGGTGTCGTCCTAGTGCCGGAGCAGCAGGAGAGAGCCTTCACACTGGGCCTGGCGGGACTTCTCGGCGAGGGAGTGTTTAACTTCGGAGAACTGGTAAGTGGGCCCAGGGCACAGACGCGTCGCCGCCGGCAGTGTGCGCTGCCAGCTCACCGTCTCTGTCCCACAGCTCATGCACCCTGTGCTGGAGTCGCTGAGGGGCACTGACCGGCAGTGGCTGATCGACACGCTGTATGCCTTCAACAGCGGCAACGTGGAGCAGTTCCAGACGCTGAAGGCTGCCTGGGGCCAGCAGGTCAGTCCAGGCCGCCCCTGCCTCTCCCTATCGCCGGGGAGACAGGCAGGCAGCACCCTGGGTAGCTCAGGTGTAGTCGCCTGCTCCGCCCTGCGGACAGCGCTGGGGGAGGGTTTGCAGCCTGTCGGAGTGTGACCTCCAGGTGCGCAGAGCGGAGCGGGGTTGGGGTCATGAACCTGCCTTGAGTGTGGCTCTGATTCAGCAGATAACTGTCCGCCGGGGCTGCTTCCAGGGAAGCTGGTAACGTGCTCTCCCATCAGGACAGGCCCTGGAACTGAGGCCCGCCCCCTGCTGTCTGACACCGGAACAGCTCTGCCGGGCCACGTTGGGTCTGGGAAACGGCCTCCAGCTGGGCGCTGTTCTAGTCATTTCCCAGGAAAGCGAAGCCCCGGCACCTGATGCCGTTGGGAGCCTCGGGCAAGTGCCCGTCACTGTCCCACCTGCTGGTCAGGTGACGTGTCTTTCTCCTTCACAGCCTGATCTCGCCGCCAACGAGGCTCAGCTTCTGAGGAAAATCCAGCTGCTCTGCCTCATGGAGGTGAGGGAGCGCCAGCACCCTCTGTGCTGAGAGGCCGGCAGGTGGCACGGTCCTGCCCACCCCAAGCCCTGGTGCAGCTGAAGCTAGTGAAGCAGCTACCGTAGAACAACCGCGCTGCCCCGCCCGCCCCTCCCCCTTGTTCCTCTCCCACTGCTCTTCTGTTTGTATTTGGGTCTCAGCGCCCATGACCTCCTCAGAGAGCCCGCCAGACATCGGAGCTAACATAGCTGCCGCCACCTGGCACTCGCCGCTCCTTGTCTACAGCCCCTCTGTCTCCCGCTGGAGTCTGAGACTTTTGATGCCTTTTTCTTTTTAAAGATGTTTTCATTGCTTTCAGAGAGGCAGGGAGAGGGAGGGAGAGGAGAAAGAGAGAGAGGGAGGGATATCCATGATGAGAGAATCATGGCTCGCTGCCTCCAGCACGCCCCGCACTGGGCCTGCGCCTTGACCGGGAATCGAACTGTGACCTCCTGGTTCCTAGGTCGGCGCTCAGCCACTGGGCCACGGTGGCTGGTGAGTTTGAGCCTTTGAGAAAAGGGCTCTGTGTTCGGCTCAGCGCAGTGTTCCCAGCACCAGCACTTGCTCAGGGTGAACAGTGACGGGCAGAAAGCTGCCGCCGTGCGGCTGATCTCACCGTCTCCCCTGGGCACAGAGAGCTGGTTAATGAGATGCAGGGCTAGCACTGAGAAAGCTGGAGCGTAGAGGTACTAGTATCTGCATTTTCAGAGCACATGTTGACAAAAGGATCCTTACTCAGTTTTCTGACAGTTCTCATTTGGGAAAATTTTTTCCAGATGACTTTCACACGACCTGCCAATCACAGACAACTCACTTTTGAAGAAATTGCCAAAAGTTCTAAGATCAGCGTGAACGAGGTACAGTGTTTGGACTGGGCTGTCCCGGAGGGGCCGGGCTCCTGGGGGGCACCCTGCTCCCCGACCTCAACCACAGAGGAGCGGCCTTCCCGGCACTGGGCAGCGCCCCCTGACCCGCCCTCTGCGCAGGTGGAGCTGCTGGTGATGAAGGCGCTGTCGGCGGGGCTGGTGAAAGGCAGCATCGACGAGGTGGACGCGCGAGTCCACATGGCCTGGGTGCAGCCCCGCGTGCTGGATCTGCAGCAGGTGACGCTGGCCCCCAGGAAGGCAGGGCTCCGGGGCGGCTCCTGCCTGGGGCAGAGTTTCAGGGTTCACCGCCGCCTGGGACCTGAGCCCTGTGTTTAAAAGCGATTGTGGTAACAGTGCTGATAGGTGGTGATGCCCTTTAATCCTAAAATTGGTCTCTGATAGGGCACCTTCCTGCTTATGTGATTTGAGCCTAAATCCATCCTCACATTGGCTGGAACTTAATCCTGTGGATTTCCCCTGTTCTTGCCTGCTGGCTTCCTGCCAGCGTGTGAAAATGTGCTTCTGGGAGATGGTCGTGGGGTGCCGTGTCCTCCCCCCGACCCCAGCTCGGGACCCCTCCGCTAGGGCCTCACTGTGCCTCACTGCCCTCCACCCTCAGATCCAGGGCATGAAGGAGCGCCTGGAGTCCTGGTGCACGGACGTCAAGAGCATGGAGATGCTGGTGGAGCACCAGGCGCACGACGTCCTCACCTAGAGCCTCCCGCGGCCATCCCCGCCCAGGCTCCCCGCCGAGGCGGACTGCCGGGCGGGACGTTCTTCCCGGGAAAGACCCCATGGCGTCTCCTGACCGCAGTGAGGGTGGGGCCCGCTGCCGGAGGGTGGGCCCTGCGTGTGGCACCGCTCCAGGTCGATCTGCCCCCCCACCCATATGAGCCCGTTCCCAGGTGGCCCGAGGGCCCTGCAATAAAAGCCGCTGCCGTGTCCTCGCTGTGGTTTCCGTGGCTCACCCTCCAGGCCAGCCTGTGTCTGCAGAGCCTCGAGGCAGCAGAGGGAATGGGGGTTTGGGGGAGTGGCCTTGGCCTCCCCTCTGAGGAGAGCGCTCCTGCTCGTGCGGGACGGGTGGAGCGGGGGCGAGGGCCGGACGCCCTCTGACAGGTCTGCCTCTGCCCCAAGCCGGCGGCTCTGTGACCCGCGTGCCCTGTGCTGAGTCCGGGGAGGCGGCGCGTGCATGAACACAGCGAGCGTTCGGTGGGAGGGTTTAATGAGAGCTCCCTCCCATGTCATGGCGGTGGCTGCCCGCCTCACGGCAGACCTCACGGGGCGGGCTGGGCGGAGCCTCACTCGGTGGATCCTCACTCGCCGCGCTTCTTGTAGCTCTCCAGGTGGGACAGCACCCAGCCCGAGGGGATCATGAAGCTGAAGAAGGTCACCACGAGCGCCACAGCCTGCTCCTGCGGGGCAGACACATGGGAGGCACCAGGCCCGGGTCACGGGAGGTGTCCGCCCGCCCGCCGGCTCTGAACCCGCCCGCCGGCCCCTGGGCCTCCTTCCCAGGGCACAGGTGCTGCTGGTCAGGGCCTGCGGGCGGCAGACCGCCCAGGTTCTAAGTTGCTTGAAACAAGGACGGCCTCGGAGTGGGGGCCTGTCCGGAGCCCGGGGTGGTTGGGCTCCTGGCTGTGTGTGCGTGTGTGGGGCCTGCCTGGCTCCCTGTGTTCTCCTGACAGGGCGGGTCCTGAAGAGGCAGCTCTGCTTCCCCCTGGTTCCTCCTGGAGCAGGCTGGCCCTCCCGTTTCCTAGATCAGGTGCCTGATTAGGGGGAAGGAGGTGGGGAGGGGGGAACTAACCCTCCTTTTAGTTTCAACCCCAGAGGCCTCAGGCGGAGCTCTGGCTTCCCTTCCCAGCTCATGACCTTGGGCTGGTGACCTTCCTAACCTTGGTTACTTAGGCTTGGCCCAGGTCAGTTCCCCCTGCGCTCCCCCGGCCCTCGGAGAGCCCACCTCCCCTCCCACGGTGACTGCAGGACCCCTTGGCCCCTCCCAGTTCAGCCCCGGCAACGGCCTTGGCAGAGGCAGTGGGAGCCTGAGAACAGGCCCGACGGACAGCTGACTGCCAGACGGCAGCTGCACTTGGGAAAAAGCCCCGCCCGCCCTAGACAGGCCCCTTTCCCCGGTCCCCTCTGGCAGCGCCAGGCCTGGGAGGACGTCCCCTCTCCCTTGACCAGCCTGGCTCTTGGGACCCCCCTGAAAGCCGCCTCATCCTGGGGATTGGGACTGCCAGCCCTCCCTGGGCCGGGCCAGTACTCACGGGGGCAGAAGTGGGGGATTTGGCCGGCTTGGCGGAGATGTGCGCCTTGGGGACCACGCAGGCCCTCAGGGGGGCTTGCAGCAGCCTGATGGCGGGACCCAACCTCATGTTGCCAGTCCAAGCTCCGAGTCCCGTGCGTCCTGTCCCTCGCTCTGCCCTCTGCTCGCGGGGCTGGGCTTGAGCTTTTTATAGCTCGAGGGGAAGCACAGCTGCCCCTCCTGGCCCAGGGCTTGGCAGGAAGGTCGCCAGCCTCAGGCCGCAGCCGCCGGCGCTTCCCCTGCAGTGGCTCCGAGGGTGCCAGCTCCTTGCCCAGCAGGCCTGGCCCTCCCAGCACGGCTGGCCCTCCTCACCCGGGCCTGTGAGCACTGGAGGGCGAGCGGCAGTTTCAGAGGGACCCGGCCGGCGGCCATGATGCCCGGGGCCTCTGGCATTGGCATTTCTGGCTGAGCTGCCCGGCTTCTCTCAACTGCAGCTACCAGGTGCCTCAGAGCCCCCTGCTACCCGTGCGGGGCAAGGAGCTGCCCGGTTGCTGACCTAGGCAACCCCTGCCTCTGGGCCCACATGCAGGCTGGGCACCTGGGGCGGGCTCAGGCCCCGGCCCCCAGCAGGGCGGTGCTCTCGGCGGGAACAGTTATTCGGAAGCTTGTTTCCTGGTCAGGGGAGATGCACCTTCTCTGTGCAGACATTGCCCGCCCAGCAGGGTCCTCAGGGAGGGCAGGGGGTCTGTCTGTCCCCAGGTGTCCGCTGGACGCCAAGGCCACGTCCCTGTGTCGTCGGTAGGCACTGCGGGATGCTGAACCCCGTCCAGGCCCTGTGTGACCTCTTAACAGCCCATCCCCCTCTGCAGACCTCAGCCTCCACCCCAGCTGCGCCCGTCCACCATCAGGATGCACGGGCGCCAACTTGTCCCCAGGGGGTCAAGTCCCCGAGGCCCTGAGCCTGTCCCCCTCCCTCAGGTCAGGCGTCTTACCCGCCTGGTTCCCACAGGCACACCCAGCCACCACCGTGACCACACCCACTGGCTGCGCTCCCCACCCCTGTCCGGCCTGGAAGGTCCCCAGAGCCCCACACAGCAGCCGGGACGATCCCAGAGCAAGCAGGCCCGTTGCTGCCCGCCCCACGGTCCCCGCCTGAGGGTCCCGCCCCCACGGGCCACTCTGCCCTCAGCTCACACACGTGTTCACCTGTGTTCACGGCCAGGCCCGGTCCCAGGGCATCGCTCAGGCATGTGCGCTTGTAGCCGGACACGAGGCCTGTGAGGACCCGCACTCGCTGCCTCGCGGCTGGGTTTGGGGCTTAGCCTGTCTGGCTCAGCTGACTCCAGTCCTTGTTGCTGAACAGAAGGAAGTAGGAGAGGGCGGGGGGCCGGGGGATGGCCCAGGTTGGACTGAGGCAGACAGATTGGGTTACATCACCCCCAGGACCTGAGCCTTCATGCAGACTGTGTTGGAGGCCACAGCCCTGAGGCCCGATGGGTCGGCGTGGGCACAAGCCCGGGAGCTGAGAACCACATGGACCCGCGGCCTCCAGACAGCGTGTCACTAGGGACGGTGGTGCCCCAGCTGGTGGCGTGGCTCCATGGTTGAGCATCAACCTATGAACCAGGAGGTCACGGTTCGATTCCCAGTCAGGGCACGTGCCCGGGTTGTGTGTTCAGTCCCTAGACGGGGGCGTGCAGGAGGCAGCAGATCAATGATTCTCTCTCATCGATGTTTCTCCCTCTCCCTCTCCCTTCCTCTCTGAAATCAATAAAACTATATATTTTTAAGAAAGAGCACCTTTAAAGAGAAAGAAGTGGTGAGTTGATGACGCCAGCATCACCTGAGAACGTGTTTAACTTTGCTCTTCCCTGGAAGCCTCACGTGTTCCCAAGGAAGGTGGTTCCCGGGCCCGCCCCCGCCTCCCGTGGCCTGTGACCCGGGCAGGAGCCGTGGGGGGCTGAGGAGGAAGCATGCTCTGAGGATCACTTCCACGGAGCGGGGTCCCTGCCAGCTCAGGCCGGGCTCTGCCCCCTCAGAATAATCCTTCCGCCCGGACCTGTAATTACCGCTGGGGGAGGCTGTGGATTAGACACCCAGTCGCCCAGCCAGGTGGCTCTTTCCCAGGTGAGACCTGCTGACCAGCCCTGGCTGCTGAGAGGCTCCCCGTCTTCCCGCAGGTGGGATGGGGTGCTGGCAGGTCCTGGGGTGAGGCTGCCCCGGAGACGGCCACTCCTGCAGGCCTGGGTGGCCCGCCAGTCTCAGCCTCACTCCCTCCTCCCCCACACCCGTCCCTCCTCCCGCATGGCATGGGGGCCTTTCCCAGCACAAACCTTTCCCCCCCCCATGGACCAGCTTCGGGCCACAGCTGCAGGAGCTTTTATTCCCAGAACCACTTGTTCACGCCAAACCCCAGAGCCCTGCTGCCCAGCCCCATGCAGGGGCTCCCGTCCGCCCCGAAGCCGCATTAGGTCCCCACAGAGCAGGGCCCTGTCCGGCTCCCCTCCCCCTGGGGTCTGCCTATGGAGAGGAAGCTCGGTGACCCCGAGAGGAGATGGAGGCCACAGGGTCACATTGGACCAGGGAGTGGAGGGCTCTGAAGGTACAGGGGGGTGGGGGCCCCATAATACCGGGGGAAACTGAGGCTAGGGGAGAGGGTCGGGCCCTGGGCCGGAGCAGGAAGAGCTGTCGAGACGCCGGAACTCTCCACTCACCTCCACCTACCACCCTCACACAGACGTCTCTCTGCTGGCCCTGCCCACAGTGTGTGTGGAGGGGGCACAGGGCGGAGGCAGCCACCATGGACTCTTCCTCACGGGGGAAGCCGCAAGCCCCCGGGAAGGCCAGTGGTTCGTGTGGCCCTTGGCACCACCCGGTGTCTGAAATCTGCCACAGACGATGCTGGGGGAGCAGAGAGGGGACGGGGCAGAGCCCCCGCAGGCCCAGGGACCCCGACACGGCCATGCATGCTGACATTCAGGCAGACTTCCCCACGCTGGGATCACTTCCACCCACAGCAGGTCCTCAGCGTGTCCTCCGGGCCCGCGGCACCCGGAACTGGCCAGCTTGACCGGGAACCTCAGAGTGTCCCTTCACCTGTTATAACCCCCCTCCCCCGGGGAATCCTGTCCCATGAGCAGGTCCTGAAGATAAACCTGCTTGCACTACTAGTGTGTCTACGTGATGTCCACATGCGTCCTGCGGGTTCTGCCCTGGGGAACACACACTAACACATGCGCTAGGATGCGTTGGTCAGTTAGGGAACCAATGTGGACACGCCATCCCCGCTCCCCGAGGGCCCTCTCCCGCCCAGGACCCGCCCAGGACCTGACATCGCCGGCACCTCCCCAAGCCCTCCTGCGGCCCAGCTCCTCCGGCCGTGGCCGTGTGCTGAGGGCGCCCTCTGCTGTTCCTGTCGGGATTGGGCTGAGGCTGGGTTGGGAGGATGACCAGGGAGAGGATGGGGGGGCGGGTCAAGCGCCCTCTTGTCACACCATCCAAGGCACCACCCAGGCGGCCTGAGCACCTGGCCGAGGCGGCGTTCGTCCTGTCTCTCCTCTCCCCACCCTGTCCTCTCCGGGAGGACATCCGGGCTCAGCCCGCGCTGCAGGGCCTCGGGCTGGGGCTCCCCCTTGTGACGGGGCCAGGGGTAGGCTCCCCAGGAATTACATTGAATTCTTCTGCATGGGAGATATTCTCCCATTTATTATTATTGTTCATTTTTTATTTATTTTTTTAAATATATATTTTATTGATTTTTTAGAGAGGAAGAGAGAGGGATAGAGGGTTAGAAACATCAATGAGAGAGAATCATCCATCGGCTGCCTCCTGCACGCCCCCCACCGGGGATGTGCCTGCAACCAAGACACATGCCCTTGACCGGAATAGAACTCGGGACCTTTCAGTCCGCAGGTCGACGCTCTACCACTGAGCCAAACCGGTCTCGGCTATTATTATTTTTTAATATATATATTAAAAAAAATAAAAAAAATATATATATATATATTTTAAGGTACATATTTATATTTTTTATTTTCTTGTTTCAGAGAGGAAGGGAGAGGGAGAGAGACAGAGAAACATCATGATGCGAGAGAACCATTGATTTTCTGCCTCCTGCACGCCACCCACGGGAGATTGATCCCGCAGCCTGGGCTCGTGTCCTCGCCCGGGATTCAGCTGGTGACCTCCTGGTTCATAAGTCAATGCTCAACCACTGAGAAACACCAGCTGGGCCGTATCTATTTAATTGTTGATAGTGTTACAGATGTCTCCCACTTCCCCTGCTTCATCCCCCTCCTCCCAGGCCCTACCCGCCCCCAGGCCTTCACTACCCTAATGCCATGTCCGTGGGCTGTGCATATAACACACTAGAGACCTGGTGCATGGGTTTGTGCGCCCATGGGGTCCCTCGGCCTGGCCTGCAATCCATCCCGGGAGGGACCGAGGGAGGGACCATGGGAGGGCTCCAGGGCATGTCCAGCCTGTCTCACCCAGTCCCAATCAGCCAGACCCCAGCAGCAAGCTAATCTACCAATCAGAGTGTCTGCCCTCTGGGGGTCAGTGTGCATCATACCGATTGGTTGAATGGTCGAACAAGCAGTGGGACACTTAGCATATTATGCTGTTATTATATAGGATAAGTTCTTTGGTTTTTCTCTTCTCATCCCCTCAACCTTACACTGAGGTATGACAGTCTGTCCCGTGCCTCCCTGCTTCAGGTTGTATTTTGTTGGTCCATTTATTATTACTAACTAAAGGCCCAGTGCATGAATTTGTGCACAGGTGGGTTCCTTGGCCTGCCCCCCCCCACCCTGATCAGATGGAAAGAGGGACTGTGGGAGGTTGTCCCCATCAGGCCGATGGGGGCCTGGCAGGCTGTGGGAAGGGACCAGGAGACGTTGGTCAACCGTGGGAAGTTGGCTATGGGAGCACACTGACTACCAGAGGGCAGCTCCTGCATTGAGCATCTGCCCACTGGTGGTCAGTGTGTGTCATAGCAACTGATCCACCAGTTGTTCTGGTCATTCAATTGTAAGGATTGCTTAGGCTTTTATATATAGATTATTTGTATGCATTGGTTATGTGTTACATGCTGGATTCTAATCAGCATGAAAAGTTTGTTGCTCAAATTTTCCATTTTTGGCATTGGGAATTTTTTAAAAATATATTTTATTTATTTTTTACAGAGAGGAAGAGAGAGGGATAGAGGGTTAGAAACATTGATGATAGAGAAACATCGATCAGCTGCCTCATGCACATCCCCTACTTGGGATGTGCTCACAACCAAGGTACATGCCCTTGACCAGAATCGAACCTGAGACCTTTCAGTTTGCAGGCCGACGCTCTATCCACTGAGCCAAACCGGTTTTGGCGGGAATTTTTTTTCTTTCTTTTTTTTGGGGGGGGGTGTGCTGTGTCCATTGGTATACTCTTACCGTTAGGGAGTTTTTTCTCTTTTATTTGTTTGAGAGCTTCCTTACTTACTGGCCTGAACAATGCTCCAGACTCATCTTTTTTGTGTTTTGTTAATCCTCACATGAGAATATTTTTCCCATTTCTTTTCAAATATATTATATTGATTTTTTACAGAGAGAAGGGAGAGAGAGAGCTAGAAATGTCGATGAGAGAGAAACATCGACCAGCTGCCTCTTGCACACCCCCTACCGGGGATGTGCCCGCAACCAAGGTACATGCCCCTGACCGGAATTGAATCTGGGACCTTTCAGTCCGCAGACCGACGCTCTACCACTGGGTCAAACCGGTTTCGGCATTCCCATTTCTCTTCAGAGAGAATGGGAGGGAGGGAGAAGCGGGTGGGGAGAGAGAGAGATAGAGATAGATAGAGAGAGAGAGAGAGATCGACATCAATTGTTGCCTCCCACATGTGCCTGACCGGGGCAGGGAACAAACCTGCAATTCAGGAACGTGCCCTTGACCGGAATTGAGCCCCAAACCCTTAGGTGCTCGGCGATGCTCTTGTCACTCAGTACACCAGCCAGGCCTCCATCTTGCGTGTTTTCTGTCTCGGCCCCAAGATAAGCCAAAGAGCCCGGGACCCTTTACTGAGCAGAGAGGTAGGTTTCATAAGACCCTCTGGCTGAAGGGGCCCTGGGGGACTTGGGGGGTCCTGGGCGTGTGAGGACAGGGTGAAAGGAAGCGCAGGAGGCTATGGCAGGCACGTCTGGAGGGAGGGAGTCCCAGGTGAAGCTGCTAGAAGCAGAGAGTCAGCTGCCAGCATCTCAGACAGGCAAGGCCACGGGATTGGGGGGGGGGGGGTACCTGCAGTCACATTCTGTGTGCAGGTGCCAGAGCCGAATCGGGAGAGAGAGGAGGAGGCTCACAGGGGGGCAGCCAGGTGAGGAGTGAGCCAGGCAGCCGGCCGAGGGCAGCCTTGGGCAGGGTGGGGCCTGGGGCAAGGACCCCTTGCTGGTCTGAAGTGGGAGGAGGCTAAGCAGGCTCTGGGAGGGACCCCCCAAGTGTAGCAGCCAGGCCCCGGGTGCTTCTCTGTGCTTCACTGCCCCCCCCCCAGGAGCCGGGAGCGCCCCCAGACCTGCATGACTGCAGGGATACCCCCATCCCCCCCAAGAAGGGCTGCGGGCCGCTGTGAGCAGGTGCCACCTGGCTCTGCTTCTGCTGGGCCTCTGTCCCCTTGGCCTGGGCCTCCCACAAAGGTGGGGGCCCCCTATCCATGCGATGGGGCCACCGGTGGGTCCATCCCCTGAAGCGGGGGTGGCCACCTTCCAAAGGAGAACCCCACCCGTGCCGCTCCCCGCGGTGCCCAGGCAAGGCGGGAGGCCCCCACCACGGGCCGCCGCCCGCTGCCAGCAAGGCCAGGTGCAGCTCCAGGAGCGCAGAGGTCAGAGCAGCCCAGGCTCCAGGAACGAGGAGCCACACGGGCCGCTCTCCCAGGCGCAAGGGCTGATGGGATGCGGCTGATAAGGCTTTATGGCCTGGCTCTGGGTGCGACACAGCGTTGCAGTTCTCAAGGTCCCGGGCCGGCGGCTGCTTCCCGCCGCCGGGTCCAGAGCACCGAGCTAATGATTAACCGGCGGTGGGCACGCTGCCGTCTCATGTGCCCATGGAGCTGAACACGCATCTCAAAACTCACCGCCCAGCCATAACCGGTGTGGCTCAGTGCATAGAGCATCGGCCTTTGGACTGAAAGGTCCCAGGTTCAATTCTGGTCAAGGGCATGTACCTTGGTTGCGGGCACATCCCCAGTAGGAGGTGTGCAGGAGGCAGCTGGTCGTTGTTTCTCTCCCATCGATGTTTCTAACTCTCTGTCCCTTTTCCTCCTTCCTCTCTGTGAAGAATCCATAAAACATATTCTTTTAAAAAAGAGAAAGAGACAAAGTTGTAAATTCCAAGCTTCTTTAAAAAAAAAAAAAAATCACCTCCTTCACCTCCCACCGCTCAGCACAGGCAGGAAGCAGTCACATTGAGGTGCGGCCTCTCCAGAACCTTCCACCCTCCCAAACTAAGCTCTGTCCCCACTGGACATTCCCTCCCTCCCACCTCTGGCACCAACACCTGCTTCCGGCCTCCGTGGGGCCCTCAGAGGAGCGGTCACACGGGGGCTCCCTCTGGTCTGGCCCACGCTGCAGCGTCCCTGCCCTTGCTTTCCAGTGAATGGCCGTCCTGTCTCCCTTCAAGCCCGGGATCAACCCCTCTCTTTTCCACTGATTTACCCATGCTCACCCAGCGGCCCTCCTGTCCCTGTCACTGCCAAGGCCGCAAGCGGAACTCAGACGCTGCTGGAGCGGAGCAGGGGGTGTGGGCAGTGGCCGGGAGCCGCGGAGGCTCGGGGCCAATCGTGTGGAGCCCACAGGGGCTGTTGCCAGGGCCTTGGTGCTGCTCCCCAAGAGCCACGGACATGGGGATGTGGGGACGCGGGCTAGCAGGACGGTGGTGTGTGTGGGGGGGAATGCTGGGGAGCAGAGGCGGGGAGGGAGTGGATGGGAGCAAGCGCATGGCCGGGGTCTGCAGACCGGGCTGTGGGAGGGGAGGAGGGGGAGCTTTCAGTCCCCCCATCCCACCGTCCTCCCCCCTCCCGACCCAGGACTTGGAGCTTCAGCCTCGGAGAACCCCGTTTCTTCCGGGAAAGAGCAGCTTTGCAAGGCAGACACGGAGGCCAAGTGCCGGGCTTTCTGAGCCCATTTCTGACGGGGCTGCGGGGCCCCCAGGGCAACCTCAAGTGCAGAGCTCTACCTGCGAGAGGCTGCGCTCACCTCTGGGAGTGGCCCAGCACCAGGACTGGCCTGTGCCCCGCCCCCATCCCTCCTCTCCTCTTCTGCTCCCCGGCTCCCCCCTCTCCTCCTACAGCCCCAGCCCTGCCCCCCAGCCTCCTCCCATGCCCCCCAGCCTCCTCCCATGGCTCAGCCACCACCTGCCAGTTGCTGGCAACGCTGGCCGTTATCAAAGCCGTTCCCAGTGCTGTTATCAGCAGCTGCCGAGTGTCCAGAGGGCACATAGTCCACCCCGGAGGGTCCACCTCAGGAGGTGGGGACGACCTTGGCACCCACATCCCAGGCTCCGGACCCCTTCCCCGGGCTGCTCAGGGCAGGGCGCACCAGAGCCGAGGTGACACCTCTCCTCGCCACAGCCCGGCTGGCTCTGACCCCGCCCCTCGTCCCTTTGACAGAAGGAAAAGGTCATGGTCGGCCGAGCTGAGTGAGGGGCTGGCAGACTGGAGTGGGCTGAGAAGGGGGGATGCTCTAGGGGACCCCAGAAGACACAGTGAGGGGCTGCCCACAGAGCAGGCCCGTGCATGACAGCGCCCCTCTCTGCTCTTGGTGTGCCGTCACCTGCCCCTGCGCGGAGGAGGGCTTGGAGGCACAGAGAGGTTAAGGAACTTGTCCAAAGTGGCCCAGTGGCCGGCGGCGGAGCAGGCTGTGGTCCTGGGCCGCCTGGCTTGGGACATGGTGCCCTTCATCTCCCTCCACCTAGGAAGCCTTCCCTCGCCGCTGCCTTTGGAATTCAGCCACCTCCTCCATGCAGTCCACCTGCTCTGCAATCACCTGCTCACAGCTGTGCCCCACGGCCACACCCCACGGGTCCTCAGGGAACCTTAACCACATAAAGGAGAGAGAACCAAAGGTCGCAGGCAGAGCCCTTAGAGGCCACGCACTGGGTTTGGGAGCTGGTGGCTGGCAGCCGGGCCTCTCAGGACGGGCTGAGCTGAAGCACTGGGTCTGAGCATGGACGGGGCTGGTCAACCGCCCTAGGCCTTGGCTCCAGTCCCCGTGCAGAGGGTCGCTCTCCGAGTTCTAGACCCAGGGGCGCCTTGCCATGGCCCAGCAGGAGGCCTCCTGCTCCAGGTGAGTGCTGGGCTCGCCCTGCCACCTGGGAGCCCGCTGCTAACCCATCCTCCCCCACCGTCGCTGGCTCAGGGTTCCAGGAGTAGATGGGGGAGGAGGGGGAGGCAGGTGGGAGTAGGACATGATGCTGTGGGGACCCAGGAGCGCAGTCGGGGCCAGAGGGTGACTCCAGCTGCCCCTGCTGAAGCCCGCTCTGCTCTGGGACCCCGAGGGAGGCCAGGCAGGTGGAGGGGGACACAGGCGTCCTGGACACCTCATCTGGGGAGTGCGGCCTGGCTGGGCCAGGTGTGGGAAAGGCACCAGGCAGGCGGGCGGGCAGGCACCCCCGAGGGCCAGGGCCAGAGGCGCCCATTGCCACCGGCCCTGGACGGCCCCACCTCACCAGCGGGCACAGCCTGGGGCCGCTTGGGAGCAGAGCCTCCCACGGGTCCCCCAGGGGAAGCCTCCCCTGCGGGCAGAGCCTGGGCCTGGAGCCACCGGAGGGGATGGGGTGCGGCTGAGCCACTGCCCATCGCGGGCACCCTGACCTCCGCCCCCTGCCTGCCCGCAGCGAGCAGGCCCGCGCGGCCGCCGCCCGGGAGCTGCTGCTGGCGGCGCTGGAGGAGCTGAGCCAGGAGCAGCTGAAGCGCTTCCGCCACAAGCTGCGCGGCGCGCCGCAGGACGGGCGCAGCATCCCGTGGGGGCGGCTGGAGCAAGCGGACGCGGTGGACCTGGCCGAGCAGCTGACCCACTTCTACGGCCCGGAGCCCGCGCTGGAGGTGGCGCGCAAGACGCTCAAGAGGGCGGACATCCGCGACGTGGCGGCGCAGCTCAAGGAGCAGCGGCTGCAGCGTGAGCGCGGCGGGGTGGGGTGGGGGGCGGGGGGCGCCGGGTCCCTGCCCGCCCTCCCCTCCCGTCTTCCTTCCCGCCACCCCAGGAGGGCCTGGCGCGCCCCCTGCCGGCCATCTCCACTCCCCGACCCGGGGCTGGGAAACGGGGCGCTGGAGAGCGGTCGCGACCCCCTATTGCGCCCTCTCTCTCCCCCCTCCTTCTTCCCTCCTTCCCGCCCCTCCACCCCCACCCCTACGCAGGTGCGCGGGGCCTCACGGCAGTTCTCGCTTTCAGGGCTCGGCCCCAGCTCCTCGGCGCTGCTCTCCGTGACCGGTAGGTCTCCGTGGGGGGCGCAGGCCCTGAGCTGGCTCCATCCCACAGCGGCCCCAGTCCGGGGAGGCGCGGGTCTGGGAGGACAAGAGCGGGGGGAGGGCAGGCACAGCAGGGGAAACTGAGTCCTGAGCCGAGCGGGGAGGGCAGTGGGCACAGAGGGTCAGCTGCCCCATCCTCCTCCCGGTCTCCCCCAACGCCCAGAGTACAAGAAGACGTACCGGGAGCACGTGCTGCGCCAGCACGCCAAGGTCAAGGAGCGCAACGCCCGCTCGGTGAAGATCACCAAGCGCTTCACCAAGCTGCTCATCGCGCCCGAGAGCGCCGCCCTGGCGCCCGAGGCCCTGGGGCCCGTGGAAGCATCGGAGCCCGAGCGCGCCCGGCGCTCCGACACCCACACGTTCAACCGCCTGTTCGGCCATGACGAGGAGGGCCAGCGGCCGCTGACCGTGGTGCTGCAGGGCCCGGCGGGCATCGGCAAGACCATGGCGGCCAAGAAGATCCTGTACGACTGGGCGGCGGGCAAGCTGTACCACGGCCAGGTGGACTTCGCCTTCTTCCTGCCGTGCGCCGAGCTGCTGGAGCGGCCGGGCGCCTGCAGCCTGGCCGACCTGGTGCTGGAGCAGTGCCCGGACCGCAGCGCCCCCGTGCGGCAGATGCTCGCCAGCTCCGAGCGGCTGCTCTTCATCCTGGACGGCGCGGACGAGCTGCCGGCGGCGGCGTCCAGCTCCGCCGAGGCGGCGGCCGGCATCACGGACCCCTTCGAGGCGGCCGGCGCCGCGCGGGTGCTGGGCAGCCTCCTGAGCAAGGCGCTGCTGCCCCAGGCCCGCCTGCTGGTGACCTCGCGGCCCGCCGCGCCAGGCCGGCTGCAGGGCCGCCTGCGCTCCCCGCAGTGCGCCGAGGTGCGCGGCTTCTCGGACAAGGACAAGAAGAAGTACTTCTACAAGTACTTCCAGGACGAGTGGCGGGCCGAGCGCGCCTACCGCTTCGTGAAGGAGAACGAGACGCTGTTCGAGCTCTGCTTCGTGCCCTTCGTGTGCTGGATCGTGTGCACCGTGCTGCGCCAGCAGCTGGAGCTGGGCCAAGACCTGGCCCGCGCCTCCAAGACCACCACGTCCGTGTACCTGCTCTTCGTCGTCAGCTTCCTGAGCTCGGGGCCCGCCGCCGACCGGCCGCAGGTGCAGGGCGAGCTGCGCCGGCTGTGCCGCCTGGCCCGCGAGGGCGCGCTGGGGCGCAGGGCGCAGTTCGCCGAGAGGGACCTGGAGAGGCTGCAGCTGAACGGCTCCAAAGTCCAGACGCTGTTCCTCGTCAAGAAGGAGCTCCCGGGCGTGCTGCAGACCGAGGTGGCCTACCAGTTCATCGACCAGAGCTTCCAGCAGTTCTTCGCGGCGCTGTCCTACCTGCTGGAGGAGGCGGGGCCCGCGGCGCCGGCGGGCGGGGTCGGGGAGCTCCTGCGCGGGGACCTGCCGCTCACCACCCGCTTCCTCTTCGGGCTGCTGAGCGCCGAGCGCGTGCGTGACATCCAGTGCCACTTCGGCTGCGTGGTGTCCGAGCGCGTGAAGCAGGATGTCCTGCGGTGGGTGCAGGACCAGTGCCAGGGCCAGGGGCGCGCCCCCGCGGCGCCGGCGGCGGAGGAGTCCCAGGAGCTGAAGGACACGGAGGGGTCCATGGAGGCGGAGGCGGAGGAGGAGGTGAAAGCGGAGGTGGAAGTGGAAGAGGAGGAGGAGGAGGAGGAAGAGGAGGAGGCCAACTTTCAGCTGGAGCTGCTGTACTGCCTGCACGAGTCGCAGGAGGCCGCCTTCGTGCGCCAGGCCCTGCGGGCCCTCCCTGAGCTGGCGCTGGAGCGCTGGAGCTTCAGCCACATGGACCTGGCCGTGCTGAGCTACTGCGTGCGGTGCTGCCCCGCCGGGCAGGCGCTGCGGCTGGTGGGCTGCGCGCTGCCCGCCCCGCTGAAGAAGAAGAAGAAGAGCCTGATAAAGCGGCTGCAGAACAGCCTGAGCGGCAGCTCGTGAGTATCCACCCCCACCCCTCGCCCCCCGCCCCCCAGGCCCATTCTGTGGGACCATTCAGGCCTGTGCACCTGAGCGCCCCGTCTGGGCATCCGCCCCCAGAGCAGGGGCGGGGCTTCAGGGCTGGTTCTGCCCACCCCCTTGTGGGGCAGCCTCCAGTGCCCGCCTTCTCCCCCCACCCTGCCCTCTCCATGCCCCCCATCCTCCCCCCCAATCCACATCCACATCCACATCCACAGCCACAGCCAAGGCAAACCTCAGAGCATGGCCATGTAGCTCTAGACCGGACACCGCCCATGCTTTTTGGATTTTTAAAAATATATTTGTATTGATTTCAGAGAGGAAGAGAAAGGGAGAGAGAGAGAGAGAGAGAGATCAATGATGAGAGAGAATCATGGATCAGCTGCCTCCTGCACGCCCCACATTGGGGATGGAACCTTCAGCCTGGGCCTGTGCCCTGGCCGGGAGTCGAACTGTGACCTTCTGGTTCATAGATCGATGTTCAACCACTGAGCCACGGGCACCCATGCTGTCTCATGATGAGTCTGGAGCACGGCATGCCCCCTTTGGCCCGGCTCTTCCTCGGCCCAGGACACTGCTGGCTGCCTCCCCAAAGGCCGGCCCAGACTCCTCCATCTGCCCTGCGACCCCGGGGCCCCAGAAGTGCCCCACTGACCACCACATGCCCTGACCTCTGTCTGTGGCTGCTCCTTCGCCAGACCCTCCGCTGTCCAGGGCAAGGCTGGCCCTGGCCCTTGGCTCCAGCCCGGCACCTGACCCGGGCGCTCAGCGTGTATTCAGAGGACCAACGTTAGGGCGCTGACAGGGCTGGGGACACCTCGCAGCTGCAAGGACAGGCACACAGGGAAGGCGGCGACATGGCCCCAGGGCTGGCGAGCCCCGGTGGGGGGCCACGGGAGGCCACACTTGGGTCTGGGTGAGGACAGAGGTGGCCGTGACACCTGAGGGGCACAGGCAGGAGGGAGGGACTGCGGCCAGGCGGCTCCCTTTTTCTCCCCGCAGCTCTCAGGCCACCGCGGGGAAACCCCAGGCGTCCTCACTGCGCCCTCTCTGCGAGGCCATGACCAACCAGCAGTGTGGTCTGACCAGCCTGACGTGAGTGGCCCGGCCCCGCCCTGCCTGGGAGGGGCACAGGGCAGGGTGCCCAGGGGAGGGCAGTGGAGGGGCCCTGTCTGGGCTGGCTGAGAGGACGGACTGAGAGCCGGTGGCCTCTGGTGTCCCATGCCGGGGCCCACCCTCAGCTTAGGGGCTCCTTGGGAAGGGGACTGGCCAGTTCAATGGGAGCTGGGCATGGAGTGAGAGGACATGGAGGAGACCAGCCCACTGGCCTGTCAGTCCTGCCACTCAGCTTAGTGCAGCATGTGAGCCACAACGTTTCTATGACAAAGGAGTAGAAGCCACGCCCCTGGCTGCAGGGACCGGCTAACTACACTGTGGCCACCCTAGCTCAGGGGCAACTCCGTGGAGGTCAGCGTGTGCAGGGGGAGGCCTGAGTGTGCAGGGGGAGGTCAGTGTGTGCAGGGGGAGGCCTGCGTGTGCAGGTGGAGGCCTGAGTGTGCAGGGGGAGGCCTGCGTGTGCAGGGGGAGGCCTGAGTGTGCAGGGGGAAGTCAGCGTGTGCAGGGGGAGGCCTGCATGTGCAGGTGGAGGCCTGAGTGTGCAGGTGGAGGCCTGAGTGTGCAGGGGGAGGTCAGTGTGTGCAAGTGGAGGCCTGAGTGTGCAGGGGGAGGCCAGCGTGTGCAGGGGGAGGCCTGTGTGTGCAGGGGGAGGCCTGAGTGTGCAGAGGGAGGTCAGCGTGTGCAGGGGGAGGCCTGAATGTGCAGGGGGAGGTCAGTGTGTGCATGGGGAGGCCTGAATGTGCAGGGGGAGGTCAGCGTGTGCAGGGGGAGGCCTGCGTGTGCAGGGGGAGGCCTGCGTGTGCAGGGGGAGGCCTGCGTGTGCAGAGGGAGGTCAGCGTGTTCAGGGGAAAGCCTGAGTGTGCAGTGTGCAGGGAGAGGTCAGTGTGAGCTCCTCATAAACGCGTGGTCAGCAGTGTCCTGGGGAAGACTGGCTTGTGCCCAGGCATGCGCCCGGGGTCATGCCCTCAGGGACACACCTGGTGACAAAGGCAGGGGCCGTGCAGCCGACACCCCTCCGGCTGACCCCAGCCCCAGGGAGCGGGCAGTCTGCACAGCCAGTGCATCAGCGGGTGAGGGGCCTGAGAGTGACGTGTGCCTCCGGACCACAGGCTGTCCCGCTGCAAGCTCCCCGACTCCGCCTGCCGCGACCTGGCCCAGGCCCTGAAGGCGGCCCCCGCCCTGACGGAGCTGTGCCTTCTGCACAACGGGCTCAGCCAGGCGGGGCTGCGGGCGCTGAGCGAGGGCCTGGCCTGGCCCGGGAGCCGGGTGCAGACATTCAGGTGAGGCTGGGTCTGGGCGGACGAGGGGAGGGGACGGGCCCCCCAGCTGCTCCTGAGGCCCCCTCCCCGCAGGCTGCAGCAGCCCTGCCTCCAGGAGGGCCTCCAGTGCCTGGTGGGCCTGCTCCAGCACAGCCCCGCCCTGACCACGTTGGATCTCAGTGGCTGCCAGCTGCCGGCACTCGTAGTGACCGGCCTGTGTGCGGCCCTGCAGCAGCCCGGATGCCGCCTGCAGACCCTCAGGTGGGGGTGGGGCGGAGGGTGTTGGGGACACGCCTCTGAAGCCGGGCGGGGGTGGGGGGTACCTGGGGCTTCCCAAGGGCTTGGCCCCCAGCTCCCGCCCCCTTTCCCCAGCCTCTGGCAACCCTGATGGGCCGTCTTCTGTCACTGTGTACCTCTAGCAGGGCCGAGGCCTGTCCCCACCCCCACCCCCACTCCCGTCACTGCCTCCCACTGCCCCCCCCTCATTGCTGCTTCCCTACTACCCACCTCCCTACTCGTCCTGTGCACGTGTGCAGCCTGAGCTCCGTGGAGCTGAGCGAGCAATCGCTGGAGGAGCTACAGGCCGTGAGGACAGCAAGGCCAGGCCTGGTCATCACACACTCGGCGCTGGACAGCCACCCTGCACCTCCCAAGGGACTCAGCACGTCCTTGTAGGCCCCGCGGGCGGCACAGCCAGGAGGACGCCCGTCAGTGAGGGGCAGCTCTGCCATCCGAGGGGGGCCGGGCAGGCAGGGGGAGGCCCCGACAGTATGCCCCCCAACTCCCCCTTGTGGTCCTCCAGAGGGCCCGGCACCTGCCCTTCCCCCACACCCTGGGCCCTAACCTCCGCTTCTCTCCCAGCCTGCAGCCCCCCCTTCGCAGCCCCGCCCCCAACAATGGTGCTGAGCCCCCACAGCTGAGCGCCTGCCATGTGCAGACCTTCACCTGGTGGCTGGTGCAGAGACATCTCCATCTGCGGTGCTGCCCTGGGCAAGGAGGTGCAGGCAGGGGCTGACCCTTGACCTGAGGTGGATGGGTGGCCCTCCCTCCCCCCATCCCCCGAACGCAGGTCTTGCATCAGGGGAAGCCATCCCTGAGGCCCGTGGCTGAGCCTGCGGAAGTGCCACTCCAAAATCAACTCGCCGTCTAGGGTCTGGGGACGGAGCCCAGGGCAGTGTGGAGAAGGCCGTGGCTGCCTCCGTGGCAGTGACGGCGTGGCGGTGGGCAGCCGGCCTGCTGGTAATAAATGCTCCTTTGCGTTGGTTCGTTGGTTTCTGTTTCACTCAGCCGGGCATCCTGGCCATCGTTCCTTTGGCACCTAACTCCCCGTCCGGGCGGCGTCCCCATTTCAAGGATGAGAAAACTGAGGCTCAGGGAGCAGCCTGACCCTGGATGGACAGGCCAGTGGTGGGCAGCCCTCGAGTCCTCCCTCCCAAGATGCCAGCTCCTGGGACTCCACCCAGTAGAGGACTGACTCCAGAGGAAGTGCCACTCCAAAATCAACTTTCTTTAAAAAAATTAATTAATTAAAAAAATATATATTAAAATATATTTTTATTGATTTCAGAGAGGAAGGAAGAGAGAGAGAGAGATAGAAACATCAATGATGAAAGAATCATTGATTGGCAGCCACCTGCATGCCCTCTCTGGGGATCTAGCCTGCAACCTGAGCACGTGCCCTTGACTGGAATCGAACCCGGGACCCTCCAGTCCACAGTCCAAAGCTCTATCCACTGAGCCAAACCAGCCAGGGCTAAAATATATTTTTATTGATTTCAGAGAGGAAAAGAGAGAGAGAGAGAGAGAGAGAAAGAGAGAGAGAGAGAGAGAAGCATCAATGATGAAAGAGAATCATTGATCGGCTGCCTCCTGTACACCCCCTCACAAGCCTGCAAATAGGCATGTGCCCCTGACTAGAATTGAACCCGGGACCCTTTAATCTGCAGGCTGACACTCTAACCATTGAGCCAAACCAGCTAAGGGCAGAATCAACTCCAATCCAGTCACTCGTTCCACAAAGCAGACAAAAACCCCTGCCCTCTTGGAGCTGCCACGCTGGCAGGAAGACAGACAGACGTGTAGACGGGCAGGTAAACGCTGTGGAGGATAGCGATGCAGAGCAGGGACAGGATAGGGAACTGAGGGTTCCTGTAACCTGTAAGGGGCCTGGGACCCTGACTGAGCCCCCCAACACCTGACATCCCGAAGAGAGGTGTCCCGTGGCGGGCAGGGAGGTGCTACATCAGCTCGGGGTGCCCTGACCAAATACCACCACCTGGTGGGTTTGGACAGCAGGAGTTAATTCCCCTGGTTCTGGAGGCCGGCCGGCCCAAGGCCAAGGTGCCGTCAACTCGGTGTCTGGTGCGGGGCCTGTTCCTGGCTGCAGGCAGCTGTGTCCTCACTGTCCTCGCCTGATAGAGACCTTGCCTGCCCTCTGGCCTCTCATATGGGCACTTGTCCCATTCTATATACATATACTCACATATATATACATATATATACATATACATATATATACATATATACATATACGTATATGTATACACACACACATATATATATATATATATATTTCAGAGAGGAAGGGAGAGGGAGGTGGAAACATCCATGATAAAAGAGAATCATCGATCAGCTGCCTCCTGCACTCCCCACCCTGGGGATCGAGCCCACACCCGGGCATGTGCCCTGACTGGAAATCAAACCGTGATGACCTAGTTCATGGGTCGATGCTAACCACCGAGCCACACTGGCCGGGCTGTCCCATTCATGATAGCTCTTGACCTAACGACCTTCTAAATGCCCCGCCTCCAAATACTGTCACATCTGGGACTAGATGTCAACGGAGAGACCACGTGGGACACCGCATGCAGTGCCCAGCGGGGAGCGCGCTCAGAGTGAAGGTCGCAGTGGCAGGAGCCAGGCTGTGGGGAGGGGGACGGGCACCTTGGGGACTTGTCCTCCCAGGCAGGTGGGCACCACTGCGGGCTTCTGAGCAGAGGGCACAGGCTGACTTCGCCCCTCGCAGGGCCGAAGGGCAGAGCAGAAGCAGGAAGCAGGGAGTGTGCTGGCCCAGGAGTCAGGGCAGACGGAGAGCCAAGAGCGGGCAGGGCTGGAGGCAGCCAGCAGGGCCCAGGGTGGGCGTGGGTGTGCGGACACAGGCGACCTGGGCGCTGGATGAGAGAGCGACAGGGAGAGCAGCTGCGGGGGTGGGGGATGGGGTGGGGGTGGATCTGAGGGCCTCTGACTGGGGGGTCAGACATTTGGGTCAGCCCAGGGCCGGGGGGCAGGGGGTTGGAGGGAGATGGAGGGTGAGAGGAGAGGCTGAGGAGCAGAGGGGATGGGCAGAGGACACCTCTGCAGGACCTCTCCTCCGGGGCAGATATGGGGGGGCATGCCTAGGGCCCTGCCCCCCAGCTCGGGGCAGGACGGGGGCTGTAGTTCTAATACTGCCTGACCCGCCTGGCCCAGCACGAGCACTGTCTGCCCAGCCTCCTTCTCGCCCTCCCAGCACCGCCCTGGGGGCGGGACCAGCCTCCCCACCCACCCGCCCTGCGCCGCCCCGAGGGCGGGGACCGAGGGCCTTCCGGCTGCAAGGCGTCCGCTCCTCCTCCCTCGGCCCAGGCCCCGGAGCAGCAGCTGAAGGCCCCGGCGGGCGGCGGTGAGCCCAGACGGCTGCCCCCTCCCAGGTCGCCCGGCCTCTCACCCGCACAGCCCCCCAGCACCCAGCACTGCCCCCTACGCCCACCCTGCCCCCAGGCGGCTTACTCCGGGAGACACGTTCCGGCCAGAGTTCTCACTTCCACCCACAGGACCGGTGCTGGGGTGCGGAGTCCAGAGAGCCCGAGGGTCAGGACGGAGGTCGGAAAAGGGGGGCGTGGGAACTCCCTTGTCCCTGGAGATCAATATGAGGGGCTGAGGGCTCCGAAGTGGGGGATCTGGGAGCCAGGGCTGCCCAGGGGACCCACATTGGGGGGCACCAGCCACGTCCCAAGGGCAGGGGCTTTGGAGTCAATAGCATCAAAACAGGGAGACCCAACCAACTGGGGGTCCCGTGACCCCACCCCCTTTTCCAGACCCCTCCGTTGAGCAAGGCTTTCCATGGCGGACGCCGGCGAAGACCCCACCATATTCACCGCCCACTCCCTGCCCAGCGACCCCCGGCTCTGGGCCACCGTGACCAATGCATACTTGGGCACACGTGTGTATCATGACACGCTGCATGTGAGTGGCGTGTACAACGGGGCGCTGGGGGACACGCACCGAGCCATCCTGCCCAGTCCCCTCGGCATCCAGCTGGAGGCCCCCGTGGGCACCGAAGAGCAGCTGACCACGACCTTCGTCCTGGACACTAACACAGGTAGCCACTGCCTGCCCCCACCCCGTGTTCCCGGTTAGTGGGGGGGGGGTCCTCGCAATCCTACCCTGGCATCTCCTGACTCAGGGTGCCCAGCTCAAAGAAAGGGGGCCCCAGAGGCTGCCTTGCAAGCTCGGGGAGGGTGGGGGTCCTGCCCTGGCAGGGGGGGCTCCAGGGCAGCCGGCACTTCCTCCACAGGCAGTGGGGCTCCCGGGGACTCACCTCACGGAGGGGGAGCTCAGTCCCAGGGCAGAGAGGCCAGCAGCTCTGTAACCGTCCGGCTGCCCCATGTGGGGCGGTGTGACGGCCGTCCCTCCCTGCCTGGCAGGCTCCTTCCTGCACACCCTGGAGGGCGCCCGCTTCCGGGCCTCCCAGCGCCTCTACGCCCACCGCCGGCTGCCGCACGTGCTGGCCTGCAGCGTGGCCATCGCCCGCCGGGCCCCGGGCGGCCGGCCCGTCACCGTGCCGCTGCGCTCTGCCTTCTCCCCAGAGAGCCCGGACTTGGACCTGCATCTGGGGCCGGACTTCCAAGGAGCCCGGTGAGGAGGGGGGCGGGGGGCAGCCGGGAGGCCCCGAGGGGGCCCCCCCTGAGACAGCCATGCTCTCACAGGTACCTGTTCGGCCACACGCTCACCCCCGAGCAGCCTGGGGGCGCGCCGCAGGAGGTGCACATGCTGTGGACACCCGTGCCCCCCGCCCTGACCCTGGGGGAGGGCGAGCAGAGCAGGACCTGGGAGTTCCTGGCCGTGGTGGCTGGCAGCCAGGCGGAGGCCCGGGCCTGCCTTTCTGAGGCCCTAGAGCTGCAGGCCAGGGGGGCGCTGTACCCCACCCACGCCCAGGCCTGGGCGCAGCTCTGGGAAGGCTGCGGCCTGGATGTGGAGGGGCCCCTGCCGCTGCGCCAGGCCCTGCGCGGTGCCCTCTACTACTTGCTCAGCGCCCTGCCCGAACCCGGGGCCCCAGGACACGTCTGCCACGGACTCAGCCCCGGGGGCCTCTCCAACGGCAGCCGCGAGGAATGCTACTGGGGCCACGTGTTCTGGGACCAGGTGTGCGCCCTCCGCCCCAGCACGCACCTGCACGCGGGGGGCACATGGGCAGAGGGTCTCGGGCCCAGGGCACGGCCTTGCAGGGGCAGGGCGCACGAGGCAGGGGGAGCAGTTGTAGGGGGGCTGCAGGCGCCGGGAAGACCTGTTCATTCGGGTGTGACTGAGACAAATGCGGGTTCTGGAGTGACCTGTGTAGCTGCTAAGGAAACGGGGGTTGGGGGGGTGGGGGAGGCGTGCGCATGCAGGGGACGGTGAGGCTGGGCAGGAGCGGAGCCAGGAGAGCTGGGACTTGGGGACCAGCAGGCCTGCCTTTCTGAGGCCCTAGAGCTGGGGGTGGGGCTGTGGCCCTCTTCACCCTCCGGGTCAGGCAGCCAGTGAGCACCGGAGCCGGCTCCCCTCCAGCTGCCCACACCCGATCCTGGCTGAGCCCCAGGCCAGACCCAGGTGCCCCCCAGGGAGGGGAAGCGCTGGGCCAGGGACCCGAGGGTGTGAGCTGGAATTGGGGACGTGTGGCAGGCAGGCTAGGGGGGCCCGGGACAGACCCACCAGCAAGGAGCTGTGCTGCCCCTGAGCCCCCCAGGGCGGGAAGGGGGAGTACAGGGTGCGCGAGCGCGAGCCCCCGCTCTGTGCTCCCAGGATCTCTGGATGTTCCCGAACATCCTCCTGCTCCAGCCCCAGGCCGCCAGGGCGCTCCTGCAGTACCGCATCCGGACGCTAGGTGGGGCCCTGGACAACGCCCGGAACCTGGGCTACCAGGTGAGGGAGGGAGGCCCAGTGCCCACCCCGCAGGGCCCCCTGGAGGGCTGAAATCACCAGATTCCTCTGGGGGTGGAGGAGGGCATGTGGGGTTCTTACAGGGGATCATTGCCAGCTGCATTGTACCCATGGGAACAGCCCGGCTGCCCCAGCGGGTCCCCTCACTGCCCTGTGCCGGGGCAGCCACAGTGGGAACTGGCCTGGGGGGGAGGGAAGATGAGGGGGAGATGAGGGGGCAATACAGTGGCACCCAGGAAGTTGCACTGGGAAGTTGGTGCCCCCTCGCCCTCTGTGGCTGTAGGCTGAGTGTTTGGGGAAATGTGAGCTCCTCCAGAGCCCCCTGATAAGGAATCCGGCCTGCACACCCCCCCCCCCCCCCCCCAGGGAGCCAAGTTCGCCTGGGAGAGCGCGGGCTCCGGGCTGGAGGTCTGCCCCGAGGACATCTACGGGACCCAGGAAATCCACGTCAACGGGGCCGTGGTGCTGGCCTTCCAGCTGTACTACCACAGCACCCAGGTGAGGGCGCCCAGGTGAGGGGCGCCCAGGTGAGGCAGCGCCCAGGTGAGGGGCGCCCAGGTGAGGGGCGCCCAGGTGAGGCGCGCCCAGGTGAGGCGGGTGTCTGCCCACCAGGTGTGGCCATTCCTCCTGTGGCTCTCCCTCAGCCGGGACTTCCTGCCTGGAGCCAGTCCAGGCACCTGGGAGTCACGCCTTCACTCCTGGTGCTGGGCATCCGCTCTGGATGCTGGGCATCCGCTCTGGGTGCTGGGCATCCACTCTGGGTGCTGGGCATCCGCTCTGGGTGCTGGGCATCCGCTCCGGGTGCTAGGGAGGGTGGGCAGTGGCGGGACCTGCAGGCCCATGAGAACTGGAATGGAGGGTGCCGGGGCCTGTTCCACCCCCTCCTCCCCCAGGACCTGCAGCTCTTCCAAGAGGGTGGCGGCTGGGACGTGGTCAGTGCCGTGGCTGAGTTCTGGTGCAGCCGTGTGGAGTGGAGCCCTGCAGAGGAGGAGTACCACCTGAAGGGTGCGGCGTGGCAGGAGGTGGTCATGGGGGAGGGTGGTCATGGGGGAGGGTGGTCATGGGGGAGGTGGTCATGGGGGAGGGTGGTCATGGGGAGGTGGTCATGGGGGAGGGTGGTCATAGGGGAGGGTGGTCATGGGGGAGGGTGGTCATGGGGGAGGTGGTCATGGGGGAGGGTGGTCATGGGGGAGGTGGTCATGGGAGAGGATGGTCATGGGGGAGGTGGTCATGGGGGAGGGTGGTCATGGGGGAGGGTGGTCATGGGGGAGGTGGTCATGGGGGAGGGTGGTCATGGGGGAGGTGGTCATGGGGGAGGGTGGTCATGGGGGAGGTGGTCATGGGGGAGGGTGGTCATGGGAGAGGATGGTCATGGGGGAGGGTGGTCATGGGGGTATGGATGGTAATGAGCTGGTGGATGTTTTTTGGTTCAAGATCAGGGTCAGGTCAGGGTCAGGTCAGGTCAGGGTAACCTGGTGTTGCAGCCCACACTGGCCAGTGCAGCGGGCAGGTCTGAGACGCTGCACTAAGCACCATCGTGCCTTTGTGCCCAGGAGTCATGCCCCCCGACGAGTACCATTCTGGGGTCAACAACTCCGTGTACACCAACGTCCTGGTCCAGAACAGGTCAGACCCGAGGCCCCGCCCAGCCCAGCCCAGCCCAGCCGTACAGGGGGGATGGGGGGCGCCGAGTGCCAGAGCTGCAGCCCCCGCCTCTGCCCTAGCCTGCGCTTTGCCGCTGCCCTGGCCCGGGACCTGGGTCGGCCCGTCCCCAGCCGGTGGCTGGCCGTGGCTGACAAGATCAAGGTGCCCTTTGACGTGAAGCGGAACTTCCACCCCGAGTTTGATGGGTATGAGCCTGGTGAGTGGACTCAGGGCCCCTTCTGCCCCCCAACGCCCCCTTCCCGACATAGGGTCCCTGTCCTCCTTCCCCCCTCAGCAGCCCCTGCCCACCCCCTAGGAGAGGAGGTGAAGCAGGCAGATGTTGTGCTCCTGGGGTACCCCGTCCCCTTCTCCCTGAGCCCTCAAGTTCGCAGGAGAAACCTGGAAGTTTACGAGGCTGTGACATCCCCCCAGGGCCCGGCCATGACGTGGGTAAGAGCGGTGGTTCCCACGGCAGCCCCAGCCCTGCCCCCTGGGCCTGTCTCCCGTCCCCATGCCGTGGACCTCACGCCAGCGTGCCCTCTGCCCTCTGCCCTCTGCCCCCAGAGCATGTTTGCCGTGGGCTGGATGGAGCTGAAGGACGCCCAGCGGGCAGCAGACCTCCTGGGCAGGAGCTTCGCCAACATCACCGAGCCCTTCAAGGCCAGCCTGGGCCCCGTTCCCCGGTCCCCTGGGCGGGCCGGGTGGTGGGAGTGGGAGCCTGTTCCTGGGGTCACAGCGCTGTGATGGCCACCCGACCTCCCAGGAGCAGGGACAGCAGCCTGGGGGGCGGGGAGGCTGTGTCCGGGCTTCCCGGCACTGACGGCCTCGCCCCTGCAGGTGTGGACCGAGAATGCGGACGGGTCTGGCGCCGTGAACTTCCTGACGGGCATGGGGGGCTTCCTGCAGGCGGCGCTCTTCGGGGTCACGGGGTTCCGGTGAGTGGGGTGACCGGCAGACGGAGGTCGCCACCCCTGCCGGCCCTCCTCACAGAGCCTCCCCTTCTGCAGGATCACCCCGGCCGGCGTGACCTTTGACCCCATGTGTCCGGCGGGGGTCTCTGGAGCGTGTGTCTCCGGCATCTGCTACCTGGGGCACAAGCTTGACTTCTCCTTCTCCGAGGGCTCGGTGACGGTGGAGGTCAGGCCCCCGGCCGGGCCCGGGGCGCCCCCGCTGGAGGTTGAGCTGTGGCCGTCCCAAACCCGGCTCCCCCTGCGCCCAGGTAGGCTGCTACCCCCAGACCCACCCGGGGGCCCCAGGCCAGTGGCCCCCCAGCTGGCCCAGCATGTGCCCGCCCCCTCAGAGTGGCCTCTGTCCCTGCAGGACACAGGGTCTCCTTTGCCCACTCTGTGGGCCGGATACAAAGGTCACCCTTGAAGGAGCCGAGGCAGCAAGTGCTGCTCCCAGAATGCCCTGAGAGAAACTGCTGAGGACATTGGAGCCCACGGCACCCCCCTGGACTGGACACCTGTGGGCCCCAGACCCGGTGCCACTCACCAGATGCTGACTGGCTTTAGGGACCTCTCGGGACCTTCCCTCTGGCACTCCCTATGTGGGGGTGGGCGGCTGGCTGCTCCCGCTCCTCCTGTCACCCATCTGCCTCCTCCCGCCCTCCACCTGCCAGCCAGGCTCAGGGGCTCCAGGGAAGGTCTGGCTTCTTTGGCCTGAAGTTCAAGGCTGCCTCTAGCCCGACCCCTTCCCTGCCCAGCCCGTGCCCACCGCCTCCCACACCAGCATGCCTGTTCCTGCCCCCGAGGCTGACCCCTGCACCTGCCGTGCCCGAGCCACTTGCCAGGGAGCGGTGGGCCGGGCAGGCGGCTCGCTGGGAGGCGGAGGCAGGTGGCCCGGCGTGGAGGGCAGCGGGGATGGGGCGGGCTGGACCTGTGGAATTGGAGTTACTCTGCCTCAGCCGGAGTTTCACCACCAAGAACTCTCCATGTGAGGATACCGAGGCCGTCATGGCTGGGCCCGGGTGCTCCGGGCTGTCCCGGGAACTCAGTGTCCTCCGTCCCTGGCACCCCAGCCTCGGGGGCCACTTCAGTCAGGTTGGACAGCCCCATCCATCCGTGTCTTTCTTCAAGCGGAGTGCAGAGCAAGACCCCGTGTCCTCTCTCTGACCAGCAGGAAGGACCGAGCCTGGGGCACAGGGTTCAAGGCCAAGGCCCTGGGCCTGTCAGCACGGGACAGGCTGCTCTGGGCTGGAGGCCCCGCTCGGCGTCTGTGGGGGCCATCACCCCGGGTCCTCGGGTTTCCCAATGAGGCGAGGCGGGGTCCGCGGGGAAACTTGGTGAGGGCCCTGCCTGTGGGTGCCGGGAGTTGAGGTGGGGGGCAAGGGGGTACCGTCGGCAGGCCCGGCTGTGGAGCTGAGGCTCCTCTGAAGTCAGGGCGTCCGGTGGATAGAGTTCCGGCCAGTAACTTGCTCCCTTTGAGTGAGTGGACGGCCCCCCTCCCCGCTCTGGCCAAGAGTGTTCTGGACAGAGGTGGTCCAGGTTCTCCAAGGAGCAGACACCGGGCAGATGGACTGTGACGGACGGACGGACAGACAGAAGGGGATGCCAGGTGGGTGGAGGCCTGGGGGGGTCCCAGGCCTGACGCTGTGTGGCTGTGGGGCAGCACGTGGGTCGTAGTGGCCTCTGAGGGAGGAGGCCGAGTTGTAGCCAGCACACGTGTCAGGGCCACTCCCTATGGTGAGTCCTTGGTGGCTCTCCTTCCCCCCCAGGGGCCCAGCAGGTCGTAAAGCCGCAGGGACTGTCCCGGGGCAGCAGCCCTGGAGCCAGGGGTGGCACAGGCACCCGGGGGCACCACTCCGCTGGAGCCTGATGCCCTGTGCCTGTGACCACCTGCCCACCACTACCTGTGCCCACAGCAGGTGGCCCTCCGAGGGACTCGGGCGGTGGGTACGCATGCTGGGCTCAGGCCCCTGGTAGGCAGCGGCCTGACTGGGTCAGGGGCCTTCAGCCTGCCTAGGACACAGCCTGGGTGCCCATGACTTCATGCCCCCTGGCTTGACTGCAATTCTGTCCTCAGCAACTGGGCGCAGGTGGGCAACCTTCATGCCCATCACAAGCCTCAGACCATCCCATGCGCCTGGGGCCATGTACCTGGCCCCCCGAGGCTGAGCCCTGCCCCCAGCCTCTATCCAGCCAGGTCGGTCCCTTCTTGGGACAAACTTGGAGCTCAGGGCGGGCAGGCGGCCTCCATCCCGGGCCAAGCGCTGGCAACTGCCCTCGTCCTTGGTCCAACTGGGACCAGCACGCAGCACAGGCCAAGGCTTTGTCTCCACCCCCAGGCCCCGGCCAGCGCCCCTCGGCCTCAGGGGCTGGCTCAGGGCAGCACACACTGCCCAGCTCGGGGCTGGGGCCTGTGGGCATGGGTCAGGGACCCGTCTCTGCAGGCACATGGGGATTGCTGGGCCAGCTGTTGGTGTCGGGGGAGGAGAAGGGTGTGGGCAGGCAGTACGTTGGGAACTCCTAAACAGGCTCCTCCCGCCAGCCCAGGCAGAGTGGATGGGCCAAGGGGGCTCCCTGGGGACGGAAAGGACCCTGGGTGGAGTTCAAAACCCAGCCACCCTGTGCTTAAGGCCCTGCAATTAGCCTGCCCTGTCATTGGCCCGGCCACAGCAAGGCCCCGGGGACCTCACCCAGCCACACAGGGTGTATGCATGTGTCTAGCCGCCCCCCTCTGCCAGCCCGCTGGCTCGGGGTGAAATACAAGGCATGGGCCTGGCATCAAGGACACTGAGAGCATCCTCACCCCCCAAGTCCACCCTCTGCACAGCTGTGTGTGTGTGGGGGTCCCTGTGTGCATGAGGGAGACTGTGCGTGGAGGGCGTGTGGCCATGCCTGTGTGCGCCTGTGTCCCGGGTCCAGACATACAGCCGCCCTACGGGACCTGAGATTTCTCAGAGTTAAAGGGACCGACCCAGTGGCCAAAGGAGAGGCGGGCACACACCCAGCCCTCGGACAGGGCCGCTCTCCCTGGCCAGGGACTCCCACTCACCGTGCACGCAGACACGTGCACAGGTGTGCACGCACACGCGCAGACCGGGTGGGCACACGTGGAGCCGGGGAGGCCCACCACTCATGCTCCGGAAGAGAGGCCACGAAACCACGGCGCCCGGCCCGGCAGCCCAGATGAAAGCTCTCTTCCCAAACGGGATTCTAAAAGGAGCCGAAGCCGCAGCCGCCGGGGCCCCAGGGGACGGCCGGAGACCACAGCCCACAGCAGGACATTCCAATCGGGCTGACCCCCTTCAGTGCCGGGTCCACCCAGGCGGTCTGTGGTGGGTGTCCCCCACCCTCCCCAACCCCAGCCAGGAACCAGCGGGGGGGGGCCCTTCTGGAACAAGGCATTTTTAATTGTGAGAGCAGGCTGAGCCTGGGGAGCCGGGAGGGAGGTTAGGGGAGCAGCAACCCTCCAGGTTAGGGTGAGGCCTTGAGGCCCAAACGGGGGTCTTCAGGGTCAGCATTAGGAGCCCAGCCTGGAGCCGGGGGTGGGTCTTAGGTAGTGGGGTTCCGGGAGGTCAGGGTCCAGCCCCCCGCGGGACAGGGACAGGGCCAGCCTGTCAGTCGTAGTCCGAGTCGTCGAACTTGGTGCTGAAGAAGGCGGCCGAGTCCTTGGCCAGCCGGGACAGGTGCAGCGCCCCGGTCACCACGAGCGCCAGCAGCAGCAGGGGCGGCACCAGGGCCCACATGGCGGCCAGGATGTTGTAGCACTTGGCCTTGGAGGCCAGACGCCGGGCCTCCACCAGGTCCCCCGCCACCTTCTGGTCCCGGGCCTGCGGACAGCGCGGGGCCAGGTCACGACGTGCGCTGGACCTGGGGGGCCTGTGTCCCCACCCCACCCCAGGCAGCCCCGGCCCCCGCCTTGGAGGGCCGCGGGGACCGGGAATCTGGGTGGAGGCGTGTGGCTGAGGGGACCTGGCCACAGGCTGCACCCGCTCCCTTCACGGCTCCAAACTGGACTCGGGGCTTGGGCCCTGGGGCGCAGCCTAGGGTGGGACTGCAAGGGACAGCTGCCACCTCCCAGGCCAGCATAAGTCCCCAAGGGCCCTCGGTGGGGAGTCCACTGGGGGGTTGCTCATGAGAACCCCAGCATCTGAAAAGCCCCACCAGACGCCCCTGAGGACACCTTCCCTCTCCGGAGCACCCTCGGTGAGGACACCCTCCCTCTCCGGAGCACCCTCGGTGAGGACACCCTCCCTCTCCGAGCACCCTCGGTGGGGCGCCCCTCCCTCTCCGGAGCACCCTCGGTGGAGACACCCTCCCTCTCTGGAGCACCCTCGGTGGAGACACCCTCTCTCTCTGGAGCACCCTCGGTGGGGACACCCTCCCTCTCTGGAGCACCCTCGGTGGGGCGCCCCTCCCTCTCCGGAGCACCCTCGGTGGGGGACATCCCTCCCCGGAGCACCCTCGGTGGGGCGCCCCTCCCTCTCCAGAGCACCCTCGGTGGGGCGCCCCTCCTCTAGGAGCACCCTCGGTGGGGGACATCCCTCCCCGGAGCACCCTCGGTGGGACACCCCTCCCTCTCAGGAGCACCCTCGGTGGGGCGCCCCTCCTCTAGGAGCACCCTCGGTGGGGGACATCCCTCCCCGGAGTACCCTCGGTGGGACGCCCCTCCCTCTCAGGAGCACCCTCGGTGGGGACACCCTCCCTCTCTGGAGCACCCTCGGTGGGGCGCCCCTCCCTCTCCGGAGCACCCTCGGTGGGGCGCCCCTCCTCTAGGGGCACCCTCGGTGGGGACACCCTCCCCGGAGCACCCTCGGTGGGGCGCCCCTCCTCTAGGAGCACCCTCGGTGGGGGACATCCCTCCCCGGAGCACCCTCGGTGGGACGCCCCTCCCTCTCAGGAGCACCCTCGGTGGGGACACCCTCCCTCTCTGGAGCACCCTCGGTGGGGCGCCCCTCCCTCTCCGGAGCACCCTCGGTGGGGCGCCCCTCCTCTAAGGGCACCCTCGGTGGGGACACCCTCCCCGGAGCACCCTCGGTGGGGCGCCCCTCCTCTAGGGGCACCCTCGCGCCCACCTTGACGGAGTAGGCCAGCGCCAGGAAGCCCAGGCAGCACAGGTTCAGGTAGAGGGTGCTGAACAGCGACCAGAGGAGGTGGTCCCGCGGCGGGGGCCCCGGCGCCCCCAGCGCCACCGCCGTGTGCGCGGCGCCGTCGGCCTTGCGGGGCGTCGGGGCGCGGGGCTCCTCGCGGGGGTACGCGGTGTCCATGGGCTCCAGCGCCGTCGCCTCCTCCGCGGCCGCTCCGGGGGCGCAGGCCCTTATACCCGCGGCCCGGCCCGGCCCGGCCGCCAAATATACCGGCGAATGGCAGCCCGGCCGCCCGCCCCCCGGAGCCCGCCCTGCCCGGCCGCCCCCCCGCCACCGCCGCCGCCAAATGCACCAGCGAATGGCAGCCCGCCCGCCCCCCGCCCCCCGCCCCGCGGAGCCCCCTCTCCCTCCCGCCCCGCGGATGGGCACTGCGCCCCGCGCCCCGAGGGCCCCCTGCGGCCCGTGCGCGGATAACCCGCGGGGCCAGCTGCGGAGGCTGGGGTGGGGGAGCTGTGGGGTGGGGGTGCTGTGGCTGCGAGGGTGTGGGTGCTGTGGGGGTGGGGGTCTGTGGGGGTGGGGTGGGGGTCTGTGGCGGTGGGGTGGGGGTCTGCAGGGTGGGGTCTGTGGGGGTGGGGGTCTGCAGGGTGGGGTCTGTGGGGGTGGGGGGCTGTGGCTGTGGGGTGGGGGTCTGCAGGGTGGGGGTGCTGTGGGGGTGGGGGTCTGTGGCTTTGGGGTGGGGGTCTGCAGGGTGGGGGTCTGTGGGGGTGGGGGTCTGTGGCTTTGGGGTGGGGGTCTGCAGGGTGGGGTCTGTGAGGGTGGGGGGCTGTGGCTGCGGGGTGGGGGTGCTGTGGCTGCAGGGGTGGAGTGCCCTGGGTGCAGCCCAGCCATCAAAGGCTCCTGCGGTCCTGGTGGGCAGGGCCAGCTCCAGGGAAGCCCTCAGGAGGGGGAGTTGGGGGGGAAGGGGAGGAGCAGAAGCCACAACGTTCCTCCCAGAACTGAGTGCAGGCCCTGCCCCCTCACCCTCCTTCAGCGTCCAGCCTTGGGACACTGTCCTGCCCGCCTCCCCCCTGCTGGACCATCTTCCCTGGACCTCAGCCCCTCCTGCTCTGACGGGGGACCCCGGGGCCGGCACCTCCGGCCAGGCATCCCCACCCCCCAGACAAAGCACAGCGGCTGGGCCAAGATTAGGAGCTGCAGGGGTCACAGTGGGTGTGGGGTCGCTCCCTCTGGCAGCGGCTCTGACCGGAGAACCACAAACCAGAGCCAGAGGCCAGGCGGTTTGGTGGGAGAATCGGTGCTTCCTCTCAGGGTTTCTGTCCCTCCAGGGCCACTGGCTGCCCCTAACCCTGCCCCCTGCAGAGGAGCAAGGACAGAGCTGGAGGGCCGCTCAGGAGGGGCTGGGGGCCTGGGCTGCACCCCTGCCCCCACGTGCAGACACCACGGCCTCCAGAGAACCGGCCGGCCGCCCTCACCCAGCACCGCTGCTCCCAGCCACTCGGAGTCAGCGAGGCTTGTCCTGGGGCCAAGGCTGGTCTGGCCCAGTGCCCCTTGGGTCAGGGTCAGACACTGGGAAGGAGGGGACCGCTCCTAGGCCCCTGGTCCAGCCGCTGCTCCCAGCTGGAGGCCAGAAACCAGGAACATCTGAGAAAGTGCCAGGACCCCTCCCAGCCGCAAGGGGGGGCTGTCTCAGGGGCAGGCTGGGGACCGGGCAGTGCCCTGGCCCAGGGAATGTCAGCATGGTCACGAACAGGTGCACTTTATTGAGCTCAGCTGCTGACAGGTGTGTGAACAGGTGCAGGATGAAGGAAGGGGTGGGTGCCCGGGCGGGGCCGGCGGGGGGTGAGGGTGGGGAGGACGGGGCGGCACCTGGGTGGCAGTGACTAGTCGGCCCCGCCACTCTGCTGGGCCCACATGCTCACATTGAAGAGACCTGGGTACCGATTCAGGAGAATGATGAGCCCGATGGTCGTCAGGAGGCCCAGGATCGTGGCCCAAATGTTGAGGCACATGGCGGTGGACGCATAGCTCTGCGCCCCAGTCACGTCTCCCACCATCCTCCGGTCCCTAGACTGGGGGAGAAGAGATGGTGAGGGGTCTGGAGGGGCCCTGGGCGCAGCCAGGCGCTATGACTCAGGCCCGCCCCTGGCTGCTCCAGCCCAGACCAGCCTCCACCTGCCCTCAGCCAGCTCAGGGACCCCTCCCTGTTCCCTGGAGCCTGAGCAGGCCAGGCCAGGGGGGCCTCCTCACAGCCGCTCAGCCTCCCCAGAACCTCAAGGCTCCTCTCCCCCAGTCCTGGCCGCTCACCGCCCCCTGCCCTGCCCCCCAGGGCTCTGCATCTTTGAGGACTTTGCCTTTTTCTGGACCAGACCGAGGCCTGAGGGGCAGGTGTGGAGGGCGGAGCCCTGTAGTTGGGTTGAAAGGAGAGCTTCAGGGGTGGGGACAGGTGACGACCCTCCACGCAGGCCCCCCCACACCAGGACTCTCACTGGATGAGTCGCGGCCTGACCCCAGGCTGACCCCCAGCACATCTGCACAGAAAGCGCTCATGAGGGCTCCCCATCCCAAGGCCGTCGGGGCAGCAGGCCAGGGGGGGCTCGCACAGCTTTCCGGAAGCCTCCACCCCCCCCCCCCACCCAGCGCACACCCACCTTCACGGAGTAGGCGAACGCCAGGAAGCCCAGGCAGCAGGGGTTGAAGAAGAGGGTGTTGAACAGGGAACAGATGATGTGGTCGGGCACCACCGTCTCGGTGGTGGCAGAGTCGCCGCCGTGGATATTGATCACTGTCCTCCCCATTGGCTTCTCGCCCTGGAGAGCCTCCACGTTGACCTCGGGCCCCTCCTTGGTCATCTCCGGTTTGGGGTGCAGGTGGGGTCCCAGGTGAAGAAGGTGGACGCGTCCTGAGACAGAGACGGGAGCCGTGTGGGTGCCGCTGCTGGGGTCGCTCAGGCCCCTCCCTCCTGGGGGGGGGTGTTGTGATTTCTCAGAAACATCCATTTCTGGGCATTTTGTAAATCGGTGATTTGGTGATTTGGCTGGTCGCTAGGAGGTCAGGTTACGCTGGAACCCTGGGAGGTGCCATTCTGGCACGCAAGCCTGGTCTTGTCTTGGCCTCTCTGGAGGCTGCTGGGGCCGGGGGTGTTTCCCAGCCTGGAGCCACCCCCCCTGGGCAGCCCCCCCCTCGCCCTCACACAGACCCCACACTCCACCCGCCGAGGAAGCTCTGTGCTGATTCCACTTCTTTTTTATTGGTTAAGCCTTCCCCTGAGTTAATGTAAAAAAACACAACAACAACACAAAAACCAAAACATTGAAACCTGCAAAGAATTTGTTTGAGTTTATTGGAGCCAAACTGTCAAACATACGCCAGGACGAATTGAGATGATGCTCCGGAGAACGGCTGGCGATAGACTGGAGAGGAGGGAGAAAGCAAAGGGGGTCAGGGGGAGGCGGGGGAGACCCTGGGGTTGTATACAAACTAAAACGATGGACACCTACTGTCCCAATAATTCCATAGGGGACGCATGCACAGGGGGCCTAGGGGGCCTCAGCCAGAAATCTGACACATACGACCCGAGGTACTTCATCAATAATCCACCAAGCATAAATCACACAGGAGACAGACGTGCAATGCACGGATCACTCACGGTTTATTCACCAGAGTCCTGTGGGTTCCAGAATCCTAGGCAGCCGCCCGGGGATCCGCACTGACAGACACACGGCTCACGGAGGACGTGCAGCTCAGGGTTCCGGGCTCGCGGCTCGGGCAGAGCTTTGGGGTGCAGGCAGGGGGAGTGGAGAGGGACCCTCTGTGGAGGAGCAGTGGGAGCGTCGCTGATCTCCTGTCGAGCTTGCTCTTTGTATGTGTCTTCAGTGCTCAGAGGGGTCCTCAGTGTGTCTTATCGGCGGGTCCCAGGAGCCCTGCTATCCGGTCTGACATACGGGGTACAGGTCACTTTATTTTCTACACACAGGCCACTCAAGGGTGCTTATCAGTTTGTTTACATTCCATTCCATACTTTCAGATATTACACTTCAATGACACACTTTCATACTTATTCAATATTGTATTTTTTTCCCCCTTATTACTGTTACACATACTTGGTGGGTGCAGGGACAATTAGCATGATAATGAAGGAATCTGTTGGTCTCAGTCCTGGCGCCCCCACCCACATTTGGGTGTGGCCCAGGGGCTCCACAAAAAGGGGAGTTACAAGTCACCCAGACATTTCAAGGGTGTGTTATCCTAGATGCAAAAAGGCCGGTGGGGTCAGGTAAGGTGAAGGGTGACCTTGTCAGGGAAGACACCAGCCTAGGAGGTGACTGCCCACCACAACTGCTTTCAGTTCAAGCTTCATTCCAGACCGTCCTTTGTGGTCGCTTTAGGTCTGGGTTTGCAAGACCGCAAGGTCAGCACGTGGCCCCTGTTGTGCACAATATAAATGCAAAGCAAACTTGTGGTTAATGTTTCATGGAGCACATCTTTCATTTTATGAACTTCAAACTTTTCTAGCCTTTTCTCAAAGTTTGTATCTTATAGGAAGCATAAACGTTTTTGAAATTTTTAACCAGCTTTAGCAAGCAATGAGTTTAATTTGAGTGAGTTTAAAACCTGACCATTTAACTTTCATCAATGGCACTTCCTTTCGTTTCTTTTCTTTTTTTAAATATTTCTTTATTGATTTCAGAGAGGAAGGGAAAAGGAAAGAGAGAAACATCAAGGATGAGAGTGAATTATTGATTCGCTGCCTCCTGCACGTCCCCCACTGGGGATCAAGCCCACAACCTGGGCATGTGCCCTTGGCCAGAATTGAACCTGGGACCCTTCAGTCTGCAGGCCGGCGCTCTATCCACTGAGCCACACCAGCCAGGGCAGTGGTTGGCAAACTCATTAGTCAACAGAGCCAAATATCAACAGCACAACGATTGAAATTCCTTTTGAGAGCCACATTTTTTAAACTTAAACTTCTTCTAACGCCACTTCTTCAAAATAGACTCGCCCAGGCTGTGGTATTCTGTGGAAGAGCCACACTCAAGGGGCCAAAGAGCTGCATGTGGCTTGCGAGCCGCAGTTTGCCTACCACAGGGCTAGGGCAGTGGCACTCCCTTTCGCTCCCTCTTAGTCTCTCTGGCCAGACCAGAGACTCCGCCACTGTTTTATTGGTGCCAGGTGTGCACACCTTCCTGCCCTTCCCGTGCTTCACCTACAGGCTATCCGTGTCATTCAGGTTTCTTCAGTCCCAATAGGTATGTCATGAGAATATTGCCTGGACAATAAAAGGACCTTAAAGCTCAGTCAGCGTAACTCAGTGGTTGAGCTTCAACCTATGAACCTCAACCTCTGGGCTCATGGGTCGACGCTCATCCACCCAGCCACACCGGCTGGGCTGGGAAATTTCTCTTTATTTCCATTCCTTTCTGTTTTTATTTTATTTTTTTTTAATATATTTTATTGATTTTAGGTTGACCTCGCCGTGGCGCCATATTTTATTGATTTTTAAAATCAATTTTTAAAAATTGGAGAGGGAGCCGAATCCGGTGTGGCTCAGTGGACAGAGCGTTGGCCTGCGGACTGAGGGGTCCCGGGTTCGATTCGGTCAAGGGCACGTACCTTGGTTGCGGGCACATCCCCGGTGGGGGGGTGTGCAGGAGGCAGCTGGTCGATGATTCCCTCTCATCCATGTTTCTGGCTCTCTATCCCTCTCCCTTCCTCTCTGTGAAAAATCAATAAAATATATATTTTTTAAAATTGGAGAGGGATAAAGAGTTAGAAGCATCGATGAGAGAGAAACATCAATCAGCTGCCTCCTGCACACTCCTCACTGGGGATGTGCCCTCAACCAAGGTACATGCCCTTGACCGAATCGAACCCGGGATCCCTCAGTCAGTCTGCAGGCCGACGCTCTATCCACTGAGCCAAACTAGCCAGGGCTCTTTCTGTTTTTAAATCAAGATAATTGACATAGGGCACCGTGTCCTCCTCAGGTGTACGGCCTAAGGACTTACCAGGGCGGGAGGGAGGCAGAGTCGGGGGGACCAGCTGTGGTTATGGGAAATACCCATCCTGCTCTGTACGGCCTGATGGTTTTGTTCTGAAGAAAGGAGTCGCGTGCCGGGAACCGGGGAGTTAACTCGAAATGTGGTCCGTTCTCCATATCCCAGAGCTGCCCGCCATCCTGGGGAGACAGACGCACACACTGGTTGGAGACCCAGAGGCTCCTGCCCTGTGCCGCCCCCAGCCCCCATCGCCTGTCATCAGCAACCATAACGAAACAGCAGGGGTGAGATAGGACAGCTGTAGGGAATTTTGGAAATTTTGGAAATTAGGGGACGGAGGAGGAGCACAGGGCTGCAGAGCCACAGCTGGTGTGTTTCCGTAGGATGCGGGAGCTGGGAGCAGCAGAAGGTCTATGTTTACAAAACAAAGGGAAGGAAGCCCTCCATTCAGAAGAAGAAAGCCCAAAGGGATAGGAAAACAATAAGGAGGTGGGCGGTGGGGAGACCTCACACAAGACCTCACACGTGCCCTGTGAGGTTAGACCTTCAGCCCCCGAGTTACTATAGTAACCAGCCTAGGGGAACAGTGACCAATCAGAGGGGAGATCAGGCACCAGGATCTGCAGCCTTTATCAGCCACAGGGAAGGGGACCCTTTCCCCCTCCCCCTGTGGGAGTCTGTCCTTGTTCTTCAATAAATCTCCACCTTCGCTGTGCCACCCTGTCTGTGGATTCATTCTTCCATTCCGGCAGACAAAGAATCCGGGTTCCGGTTGGAAAGTTCCGTCTCCATAATATCCATTCCTGTTCCTTTTGCCTCCTTCCCCATGAAATCTTTGTCCTTCTATTCATAGCAGCTGGCTCCCCCTAGCCAGTGTTGCTCAGTGGATAGAGCATCCGTCTGCAGACCCAGGGGTCCCCAGGTCCCATTCTGGTCGAAGGCATGTACCTGGGCTGCAGGCTCCTCCCTGGCCTGGGATCTGGGCGGGGGGGGGGGGGGTGTGGAGTAGTGCAGGACACAACCAATCAACGTGCTTCTCTCACATCGATGTTTCTCTCTCCCTCTCTCTTCCACTCTCTCTAAAAATCAATGAAAAATATCCTCAGGTGAGGATTAAAAAAATAATAATAAAATAATACCTTTTAAAAAATAATATCCTGTTTCCCCGAAAATAAGACAGTGTCTTATATTAATTTTTGCTCCCAAAGATGCGCTAGGTCTTATTTTCAGGGGAAGTCTTATTTTTCCGTGAAGAAGAATACGGTACACATTTATTGTTAAATGAAAATAAAGGAAATGTATTACCTGTATACGGTATAGTAGTACCGTAGTTGTCAACACAAACTAGACAAACTGTGAATCCTACAGTATCAAGAATTTACTCATTTAGCTGAAACCGGTTTGGCTCAATGGATAGAGCGTCGGCTTGAGGACTGAAAGGTCCCGGGTTTGATTCCGGTCGAGGGCCTGTACATTGGTTGCGGGCATATCCCCAGTAGGGGGTGTGCAAGAGGCAGCTGATCGATGACTCTCTCTCATCGATGTTTCTAACTATCTCTCTCCCTTACTCTCTGTACAAAATCAATAAAATATATTTTTTTAAAAAAAGAATTTACTCATTTATTCAATGACAATCATGTCATCATCTTCTGGAACATCATCATAACAATCCAATTCCTGAATTTCCTGGTGAATTTCTTGTGACTCCATTTCTTTCAGAATCATTGGACCAAATCTCTCATGTTTAGCCTAGGGGGGGGCCTTATTTTCAGGGGATGCCTTATATTTCACTCAGAAGGAAACCTGTAAGTAAGTCTATTTTCAGAGGATGTCTTATTTTCAGGGAAACACGGGTAGCAGCAGGCTAATGGGGAGGGAGTCAGGGCAGATGTGAGCGGATCACCATACATGGCTACAAACAGGTGTTCTTTTTTTCTGTGATGCAGGCTTTCAAGACCTACTGCCAGCCCCGGGCAGTGTTCTCAGCGGTTGGAGCATCAGCCCAGGCATCGAAGCAATGCAGGCTCCGTTCAGGTCAAGGGCACACACATCCCAGGCCCTGGGTCAGGGCATGTGCAGGAGGCAACCCATCTGTGCGTCTCTCCCACATCAACAGGAAAAAAAATCCTCAGGTGAGTTTTAACAACAACAAAATCTGTTTTAGAATCTTTTAAAATACGCAGTGCAGCGCTAGCTGGTTTGGCTCAGTGGGTAGAGAGTCGGCCTGCGGACTGAAGGTCCCGGGTTCGATTCTGGTCAAGGGTGCACATGCACCCTGGATCAGGTGTCCACATGGGGCTTTGAAAAGCTACAACAGCCCTGGCCAGTGTGGCTCAGTGGTAGAGCGTCAGTCCACACACCTAAGGATCATTGATTCGGTTCCCAGTCAAGGGCACGTACCCCCACACCTGGCTGGCAGGTTCGTAGGCAACCAGTCGATGTTTCTTTCCCTCTCTCTCTCCTTCTCTCTCCCTCCCTCCTTTCTACTCTCTCTAAAACCAATGAGGGGAAATATTCTCAGATAAGAATTAGAAAAACAAAACAAAACACACACACATACACACACACACACACACACACACACACACACACACACAACAAAAATGATGACAATTTTTAAGGGCAAAGGACCTGAATCACATTCTCCAAGAAGATTGCTGATCATCAATGTTTCTGTCTCTCTCTCCCTCTCACTTCTTCTCTCTGAAATCAATGAGAAAAAATTTTTTTATTTTTTTAAATTTTTTTAAAAATATAAATTTTATTGATTTTTTACAGAGAGGAAGGGAGCGAGATAGAGAGCTAGAAACGTCGATGAGACAGAAACATCGACCAGCTGCCTCTTGCACATCCCCCACCGGGGATGTGCCCGCAACCAAGGTACATGCCCTTGACTGGAATTGAACCCAGGACTCTTCAGTCCGCAGACCGACGCTCTACCACTGAGCCAAACCGGCTTCGGCAAAAAATACATTTTTAAAAAGGAAGACATACAAATGACCAATAAGCATCTGAAAAGATATTCACCATTATGATTACTAAGAAATGCAGATCAAACCACAAGGAGCTACTGAAGCATAGTAACCTCCATCTTGGGTAAAAACTGCTGTTTAAAATTTAACTGTGCTATTCTGGCTTCTGTAAACATTTGCTTGCTTAAATGACAGGGAAAAGTAAGACTGCTCCCATTCCAGAGAGGCCATAAACTGTGCCCAGACAGAGCTGTCAGTGCTGGCGCCAGGCCAGGCCTTGAGATCTGGTGTCACAGCCTGTCCCAGCACTGGGGACTTTTTCCGAGAAGGTCCGCAAGTCTCATTTCAAATTTGGAAAACAAAGAGCTGAAAAACATACACTGAGTGGCCAGATTATGATGATGATCTCTGAATGCATAATAATCTGGCCACTCAGTGTATATCTATATCTATATCTATATCTATATCTATATCTATATCTATATCTATATCTATATCTATATCTATATCTATATCTATCTATCTATCTATCTATCTATATTTATAGGAGAGGCCCGGTGCACAAATTTGTGCATGGGTGGGGTCTGGCCAGCCTGGCCAGGGGGGATGGGATATAGGTGGTTGGCCAGCCTGCCTGCTGGTCGAACTCCTGGTCGAGGGGACCATTTGCATATTAGCCTTTTATTATATAGGATATACACTGAGTGGCCAGGTGATTATGCGTTCAGAGATCATCATCTGGCCGCTCCATGTATAAATAAGGGAGATTTCCACCATATTGGACCCCAGAATTGAGAAGCAAGATTTCCTCTGGTCCGCTAGCGCTAGCAAAATGGACAGGACTCCAAACGCATTTGGCTTATCGATGAAGGCGCCTTCTGATTGACAATATGACACTGCCATTCGGATGGACGTCACCAAAGTGCCAGGGAATAACAAGTGTTTGTGCGGAAAGAGAGAGAAACCAACCCCCCACAGGGCTGGTGGGATGTGAAATGGGGCAGCCACCCGCCTCCAAACAAAGCAACCATGAGACCCAGCAACTCTCACCCAGGTGTGTGTGGGGGGCGGGGACGGGATGAGAAAGCATGTCTGGACCGACTTGGGCACTGTGGTCATGGCAGCAGCTGGCCCCGATGTGGCGACAGCCCGGTGCCTGGCAATGGGTGAGAGATCAAACGCCTCACCCTCCGGCACACACACGGAGGGTGTTACTCAGCCCTAAAAGGGACAAAGTCCTAATGGGCTAGCCCGTGGGTGGCCCGCAAAAGCGTTTTATAATACAAAGAAAAAGAAGCACCCTAACCGGCGTGGCTCAGTGGATAGAGCGTCGGTCTGCGGACTGAAAGGTCCCGGGTTCGATTCCGGTCAAGGGCATGTACCTTGGTTGCAGGCACATCCCCAGCTGTTGGTGTGCAGGAGGCAGCTGGTCGATGTTTCTCTCTCATGGTTGTTTCTAGCTCTCAATCCCTCTCCCTTCCTCTCTGTAAAAAACAAACAAAACACACACACAATGAAATATATTAATAAAAAAAGAAAAGAAAGAAAAAGAAGACAGACTCAAAGTCATCCAAGGTATGACCCCTTTCACAGGCTCCACCCAGAAGAGGCACTTCCATTAGACAGAGCTGGGTGGCAACCCGGGCCGGGGGACAGGGAAGTGGGGGTGATTGCCTAATGGCGCTGGGTGCTTTCTGGGGGAAGGAAAGTTGACTCTAGGACAGCGGTAGTTGCACAACATGGAGAGAGCAGTAAATGCCACCGAAACGCACGTTTCTGAGCGGCTAACGGTGCGTCCCGGCAATTCCTCCCCGAGCGGCCACAGGCGTGGGGAGGGGCTCGGCTCAGGAACGGGGGGCCGGGCCGTGTCCCCGCTCCGGGGGCAGGAGGCTCCGGCTTCTCAGCAACTGCCTCTGTGCTGCGGGCACGCCCCGACATGTTCCCTGACCCCCCCTCCCCACCCCCCAAAAAAAAGAGTGGGGCTTACTGTAAGGTTTCAGTCATTTAAGTAATCTGTGTCCAAACATTAGTTCACCACAGATTTCGACACGGTCACCTGATGCCACGCAGGACAAAGCAGTCAGTTACCTAAGAGGCAGGGCGGTGGCAGTGCCTCTGGGGGGCGGGCCAGTCCCACAGCCGAGTTTTATTGTTTCCAAAGCCAGTTCCCCACAGGGGCTGTGAGAAACGGGACAGAAAACAGGAAGCTGTGGTCCACCCCGGGGGTGGGGTGGGGGGTGGGGGGGAAGAACGGTCACTTGGAGTTGTGTCTGAGGAAGCCTATTCCCGCGTGAAGTCTCCTCGCGGATACGTCTGAAGAAGCAGAGTCAACCACGTCGAACAAACTATTAATAGATAAAGTGTGGAGGGTGGGGGGAACAGCGCCCAATGGATGTGCCAACACAAACACAGAGTCATCAACACAGGGTGATGGGGAAAGGACCAAAACCATGAGCACGTCCCTCCCGGAGCTTAGCAGTGAGAGAGAGAGGGAGGAGAGAGAGAGAGAGAGAGAGAGAGAGAGAGAGAGAGAGAGAGAGAGAGAGAGAGCGCCTGTGGGGCCTGTGAGGCACAAGGAAAAGAAGGCAAAGGGAAGCTAACTCAGCCTTGGGCGAGAGTTGAGGAGAGGATGGGCGAGAGTTGAGGGACAGAAATAATGTTTGAGGAAAGAAGGCTGACCCTGACCGGTGTGGCTCAGAGGATAGAGCGTTGGTCTGGGGACTGAAAGGTCCCAGGTTCGATTCCGGTCAAGGGCATGTACCTTGGTTGCGGGCACATCTTCAGTAGGGGGTGTGCAGGAGGCAGCTGGTCGATGTTTCTAACTCATCGGTGTTTCTTTCTCATCGATGTTTCTAACTCTCTATCCCTCTCCCTTCCTCTCTGTAAAAATCAATAAAATATATTTTTTTAAAAAAGAAGACAAGAAGGCTGATGGGTCACAAACGTGGTGGAGGATGATAACCTGGTGTCATTCCACACATGGGAAGGAATCGTTATCCCGGCAGGTCCCGCCTCTGCCTCGCCACACGCCACTGTGCTCCCGCCTCCTTCATCACCCGCTGAGCTGTGCAGCCATCAGGACTGTAGCAGGTGCATCCCAACCCCCTGCCCTCTCTCCAGACCAGGCGCCAGGCAGGGCTCCCTCCACACCCGGACGGGTGCACGTTGGCTCCGCGGGGTCAGCGGGTCCAGGGAGCCCAGGGCCACACCCGCTCTTTCAATAGGATCGTTTCCCATGGGAATAGCCACAGCTGGCACCGAAGGGGTCCGGGGGACGCGCTTTCAGGATCAGAACCTGGAACCTGAGGCCCAGCACGGACGCCAGACCTCTGGGCCACGGAGAGCTGAGGGCCCTGGGAGGCTGGTCTGCAGCCTTTAAAAAAAAATAAAAAAAAAAAAAAATATATATATATATATATATATATATATGTATGTATGTATTTTATTTATTTATTTATTTATTTATTTATTTATTTATTTATTTATTTATTTTTACAGAGAGGAAGGGAGAGGGATAGAGAGTTTGAAACACTGATGAGAGAGAAACATCCATCAGCTGCCTCCTGCACACCCCCTACTGGGGATGTGCCCGCAACCAAGGTACATGCCCTTGACCGGAATCGAACCTGGGATCCTTCAGTCCACAGGCCGACGCTCTATCCACTGAGTCAAACTGGTTAGGACTGGTCTGCAGCCTTGACCCACTGGGCTGTCAGGGGGTAGGCCAGGGGTCTTGAGGGCCAGGCCAGGCCTGTGCCATAGGCATTGTTAACGAAAAAAAAACATTGAAACCTGTATAGAATGTTGTAATGAGTTTATTTGAGCCAAAAATGTCGACAATTGCCGGGAAGCAAAACCTCAATGGATTGAGATAGTGCTCCGAAGAATGGTGGATTACATTTCTCTATTTATACACTGAAATCAAAGGAGGGACATAGGTGGGTTACATGAAATTCATTGGTGATGGAGTAAGGAGGCGGGAGGAAGTAAAATGGTGGGAAACTCCTGGGATTGGATAAAAGTAAACTCAGGTGAGTGCAGGAACAATTAACATGATAAAGAAGGAATTTGAGGCATCTGTCCTGGCGCCCACCACATTTGGTTGTTCCCCAGGGGCTCCGGAAAAAGGGAAGTTACAAGTGACCCAGACATCTCACAGATATGTTATCTTAGATGCAGGAAGGCAGAGGGGCCTCAGTAAAAGATCAAAGTTGATCTTTGTCAGGTGAAATCTCTGGGACATGACTATCTACTATAACCTGTTAGATATTTAATGTTCAGACCATCTCTTGTGGTTATCTTAGGTCTCTGGGTTTGCAAGACTGCCACGCAGGCCTTCCCTGAGCTTGTCAGGTTAGCTTGTGGCTCTTTTCTTTCACAGTACCTACACCCGCCTCCACGCAGGTGAGGCCTGCTGATGGCGACTGCCACAACTTGACCGGTTTCGGCTCAATTTGTTCTAATGTCACCTGATGTCACGGGTGTCTTCCACCCTCCTAGGAACCAGTCACATCACCAATGTTGAAAACGCAGGAAATGGACGCTTCTGAGAAATCACAACCCCCCTCACCCCCGAGGGAGGGGCCTGAACGGCCCCAGCAGCGGCACCCCACACGGCTCCCGTCTCTGCCTCAGGACGCGTCCACCTTCTTCACCCAGGACCCCACCCGCTCCCCAAAGATGGAGATGTCCAAGGAGGAACACGAGCTGGCCTTCACGGGGGCTCCCCAGCACTCAGGACCCGTGATGTCCACCGTGGTCGATGTCCCGACTGTCACCGTGGTGCGTGACCACGTGGTCTGGTCCCTGTTCAGCACCCTCTTCCTCAACCCCTTCTGCCTGGGCTTCGCGGCGTTCGCCTACTCCGTGAAGGTGGGTGTGTGCACAGGGTCTCCCCGGAGAGTGTGCGAGCCCCACTGGGTCTGCTGCCCCGACGGCCTTGGGGTCAGGGGACCACAGGTGTATGAGCACCTATGTGTGTGTGCAGGTCACGGTGAGGCTGACGGTGAGGGTTAGGGTTAGGGTTAGCGTTAGGGTTACCTATGAGGAGGCCCCCCTGGCCTGGCCTGGCCTGCTGAGGCTCCAGGGAACAGGAGGGGTCTCTGTCCTGGCTGAGGGCAGGTGGAGGCTGGTCTGGGTGGGGAGCAGCCAGGGGCGGGGCGGGCCTGAGTCACAGCACCTGGCTGTCCTCAGGGCCCCTCGGCTGAACCAAACCCAACATTGTCCCTGGTAATAATATGTAAAGGGAGCTGGCCAACCTTGATGGTGGCTCTGAATGGCCTGAGTATTAACTCATTGTCAAGGTTGAGTCACTATTGTGGTAAAAGGTAAAAAGAGCTGGCTAACCGGAAACCAAACATTGTTCCCTGGCAGTAAAATGTAAAAAGAGCTGGTTCTGAATGGCCGGAGCTATTTAACTCATCTTCCAGTTGAGATAGTGGTGGATAGATAGGGGAGGCAATTTGAATTTGTTGATCATATGTAAATTCTTGTGGGTTTCCTGTTGTTGGAATTTCCCACCTAAGAGATGTCTTTGTCTCAGAATCTCAATAAAAGGAATGGTAAAAGGCCCGAGCATGTAGTCCTCCCCGAGAGGTGGGCTCCCGCCTGGCCCCCATTTTCCCAAATTAACTATTTTCTAGCCTCTTCCTTTTAGTGTGCCACCTTCTCCAGAAACCGGACTCTGAGTGGCCCCTGAGCCAGGCGGGTCGTGGTAAGGGATCCCACACCCCTCCAGACCTCTCACCCTCTCTTCTCCCCCAGTCTAGAGACCGGAAGATGGTGGGAGACATGGTTGGAGCCCAGAGGTTTGCCTCCACTGCCAAGTGCCTCAACACCTGTACGCTGATCCTTGCCTTCCTCGCGTTGGTCAGTTTCCTCGTTTTCCATATCGTTGCATCTACTTATAGCATTTCCCGGCAATACTGATGTCTTCAAGTCACAGAGCCACTGGTACCTGCCTGGAGCCGAGACTGTCATGTGCTCCCGGCTGGCGACGCACACGTGTCTGCGATGGAGTTCAATAAAGCACATGTGTGTGTGACAAGGCTGTGTTTTCACCTGGGAGAGCCCCTGAGACTGAGCCCATCCCCTCCTGCCCCCTGCCCGCTGCCCTGGGGTGAAGTGGGCTCAGGGCAGCCGCACCTTACCTGCACCTGGCCCCAAGCTGGGGGTAACAAAGAGAAAGGCTTTGGGGGGAGGAGGGGCGAGTGTCCTTCCTTCCTAGAGGGATGAGCCCTGACCCAGGACAAGTTCATTTGGGGAACAGGAGCCCTGGACCAGAACACCCCTGGCCCCAAGGTCCCCATCATCTCAGGCCGCCGGTGGAGAGAGCCCAGGTGATCCCTGCTCTTCAGGCGGAAGGGGAAGCCGGGTCCTGACCCGGGAGTGAGCCCCGCACGTCGTTCTGTCAAGGTTTCCCAGGGGCAGGCGCTCAGGGTGCCTCAGTGGGGACCCTCCTGCAGCCAGCGGGGCGGAGTCGGGGGAGTGGGGCCGGCCACGCCTGCCCCTTGCTATTGGGCACCGGACGGCTGGGTCCTCCCACCCCTCACCCGCGCCCCCTTCTCTGCCCCAACAGCAGCGCCCTGACGCCAGGAGGCGGCCTGCGGGGTGGTGTCCCCAGGAGGAGCCACAGGACCTCCCCAGGACGCCCTGTCCCCAGGGGTCCCCCTCGGAGCAGGGTGGGCGTCAGGCCCACGGGGGACCGCCCTGCAGCGGGGAGGCTGGCGGGCCCGCGGCTCCGGGTCAGCGAAACGGACCTGAGGCCGGGAAGGGAGGCACAGCGAGTCCCTCTGCTCGCCAGGCCCCGCCCCATCCATTAACCACGCCCCGTCCGTTAGGCCACGCCCCGTCACTCCTGCCAATGGGGTCAAGCAAATTCCCGGTCCCGCCCAGGCCCCCTCCGCGCCCACCAGTCAAGCCACGCCCACTGCCCAAAGCCACGCCCACCGCGTGTGGGGCGCCCCCTCCGGGCGGGAGCGGCTGTTCCGCGGACTGACCTCCCGCATCTCTCGGTCGCGTCCCCGCGACCACGGCCCGCTGCACCGGGGCCCGCCGCTGCCCTGCCCGTTCTCCCAGGGTCCAGGCCGCACCGGGGCGTCCCCCACCGGCGGCGCGTCAGTCCCAGGTCCCAACCCCTCGGGCGGCTTCCCTCCAGCGCGCAACGCCCTTCTGCCGGCTGCCCGCGGGGCTCTCCCCCGCCCTGGGCGCGGCGGCCGGGGTCCCCTGTCCCTAGAGAAGCGAAGCCTTCCTCCACCCGGAGGGGGGTCCGCCAGCCTCCCCCCTGCAGGACCATCCTCCCTGGGCCTCAGCCCTCCTGCTCTGACGGGGGACCCCGGGGCGAGGGGCACCCTCCTGCGAGGCATCCTTCCCCCACCAGACAAAGCACAGCCGCTGGCCCGGGATTAGGTGCTGCAGGGTGGTCACAGCGGGAGAACCAGCGGGAACAGCTGCTGCCCACAGACCAGAGCCCGCAGGCCCACCTTCCCGCAGCTGGAGCCCAGGCGGCCGGGCCCAAGGGCAAGGCTCCTGCAGGGGGTCACCTCCCCAACACCAGACCCGGCCACCTGGCCCCCAGCCTCTCCAGGCGCCTGTGCACGGCCTGGGGGTCGAGGTGAGGACGGCTCCAGCCCACGGGCATCCAGGCCCTGGCAAAGGCTCAGGTCAAAGCCCCCTCCTGGCACTGGCAGCTCCAGCCAGCAGGCCCAGGCGGTTTGGAGGGAGGATTGGTGCTTCCTCTCAGGGTTTCTGTCCATCGAGGCTGAGTCCCCTGTCCCTCCAGGGTCACTGGCTGCCCCTAACCCTGCCCCCTGCAGAGGAGCAGGGACAGAGCTGGAGGGCCGCTCAGGAGGGGCTGGGGGCCTGGGCTGCACCCCTGCCCCCACGTGCAGACACCGCGGCCTCCAGAGAACCGGCCGGCCGCCCTCACCCAGCACCGCTGCTCCCAGCCACTTGGAGTCAGCGAGGCTTGTCCTGGGGCCAAGGCTGGTCTGGCCCAGTGCCCCTTGGGTCAGGGTCAGACACTGGGAAGGAGGGGACCGCTCCTAGGCCCCTGGTCCAGCCGCTGCTCCCAGCTGGAGGCCAGAAACCAGGAACATCTAAGAAAGTGCCAGGACCCCTCCCAGCCGCAAGGGGGGCTGTCTCAGGGGCAGGCTGGGGACCGGGCAGTGCCCTGGCCCAGGGAATGCCAGCATGGTCACGAACAGGTGCACTTTATTGAGCTCAGCTGCTGACAGGTGTGTGAACAGGTGTAGGATGAAGGAAGGGGCGGGTGCCCAGGCGGGGCCGGCGGGGGGTGAGGGTGGGGAGGACGGGGCGGCACCTGGGTGGCAGTGACTAGAAGCCCCTGCCATTCCCCATGCCCTGCGTCAGCGCCTGAATGTATAGCGGGAGCACAAGGGACACGAGAATGATGAGTCCGATGGTCATCAGGATGCCCAGGACCAGGGTCGTGATGTTGAGGCACTTGGCGGTGGACGCATAGCTCTGTGCCCCAATCACATCTCCCACCATCTTCCGGTCCCTAGACTGGGGGAGAAGAGATGGTGAGGGGTCTGGAGGGGCCCTGGGCGCAGCCAGGCGCTATGACTCAGGCCCGCCCCTGGCTGCTCCAGCCCAGACCAGCCTCCACCTGCCCTCAGCCAGGTCAGGGACCCCTCCCTGTTCCCTGGAGCCTGAGCAGGCCAGGCCAGGGGGGCCTCCTCACAGCCGCTCAGCCTCCCCAGAACCTCAGGGCTCCTCTCCCCCAGTCCTGGCCGCTTTGCTGGCCGCTCACCGCCCCCCCCCCTCTGCCCCCCAGGGCTCTGCATCTTTGAGGACTTTGCCTTTTTCTGGACCAGACCGAGGCCTGAGGGGCAGGTGTGGAGGGCGGAGCCCTGTAGTTGGATTGAAAGGAGAGCTTCAGGGGTGGGGACAGGTGGCGACCCTCCACGCAGGCCCCCCCACACCAGGACTCTCACTGGATGAGCTGCTGCCTGACCTGCCCCCCCCCCCCAAGCACATCTGCACAGAAAGCGCTCAAGAGGGCTCCCCATCCCAAGGCCGTTGGGGCAGCAGACCTGGGGGGAGGGGGGCTCACACATGCTTTCCGGGGAACCCTCCCCCCCACCCCCGGACACACACACCCACCTTCACGGAGTAGGCGAACGCCACGAAGCCCAGACAGCAGTAGTTGAAGAAGAGGGTGTTGAACAGGGACCACACAACGTGGTCGGGCACCACCGTGTCGGTCGGGACGTGGACCACGGTGGACACCACGGGCCCCGAGTGCTGGGGAGCCCCCAGGTTGGTCACCTCGTGTTGCTCCTTGAACATCTCGGGTTTGGAGAGCGGGTGGGGGCCCAGATGAAGAAGGTGGACGCGTCCTGAGGCAGAGATGGGAGCCGTATGGGTGCCGCTGCTGGGGCCGCTCAGGAGGTGCCTGCACCCCGGTATTTATAGGCGGTAATGGCCAGTGAGGAGGCGTGTCCGAGCAACGAGTGAGTGTCTCATAAACCTTTAGGGTGCTGTTCTCGGGGCTGAGTCACAGCATTGCTGTGCTCTAGGTCCTTCTAGCGGCCTTCAGGGAGGCCTTGGGGTGTGGCCTTGCTGGGGAACAGGCCTGGGACAATAAGTAATCTGATATTGGAGGCATTGACTCTTTGTCTTACTCTGCATTTAAGTTCTTATCGGACAAAGCTTGTCCCCAGCACACCTCTCAGCAGCTGTGTCGCCCCGCCTGGGAGCCACAGAATCTGTGCCCTGGGTTACCGCCGCCCCCCCGCCCCTCCCCAGTGTCGGATTTAAGAAAGTGCGTGAGCCCTCACCGGTTTGGCTCAGTGGATCCGCCTGCGGACTGAAGGGTCCCACGTTCGATTCCGGTCTGGGGCATGTACCTTGGTTGCGGGCACATCCCCAGTAGGGGGTGTGCAGGAGACAGTTGCTCGACATTTCTCTCTCATCAACGTTTCTAACTCTCTCTCCCTCTCCCTTCCTCTCTGAAAGTGTGAGTGAGCCCTAAGCGGTTTGGCTCAGTGGATAGAGCGTCGGCCTGCAGATTCAAGGGTCCCAGGTTCGATTCTGGTCTAGGGCAAGTACCTTGGTTGGGGGTGTGCAGGAGGCAGCTGGTCGATGTTTCTCTTGCACAGTGACAGCTGTCCATCCCCAGGGTTCTAGAACCACAGTCTGACACGCGTGGTTCTGTCCCCGTGTGTACAAAACTTTGTTGCTCTGAGGACATGGGAGCCCCAGGGTCCCAGGCCCCACCCCCCCGTCTGCGGTGTCCTCTGACCTGGAGCATCTCCTCCAGCTGGCCACCATGGCTCAGCGAGCCGGGAGCGCCATCTCTACGTGTCTGTGATGGCCATTTTCAAGTTTTCCTGAGACCTCCAAAGATTTCATGTGATTTTAAAAATATGTTTTGTTGATTTTCAGAGAAGGAAGGGAGAGGAAGAAAGAGAGAGAGACATCCTGTTGCCTCCTGCACGCCTACCGCTGGAGACTGATCCGGCAACCTGGGCTTCTACCCTGACTGGGAGTCAAACCAGCAGTCTCTTGGGTCAGCACACAACCATTGAGCCACACCAGCCGGGCGAAAATATTTTTTTTTTTCTGCCTGTCTTTCCTCCTCCTCCTCTTCCTCCTCCTCTTCCAATGATATTTTCCCATTGACTTTTAGAGACAGTGGAAGGGAAGGGGAGAGACAGAGAGAAACATCCATGAGAGAGAGACACATTGATTGGTTGCCTCCTGCATTTGCCCCTACCAGGGCTGTGGCCCGGGAGGAGCCAGCAACCGAGGTGAGTGCCCTTGACCGGAATCGAACCCAGAACCCTTTGGTTCACAGGCCGATGCTCTATTCACTGAGCCAGGGCAACATTTCATTTTTTATTTATTTATTTTTTTATTTTTATTTATTTATTTTTTTTAAATATATTTTATTGATTTTATACAGAGAGGAAGGGAGAGAAACAGAGAGTTAGAAACATCGATGAGAGAGAATCATCGATCAGCTGCCTCTTGCACACCCCCTACTGGGGACATGCCGCAACCAAGGTACATGCCCTTGACCGGAATCGAACCTGGGACCTTTCAGTCTCCAAGCCGACACTCTATCCATTGAGCCAAACCGGTCCCGGCAACATTTCATTTTTTAAAAGGAAACAGGGTCTGCTGAGGATGTGGGGAGCAGGCTTAGGGCTGCACTTTTTCATCAAACGGCCCCACCCCAGTTTCCAGGTACACGGGGGCCACCACAGCCAAGGGTCCCCTCTCCTCCCACCCCCAGACCTCCATCTGGACTCAAAGCGGGGTTCTTCCCTCCCCAGAGCTCACACAGACACTTGTCCCATCAGAACCCCGTGGGAGAGGAGGGTGTGCTCCTTGATGCCTTTACTCTCCACAGGGCTCCGCCATCATCTGGATGGTCTCCTCCCATGGCCACGGCTTGTGCTCCATGGACAGTGTGGCTCAGTGGATAGAGCCTCAGTCTGTGGACTGAAGTGTCCAAGGTTCCATTCTGGTCAAGGGCACATGCCTGGGATGTGTGCTTCATCCCCAGTGGGGGGCATGCAGGAGGCAGCCGATCATGATTCTCTCTCATTGTTGATGTTTCTCTCTCTCTTCCTCTCTGAAATCAATAAAATTTAAATAAAATTTAAAATTAAATAAAATTAAAGAAACAAACAAACACAACAAAGATAGTGTCATATATTTGAAATGGTCAGTATTTCCCTTGAATTGTTAGTTCTTTTTGTGTCTTTCTTAGAAATTCTTTCCTACTTCAAGATCATGAATTGATTATTATTATTTTTTAAACATATTTTATTGATTTTTCACAGAGAGAAAGGGGGAGAGATAGAGAGCTAGAAACATCGATGAGAGAGAAACATCGACCAGCTGCCTCCTGCACATCCCCCACCAGGGATGTGCCCGCAACCAAGGCACATGCCCTTGACCGGAATCAAACCTGGGACCCTCGGTTCGCAACCCGACGCTCTATTCACTTAGCCAAACCGGTTTTGGCTAAAAATAGATTTTAATTGTTTTTTTTTATTTTATTATTTTTTAAAATATATTTTATGATTTTGTACAGAGAGGAAGGGAGAGAGATAGAAACATCGATGAGAAAGATACATTGACCAGCTGCCTCCTGCACATCCCCCACCAGGGATGTGCCCACAACCAAGGTACATGCCCTTGACCGGAATCAAACCCAGGACCCTTCAGTCCCCAAGCTGATGCTCTATCCATTGAGCCAAACCGGTTTTGGCGATTTTAATTGTTTTTTTTTTTACAGAGAGGAAGGGAGAGGGATAGAAAGTTAGAAACATCGATCAGCTGCCTCCTGCACACCCCCCACTTGGGATGTGTCTGCATCCAAGGTACATGCCCTTGACTGGGCTCGAACCTGGGACCCTTCAGTCCGCAGGCCGAGACTCTGTCCACTGAGCCAAACTGGTCAGGGCATGAATTTATTATTTTTTAACAATAAGTTGAAATTTTATTATTACATTTTTTGCCAGCGCCTCTGAGCCTCTGGTGCAGCTGGAGAGCCTCTGGGAGGGTGGGTCAGCGCCCGCACCATTTCCTGCTTCCCTGCGGTAAGAGCTGTAAAAGCTGTATATGCAGTAAAAGTATACGCCCTCCTGGAACACCCAGGAACCACTGACGGAAAGTCCCCGCTCTCCCCGGGTGGGGCGCACCTTCGCCTCAAGTCAGTGTCCTGGCGGTCAGGGATCCGAGTGCGGGCTGGGCTCTCTGTCTGCTCGATGGTTACGGAGTGTTCCCTGCGCAGCCCGCACTATCTTCCTGCCACCAGGTCCTCACCTCTTGTTTTGTTAAAAAAAAAAAAAAAAAAATATATATATATATATATATATATATATATATATATATATATATTAATTATTGATTTTTTATAGGAGGAAGAGAGAGAGATAGAGAGCCAGAAATGCCGATCAGAGAGAAACATCAACCAGCTGCCTCCTGCACACCCCCTACTGGGGATGTGCCCACAACCAATGTACATGCCCTTGACTGGAATCGAACCTGGGACCCTTCAGTCCGGAGACCGACGCTCTACCACTGAGCCAAACTGGTTTCGGCTAAAAATATATTTTATTGATTTTTTACAGAGAGGAAAGGAGAGGGATAGAGTTAGAAACATCGATGAGAGAGAAACATCCATCAGCTGCCTCCTGCACACCCCCTACTGGGGATGTGCCCACAACCAAGGTACATGCCCTTGACCGGAATCAAACCTGGGACCCTTTAGTCCGCAGGCCGATGCTCTATTCACTGAGCCAAACAGGTTAAGGCTTTGTAAATATTTTTATTGGTTTCAAAGAGGAAGAGAGAGAGAGGAAAGAGGAGAGAGGAGAGAGGGAGGGAGAGGGAGGGAGAGAGAGAGAGAGAGAGAGAGAGAGAGATTAATAATGAGAGAGAATCATGGATCTGCTGCCTCCTGCACACCCCCTACTGGGGGGGTGAGAGGGCTGGGGATGGAGCCCGCAACCCATGCCCATGGCCCAAATCAAACCTGGGACCCTTTAGTCCGCCCCACACTTTATCCACTGAGTCACACCATTCAGGGCTGGTCCTCAGCCTTTGATCACTCAGCCTGACAGCTGGTTCTTGGTCTTGCAAACGGAGTTCCTCTGCTGCCCCCTCCTGGCCGTGAGCCATGTGCACACAGCCCTTCCGCTGCCCAGCACCCCTGGACACTGGTGTCCACTTTCTGCCCGCCCGCTGGGAAATGGGTGATTCTGCTCACTGGGTCTTGATGCGCCCCTCACCCCCCCCCACCCCTCACCCCTACCTCCCACCCCCCTCACCCCCACCCTTTGCACTGCAACGAGCACTCTCAAGGCAGTCCTGGTGGGTTTTATTTATTTATATTTATTTGCATTCTCACCGGATAATATGTTTATTGATTCTTTTTAAAAAATATATATTTTTATTGATTTTAGAGAGGAAAAGAGAGAGAGAGAGCTAGAAATATTAATGATGAGAGAGAATCCTTGATCAGCTGCCTAGGGGACCAAGCCTGCAAACCCCGCCTCCCCCCCCCCCCCCCCCCGCCACCCCTATGTGCCCTTGACCAGAATCGAACCCAGGACCCTTTAGTCCCCAGCCAGTGCTCTAGCCACTTAGCCACATCAGCGAGGGCTGTTTTCAGTCCCTTTGGGTGTATTTCCAGAAGTGGAAAAGCTGGACACACACAGAGACAGAGATGGATGGAGAGAAACAGAGACAGAGAGAAACAGACAGATGAAGGAGATGGATAGATGGAGAGAGACAGAGAGAGACACACACAGAGAGAGGGACAGAGAGACAGACAGAGACAGAGAGAAACAGACAGATGAAGGAGATGGATAGAGACAGAGAGAGAGACAGAGAGACAGAGAGAGAGAGGGAGAGAGAAACAGAGAGACAGAGAGAGAGAGGGAGAGACAGAGAGACAGAGACAGAGACAGGGAGAGAGAGACAGAGAGAGACAGAGAGAGAGAGAGACAGAGAGACAGAGAGACAGACAGACAGAGACGTTGCCGAGCCCGTCTGAGAGGAGGAGAGGGCCCTTCCCGCTCCCCAGTCCCGTGAGGCAGCCTGCTGGGAGGCGCTGGGATTTCCAGCTCCCTTGCTCGCTGGTCAAATTATATGAAGGCCGCCCCAGCCCCCGGGGGTGGGGCCAGGGTTCCCAACCCCAATATATTATGTGATGACAAGTTATTTGGCCCAAAGAAAATAGCCCAGAGCCCTAGCTGGTGTGGCTCAATGGATAGAACTTCAGCCTGCAGACTGAAAGGTCCTGGGTTTGTAAGGGCACATGTCCGGTTTCGGGCTTGATCCCCAGTGGGGGCGTGCAGGAGGCAGCTGAGCAATAATTCTCACATCATTGGATCGTGCCCCTCGGCTCCGTGTGGTCCGTGTGGACTCTGTGGACTGTGTGGTCCGTGTGGTCTGTGGGGGCCGAGGCTGGTTTGGGTGCTTCCAGAGGAAGTGCACACACTCTCGGCAAGGGGTACGCTCAAGCCTCTGTGGGCACACGCACCTGCACATGTGTGGTGTGAACAAATGCAAGCATGTGTGTGTGTGTGTGTGTGTGTGTGTGTGTGTGTTTGTGGGCGCACATGCGTGGCTGTCTGGCTGAGTGAAGGATGGGCTCTGACTCCTCCGCCGTCCTCCCCACACGGTGCTGACCGTTCCTATGGGCAGAGCAGGGCCTTCCCGCCTGCACCACCGGGACGCCCTCATCTGCGCCTCCCAGCCCCCAGGAGCCTGTCTGACAGCTGACAGAGGAGACACAGGGTCCCTCCGGGCACAGGCCGGGCGGGGCAGGACTGTGCAGCCTCCAGGGCCCGAGCCCTGCCCTCTTCCCACCCGCAGGGACAGCCCGCAGGCTCCCGCAGACAGGGCCCTGTGCCAACAGGCTGGGGACCGGGCGACCGAGCAGGGGCGGCACAGGGGAGCACAGAGAGGGAGGGAGGGACGGCGGCGCTGTGTAAGGGGACTTGCATTGCGGCCCAGCAGGAGGTGAGGGGAAAGCAGAGCGAGACCCAGGCAAGACGGCTGAGGCTTCCGGACGGACCCCAAGCATGGAGCCTCCGACTCCAGGGCTCCCGCCGAGAGGGCAGCACCAGAGCATGGCTGAGTCCGGGATGGCGGGTGGGAGCCCCAGGGACCAAGGGAGGCTCTCCCTGCAGTGAGAGCCCCGCTGGGCCCTGAGGGCGAGGAAGGCCTCCCAGGGGAGGGAGCTGCAGGTGTCGAGGCCGGGAGGCAGCCTGGTCGGCACGGGGAGGGCGTGGAGCCCGGGCCAGGAGACCTGCTGGGGGAGGCGGGGTCCCCAGAACCCACTTCCTGGACCCTCTGCCTCCTGGGCCTCCTTTGCTCCCAGCTGCGGGGCCAGGAAGAGGCCCCGCCCACGCGCCCCAAAGGAGGCCGTGCAGCTGGAGAGAGGAATGAGGAAGGGGCAGCTGGTGTGGATTTAGGGATTGCTTCTCAGAAATCTCCTTCTCTCCTTCCTCTTCCCCTCCCCCCAGCTGCCAGCCTAGGAGTCCCCCCTGCCCAGCGGGGAGGGTTTTGTGTGGGGAACCCCCTCCCCCGCCCCCTGAGGCTTAGATGACCCAGTGCCAAGCTTCTCCCGGGCAGGTTTTGTTTTGCCTCGAGGACAAAATGGGTAAAACAGCCTTTGGCCTTCGCTCTGAGATGTGGCTCTGCCTGTGCTGCCTGGTCCCCGTCCCTGAGGCCACCCCGCCTCCGTGGCAGCACCTCTCCTCCCCTGGAGCCCCATGCAGCACCCAGCACCCCAGCGCTCCCCTGCAGCTCCAGGGACCCCTTAGACAGAGGGGTGCGGACGCCGGGTGGGCGCTCCGTCCCCGGAAACTCCCTGGGCACCGAGGCTGTGCTGCCGTCCAGCTCCCGGAGGGCTCGGCCTGCGCGGTGGCCACTGGAGGGCAGGCGGAGCGGGCCTCCCCGGGCAGCCCCAGAGCCCTGGCTGGGCCTCCCCCTCCCCCCTGCTGAAGGGGGACCAGGGGTGGTGCCCCCCAGTCCAGCCGCCTGGTTTGGGAGGCGGCAGACGCTCTCGCCCTCTGCTGGCCGCTTCCAGTTCCTGCAGAAGGTAGAGTCCTCCCTGCGCCCAGCCAGTGTCCATGGGGGTGGGGGTGGGGGGCAGCCCAGCCCACCTTCCCATTTCACAGAGCCGGGCTGGCGCTCCCTCCATTGGGAATAGGGGAGGGGGGGCCGGCGCGCGGGTCTCTGTCATGGCCCCGGTTCTCACCCGGTTTGCCCTGCAGAGAGGTGGCAGGAGCTCACCCCAGAGATCTCTGAAGAGACAGCCCTGCAGAAAGGCGTTTGCTCAGGGGACTGGAGGCCCCGTCCCTTTCCTCTACAGCCTCCAGGGGGCGCCCGCACCTCCCGCAGGGACGGGCAGGCTCCTGGGGGCGGGGGTGGGGTGGGGGAGATGAGCCATCCTGGACCCTCAGAGCTGGAGACCTGCCTTTTGATTCCTTGGGAGGGAAACTGAGGCACGGGGAGGCCGAGAACGTTCTCTTTGTCCTGCGGGCCTCACGCCGTCCACGCTGGTGACGGGCAGGCAGCCCCTAGGGTCCAAGCCGTCCTCTCCCCTGCGATGCCCTCCCTGGCCCTGAGCTGGCCTCCACCTCCTGCGTCTGACCCAGCGCTGGCGAAGGGGCCGTGCCCACGGCGCGGTGAGTGAACGAGTGCACAAACCCGAAACCCAGAGGCCGCGGGCTCTGCTGGGAGTGCCGCCCTGAGCTGGGCCAGCACCGGCTGCAGCCTCCTGCTGCCCTGGGCACCTGGTCTCCAGCCCGGGCCCAGCCCTTCCCTTCCCTCTGAGTCATGTGGCGTTCCTAATGTGCCATTTAATGGGTGTGATTTTTAAAAATACCTTTTTATTTATTTCAGAGAGGAAGGAAGAGAGAGAAACATCAATGGTGAGAGAATCATCTGCCTCCTGCATGCCCCCCACTGGGGATGGAGCCTGCAACCCAGGCACGTGCCCTGACTGAGAAGTAAACCCTGACCTCCTGGTTCTTAGGTCAACGCTCAACCACTGAGCCATGCAGGCCAGGCTGGGCTCACTTTCTTTTTTCTTCTTTTTTAAAAAAATTAAATATATTTTATTGATTTATTACAGAGAGGAAGAGAGAGGGATAGAGAGTTAGAAACATCGTTGACAGAGAATCATCGACTAGCTGCCTCTTGCACACCCCCTACTAGGGATGTGCCCGCAACCAAGGTACATGCCCTTGATCGGAATCGAACCCGGGACCTTTCAGTCCGCAGGCCGACGCTCTATCCACTGAGACAAACCGGTGCCGGCTGGGCTCACTTTCTAACTCGGGCCCCTGTGCGTGTGCTGGTGCCGCTGATCAGGTGCAGGCTAAGACCTCGGCCACACAGCGGCTGCAGTCGGCAGGCATGGGGGTGGGTGCATGGCAGGGAGGCAGGGAGGGGCCGTGGGAGGGCACCGAGGATGCTCAGGTCTCCCCGTGTGCCTACAAGGGTGCTGCTTCACCAAACGTAAATACTTTCCCTGCAGTGAACGCTCGGCCTGTGCCTCTCGGAAGCCCGTGTTCAGTTAATGTCCGTCTCAGTCACGTGCCCTGCTGGTCCCATTTCCCCCCACCCGCCCCCTCCTGCGACCCCTCACCCCCGGGTCTTCACTGTAGTTCATTATTCTCCAGTGTGAACAGGAGGGAAGAGGGGGAAGGGGAAGGTACGTGCCTGTATCTGCCATGTTCCTGTCTGACTGCACCGGCTCAGGCAGCTTCTGTGTGCTCGCCCATCACAGGCCCGGGTGCCCAGGGGGGCAGGTCTGGGGCTGGGCGGGGGCCGAGGCGCCGTGACGACTTGGCCTGGGGGCCGAGGGGAGGCCCCGAGCAGGAATGGTGGCCCAGGACGCGATGGTGTCACTAGTGACGGAGCGTGGGGAGCTGGAGTGGAAGCACAGGGCCAACATGTACAAACCCATTCCCCTGCCCCGCCCCAGGGCTGCCGGCTCCCCGATCCTGGGTCCCCTCTGCCAGGGTCATGGGCTTCAGGACCAGCGAGCAGGTGGGGGGCTGAGCCACGACCTGGCCACACGCACCTTCCTGAGTGTGGGTCCCGTCTTCCTTCCTTCCTTCCTTCCGGTTTCCCTTTTCAGCCGCTGACAGGCTCCCTGGTGAGCTTGGACCCGAGGCCCCAGGCCGGGACCAGAGCCTCATGATGGCAGTCGGGCTGGAAGGAAATGGCTTCAGGACGCGTGACCACGCGTTCGGGCTGTCGGCGGCACACCACGGGAACCATCCCAGACGTATTGGTGGGAGGAAAGCTCTTGCGCGGGCATGCGGGGCCCACGCTGGGGAAGGTCTGGTCCTGCCGTGGCCTCGGTGGGTATCTGGGGCCACAGCATTCATGTTTCTCCCGCGGCTCCATCCCTTTGGCTCCATCCCCTTGGTGCCTCCGTGAATCCCAGCCGAGCCGAGAGCCTCCTGCTCTGAGGAGAGTCTGGGCAAAGCTCCCCTGGGGGCGGGTCCGGGCAGGCAGGAAGGAGCGTCACTGCCTGTGGGTCCCAGGCGCCCTGAGCTGGTGGGCGGGACCCACCAGCTCAGGGCGCCTGGGACCAACGCCTGGGAGGGTTGTCTTTCCATCCCCAGCCCCCTCCCTGGGCTCCTTGGTTCTCTGAGGCACTGGGAGAATCCAGGGCGGGGCGCCAACTGGGAGAAAGCGAGCTGCTGTCACTTCGCCAGCTGGGAGGAGACTTTTCATGTCGTGCACATCTCGCGTGGTTCAGGGTTCAGGTTCAGGGTTCGGGTTCTGGAGAAGGCCGCACACAAATGCAAGAGACTAGAAAAGAGTTCATTTGGGAACATTGGGGGCCAGGCGGGAGCCCACCTCTAGGGGGAGGACTCCGGCCTTGCTTTGGCCCCGCCACCCCTTTCAGTCAGGTTTGGGATCCACCCGTTGCCCTTACGCAGGCAATTCCAGTAACAGTGGGGATTCACAAGATTGTTTGAGTTTACCTCAGCGACCACTGTTTCAGATGAAGAGTGCCTGGCTCTGACCTTGCAGAGCTTCTAGGTTGACCAGCCTTGTCCACGCCGTTCTAACTGGTGAGACCATGA